>OX637325.1:10149498-11378248 GCA_951799385.1 Hyppa rectilinea | reverse complement strand
ACCATCTTTATTTGTCAGAAGACAATGACCCAGTAGCTTGTGGAGGTCAGATAGGCAGTCGCTCCATGTAAAATATTAAGCTGCGTCCGGTAAGACTGTAAGCCCACCCCAACATAGTTAAACAAGGTTTGGCAAATGAGTATGATCATACCTATAATTTTATTTGTAAGTAAAATTTTTCTGAACGCTGCAATTTACCAATATAATATTCATCATAATTTAATTAAATTACCGCGATTAAAATTGTACTTAATTACCACGGAAAATATTTTAGTGTAATCATTAAAATTGTGGTTGAAATCAAACATGTGATATTTACTGAAAAACAGTATTTAAAGGTTTTATTAGTTAGCCGCATGTAGAGTCACTGACTTTAATTGATGAGCCACTTACAAACTTTTCAATTTTGTAGTTAGATAGATTCACGATATTACACGACTTTACTCGATTAAACACGAACTGAAACCGTATGCTCGCAAATAAGATGACAAATCACTACATAGTATAAAACAAAGTCGCTTTCTCTGTCCCTATTTTATTATTTATTTATTTATTTATATTAAAGTTTACAAAAAGTCTTAATCTAAACTATGCCCCACAAAACCGTTTTCACGGTTTGTCTGTGGGAACGGAACATAAAATCACTTTATAACATAACTCTATATCCCTATGTATGCTTAAATCTTTAAAACTACGCAACGGATTTTGATGCGTTTTTTTAAATAGATAGAGTGAATCAAGAGGAAGGTTTATATGTATAATTTGTCGACAAATTTTTCCGGGTGAAGCCGCGGGCGGAAGCTTGTTACTATTAATTGGAAATAGTCTTATCCATAGAGGTTTATAGTTGTAGTGATTATAACGTATAAAAATACTGGTTTGCAGCTGTATCCGGTTGGACTGGAAAAGGCTGCTATCCATTATTAGTTTATAACGTCATTAAACCAGTGTTGAAGTTAAAAGAAAGGTGAAAATTATAAGGTTTCTAGTGGGTATTCAGTATTTATAGACTGCTCGGAGTCAGGGAGGTAGAGCGTACCGGAACTAGCTAACTGCAGGTCTAAGGGCTGTCACTCTAGGAAAACTTTTATAATAATTATGTAGTAAATGTTTATTATAGTAATAATATGAATAATATAGTATATACAGGGTGGAATTTTGTAATGCCACCTGAAGGGAAAGTTCTCTTAATACTGTAGATAGAAAGTTTTACTCAAAAAAAACATTCCTTTATTTTTGAATAGAAAGAAAACTGCATTTGAAGATTTTCATTCATTCCCTCCAGGTGGCATCATAAAATTCCACCCTGTATACTATATTATTCAGGAGTAGCTCGTGGCTTAGTAATAACAGCCGCACAAGTCGATCCATCAGGTTAAGCTACGCTCTTGGCTGGGTTGGCCGTGGATGGGTGACCATCTTTACATACCGAGACTCCTCCGTGCTTCGGAAAGCTCGTTAAGCCGTTGGTCCCGGCTGTCATTTGTGCATCTTTGACGAAGCCCGAAAATCTGACAGCTAGTCTTACCAAGGGGTATCGTATTACCCAGTTACTGGGTTGTGGAGGTCAGATAGGCAGTCGCTCCATGCAAAATACTGGTATTCAGCTGCATCCGGTTAGACTGGAAGCCGACTCCAACATAGTTGGGAAAAGGCTGGCAGATTGAAAATGAATAATATTGTAATAACAATGAATGATGTAACCAATATTTTGTAACCATATTTAGATTTAAAAGAGTGTCCATGGAGTTTCTTGCCCGTTCTTCTCCATAGGCACCTACTGCTTTGGAATGGGCAACTAGCTTCATCTTTCTGATTGACTGACCCTATGACAATTCAAAAGTGCCTGCAATTGGTTTGCCACTCGTCAAAATGTTAGGAATAGCTGTTTTTTTTCTGAGTTCAAATTTATATTTTAATTTATCTTTACTACTGAAAAATACTTTTTTACAAAAAATAAAACCGACTTCCAAAACAAACACTACAAAGTGACAAATAATTTTGATTTCGGAAGTCGGTGTCTTCGGTTTTGTATTTTCATTTTTTGCCACCGACTTCCGAAATCAAAATTATTTGTCACTTTGTAGTGTTTGTTTTGGAAGTCGGTTTTATTTTTTGTAAAAAAGTTTTTATTTTTCACTTTTTAGTTGTGGTACCTACCTACACAATCCCCCCCCTCCCCCCAAAATTTTAATACCACTACCTGGTATGTAAATTACAGTGACAAGAACTTATTAGAACATCGTCCACATATATTAAGTAGGATTTTTTTTAGATTTTTGTTGATTTTTCAAAAACCACTTATTCGATTTCGATAAAAATTGTATGGGACCATTTGGGAAGTATACACTTTCCAACAAAAAAAGAATTTTTCAAATCGGTTGGCAAGCAACGGAGTTATGCGCGAACAAACATAAAAAAAAAAAATACAAACATCCGAATTGAGAACCTCCTCCTTTTTGAAGTCGGTTAATAAAGAAATGGAATTTTTGTTTTAAGGTCGTGTCATGATTCTGATTGAAATATACGCCTATATACGCCGCTTATAGTGTTATTTCATTTACTCCTTTACCAATTTTATGGACCAACTAGCTGCTCCCGCGTGGTTTCAAACTGCTCGGCTCCTATTGGTCGTAGCGTGATGTTACATAGCCTTTCTCCATAAATGGACTATCTCACACAAAAAAATCGAATACTTTCCAGAGATTAGCGCGTTCAAACAAACAAACTCTTCAGCTTTATAATAATAGTAAGGATATGCAATTGGCTAGATTTCAAAAATGAAAATTTCAAAAAAATATGAATCCAACAGTGTTGTTTCCCTCGCGCCAACCCTACCGCCGGTGCATTTATCCCTCAAAGCGTAAGAGGGGTAGTAGCGGACAAACCAGGTAAATAACGACATGTATTATATTATATACACGATGCTACATAAAAGGATACGTTTCAAGGCGATGGTTCACTTAGATGTTATTCTGCTTTGTATATATTCTTTGTGTGTGAAAGAGTTTCTTGCTTTGAAGGGTTTATGGGTATACTGTTGCTATGTAGATAAATATTCACCTGATTTTTGGGAGTTTATAACATAACATTACGCTTTGTTTCCTTATACGGCAGGGCAGACGTGTAAACCTCTAACTATGGGACACCCAAATTTTGTCAGTTGAGTTTAACTACCATGTAATAGGGCCTTTTGCCATCTACTGGGCACAAATCCAAACTCCAATCTGCTGCTGAGAAATTCCAGATTTTACCCGACCTGGCAATCAAACTGTTGCCAAGCCGAACCTGTTTTAAGCGGGATTGTCGATGGGTTTTAGTCAGTAAGAGTCTGACACTCCCTTCCGCTCCACCCAGAGCGGGAGAAGTCATTAGATGATTTCCCAGCCTTAAAAAAAAGCTGAACCCGTTTGTCTTAAAAAAAAACACATTTAAGCTACTAGAACCACTTTAATTCTCCACTATCAAAAACACAGGCAGACAAGTTTTGGTACAAATTATATTTGACAATGTCTCTCTCAATTGCTCCCTTAATTTGGTAACTAGTTTACGCGGCAGCGTCCAGAATCTAACTATTTTTATTTTTTATTTATCATTTACCTACACAAATTATCACAGGATTACATATCTATTAAATAGCAACCAAAAACCACTAAGGTTTAAACTGACTCTATAAGGCACATGAATTATGAGCATCAGGTAAAAATGCAACATCAGTATTTTAACAACGGAAAAATACACAATAAATTAGTAGTTGACTTAGGCTTTATTGTCTAGTAATAAGGGTTATAACAGAACGTAGGGCTTCATGCTCAGAAATAGCGCTTGCAACCACTTGACTATTGAGGCGGTTAGAGGCCTGATTTTTGTAAGTTCATAACTTGTAAATTATCACGCCTGTAAGCTCCGAACGGATAGTTAGAAGTGTCAAGCCCTGGTTTTGCCTCAATTTCGCGATCCAATTTTTTCCTTCGTTCGATCACATATGCGTTGGTTAGGCCAGCCCGTTAATCCTGACGCCGGGTTACCGCAACCCCGGAACATAAAGAGCTTTTTCTTAGCGTATCATAGCTAGCGCCATCACTAGCGTCCATCAGTTCCTGTAACGTGCATACGGCAGGACACACAGGACACGAAATTAAGTGTCCCATCGTTTGTGGAACAGCACCACATTTACACTCCAAGGCGGAGCTGTCTATGAAGGGCTACGGAAGGAACATGGATGGGTTTTAGTCAGTAAGAGTCACACTCCTTTCCGCTCCACCCAGAGCGGAAGAAGTCATTTGATGATTTCCCAGCCTCAAAAAAAATGGCTTTTCTACTATAGGTATTGGCATAAATAAAAACAACTGTTTAATTATTTCAGGAAAAGATTCTATCCCTATTTTATATAACGCAGATCTAACTACACGATACCAATAAACACGACACATAACATTGAATGAACTAAATATATAATAATAGTTTTATACGTTGTACCCCCTTAATGGGGTCATTTGTACCTCGTCTTGGGATAATCACGGTCAATTTGGTCACAATAATGCCCTTTGAACTCGCTGGATAAAGGTACCTCAGGTGTGTTGTTAATTTGTTTTATGGAGGCTGTGTTGTGTCAACTTGCAATTCTTGCATAGCAAACCGTCATGTGAGGGCTTTTTTTTGAGGGTGGGAAATCATCCAATGTCTTCACCCGCTCTGGGTGGAGCGGAAGGGAGTGTCAGACTCTTTCTGACTAAAACCCATCCATGCTCCTTCTTTAGCCCTTTATGTTCCGGGGTAGCGGTAACCCTTTCTGACAATCCCGCTTAGACATACTTTTACCTGAAGGCTAAGGCGTGCTTATGGTGGTTTCGTCAGCCATCGAGGTATTTTTAGGTTTCCGTACCCAAAGGGTGAAACAGGGCCCCCTATTACTGAGACTCTGTTGTCCGTCCGTCTGTCACCAAGCTGTATCTCATTAACCGTGACAGATGAAATTTTTACCGATGATGTATTTCTGTTGCCGCTATAACAACAAATACTAATTAATATTTAAGAGGGCTCCCATTACCACAAACGTGTTTTTTTTTTGCTGTTTTTATAGATACGGAATTCTTCGTGCGCGATCCAAGACTCGCACATGGCCGGTATTTTTTCAGTATAGCTACTAATTTCCTATAACAATTATATTAACTATTCATTGCTTCGGACATTGGTCAGCATCGGTCTTAATTTCTAGACGTGGGTGATGGCCAAGTAAGCGCCAGACTAGGTGGATGGCAGTGCAGTAAATTTGTGTGCGACTAACATGGGATAGCTCTCTCCTTCGAAGTTACGGGTGGGTTGATACGGGGGCGTGTTGTTACGGACATGTTGGGTTAGGTACGGGAGTAAATCTGTGCTAGCTGTTGTAAAAACCAAACCTTGTTTGTGTAAGTACGTATGATTCGATAACCTATATTTTTGTAATAAGGTTTCATACCAAGGTAAAATTGTCTGGGACAAATTATGATGGATTTAAGGGTTTCGTAACCAAAGGATAAAACGGGACCCTATTACTAAAACTCCGCTGTCCGAGCGTCCGTCCGTCTGTCTGTCTGTCCGTCTGTCACCAGGCTGTATCTGATGAACCGTGATAGTTGGACAGTTGAAATTTTCACAGATGAAGTATCTGTTGCCGCTATAACGACAAATACTAAAAAACAGAATGGGCAAGAACTAGTATGTAGAACCGAGGTTTCCAAACTTATTTTGTCTACTGTCCCCTTGAAGAATAAATTACTTTTTAGCGCCCCCATTCTTTCACTTACTTAAAAACCGCTATTTAGTTGAAATTATAAATCACCCCCTAAGCCTGTACACGATGCCCCCTGTTTCTGGGTCTCTTACTGCCCCCCTTTAAGCCTGCAGTGCCCACAAGAGGGCGTTATTTATTTATTCATTTAAACTCTTCTTACACAATAAAGGTACAAAGGCGGACCTAATGCCTTAGGCATTCTCTACCAGTCAACCAAGGATGGTGAAGAGATTAGATGGTTGGTGCTTTAAAGACTAGGACCATACAAAATATTGAGACTTACGAATAAAATAGGTACATAAATAGGTAAATAGGTAAAACCTACCGTCCACCCAAGGTTATCGCCCACTTTGGGCAAGACTGATGTAGAAGAATTTGGGGACACGGTAGTGCCCCGGCCAAGACCGGCGAAGCGCAAGGGCACTACCTACCTTTTCTTGAAGCGCTTCGTCGTTTTTTTTACTAAGCCACATATTTTTGTAGACTTTGTGAAGATAGGCCTTGTAGAGTTAGGGCGTGTAGAGTTAGAAGCTTGGCTCTACATGAGATCTGATAACTTTTTGACAGTGCGAGTCACATGGTCTCATCTTGGCAAAATTTTACATGAAAATGTTTTTGGTGGTAATATCTTTACAAGCCAAAACCAACCCAACAAGCTCGACCAACTCCCCTCCCGTATCAATCCCAAATATCCCAGTATTCGGATTAAATAATAGTAAAATGCTTGCCAACTGGTTATCCAGCGCTTTGCCAAGAGCCTGCGTTGCGCCGGGACATAATTAATTCGTAAATTGTGAGCTCACTGAACAAAACTTATCGTTTGTTAATTAAAAATTGTTTAGGTTGTATATGGTGACGGGTGCTTCATGGAGTCGTGTAAAATTTATTTGTGTTTGGTCCATGGTGTCCTGGTGTATAAGTCTACGCGGCTTTCGAAGGACCGTATGTGTGTAAATAATTTTTGTGTGGTAATATAGATTTTAGCGTGGTGAATTGTTGGACGACACACAGAATTGAGCTTGAGGGATATGAGGTTATGAGAAATAGGAACTTGATGGACTTACTTAAGAACCTTCTGTACAAAACACGTGGATTCAAGGACAGCTAGCTTAGCAGACGTCACACGTGCTATCAGGTTTTCTTCCTTTTTCAATGTGGTGCACTTTCACTTGTTTAAATGTCACACTTGTGTCGGCCAACACTTATTTATTAATAGTTATACAGTTTATTGATGCGGATGCGGGTTGAGTAAGCGGTATGATTATGGAGCGGCGCGGATCAGTATTCACACTGTGCAGTTGAACTTAGACTGTTGTCTAGAGCATTTTTAAATCATAGTTGACGTGTGCTGCGATTGGTTCGCAGCGGCGGAAAAAAGCGCGCCTCTGATTGGTCGTGCGCGATGATCTTCCAATCTCGTTCCGTTTGATAAAGAATGTATTGGTAGGAAGAAGGAATGATTAGCTCAATTCTGCGTTTTGAAATTGTAAGCGGAAAAAACTTATAAATAAAAAACTTGCGCGAGCATGTCCTATAAAATAAAAGGATACCAAATATTGCATTTTTTTTAACATTAATTTTCTCAGCAATACATTCAGTCAAAAAAGTATCGGGAATGTATGATTTGTTTATGGTTCCAAATGCAAATTTTTGTTTTTTTTGTAGTTGTTAGATTGGCACAACTGTTTTCCATTTTTGCGCGGAGTTTGAGTTGCATCTGTTATTTATATTAAATACAGTACTGGTTTTAGTAATATTATATAGTGTGTATTGCGAATTTCATAATGGACAAAAATATCGAACAAAGAGTTTGTCTTAAATTTTGCATCGCCAATGGAATTTCGTGTTCGGAGTCACTGAAAATGTTACAGAAGGCTTACGGGGAATCGACTTTATCAAAAACTCGTGCTTATGAGTGGTTCAAAGCGTTCAAAAGCGGTCGAGATGTAATGGAAGATTTGCCTCGCTCTGGTAGGCCGTCAACGTCTGCAACTGAAGTTAACATCGCAAAAGTGAAGAAAATAGTGACTGAAAATCCCCATTCAACTCTGAGAGAGATAACCGCCGAACTTTCTGTATCTCACGAGTCGATCCGTACCATTTTAACTAATCATTTGGGTATGAAACATGTTGCTGCTCGGCTAGTCCCAAAAGATCTGAATTTTCTCCAAAAACTCAATCGCATGAAAGTCGCTGAGGACATGCTAGAACGAGTCAGTTCGGACCCAACATTCATGAAACGCATTGTTACTGGTGACGAGACGTGGGTTTACGAGTTTGACATGCAAACTAGTCAACAAGCTTCGGAGTGGCGCCTTCCAACTGAACCGAAACCGAAAAAACCACGCCAAAGTCGATCAAAAGTCAAAGTCATGTTGACTGTTTTCTTTGACTATCGCGGTGTTGTGCACTCTGAATTCTTACTGGAAGGTCTAACGGTAAATAAAGAATATTATTTGAGCGTTATGCGGCGTTTAAGAGAGCAAATTCGACGAAAAAGGCCAGATTTGTGGAAAGAAAATTCTTGGATTTTGCACCACGACAATGCGCCTTCGCACAAGGCTATCATTGTGAACGAATTTTTGACCAAACACTCAACAAATACCATCCAGCAACCACCATATTCACCAGATATGGCTCCTGCTGACTTTTTTCTTTTTCCTAAACTCAAATTACCAGTTCGTGGCACCCGTTTTCAATCGATAGAAGACATAAAGGAGAATTCGCGGCGAGAACTGAACTCAATTCCGGAAGCAGCGTTTAAAAAATGTTTTGATGAATGGATTATTCGTTGGCGCAAGTGTATCGTTTCTAAAGGAGCATACTTTGAAGGTGATAAAATAAATTTGGATGAATAACAAAACATTTTGTGTATTATTGATCTTTTCCCGGTACTTTCTTGACAGAGTAGTATACTTAGATAAGAGCCTTTTTGGCCTCGCACCAGTCTTTTTTTTTCTGTTCGTATTTTATGTGCATGTCCCAAATTGAATATTTTACTTTCTTTGTTTTATTTTATTCTACTTTCTTTTACCACAAAAATATCCAAAAATGGTCATGAAAGGTGATTTTGTAGTACCTACCTATTTGTTTCCTATGTGAGCGATTGTCCGAAAAGGTTACCGCTACCCCGGAATATAAAGGGCTAAGGAAGGAACATGGATGGGTTTTATTCAGTAAGAATCTGACACTTCCTTCCACTCCACCCAGAGCGGGCCACTCATTCCACACGACAGTTTATTCCCACAATAAAAAAAAATGTAAAATCAAAATTCAATATCATTAAAATTAATTGATCAAATCTACATTCTAATTCAGTAATTACAAATCTATAAAAACCAAAGCAATAAATAAAACCAAGTGAAAAACCAGCGAGATAAGAAACTCATTTTCATGAAAATTAAAACAATGTTCATCTCGTACCTATGCTCAAAGGAAGATAAAGATGAAAGAAGGATCTAATATCCATCCTGCATAGAGTTGTTCATTTGAAGCCCTTGGCTACAGCTTTGTCGCAAAACTTCTTTTAAAAACTGGCTAAGTGTGAGTTGGACCCGCATGCTAAGGGTTCAGTCACCACTAACACTATTTTACAGATATCTTCTAGTATGAGTTGCTGTTTTAATAGACTATATTATGGTAAATATTAGACTAACTAGTTACAATGGGAATGAATGGGCTAGAATTCGAGCATTTTTCAATAAAAAAAAACAGAAACATATACGCTTATTTTTCTTTACTTGGCCTTTTTATAACGCAATTTATATAATATCAGCATAGTTTTAAAATATTATTGACGTGTAAAAGTTTTGGTTAAAAACTAATTTCTGAAATAAAACCATCTATCATGGTGGTATGTTAATGTGTGACAGGTAAGAGCAGTGGTGACCCAATGGTATCAGCCTCGAATTACGACTTGTAGGTCATGAGTTTGAACCCAAACAGGTGTTTTATATGCCATCTTGTATGCCATCATCAGCCAGCACTGCTCCCAAAACAAAACAAAACAAACGAAGGAAAACATCGTGAGTAAACGGCCATGTCGTAGAACAAATAATTTGGAGACGTGACATTCGCCAACTTATACTGGGCCCGTGTGGTGGATTATGGCCCACTCCCTCTCTTACAGAGGAGGCCTGTATCCTAGCAGTGGGCATATTATAGGCTGATTATGTTACGTTATATATTAAAGGTGGGACAGTCTGGCTCACTGTTGCTTGAATTTTGTATAAGTACCTATAAAGTGTGGTTTTTACTAACATTTGGTTAATTTTACTACCAACTGGTGGATCTTGTTATTTAATAAAAAAAAAATAGAATTCCATTGGCAACCTTTGTCTACGGAACCCTAAAAAGGCAACTGCGTAGAGTCTACATTTTAAACTAGGTTATTTTTCCATCTCTTCTTTCTAGTTTGCCTAGAATGAGGGTGGCTGTGCGTTTGTGATTTGAAGGATTTTTCCGGAAAAAGTGGTTTTCTGTCTCCCCTGAAGCGATGTGGCAGTCGGCAATGAAACACAGCCTAAAAGAAACACTCACTTGTACCTCAGATAGTAGTTATTGCTTAATTTTCTTTTAGAAGACTTTCTGTGTGTACTTATTCCCTGTATTCGTAATACCTACCAAGATGTTGTAGAAGAATTAAATCAAAACCTTTTACAAAGTGAATTAAACACAGGAATGCCAATAAAATTTTGCTTAAGTTGGTTCAAGCTAAATATAATCAAACTAGCTCCTGCCAGCGCCTTCGCCAGCGTGAATGCTTCGCAGAAAGGGTTGACTGCCTCCCACTTTCCCTGAACCAGGGCCGGACGCGAGAGGTCGCCGCCGCTGCCGATCGCCTCTGCTATATAGGTACCTAAATGTAATTTTAGATAACATTGTTGATATTGGTCCGGCGTCAGCGGCAAAACATAGTGTAACTATGTTTTAAAATTTAACTTAATTTTGAATAGTTTTTTAAATCTTGTAATTTATGGACGCTTTTAGTAAGTTCTGCATCGTTCTCACGTGAATATTTCAACATGAATGATGTAACCCAGTTTTTGTTAACATATTTTTATTTAAAAGAGTGTACATGGAGTTTCTTGCCCGTTCTTCTACATAGGGACCTACTGCTTTGGAATAGGCAACTAACTTCATCTTTCTGACTGACCGACCACTTGACAATTCAAAAGTACTTGTAATTGGTTTATTTGAAACTAGCTTCGTCCGCGGCAAATTGCGATATACTGTAACTGTAGGCAGCGCATGCAAATTATTCTGTTTTCGGAGGTATTTCGTTCCGACGAAAATTGCGATAGCTCGGCTAATATGTATGATATAAAATATATAATTTATAGCCTATAGCACTCAGGAATAATGTAGCTTTCTATCAGTGAATTTTTTTTTGAAATTAGATCATTAGTTCCAGAGATTACCCCCTACATACAAACTTACAAATTTTACCTCTTTATAATAATATTATATAAGTATAGATAAATGCTTTGAGTTTGAGTTTGTTAGTATATGTATGTATCTTTTTTCGACACCTGTTATTAAATCCACCCATGTGTCCATATATATCTGTACCAAATTTCAACTAGATCCGTCCTATAGTTTTCGCGTGAGCAACAAACATACAAATACACTCTCAAACTTTCTTTTAACTCTTTTATGATATTAGTGTGATTTTGAAAGTGTTACACAGTGTACAGTGTCTCCTTCCGGAAAACAACGTTTCTTAGTAAGCTAAACAAAAGAAAACCTTGAGGGGACCATGAAAGACTTCTTATCTTAAAGTCAAAGTCAAAGTCAAAACATTTATTTCAAATAGGCACAAGAAAGGCACTTTTGAACGTCAAAAATTAACAAGAAATAGAATTGATTCTAGTCGCCCCTTCCAAAAGGTAGTTTCGTGTGGAGAAGAATGGGCAAGACACTCCACCGTTACTCTTTTAAAATGTTTCACAATGTTTTGTATACATGTATTATAATATTATAATATGTGAAGACGATGCACCCAGAATAAAAACAATACACCAAAAAGGTGAGAAGAAAAACGCATGTAGCAGTGGAAAATAAACTTAATTATGTCATAAGTACATGGTGCTCACATATTTACAATCCTTCTAAAAGTTAACAATAATAAATTAATCAATGTGTGAGATGTTATTCCAATATAATAAAATAATATGGTACAAATTATAAATTATTACCTAATTTACTTAGCAACAAGTTTGATTTTGTCTAGACACTAGATTGTCCTGTGGAGCAGGACCAGCATGTTTCCAAGCATCCTTATCTTTGATATAATCCTCTAATTTGTAATAAGCTTGTTTACAAAGTGTACTTTTAATATGAGTTTTAAATTTTCTTTCATTTAATTGCAGTATGTCACAAGGTATTTTGTTGTAACATTTAACACAGAACCCCATAAAAGATGTATGTACTTTGGACAATCTGAAAAATGGTTGAACTATTTTATCTTTATTTCATTTCTAGTATTAAAGTTATGCCTATCACTTATTTTATTAAAAAGATGTCTATTTTTTCTTACATACATAATATTTTCATAAATAAATTGGCAAGGAACCGTCATAATATTAATCCTTTTAAATAGTTCCCTAAGCGATTCGCGACGACGAAGATTGTAAATGGCTCTGATCGCTCGCTTTTGCAAAATAAAAATGGATTCAATGTCAGCAGCCCGACCCCACAGTAAAATGCCATACGACATAATGCTGTGGAAGTAACTAAAATAGACCAAACGCGCGGTTTCTACGTCTGTCATCTGCCTTATCTTTCTAACAGCATAAGCGGCCGAACTAAGCCGTCCCGCAAGAGTTGTTATGTGGGGACCCCATTGCAACTTGTCGTCTAGCGTGATTCCCAGGAAAACCGTCTGCTTAATACATTCCAGCTTCTCTCCGTTCAATATGATGTCACAATCGCTACTTTTAACATTAGGTAATGTAAATCTAATGCATTTGGTTTTTTTTTCATTAAGTACCAAATTATTTACCGTAAACCAATCTTGGACCTGAAGAATAGAGTTATTCACGTCGTCAAGATTTTGTGAGCGTCTATCAATTTTAAAGATTAATGATGTGTCATCTGCAAATAACACCATCTTCGGTTGATTTTGAAGTAATTGTGGTAAATCGTTAATGTAAACTAAAAAGAGGAATGGACCCAATATCGAACCTTGAGGAACGTCCATTGTCATTTCCGACCCCAGCGAGTTCACACCATTTACTTGAACTTTAACCTTTCTATCTTTCAGGTATGATCTAAGTAAATCAAGGGCTGTATTTCTAATTCCATAGTGCTCTAGTTTCAGCAGAAGCGTCTCATGTTCTACGCAATCGAACGCCTTAGAGAGATCGCAAAAGATTCCAATGGCATCTTGTGCTTCTTCCCAGGCGCTAAAAATGTTCTTTATTAGGGTGACACCAGCGTCAGTAGTACAACGCCCTTTGGTGAAACCGAACTGTTGGTCATGCAAGATGGAATTTTTATTAAAGTGACGTAACATTTGATTGAGCATCAACTTTTCAAACACTTTACTGAGAACTGGCAGAATTGAAACGGGCCTATAATTGTTGGGTTCTTTACTATCACCGGATTAAGACAGCTAGTATACTATAATTATATACGGTGTTAAAAATTGACTCTAAGAATTTCGTGGGAGCATTGTATTCATCAAATATGAGCTGTTCCATACATTTATGCACGTGATTTTGAAAGTGTTAAAATTTGTGTATTCCTTCCGGAAAAAAAAGTCTCCTAGTAAGCTAAACAAAAGAAAACCTTGAGGGGACCATGAAAGATTTCTTTTCTTAAGAAAAATCTTGACAGTTTCAAGACAGTCTCCTCTAAACCGAGCCGTCTGCTCCCCCCACTTCCACCCGAGGCGAACGAGTCAGCGCTGTCCGTGCCCGCATGACCGTTTGTTATGTACTAATCCGTTTTTGTTTTACATACACCGCTTGTGTGACTGACGACTATTTGTTGTTTGACCCTACGAGGAGAACATGACATGATTTGTCAATTGCTTCATTTCTTTTATCCTAGACTTTATTAATTATTATGATAGTAAAAGTAACCTGCTTACTAATATTATATTTGTATGCCGATTATTGGCCGAACATACAGATCAGCTAAAATGTATAAATAACACCTTTTTGTACTTATGTTCACAAATAAAGATTGATTTGATTTGAGAATTCGTTAGGTGAGATTTTTTTGATGAGATAAACTATGAAGATAATATTTATATGCTGGTGAGGAGCTCGTGGCTAAGTTTAACTGACGCACGGATCCATCCATCAGGTTAAGCAACGCCTGCGACTCTTGCTTAATAATTGTTACAGCTTTTCTGTGTTTTGCACAAAAGATGGCGAATTTAATAATATTTCTCAAAGAAAAGTACAGTAAACCGCATTCATTGTAAACCGTTAAAGTAATAGAAATGATAAATAATAACAACTGCACGGGTCGATCTATCAGGTTAAGCTACGCTTACCACCGCGGATGGGTGACCATCCGTGCCGTTAAGCCGCTGGTTCCGGCTGTCATTTGTGCATGTCTGTTTTTCGTTAGTCAGAAGCCCGAAAGTCTGACAGCCAGTCTTACCAAGGGGTATCGTATTACCCAGTTAGTGAATGGGTTGTGAGGTCAGATGGGCAGTCGCTCCATGTAGACTGCAAGCCGACCCCAATATACTTGGGAAGAGGCTCTAGACAGATTGATTGATTGTTTATATACTGGTCGGTAAATACTGCTTGCGCGATGCAGGATTTTACGTGACGTCTTCGAACTCACCAATTAATAATCCTACTACTATTATAAAGGCGAAAGTTTGTAAGTATGGATGTATGGATGTTTGTTACTCTTTCACGTAAAAACTACTGTATAGATTTGGATGAAATTTGACACAGAGATGGTTTATATCCTGGATTAACACATAGGATATTTTTTATCCCGGTAGAACATTCCTGTGGGATAATTTCCGACCTCCACGCGAGCGAAGCCGCGGGCAGAAGCTAGTATAATATAATAATAATATATTTATTCAGAATTAAATTGGTAAAATATTAACATTAAAATCTTAGAAAATAATTTGTAAAGGTATTTATATTGTAAAATGCCTGTACTAGGATAAACCTGTATCACAGGCGGCACAATTAGGTAGGTGACGACTCCCGGCCACCGTAGGCGCGGGCCTGCGGACGGTGAGTAATGGGTGACTCACCGTCCGAGGGGCCCCTCAGGGCCAAGCCTGCCGGGTAAGCGGGATTGTCCGAAAGGGTTACCGCTACCCCGGAACATAAAGGGCTACGGAAGGAACATGGATGGGTTTTAGTCAGTAAGAGTCTGACACTCCCTTCCGCTCCACCCAGAGCGGGAGCAGTCAATGGATGATTTCCCAGCCTTAAAAAAAAAAAAAAAAAAAAAAAAAAAAAAAAAAAAAAAAATGGCGGCACAATTAGCTCCAGAAACTTTGCAGTAGCTGAAACCTGGCATCTTGGAGAAAATTACACAGCACGTCATATCGTCATTAATTAAGCGCGATTTTTAATGATTTAAACTCAAGATCACGCCTAAACGAGTAATGATAATGATTTAGAAAAAATATATGTTAAATGAAAGCATTTTCTTGATAATAATAACTTTATATAATTTAAGATTATGTTTAAATATTTAGTGAATAGTGTAAAAGTTTTTAAACGCTGCTTCCGGAATTGAGTTCAGTTCTCGCCGCGAATTCTCCTTTTTCGGTTTCGGTTCAGTTGGAAGGCGCCACTCCGAAGCTTGTTGACTAGTTTGCATGTCAAACTCGTAAACCCACGTCTCGTCACCAGTAACAATGCGTTTCATGAATGTTGGGTCCGAACTGACTCGTTCTAGCATGTCCTCAGCGACTTTCATGCGATTGAGTTTTTGGAGAAAATTCAGATCTTTTGGGACTAGCCGAGCAGCAACATGTTTCATACCCAAATGATTAGTTAAAATGGTACGGATCGACTCGTGAGATACAGAAAGTTCGGCGGCTATCTCTCTCAGAGTTGAATGGGGATTTTCAGTCACTATTTTCTTCACTTTTGCGATGTTAACTTCAGTTGCAGACGTTGACGGCCTACCAGAGCGAGGCAAATCTTCCATCACATCTCGACCGCTTTTGAACGCTTTGAACCACTCATAAGCACGAGTTTTTGATAAAGTCCATTCACCGTAAGCCTTCTGTAACATTTTCAGTGACTCCGAACACGAAATTCCATTGGCGATGCAAAATTTAAGACAAACTCTTTGTTCGATATTTTTGTCCATTATGAAATTCGCAATACACACTATATTATATGATATTACTAAAACCAGCACTGTATTTAATAGAAATAACAGATGCAACTCAAACTCCGCGCCAAAATGGAAAACAGTTGTGCCAATCTAACAACTACAAAAAAACAAAAATTTGAATTTGGAACCATAAACAAATCATCCATTCCCGATACTTTTTTGACTGAATGTATATTGTAGTGTATAGTGTTATTTGTAAAGTTCTCAAGTCTTATGCGGATAAAAACTGAGAATCACTCAAAAACTATCAAGCATACTTTTATTAAACCTTCACCATTTTAAAGATAACTAAATTCATTTTCTTTTAGTATACGTGTTTTAACCTTTATGTTTTATGTAAAATGAAATGCATTTTTAACATACTGTATCTAATTTGGGACTGCGCTCCTTGATGGGCGAGTCCTATTACTGGGTGGACGTAAACCACATTGCGTGAGCTCCGTATAGAACACGCAAGCTATGCACTCAAGGCCGTTGGCATATATCGCCTTCATTCTATGCCGAACCACATGACAGTTTCAGCAGTGATATCCTAGTGGTGTGACTGCCAAGTCATAGGTCTCGAGTTCGAACCCAAGGCACGCACCTCTGAATTTACGGATTCAAGTGCGTATTGTATAAATTATCACTTGCTTAAAAATCGGTGAAGGAAAACATCGTGAGGAAACCAGCATGTCTGAGAGATATTTCTCAACAGTATGTGAAGCTAGGTCAGAGGCCCATGGGCAGCATAAAAACTCTGACACCTGGTTAGTTGACGACACGGTTGGCGCAGTGGTTGAGCGATTGACTGCTGCGCACTATGTCGCGGGTTCGATTCCCGCACGGAACAAATATTTGTACGACCTGCGTATTTGTTACGAGTCTGGGTGTTTTTCTATCTATAATATGTATGTATTTACAAAAAAAAAATGTATATAAGTAGTTTATCAGCCATCTCGTTACCATAACACAAGCATTTGGTTGCTTAGCTTGGGACGATATGGCGTTGTGTGAAATGTCCAAGGATATTATTTATTTATTTATTATTATTATTATTATTTATTAGTTACTAAACACAGAAATGAAGAAGAAGACACGCAGATGTAAATGCTCTTGGATGAGAATGAGAATGAGAATGAGAATAATTTATTTGTCAAACATGCGTTTACATAAACTGATCAGTCAGACATGCAAGGTATTGAATTAAAAAATGTTGTGAGCGTCCATGTTTTGCCAATAATGGCGTACAAATTTTGTAATTGCAATTGCAATTAAATAAAAAAATTACATTTAATTGCATTTTACACTATTAAAGTCATTCTAAATTTAATTACAAAATACAAAACAAATAGATAATAATTGATGTCAAGATAATAAAGTATAAGTTCTATATTAAATTCAAAATAAAATAAATTGTGTCCAGAATATTCATTATTACGCAGTTATATAGAATTAATAAAAAGTCAAGTTATTAAGTCATTGACTGCCACGCAGCAGACACAATAGAAAAACTATTGTTTGTCGGACACACGGTGACCGCGTTGGCGTTCAACGTAAAAATAAAAAATTACATTATTCAATTATTATTCTTAACTAAATACATTAAGTCGAAGTCGGAATAGAAAAGTCCTTTTCATCTAGAAAGTCTACAAAATTATAATACACTTTACTAGCTAAAAAAATTCTCAACTAATTTTTGAAAAGTGACAAGGGCAGTTCTCTCCAACTTTTAGGCAATTGATTGAATATGCTAGGCGCCATACAGAAAACACTTTTGCTCATGAGTGTTGTTCTCGCAGTATGAGAGCATACCTT
Organism: Hyppa rectilinea; assembly: GCA_951799385.1. Classification (NCBI taxonomy): domain Eukaryota; kingdom Metazoa; phylum Arthropoda; class Insecta; order Lepidoptera; family Noctuidae; genus Hyppa; species Hyppa rectilinea. Next base: position 11,360,337 of record OX637325.1, on the reverse strand, counting down.
GCTGTTGTCGCGCCTATTACGTGGGACAACTTCATCTAGTCGTTTAAATAGGTGTGGATTTGTTTTGACAAAAACAGCTACTTCCAAAATGTACAGACAAGGCAAAGTCAGTAATTTATATTTTTTTAAATAAGGCACGCAACTATCAGTAGGTTTAATTTTAAATATTGCACGAACACATCTCTTCTGTGCCTTGAACACCGTGTCTTTTTCTGTTGAGTTGCCCCAGAAAATAACACCATAGCGTAGATGAGATTCAGTTAAACCATAGTAGGCTGTAAGTAATGCCTCCACACTTATTATAGACGACAATGTGTGCAGGGCATAGGCGGATTTACTGATTTTCTTGCACAAGATTTCAATATGCGTTTTCCAATTCAGTTTTTTATCAATGTGAAGCCCTAAAAATTTTGTTGTTTCTACCTCTTCTATAGGCTGGTCATCGTAGTGTACTCTTACTATTAATCCGTTGACTGAAATGTATTAATTTAGTTTTAGTCAGGTTAATTTTTAAGTTATTGTCATCTAGCCATTTTACCATTAAATTTATAGAATTATTTATGTCACTTTCATAAGTATCAACACTTTTACAGGGTATCGTTATGGTGCTATCATCAGCAAATAGTGTCAGTGGTTGAGGAATGCCTTTCGGTAGATCGTTAATATATAATATAAATAAAGGAGGCCCTAGAACACTCCCCTGCGGCACACCAAACGAAACTGTACGTTCTGAGGATTGAAATACAATGTCATGTTTACTTTTCATATTAATTTGATTTATAGTTGTTATTTGAGTTCTGTTTAGTAAATAAGATTTAATTAGATTATTGACATTTCCTCTAATTCCATATGCTTCATGTTTATTTAAGAGTGTACCATAATGCACATAGTCAAAGGCTTGTGTCATGTCACAAAAACGCCACAGACCGGTTTCCTCTTATCCACGTTAAATGTAACATTATATAAAAAATTGGAATTGGAGGTAACACTAGTTACTAAATAAACGTTTTCTCTCATCATCATTCCCCTCATCCCAATTTATTTGGGGTCGGCGCAACATGTCTTCTTCTTCCATACTTCTCTATTAGTCGTCATCTCGGTAGTCACTCCCTTTCTCTAAGTAAACTATTCTTTTTTTGCAATTCCTCGCAGAGACGCGAAAATACGACTTATAGCAATTAAACTGTTACTTTTTTTAGTATTCCGGTTTCAAATTTGGAACAATGACAAATGGAAATGATAGTAACTGGCTGGCTACAAAACTGCATTATTTCCTTTTTTTTTACTACCATTATTAAAAAAAGATCATGTGTCCGGAGTGTATGTAAGACCTTATTTACGCCATATTTTATGAAAAATTATGATATTTTATTCGTAAGTGTTTTTAACTGTTTCTGCTATATTTTTGATCTTAAACTACAAATTAACGCCCATAGGTACTACAACTGTTTTAGGTTATACATAAGTAAACAATTAAGAATTTCTTACACATGTATCAAACATAATATAAACTTTTAGATATGGTATTAAGGTTCTAAATTCCAAAAAATATAAACCACTAGAATAGCTGAAATTCGTGTACATTAACATAGAAATGGTTAGATATTTCAACCAAAACAGGTATATTAATTTATGTATCAGTATTTACCCAATTAATTTAGTGAGTTCTTGTGCCAACTTTGTTTCGATAACATAAAAGAAAATGCCTTAAATTATTTGAACTTACTTTGAAATTTACGCTAGTTTGTTAGTGTTGTTTGTTACTAAGGTAAATATCATTGCAGACTAAATTGTGTAATTTAAATTATTTATTAAATTTAATATAATGTTGATCTAAGTATCATATTTACATTTAAAAGCTAAATATTTATAATAATATGTGCAAAAATAATACGTGTAATAAGACAGACTTAACTAACAACATTTTTTTTAAGTGTATAAGGTTTTTTTGTCCCGAAATGCTATTTATTCCGTATTATAAATTTAAGTTTGAAATTAGAACGATTTTGAATTGTGAATCCGCGTCGACCAACTTTAGGGCGTTCGGTTATCTGATGGAAGATACGTCGGGAGTATCTTTTGACGCGTCTATTTATTCGCTCGGCGCACTAACGCATCATAGGTTAAACGTTTTATTATCTACGTGTCCGTTTAGGCGTTACGTGACCGACGACACGCGACACATCTTCCGTCAGTCGGTCAATTCTGTACAAATCTCACCGTGAAATCTTACGTAGGTTAAGTTAGTTCAAAAGTGAGCTGTCAATATTGTCAAATCCTAGCATGGTGGAACGATATCTTAATTCACGCTCACTCCACACACATTTACAGAATAGCACAACAGATAAGCGAGCACCGTAAACTTAATCGACGCGGATTCACAATTCGAAATCGTTCGAATTTCAAAGTCAAATTTATGAATTGTAAATAAATTATAATAATAAATCATTGACTGAGGAGACAAAAAACAAGGAAGTTGTTTTTAGCAACCATGTTTTTTTATTTAAGTTTTTTTTTATTGAAATATATTAAATGTTTCATAATGTTTGAGGAGCTCGCGGCTAAGTTATAACAGCAGTATGGGCTGATCCATGTGGTTAAGCTACGCTTTGTCGAGGTTGGTCTGTGTATGGGTGACCAACTTTACATACCGAGACATATCCGTGTCTCGGAAAGCACGTTAAGCCGTTGGTCTCAGCTGTCATTTGTGGATCTTTGACAGTCGTTACGGATAGTTAGAAGCCCGAAATTCTGACATCCAGTCTTACCAAACGGTATCGTATTAGTTACCCAGTTACTGACTGGTTTGTGAAGGCAGTCGCTCCATGTAAAATACTGGTATTCAGCTGCATCTGGTTAGACTGAAAGCCTACCCCAACATAGTTGTTTAATAATGTTTGAAAAATAACTTTCGGTAATTGACCGAAAGTTTAGTTTTTAGAATTTTAAATTTTCAAAAAAATATTAACACTACATAGTACTCGTAAAAAACAAAGTCGCTTTCTCTGTCCCTATATCCCTATGTATGCTTAAATCTTTAAAATTACGCAACGGATTTGGATGCACTTTTTTTTTAATAGATAGAGGGATTCAAGACGAACGTTTATGTGTATAATTTGTCTACATATTATGCGGGCGAAGCCGCGGGCGGAAGCTAGTTTGAAATAAATGATTGATTTTGACATTGACTTTGATAAAATCAAACTGGAGAGTCTTCGTTTTTTTAGTGTATTGTGGGTCTGCTCTTGACCTCGTTCTCGCCTGATGGAAAGCGACGGATGAAATCTATCATGGGGGATTAGAAGGGGTTATATTTGTGAAAGGACACAGATATAATATCAACACCAATATAATGTTTGATATTATTTTTTTAATATAATTATTTTGTTTCTTATAGCCACAAGATGGGGTCCAGCGTATCAAGCGATCTCATTTCGTTGGCTCAGATTCCCTTCGCAATACTGACCGCATCTGGTCTCGATGGCAATCTATGGCCAAGACAAGCCGTTTTCGAAGGTAAGTGGCGGTTTCTTCTTCACACGAAGTATATGAGAGTGGCTCATCTGGTCAAAAATATACAGTCAGTATTTTAATAGCGTGGCTAACGGCCCATACTTGAAGAAAACTAAGCGGTCTGAGGGTCTTACGTATGCTGTAAGTAGGTACACCTGAGAGGTTAAGGCGAAAGCCTCAATAAAATCAGCTGTTCTATACATTATGCTCGCATAACTCGTTAAAATATAGAACAGCTGATATTTTTTTTCCGCGACTTTAGATTTGTTCCTAGCGTGAAAGTTGTTCATAATGATGAGTACAACGACCCCTTTAAATATTGCCCATGAATTCAATTTGACCCTGTAGTTCACCAATTTCGCCAGGTACGTTCAAGTCTCATGTACATTAGGGCGAGCGTATCGCCATCGACTGATAAATCCAGTCTCTGCGTTGCCTGAGAAATTCCATATGAAAAACCCAATAACAAAAAAAAAACTAAATATCACAAAAAATCTATGCCCAGTTAACAAGCACTCATATCATGTTTGTGCCCACTTCATAAACAGTAGTGATAGCTAGATTGTAGCACAGGTCTCGAGTTCGAACCCAAGACACTCTGATTTTACGGATTCATAGGCGTATTGTTTAATCATCGCTTGCTTTAAAATCGTTGAAGAAAAACATCATGACGAAACCAGCATGTCTGAGAGATATTTCTCAACAGCATGTGAAGTTAAGTCAGAGGCCCATGAGCAGCATAAACACTCTGACACCAGGTTAGTCACTAACCATACGAAAAGAAGAAGATATAAAGGTCCAATTCTGCGTTTGTTTTAGACAATGCGTCATACGACTACATAGTGGTTGGAGGAGGGTCCGCAGGCTGCGTGGTGTCCAGAAGACTTGCAGAAGACAGGAACCATACTGTTCTTATGCTAGAAGATGGTGGCAATCCACCTATATCAGCCATGGTAAGCACGAAAAGAGTAACCATGGACTTTCTTACGACCATGTCTCCATAGTAACCTACGGATCTATTTTTTTTATTCTTAATGAATGAAATAAAGTAAAAATGATCGCCAATTTTTCAATCTTCAGATATTTTTTTTAGTTTTTGAGAAATAAAAACTTATATTGTAGAGAGAATACGTATACAAAACCATTCAGACAAACGTTACTAATTTTCTACTCTTGAATGATTTGTTTCAACTTTTACTTAGCAAGTCTTCATTAGTAAATATCTTTTGTATTTTAGCTAACCAACTTGTGTTCAGACGCCAACACATCAAGCTATCCCTAACTGTCAAATGTTCTCAATTTAAAATGAACCTTATGCTTTTGTGATAAAGTTGAAAACTGTCAAAGAAATTTGACAGGTAGGGGTAACTTGATGTGTTGGCCTCTGTACCTGACACGACCATCTACCTGAACCAATACGTATCCGTGACGTCATACAGGACATGAGATATCAAGCTGACGTCACACTTTGATTGACGTTCCATTAAGAGTCTATAGTCTACCACAAATTGCTTGGTGGAAACTACCAATCGACTAGTGCTGTACTGTCAGGAACATTAATTCTTAAGCTAATTGACACCCAATTTGCTGAACCATTTTGTTCATGTCAAAGAATGACAGTTGTCATTTAAATATACGGACAATTTAAATGGGTTCTCATTTTACTTATGGTAGATTTTTGTTTGGTAGATTGTTGTCATTATTGTCTATGGAATATTGACACTAACAGATCTTGAACACGATGTAGATGTGTTAATCGCGTTCAGTGTAATTGGTTATATTAACCCTTAACCGTTAATTTCTCTGACTTCACCTTGAAAATTGCCTACGGATACACGCTCCTAGCTTTAAATGTTTTGACTTTTTAAAAGACAACACTAAACCCAATGTTGGCTTAAAATTGATCTAGTGAGAACTACTCGTACTATAGAAATGCAAAATCATCAAAACATATGAAGTTAGGTAACCGTTTTGCGCGGATGTGACGCATATTTTTCGACAACTTGTTTTTTTGTTGTTTTTTTACTACGTCATGTTTGCCGAAAATTTAAATATTTTCTTTCTTTCAAAAATTAAAATATTATTCTTTCAGATAGCCTTTCTCTTCGACTTACTCCCGCATTCCTTCGTGGACCACAATTACACTTCAACTCGAGACGACTATGCAGCGAGAGGCCAGAATAATTTCACTATGATAACAGCAGGCAAAATGCTTGGAGGCACGGATTCTCTCAACCATTTCGTACATACAAGAGGGCATGCCTCAGACTACGACTGCTGGGCCAAACTTGCTAAAGACAACTCCTGGAAATACGAAAACATACTACAATACTTCAAGAAAAGTGAAAGGGTCGATGATGAAGAAATCCTCAGCCAATATGGTGAGTTTCATGGCACCGATGGACCTATGGGACTTATAAGACAACCGGAAGAAGTAGTTGTTGATATATTGAAAGCGTTTGCTGAAGTTGGCAACCCAACAGTCTTGGACCTGAACGCTGATCGTTATGTAGGTTATACACAACCACAGTATATGTTAGCTGATAAGAAGAGGCAGACACCAGCGTACTCCTACCTGTATCCTGTCAAAGACTATCCCAATCTGCATGTTTCCAAACACACGCGGGTCACCAGAATAATTTTTGAAGGTAATGTCGCTGTTGCAGTAGAAGCTGTTTATAAAGGCAAAACTTATACATTTAGAGCCAAGAAAGAGATTATATTAAGCGCTGGAGTGTTCAATACTCCTCAACTACTTATGCTTTCTGGTATTGGTCCTAAGGAACATTTAGAATCATTCAACATAACAGTATTAAAAGATTCACCTGTAGGAGAAAATTTGGTTGATCATGTTACAGTGACAATGGTACATAAGCTGAAAGAATATCCAAAACCGATTCCGAATCTACCTGCCGTTTTGCCGGACCTTGTGAGGTTTCCTTTCCCAACTGTGGTGGGGTCAGTTGCTTTTAACAAGACCCAGACTTGCCCAGACTATCAGACCTTCAACCTATTCTTCGCTCACGACTTACCGTACTTGACATTCGCTTGTGCCACATGTTTTGGCCTGAGATATGATATTTGTGACCGCTGGCAGAAACAGGTTAAGAGCAGAGATTCCCTTTACACCCTTCTAGCGCTTCTCCAACCTAAATCCAGAGGTATTGTCCGTTTGGGAAGCACCGATCCATTCGCCGATCCGGTCATCACAACTGGTTACTATACCAACCAAGACGATTTCAAAGAGATGCTTAAAATTGTGAAAGATTACATTACTGTTGACAATACTGAATACTTCAAAGAAATTGGAGCTGAATTAACAGGGCTAGATCTTCCAGAATGCGCTGGAAAAGAACAAGGTTCAGATGAATTTTGGAAATGCTATATTTTGGAGCATACTAGCAGCCCTTATCATTTTACTAGTACGTGTCCTATGGGGAAGGTAGTGGATGGTAAATTAAGGGTGAAAGGGTTTAAAAGATTACGAATAGTGGACGCTAGTGTGATACCTAAGATTCCTCGAGGAGCTCCTAATGCAGCTGTCATTATGCTGGCTGAGAAAGCAGCGGATATCATTAAGAATGACAGTAGACATTGTTAGTACGAAAAAAGCACAGAATTTTTAGGTTAGCAGCCAGAATTTCCCCCGCATTCCTAGCGTTGTGTCAAGATATAGTCTCCCTCTTGAAGGTTAGATATGAGTCCAAGTTCTTGTTTAGTAGCTTCTGTTGGTATTGTTTTGGTAATCTTCTTTCGTTTTCTTGTGGTTAGTGACTAACCTGGTGTCAGAGTTATTATGCTGCCTCTGACTTAGCTTCACATGCTGTTGAGAAATATCTCTCAGTCAAGACGGTTTCCTCACGATGTTTTCCTTCACCGATTTTTAAGCAAGTGGTAATTATACAATACGCATATGAATAGGAAACGTCAGAGGTCCGTGCCTTGGGTTCGGACTCGAGACCCACTAGACTATCACTGCATTTAGCAAAGCAAGTGATAAATATACAATACGCTTACGAATCCGAAAAATCAAAGGTGCGTTCTGGTAATGCCGTGTGACCATATTATACAAAGCCCTCCTCGAACTATTTCTTGCGTATACGAAACCCAGTGTGATTTACGGTGTTTTTGTGTGCTTGTTTGTATTTCGATGTAGTCAGTCATCATTAATTAATGTTTATTATGTAATCTTTATCATTTCATAATCAGCCGAAAGACATCACACAAACGTATGGACAATTTCCACGAACCAATCGTTCGCCCGATCTAACGGATCTTTGAATTATGTAATCTTAATAAACGCTTCTTTCACTGTTTTTTTTTATTATATTATCTGAACAATACTATGTTTACATATAAATAAAATTTTAAATAGTGGTATTCAGCTGCATCCGGGTAGAATCGAAGCCGAACCCAACATAGTTGGGCAAAGGCTAGGTAGATGATGACTATGTTTACGTATAATTTTAAGTATCTGCCTATTTGCGTGGTTATCTAGGTGATTGGGTGGATTTTGGTTGCATTTTAGCGAAGCAAAGTTTATTAAAAAAAAAAAACAAAAATTGACGACTGTCGACGCAAAAACACACATCTATGGGCTCATAGTAAGAAATCAAGTCACTGGTTTTTAATGTGATGCAATAGTTGACAATACAATACAAGAAAGTACAATATTACGTGAGCGAAGCAGCAAGAAAAAGCTAGTCAGACACAATTTCAAACTTTGCACCTTCTTGGATTCCTGTCAAATCCTAATTTCAAACTGGCCATCGCCTAACTTGGAGCACTCTCAAGGATTCCATCCACAAGTTCTGATTTGACAAAGCAATTTAGCTTCATCAAAATTTGGGCGTTTCTTGCGAAAACTATAATAGGTTCGGATGACTGGAGTTTCTGTTTCGATGTTGCTAGCGACCCGACATTGCTTCGCGCAGTTTTTGAGCCTTTGATCGATATTACATGTCTTATGCGGCCTCAAAAACTACTCTTAAATAAAAAGAACCGGTCAAGTACGAGTAAGACTCTTGCATGAATCTATAAAAACAAGGAAAATAATCATTTTTTTTTTGTATGGGAGCCCCCTTAAATATTTATTTTAGTAATTTTTATTATAGCAACATCAGAAATAGATCATCTGTAAACATTTGACGACACGGTTGGCGCAGTGGTTGAGCGATTGACTGCTGCGCACTATGGCGCGGGTTCGATTCCCGCACGGAACAAATATTTGTACGACCTGCAAGTATTTGTTACGAGTCTGGGTGTTTTTCTATTTATAATATGTATGTATTTAAAAAAAAAAAGGTACCGTAAAACGGGGTGACATTGATTAATTTTTAATTTAAAATGGATGCCACGCTTGCAGTTTCAACGATAAAAATGTAAAAAAAAAACTGCAGTGTAGACTCATTACGTAAATTAAGTATTGCAACAAAAAAGTTTCAATTAGTCCATACTTTTTTTGGAAAAAAATAAAAACCTGTTTATCATTTTAAATTGATAATGGGGCTACTTTGTCACCCCTTCTTTTTTTTATTTCATTGCAAAGACACCCCGAGAACGACAAATCTTTTAGACCTTTTCGACACTAAACTTTAACAAATATTTGTTTAAAGTTCCGACAACGACTACTCGTTGACGCTTCGGCAAAATATGGCCGATCAGTCAGTCTGGCCATCAGAACAAACCAAATTTTGGCTGCGTATCCCGCAATAAATCCGAAAAAACATATCAAGTTTAGCTATCATCAAAGTCACCCCAGCTCTCAAAGTAACCCCGTTTTACCGGTATATAAGTAGTTTATCAGCCATCTCGTTACCATAACACAAGCATTAGGTTGCTTAGCTTGGGACGATATGGCGTTGTGTGAAATGTCCAAGGATATTATTATTATTTCAACTGTCTAACTGTCAGGGTTCATGAGATACAGCCTGGACGGACGGATAGTGGAGTCGTAGTAATAGGGTCCCGTTTTACCCTTTTTCAACGGAACCCTAGAAAATCAGTATACATGCCCATAAACTAACGTTTCTACGCCAATAGATTTAATAAATACAGTCATTTGTTTTAAACGCTGTTACCTTGGGAGTAGAAGACAAATGACTGAGGCGTTCTTGTAGCTTCAACCTTTATTATTTTCGGGGGTGGACAGAGCAATATTTTGTGCCCAGAATTGATGAGTTTGAAGGTAAAAGTTTTAGACAGCGAAGCAAGAATAGAACATTTTCAGTATTTTCGTTATGTTTTTCTGTTAGTCTAAGGAACCGGCATGTACAGACGCCAGCACATCAAACTATCTCTAACTGTCAAATTTTCCCAATAAAACATGAACCTTATTCTTTTGCAATAAAGTTGAAAATCTATCAAAGAAATTTGACAGTTTGGGTAGCTTGATGTGCAGAGGCCAGCACATCAAGTTACCACAGTCTGTCAAATTTCTTTTCAAGAATAAGGTTCATGTTTAATTGGGAACATTTGACAAGTTGGCATAGCTTGATGTGCTGGCTAAGACTAAGACCAAAAATTTGAACCCATGTGACATCCATCAACCCACACTGGACCGGCGTGGTAGATAACGGCCCACTCTCTCTCACATAGAGGACATGGGCCTCTGACTTAGCTTCACATGCTGTTGAGAAATATCTCTCAGCCATGCTGGTTTCGGGCCTGCGGACGGTAAGTAATCGGTGACTCACCGTCCGATCAGCACCAGGCCCGTGCCGGACGGCGCGTATATGTTCCACGCGCGCCTCAAAGAGATGTCAGCATATGAAGGGGCCCCTCAGGGCCAAGCCTGCCGGGTAAGCGGGATTGTCCGAAAGGGTTACCGCTACCCCGGAACATAAAGGGCTAAGGAAGGAACATGGATGGGTTTTAGTCAGTAAGAGTCTGACACTCCCTTCCGCTCCACCTAGAGCGGGAGAAGTCATTGGATGATTTCCCAGCCCGAAAAGAAAAAAAAAAGACATGCTGGTTTCCTCACGATGTTTTCCTTCACCGATTTTTAATCAAGTGATAATTATACAATACGCACATGACACCGTAGAATCAGAGGTGCATGCCTTAGGTTCGAACTCGAGACCTATGACTTGGCAGTCCGACGGTCACACCACTAGGCTATCAGTACTGTTCCACCAGATGTTCTGGCCCACTGATGTGTCACCAGTATCTATGTATTTATGCCCGGTTGACAGTAACATCCCCCTAGTAGGTATTACTTGAGACTAAAACATAACTGTCGAAATATTTGCGCACCACGGCCTCCCCCACGGGAAATACAAGTATGATGTTGTTATGTTAAAACATTCTGACAATAATGTTGAATTACCCACACATTGTCAGTCTACCCTCGCCCTAAGTCGAAACTATGTGAAATTCCGTTAAGAAACTAAGTTTAACGCAGTAATCCTTTGATCCATGTTTCATGGTGCTGCCCTTATCGTGGTCGCTAAGTCATTGTATGTGTAATAGTTTCGAGGTTAAGCTACTTGGATTGAGGTCGGGAATTGATAGGTTAAGTGTTTAAAACGACTTGTGCGAATGTTGAGTGTGAGGTTGTGGGTTCAGGAAGAAAGACAGACCTTTATAAGTTGACACATTATTATGAAAAACTTCCATAGCAGCCCAGAGTCTGGGTTTGTAACAAAATTAAGCAATAAAATTACCCCCCCCACCCCAACCGAATTCTTTAAACAGACCCAGGGTAGCCGAAGTAAGGAAAACTTGCTCAACCGCCTTGAAGTGTAAATGTGGTGCTGTTCCACAAACGATAGGACACTTAATATCGGGTCCTGCATGTCCTGCCTCCTGTATGGACGTTACAGGAACTGATGATGATTGCCATCGACACGCTAAGAAGAAGACCCCCTATTACATTCTAAAACATTAACATAACTATAGCAATTTCTGGGGAAACATAACGCCTCTATCGACTTCGGAAATCAACCATAACATTGGAACTCAATCCATACCCCACACAGTTATAATCAAAAATCATTTATTGTACATGGATCCCCAAAAAGTCAAGCCGGTGGTTTCGCAGTGTCAGATAAATAGCCGCCATCGAGCCGCAGAGATTAGGGGAAGTTAAAACGCGCTTAGGGGTAGCTTTGGTCGCCATTTGCATAATTACAGAATACTGGGATGCATTCGTACGAAAAATAAGATTCGGTCTTAATTTAGAGTAGTTCTGGATTGGACAGTCGGGGTACAAATTGCGATACAAATGATTTTTGGGATAAAATGTGGTACCAACTTATTTGTTATTTCGGGAGGCCAGCATCGATTTCTGCAACCCGTCATCCTTAGCTAGTACGCGAGCACGGTATCGCTTATAGGAATAAGAATTTCTGCATGTAGTTTCACTCGCGTTGATGTCTAAAATTATAATATGACACTTTGCCCGACCCAGAACTCGAACCCAGGACCTCATATTCGTATATTTAATAACATTTCATAATGTGTGAAGATCTTACAATAGGTTTAGATACCTTACATGTCCAGCAGTAGCAGTTTCGACTACCGGGCAAGCACTACACCAATTATTCTAACTAGCTTCATCTCTCTGACTGACCGACACCCTTTTTTTTTTTTTTTAAGGCTGGGAAATCATCCAATGACTGCTCCCGCTCTGGGTGGAGCGGAAGGGAGTGTCAGAGTCTTACTGACTAAAACCCATCCATGTTCCTTCCGTAGCCCTTTATGTTCCGGAGTAGCGGTAACCCTTTCGGACAATCCCGCTTACCCGGCAGGCTTGGCCCTGAGGGGCCCCTTCATATGCTGACATCTCTTTGAGGCGCGCGTGGAACATGTACGCGCCGTCCGGCACGGGACTGGTGCTGATCGAACGGTTAGTCACCCATTACTCACCGTCCGCAGGCCCGCGCCTACGGTGGCCGGGAGTCGTCACGTGGCTCCCGACGCCCGGGGCGTCTCCTGCGGCGGCTGGGACGGGAGGACCTTTCTCTCTCCCATCTCGCCACCTCCTTCGCGAGCATAACTTTTTCGCAGAAGGAGGTGACTGCCTCCCACTCCCTCTCGCCCCGGACCATGGCTTGCACCAGGGCCGGGTGACCGACACCCTGACAATTCAAAAGTGCCTGTAATTGGTTTATTTGAAATAAATACTTTGTGATGTGATGTGTTTGAGTAGAGTGGCCTACTAGTGTTTCGAGACATTGCCAAGCCGGAAGCCAGGGCCCTAGTAGTACAGAGGCCAGCACATCAAGTAACCACAATTTCTTTGATAGTATTTCAACTTTATTGCAAAGACATAAGGTTCATTTTTAATTGAGGAAATTTGACAGTTAGGGATAGCTTGATGTGCTGGCGTCTGTACAACCCTAAACCTCTAACATGACTTAAGTCATGACTGTAACAATTAGATTGGCAGAATAGGGATGATGCCTTGGTTAAAAGAAAAAAAACTATGATAATATTTAGTCCGTCAGTCGTGTGATAAGAAAATATTAGACACGTATTTTTTCTTTATCATATTGATTAAAAATTACTTAAGACAAAACGCATTAAAGAACGTTGCGATGCTCCCCACCGGAGCGGTGGAGGCAGGGAGGGAGCATAAAATCTATGTAGGCGTGAGTGACGTCATGCCCAATTTTTAACTCAATGTTACGGCGTAATGTTTTGAGTACGTAATAAAAGAAAAAATACGTGTCCAATTAACAATGTAGCTGAAGAAGAAAAAGAAATTGTCAACATCTCTAACAAGCTACATACTACTCTGTCAAGAAAGTACCGGGAAAAGATCAATAATACACAAAATGTCTGTTATTCATCCAAATTTATTTTATCACCTTCAAAGTATGCTCCTTTAGAAACGATACACTTGCGCCAACGAATAATCCATTCATCAAAACATTTTTTAAACGCTGCTTCCGGAATTGAGTTCAGTTCTCGCCGCGAATTCTCCTTTATGTCTTCTATCGATTGAAAACGGGTGCCACGAAGTGGTAATTTGAGTTTAGGAAAAAGAAAAAAGTCAGCAGGAGCCATATCTGGTGAATATGGTGGTTGCTGGATGGTATTTGTTGAGTGTTTGGTCAAAAATTCGTTCACAATGATAGCCTTGTGCGAAGGCGCATTGTCGTGGTGCAAAATCCAAGAATTTTCTTTCCACAAATCTGGCCTTTTTCGTCGAATTTGCTCTCTTAAACGCCGCATAACGCTCAAATAATATTCTTTATTTACCGTTAGACCTTCCGGTAAGAATTCAGAGTGCACAACACCGCGATAGTCAAAGAAAACAGTCAACATGACTTTGACTTTTGATCGACTTTGGCGTGGTTTTTTCGGTTTTGGTTCAGTTGGAAGGCGCCACTCCGAAGCTTGTTGACTAGTTTGCATGTCAAACTCGTAAACCCACGTCTCGTCACCAGTAACAATGCGTTTCATGAATGTTGGGTCCGAACTGACTCGTTCTCGCATGTCCTCAGCGACTTTCATGCGATTGAGTTTTTGGGGAAAATTCAGATCTTTTGGGACTAGCCGAGCAGCAACATGTTTCATGCCCAAATGATTAGTTAAAATGGTACGGATCGACTCGTGAGATACAGAAAGTTCGGCGGCTATCTCTCTCAGAGTTGAATGGGGATTTTCAGTCACTATTTTCTTCACTTTTGCGATGTTAACTTCAGTTGCAGACGTTGACGGCCTACCAGAGCGAGGCAAATCTTCCATCACATCTCGACCGCTTTTGAACGCTTTGAACCACTCATAAGCACGAGTTTTTGATAAAGTCGATTCACCGTAAGCCTTCTGTAACATTTTCAGTGACTCCGAACACGAAATTCCATTGGCGATGCAAAATTTAAGACAAACTCTTTGTTCGATATTTTTGTCCATTATGAAATTCGCAATACACACTATATTATATGATATTACTAAAACCAGCACTGTATTTAATAGAAATAACAGATGCAACTCAAACTCCGCGCCAAAATGGAAAACAGTTGTGCCAATCTAACAACTACAAAAAAACAAAAATTTGAATTTGGAACCATAAACAAATCATTCATTCCCGATACTTTTTTGACTGAATGTATAAGCGTCAAGTTTCTGAGAAATAGCAACATTTAATAGCCTGATTTTATTTCTACGAAGCCAAAACTTTTGCCTGCCTACAAGTAAGTAAATGTGAACCTTCTATACGAAACTTTTAACTCTTAATAGTTGATCTCTTTAATAATGCAGCGAAACAAATTTTGAACATGGATGGATGCCGGATTTAAGAGTTTTGTTAGATTGGTATTTTGGATGCTAAATTGGTTCGGATTACTGGAAGTGTCATGGAAGGTAAACCTGGAGATGGAAGGAAAATATTTTTAGGAAACCTCAACAAGTAGTGTTCAATTGGATTCTTCCTTGCTTGCATTCTTTCATCCAATATGCAAATGAACAGCTGACATAATTAACACGTTGAGCGCCAACGCGGTCACCGGTGAGCCGCGAACAATAGTTTACTATTGTGTCTGCTGCGTGGCAGTCAACGACTTAACATTAAAAATAATTATAAAAAAAAAAATATTAACAAAATAGTTGTTTTTGTAAATATAATTTCTTACCTACTTTTATTTTCCGAGAAAGCACGTTAAGCCGTTGGTACCGGCTGTCATTTGCACATCTTTGACAGTCATTACGGGTCGTCAAAAGATATAAAATCTGACAGCCAGTCTTACCAAGGGGTATCGTATTGCCCAGTTACTGGGTTGTGGAGATCAGGGGCGCGCCATGTTATCGTAGTTTATCTCTATTCAGCTGCATCCGGTTAGACTGGAAGACGACCCCAACATAGTTGGGACAAGTTTAGGCAGATGATGATGACCTACTTCTTTTTTAGTGCGTCAGTTGACCAGAGGGTCTAGAACTTTGGACAAATGGCAATTCCTTTTTAAAGCGTTTCGCATTTCTACAATAACTTTCAACTAGGGTCTTTTTTTTAAGTCATTGATTTAGTAGACACAATACAAAATGTATTGTTTGCGGGATATCATTAATCATCAAAATTTCTGATCGATAACAACCAGGGAAACTGACAAACCTTACTGTTCGTGCCTTAATTACTATAGGGGTAGGCCCCCTAAGGACAAAGTCACATTTTCATTAACGATAACGAAATTAGATAAATCAGAAATGTATGGAATTGACATAAGCTTTAGAAATATCACGTGATCAATCGTTTTCGATCGCGCGAAGTGCTTTGTCAAATTGTGTAAAGAAACTCGACCAATATTCTCATACAAATGCGTTGACAAGTGGCGTTCTTGACAATCAGAATCGCTGAGATAACGAATTGTTCAAAAACAATTTTCGAAATCGAATCGACACGGAGCGATTGACACTTGCCTAAGCCACGTGCATTATCTACTCTGGCACTTCTTCTCTAGCGTGTCGATGGCAATTAAAAAAAATCAGCTGTTCTATACATTTTTGGTCACGTGACTCGTCGAAATGTAGGGAAAAACTGACTATTTTTTGCGATTTCGGAGTTGGTCCCATAGTAAAAGTTATTCAGTTTGGTGGTCTGTAGCATATGCTTTTGTACCCTTTCGATTACACCCAGTATAGATAAAGTCGGTCCAGAATATGGCAACCACTTTGACACCGTCAGTACTGTCTATGAGTTCTTGTAACGTGCAAACAACATGACACAGCTCTTGTCAACTCGATACAAGGAATCCACTCAAGAATAGAAACACGTGCAAAGACCCATCCAGCACCTCTAAATCTGAACCCAAAGCAAGTTTATGCTCTTCAAAGTTATACAGGTGTAAAGTTTTACCGACTTCGACTTCAGAGTCGGTTTCACTAGAAGCCGTTCATGCTTCATTTCGCCCTGAGTTAAGGATTCGAATAAAAGTTGTGTATTTTTTTTTCTCTATTTTGTAAATAGTTTATCTGTTTCATTTAGCTTGTTAGTGCAGTACTAGTCTGTTTCAAAAGTATGTGCTGAAAGTATAAACAAACACTGTTTAGGTTACATTTCTACTAAAACACTGACTGAAAATAAATAGTAACATCCATCTGTATTTTAAGCGAGATTGTCCTTAAGGGTTCCCGATACCCCGGAAAATAAAAGGGCAAGGAAGGAACATGGATGGGTTTAAATCAGTAAGAGTCTTACACTCCCGTCTGCGGGTGGAGTTATTTGATGATTTCCCACCCTAAAATAAAAAAAAAACATCTGTATTTAGAAGGTTTCAACTTCATACACCACCACGTTTTTCCGATAATTATGGTTTGATTATAATTTTAAAATTGTAATTACAAAATTATGGATGAAAATTAATAAAAATTTTCAAATGTAAAACATCTTAAATGTGATTTAAAATTTATGGTTTCGGGTTTAGGTATTCAAATAATCCAATTAACGAGCACTCAATTTGCAAATAGGACATAGGATCATTATTATCCCAGTAGCAAGTTCCCATGGGATAATTTCCGACATCCGGGGGAAGCCGCGAGCAAAAGTTAATTATTTAAATAAAAGCTACTCAAAGAGTGTGTTAATAAAAGCCATCAGTTTTACTACTACGTGGTCTATCTCACTATTTCAAAAAACGGTCACCCATCCATAAACTGTAGGTACTTAAGAACCACTCATTGATAATCGCCGCAATAGCTACAAACTGTGCATGCATAATACAGTTCTATAGCAGAGTACGGTCAGCATATACATCATATAGTAACACTAAATTATTTGTAGTACATTGCGGCTGCTATCCGTACCTCGACGTAGATTGATGGCTCTCTGAACTGTAATTATAATTAATTCTACAAGCCTGCAAAGTGTTGAGTTAAATTTTTAGACCTGGATTGACTGGCTCTGGATTTGAAACCAGAAAAAAAACGCGCGAT
This sequence comes from Hyppa rectilinea, assembly GCA_951799385.1. Classification (NCBI taxonomy): domain Eukaryota; kingdom Metazoa; phylum Arthropoda; class Insecta; order Lepidoptera; family Noctuidae; genus Hyppa; species Hyppa rectilinea. Next base: position 11,342,952 of record OX637325.1, on the reverse strand, counting down.
CAGGGCTCTTTAAAATTAATTGGCACCTTCTCATGTTGTATGGGCATAACGCTTTTTCATTACGTGACGATTACTACTAGTCAGCGAGTAGTTAATAAACTTCGGTCCAAAGAAAAAAAAGTGAAAATAAAAGCCTTTTTAAGACATATTTTTACATGCCTAACAAAAACGTTAACAAAAATGTTTTTCAATAGCCTGGTCCAAGACCAGGCTATTGAAAAACGTTGAGGAGCTTGTGGCTAAGCGCGTCGCACGGATAAGCTTCACTTACCGGGGTTAGTCCGTGGATGGGTGACCATCTTTACATATCTAGAATCCTATGTGTTTTGGAAAGCACGTTAAGCTGTTGGTCCCTTAAGCGGGATTGTCCGAAAGGGTTACCGCTACCCCGGAACATAAAGGGCTACGGAAGGAACATGGATGGGTTTTAATCAGTAAGAGTCTGACACTCCCTTCCGCTCCACCCAGAGCGGGAGCAGTCATTGGATGATTTCCCAGCCTTAAAAAAAAAAAAAGCCGTTGGTCCCGGCTGTGTGTTTTAAAGGAAACTCGTCGATTGGTCGACACTACATGTGACCAGAGAGCTGGATTTGGGCCAAAGCATTAGCATTGCCATTCAACGTGGCAATGCTGCCAGTCTTCTGGGCACGTTTCCGGAGGACAGCGATGCGTATGAGTACTTTGACGCCTAAGTGTCCTTTTTATTTTTGTATTTATATGTGAAAAATAAAAGAAATATTATCTGTGCGAAGCCTGTATATCTCAGCATAATGCTACGACATTAAAAAAAAAATGCTGTTGGTTGACGTGACAATTTTCCCGCAGAAAAACAGGCTCTAGCTAAATAGATGTTCTAAACTTGTTGAGTTACTCTAAATACCAGTGAAAACAACCTTAAATACTCCTAATAAGGCACTTAGCACCATTTGATTGACAGTGTTAATGTTAGATCTAATACTAATACTTATTAAATCCAGACGGGATATTCTAATTATTAGTATTAGATGAGAGTCTTTAGAGGGTAGCTTGTGGCTAAGTACTAACAGCCGCACAGGTCGATCCATCAGGTTAAGCTACGCTTGCCGGGGTTGCCCGTGGATGGGTGACCGAGACTCCTCTGTGCCTCGGAAAGCACGTTAAGCCGTTGGTCCCGGTTGTCATTTGTGCATCTTTCACAGTCGTTACGGGTCGTCAGAAGCCCGAAAATCTGACAGCCAGTCTTACCAAAATGTATCGTAATACCCAGTTACTGGGTTGTGGAAGTCAGATAGGCAGTCGCTCCATGTAAAATACTGGTACTCAGCTGCATCCGGTTAGACTGGAAGCCAACCCCAACATAGTTGGGAAAAGGCTAGGCAGATGGTGATAGTAAGTACAGACGCCCATGCTATCCCAAACTGTCTAATATTCCCAATTGAACATGAACATTAATGTGTTGACATAAACTTGGATATCTATCAAAGAAAATTGACAAATTGGATTGATGTACTTTTTTTTTGAAGGTGGGAAATCATCAAATGACCACTCCCGCTCTGGGTGAAGCGGAAGGAAGTGTCAGACTCTTACTGACTAAAATCCGTCCATGTTCCTTCCTTGTAGCCCTTTATGTTCCGGGGTAGCGGTAACCCTTTCGGACAATCCCGCTTAAGCTAGATGTGCTGGCCTCTTTACTTATTTCTTTTTTTTTCTTTGAATACATTCTTACCAATACCTACCATTATCACTACATAGTGTAAAACAAAGTCGCTTTCTCTGTCCCTATATCCCTATGTATGCTTAAATCTTTAAAACTACGCAACGAATTTTGATGCGGTTTTTTTTAATAGATAGAGTGATTCAAGAGGAAGGTTTATATGTATAATTTGTCGACATATTACGCGGGCGAAGCCGCGGGCGGAAGCTAGTCTTAAATATAACTATATCTATGTTTTCTGACTCCCTACCTTCTAATTAAAATAACGTCACACAAGCAATGCCAACCAGCCTTTTGGAAATTTCGTTGAAAAAACGGATTAGAACAAAAAATTTTGTATATAAGTGTCGATTTATATCGACACTTATATACAATATTTTTTGTTCTAATCCGTTTTTTTTTTACTCGCCCCAAATGGTTATTCATTTGGGGCGAGTAAACTCGTGCGAATCGAGAATTAAGCCGTACAAGTTTAATACATATAATATATATAGTATATAAATATGTTCTTTATCATCTTAAGTTATTTTGTAAACGGTACACTAATCTTACATAGTACCACCGTCCGATCAGCACCAGACCCGTGCCGTACGGCGCGTATATGTTCCACGCGCGCCTCAAAGAGATGTCAGCATATGAAGGGGCCCCTCAGGGCCAAGCCTGCCGGGTAAGCGGGATTGTCCGAAAGGGTTACCGCTACCCCGGAACATAAAGGGCTACGGAAGGAACATGGATGGGTTTTAGTCAGTAAGAGTCTGACACTCCCTTCCGCTCCACCCAGGGCGGGAGCAGTCATTGGATGATTTCCCAGCCTTAAAAAAAAAAAAAAAAGTTTTTATAGGGAAGGAGCTCATTGGGCATGTAACAAAAAATTTTCGTTTTATGTGCCCAGAAGGCTTTACCGTATTAATTTAATTTTATTTTTTTAATGAGAGGAAATAAAATATGTAAGAAGGTACCTTTTTTTAAATTTTATGTAGCCTTTCATTTACCGGCTAAGAGTACCTACCACCAAAACACCTATTGTTGTCCCAAATTACACGAACAAACAAATTAAGCTTACGTATCGATTTGTAAAGATTTTATAGTGTCTCCTTCCCGATAACCCTTCTATCTTTTATATTCAAAAACCTGCATTCAAGAAACTTCGCCAGCGAAAGGGTTAAAAACAAACTTAACTTTGCAGCTCTGAAAACATTTCCCCAAACAGAGTTCAACTTTAAACTGTTTTCGTAAACGCACTCATAAGTTTGTTTTTTTTACGAACATCCATTCTTCTGCTTGAAAAGCGTTTGCGTTACGCGAAATTAGACTTTGTTGGATTGAGATAAGCGTCACTGAATTTAACATCCATTGACACTGAAAAATTAACCTTTTTCCTCACTGTTATAAGGTTGAGATTTGCTAGTTCCATGTTATTATTGTTGTTTTTTTTCGCTTCAAGTTTGCCCATTGTCTTGGAAGTGTTAGCGTATACAAAATCGTCGGTAAGTCTATATTTGAAGTTTCAACTACTTTCCTGTTATTTTGTTGTTAAATTGGTTGGTAAAACAATTTTATCGAAGTAAAATAGCTTTGAGTTTCCTTTAGCTCATTTTAGTGGAAAAACTGATTCAAAGCAAAATAATGATTTTTATTATTACTTTCCTATTAGTTTCTCACTGTAATGTAAAGGATATATAACGTGGCGCTACAATGGTGACATTAATTTAACACACGGGTAGGGCTAGTGCCCATTTATCTTAAATAAATGTTGATAAGTTAAAATAAATCGCAAATTGAAAAGAAAATCAAATCTAAATAGTAAAATCAATTCGCCTACTTTTTGCAGTTGTTTCATTCTAATATGATTGCTTATTCGTTTTAATTTCATTGATGCGAATGTTATGATCCGTGACCCCGGCAAATGACTGCTGCGCGACAGTTATTTAAGCACAGGTTGCTCTAAGATGCTATTTTCTAACATTTTAAATATATCTGTAAATAATATCGTTTAAAGGAAATGTGAAAACGTATCAATCTGCAAGCCGACCCCAGTGTAACCGGATGCAGCTGAATATCGGTATTTAAAAAGAAGCGACTGCCTATCCTACCTATCTGACCTGCACAACCCAGTTACTGGGTAATACGATACCCCTTGGTAAGACCGTCTGTCAGATTTTCAGCCATCTGACGACTCGTAACGACTGCCAAAGATGCACAACTGACAGGCGGGACCAACGGCTTATCGTGCTTTCCGAGGCACGGAAGTGCATCCGGTTAGACTGGAAGACGACCCCAACATAATTGGGAAAAGGCTAGGTAGATTGAGTAGGTATATTACTTCAAGAAAAATGTAAGTTTCACATTTCACATGTAAAAATTCACTCCATTTCCTATGGGAGGTCAATTTCCATTGTTTCCCATATCATGTGAGTGTGGTAGTCTATAATTAAAAATGGACATTTAGCTAATAACACATATTTGTACTTTCCCAGTAGCTACCGCGCCGCTGGGAATTTTCGCCAATGGCCGACGTATTGTATTCTTTGGTAATTTCGCAGATATCAAAGTTATGTGTACACTGAGTGATGTAAGATGTAAGCTATAAATGTTTTGTACAGTTCGCGACTGTATCACACATCACCTTACAACAGTCAAATTTTCTCAATTGATTTTGAACTTAACGATCAACATTTTAAGGTTAAAAATAATTTGGAGAAATTTAACAGTTTGGTATAACTTGATGCGCTGCCGACCGTACTAGCTTTGTCATGCATGCATGAAGGCTGTTGATCCATTTATATGTACTTCGTTTCTATACTTTTGTTTTTCTATTTGTTCAACTGAGTGGATGTAGATAATTTTATACCTACTTTTTACCTTTGCATGCCGTAAGGTAGAGTGTGGATGAACTACTTGTTTAAAATGTGAACACCTTATTTTGTACCCACAGTCTTTGCAAAATAAATGATTTCTGATTCTGATTCTTGCCTCCAGTGCTGAATGAGAGGCGGTGCGATAACGTTTTAATAATGTCAACGCGATCGAATTCCAGTCACGGCATCCAGCGGTGAATGGAGCGACACATTTTTTTAAACTGTGGTCGTGCATCGGGTGTCGTCTATCGGAGATAAGTGTGGCTGTTTCGTTGGAGCTTGGTACCGTTCTACGGACTTCTGGTGGTACTATAGGTAAAAAAAAAATCGAAAGGTCAAAAAATCTAAATCAAAAATCATTTATTCAAACTAGGCTAAAAATCAGCACTTTTTGAAGGTCAAAGTTACATAAGACAGTCCCCCAAAACCGCCCACCCTTCACCACGTCCTAGTGCTTTAGCTGAGAAGAAGAAGTGGCGCAACAAACTCCCCAGCAGCACAGCTGTTTGTTCAGTTGGAAGAACTTGATTCTACCCATTTATCGTATGAGAAGTAATTACCATTACGAAACACATCACCATTAAATTCAATCATTTGCCTCATTTGTGTACAGTACTAACCGGTCAGTAAGTATTTGCAAGAGCGAAAAATCTCGTCCAAACGAGTACCTGAAAGCCAAGAGAATCACATATCAATCGCCTCGCTTAGCTTTAAACATACACCACAAGCATTAATACTCTCTATTGTATATCGTACTTTTGTTTTGACATGGGAACCTTCTAATGGGCGAGCCGTAACGTTTCCTATCGTCCATAGACAATAACACTGGTTCTATATATTCTTGGGACTAGTCAACCGATATCCTATTATGTTTGAAAGGTTTTCATTAAAGAGATATTACTTTTTGTTACGTACTTTATTCGAATCTCCAAAACAAACAAGTTCGTCTGAAAGGAATATCTGTGGAATTAAGCTACTTTTGTACCTTATTTTCTACAGTTTCTCCTTAACAATATGTTTACACAATAATTTTGTTTAAATAAATCATGATATAATGTTAAATGTATTAACAAATAGATCGTTCAGGAAGGACGAAGTCTCTGTAAATATTTTTTGTAATATTAAGGTAAAATATTACAAAAAGGAGGAGCTCGTGGCTAAGTACTAACAGCCGCACAGGTCGATCTATCAGGTTAAGCTACGCTTGCCGGGGTTGGCCGTGGATGGGTGACCCTATTTACATAACGAGACTCCTCCGTGCCTCGGAAAGTACGTTAAGCCGTTGGTCCCGGCTGTCATTTGTGCATCTTTGACAGTCGTTACGGGTCGTCAGAAGCCCGAAAATCTGACAGCCAGTCTTACCAAGGGGTATCGTATTGAAAAGTTACTGGGCTGTGGAGGTCAGATAGGCAGTCGCTCCATGTAAGGTACTAGTATTCAGCTGCATTCGGTTATACTGGATGCCGACCCCAACATAGCTGGAAAAAGGCTAGGCAGATGATGATTTAGGTAAAATATTATAATAATCTCGAATTAAAATACATCGTTCACCTATATTTACTGTATATGTGTAAATGTATATAGCATAGCTTTTTATATTTCAATTAAACTGCCTGGCCTTTTCCCAACTATGCTGGGGTTGGCTTCCAGTCTAACCGGATGCTGTAGAATTCCAGTATTTCACATGGAGTGACTGCTTATCTGACCTTGTGGAGGTCAGATAAGCAGTCGCTCCACGTATTACCCAGTAACTGGGTAATACGATACCTCTTGATAAGACTTGCTGTCAGATTTTCGGGCTTCTGACGACCCGTAACGAATGACAAAAATGCTTGGACCAACGGCTTAACGTGCTTTCCAAGGCACGGAGGAGTCTCGGTATGTAAAAATGGTCACCTATCCACGAAAGAACCCGGTAAGTGTACCTTAACCTGATAGATCGCCCACGCGGCTGTTATTTTATCATTATTATTTTAATGGTTTTTTTTTTTAAGGCTGGGACATCATCCAATGCCAGACTCTTACTGACTAAAACCCATCCATGTTCCTTCCGTAGCCCTTTATGTTCCGGGGTAGCGGTAACCCTTTCGGACAATCCCGCTTACCCGGCAATTTACAAAAGTGACAGTTTACTGTAGTTTTCTTTGAGAAATATTAATAAACTCGCCATCTTTTGCCCAAAGCACAGAAAAGCTGTAACAATTATTAAGCAAGAGACGCTTTCAAAGAAACCCTATTACCCCTGGCTATCCGCTTTGTGCAATAGTGTTAGTATCGTGGCTGATAGAAGCGTGGATAAGAAAAAAATAAATTGTTTGTATAGTAAAACAATATCTGGTTGATGAATTGGTTTTTCTTATCCACGAATTTAAGATTCTTATCGGTGCCGTAGTGTGGTAGGTAATCGTAGAACACTTACTGTAGAAATGGCTTTCATTTTGACAGTTCAACAACATACATTGCGTTATTTACGGCGTTGAGTAAACTTTTCGAACATATGACTTTGACAATGTACCAAACACAAACCATACTACAAAATCAAAGTAGGTAGTAGTAAAAAAAGTATGTCCACAATTTGCCAACGAATTAACATGTCCACGTGAAAAATTTGACAGTCTTCCGCGCTAAAATGCTTTCTTGTATTCAAGGCTTTCTAATACCATATCCACAATTTCTATAATCATTGTCTCAACTAAACCGGGGTGCACACATTTAATTATTCTCCGGGTGAAATTATTTGACGCTTAGCTCGGGAACAAACGGTACCCGGAATTTAGTTACAGCCTTAAAGGAGATTGTTCTAGACCGCCCTATAACCAACAAACATTTGACGTGTACGTTAATTTTAATTATATTTTAATATGCTTTTTAAAAATAATAAATTCAAGCGGACACTGTTTAATTCTTAATAGGTTTTTAAAAGTGACCTCATTGATTTTATTACCAACTGAACTCGCCATCTTTCAAGGAATTGTCAATGTGAATGTCACAAAAGATTTGACAGTGTCGCTCTCGCTCATATTACATAAATATCGATATCGACGACGATGTCCATAATATCTAGTGATAAATAATGGATGTTCGATATTTATCACTTCCAAAACATTGAAAATGTGCAACATAAAAGTTTTTCATGCATATTTTTTTCATGGAATTAGTTCCGTGAACATTTTAATGGAACTTATGATGAATATGGCCTAGCACGATTATGATGAAAATATAATGAACAAAAGAAACTCACAAAATGTACTTACTAGTCGAATGAGGGATTTTCTCACAAGTGAGAAAATATTAGTTCAAAAGAGGCGTTGGTAAAAAATACGTCACTGTCTCAGGTTTTTGACATCAAATAAGCTTTCTTATTTACGGATCTTATTTTTGTTATCAGTAGCCAGTAAAACAAAGACGTATTTTTTACCCACGCCATCTATTGAACTATGTTTTTCCACTTGTCAGAAAATCTCTCATTTAACGATTGAAATGTCATTTACGGCGCAACTCTAGTGAATTGTTCTCATAACCATTTCACGACTTCAATAGCCATATTTTTACTTTTTAAGTACTTAAACTCTATTTTTAAATGTCGCAAAAATAGAGTTAAAGTACTTAAAAAGTAAACTAAAACGATACACATTGTTCGTTGGGAACAAAATATTTTATTTTAGCATTAATTTAATTGGAGTAGAATCATAGCAACAACGTGTTTATGTTTGAAACGGAACAAATTGATTTACATTTGACGACACGGTTAGCGTAGTGGTTGAGCGATTGACTGCTGCGCACTATGTCGCGGGTTCGATTCCCGCACGGAACAAATATTTGTACGACCTGCAAGTATTTGTTACGAGTCTGGGTGTTTTTCTATCTATAATATGTATGTATTTACAAAAAAAAAATGTATATAAGTAGTATATCAGCCATCTCGTTACCATAACACAAGCATTAGGTTGCTTAGCTTGGGACGATACGGCGCTGTGTGAAATGCCCAAGGATATTATTATTATTATTATATTGATCTTTCATTTTGGTCAACCTACTAAATTAAAACCACAGATTAAATAGGTGGTCATTGATAATCGATATACAATGATTGATCTTCAAGAGAGCATCTCTACGTCACTACGTCAGTCGGTGCCTGTGGCTGTGTTGTGTTGTTGTGAATATCTACCTATTTGGCGATTTCTTTTGGCGTTTTTGATTTTGTTTCTGTTTAACGGACTACAATTTGGATTGCTTTCAACGTGACCTGGCTTTGAATAACTGATTCTGTGATCTGCTTAAACGACACCTTAGCATTTTGACAACGGATAAAGGACTTCGCTTAAAGTAAACTTCAACCAATAAATAATAACTGTACCTAAAAGGCATAATACAACTGTATTTACGGTAATATTTTACTGTATTTGAAGTTTAATGCCTTGTAGAAAACAGAAATAGCGATTTTAGAAGGAATTACTTAAGTTTTCTTTTATTAAAAATAACCTCAAAATCTGTTCCTTTTCTGTAAATAAATCTTTTCTCTAAAGTGTCCGTCAAGAAACGTTGTTATTTTGGGCTTCTAAGGGCAGTTTACAAAATAGAAAATGATTTTTTCTATGCTGTTGGCTCCAGGGCGAACAATGTATGGGCGTAGAACAATCTCCTTTAAATATTTTAAAGCTCTTTTTTTAAAAAGCTGTTGTTTCTTATGTGAAGGCTTGATTGGGCTTTAATTTTAGGAAATGTGAAAGTTTAAATAGTTTTTTTTTTCTAGCACTGCCATACAATGTGGCAATGCTAGCCAGTCTCTTGGGTACATTACACACGACGCCATATTTTTGTTAGTTAAGTATTAGTTTTAGTGTTGTTTAGTATACATTTACCGTTTTAATGACATCAAAACTTTATGAGTAGTGAAAGAGATAGATAAAAAAGTGAAATAAAAAGTTAGTTTTTAGTTTTTGTAGATTTCCTACGCAAAAGATTGTTGATGAAGCTGTGTGTGATAATTTTGTTTTTCTGAAATTAACCTGGCACAAATCTAAACTGCGGGCTGCTATTGAGTAATTCCAAAACCCAATAACATTGCCAAACTCGAGAATCGATCCCAACCGGTCTTTTCTGCAAAAATCTCACAGAGAAACTTGGCGAAATGAGCTGTCATCCTAATTGATATTCTTACCTCGATCACCATTGATGCAGTCCGTCATCCGTCGTCGTCGAGTTAGGCGTCAAAATTCAGTGCCACTGATCGTCTTACGGCTCAAGTTGTAAAGAACGCACTTTAAAGCAGTGGTAATAGTGCTAGTCTAGTGGTGTGACCGTCGGACTGCCATGTCATAGGTCTCGAGTTCGAACCCAAGGCACGCACATCTGAATTTACGGATTCATGTGCGTATTGTATAATTATCACTTGCTTTAAGCAAGAGAGAGAGAGAACCAGCATGTCTGAGAGATATTTCTCATCAGCATGTGAAGCTAAGTCAGATTGCCATGGGCACCATTTAAACTCTGATACAAGGTTATTCACTGACCACACGGCAAGAAGGCAGTGGTTACGAATACAGTTCAGCAAGATCAACCTTGCACTTGTAGAAATGTAAAAAAATACAAAAGAACTAGAAAGTACGACATACAACCTAATTTACTTCACGAACAAAAGTGCAAACATATCTGGAATGCACCGGAACATTGTCCGAAGGTATGGACACACGAGAAAAAAGTAATAAAATAGCGCACCACGCGGACTTGCAATAAAATAATTGTAAATTCTTCGAAGTAACGTTGGCAAGTTAATTTAGTATGTTCTTCTGAATTGATCTGAGTTTTTCTGAATTGATGTTTCAATTCTTTTTATTGCAAATTTATTTGCAAATGTCGCAGTTTTTTGCTTCATTTCACAGAATGTAGGATGAGTTGATTTGCTATACATTTTAGTCCAAAAAAACACCGACATCGAGCTTGGTAGAGCACTTGCATTTCTAATAGTTTCAAATTAAAAATCGGTTAAAATATATTTAATAAATTAGTTTACTCAATATAACACGCTTAGAATCCCGGAAGGGTTGGTGTTTGAAACAGAGGTGTACCAAAATACACAGAGTCCCATGTGACTCGAACATTACTGGCCAAATGTCTCGTATTACTTATAGGGGCCTTTTTTTATTTGACGGTGAGAAATCTTCAAAAAAAACTCCTCCCGCTCTGGGTGGAGTGGAAGGGAGTGTCAGACTCAACTCAGTAAAACTCATCTATGTTCCTTCCTTAGCCCTATATGTTCCGGGGTAGCGGTAACCCTTTCGGACCGTCCCGTTGAAATAGTAGGGGCTATTACCTATCTATAACATAACTCACTTGAATGATTTAAATCCTTAAACAATTTTTACTACAGAGAAAGTTATCTTTATATCATTAAATGGTTTAGTAACTATATACTTAAATATATTTTGTTTATATTGTTTGTGCAGATATAATGTGTTACTGTTTGTTTATCCCAAATAAATAAATAAATGCTTGTAGAGATGAGCTTCAGCTTTCGTCGTCCCAACGTACACAAATCCTTGGACGTATAAAACCAAACTGAACTTGCAAACTAGCCCAAAAATAAATATGAAAATCTTCAAAACATTTTCAGTGTCACAAAGCCAGAGAAATGAATAACCATCCAAGAATAAAAGTAATAAGTAGTAGTTCTATATTATATTTGTCCAAAAACTTTGTATTGAGCATTACACTTGTTTATTCTGCTGTCGGTACTCGCAAATACTGAGATATAAAGGTGAGTTTAGACGTTAAAGTCTTGATTTTGTAACTAATACTTACTTCCAGTGTTAAAACAGTTAACTAAAGAAGTTTAGATGAAAAGAAAACTGTTTTCTTCTTTAGAAGAATTTTCATGCATTTACTATTTATCGTAATTTATATAAAGATTTACTATGAAAGCCAATTTTTCGTTAAAAAAATCGTTCATCTACCTATCTACACCAATATTATAAAGAGAAAAGATTTGTATTTTTGTATGTTTGTACAAATAAACTGAAAAACTACTGAATGGATCTGGATGAAATTTGGCACAGAGATAGATTATAACCTTTTTTTTTTTTTTTAAGGCTGGGAAATCATCCAATGACTGCTCCCGCTCTGGGTGGAGCGGAAGGGAGTGTCAGACTCTTACTGACTAAAACCCATCCATGTTCCTTCCGTAGCCCTTTATGTTCCGGGGTAGCGGTAACCCTTTCGGACAATCCCACTTACCCGGCAGGCTTGGCCCTGAGGGGCCCCTTCATATGCTGACATCTCTTTGAGGCGCGCGTGGAACATATACGCGCCGTACGGCACGGGTCTGGTGCTGATCGGACGGTGTGTCACCCATTACTCACCGTCCGCAGGCCCGCGCCTACGGTGGCCGGGAGTCGTCACGTGGCTCCCGACGCCCGGGGTGTCTCCTGCGGCGGTAGATTATAACCTGGATTAATACATAGGGTATACTTTTTATCCTGTTAGTATGTTCGCGTGGGATAATTTTCGACGTCCAAACGGGCGAGGCTGCGGGCACAAACTAGTTTTTTATACAGAGTTGATGACAGAGGGTCATTAAATTACACTGTGTATACTACAAGTATACATAGTGTACTTATAAATAATGTTATAATTCATGTATACAAAACATTGTAAAACATTTTAAAAGAGTAACGGTGTCAAAGTCAAAGTCAAAGTCAAAACATTTATTTCAAATAGGCACAAGAATGGCACTTTTGAACGTCAAAATGAACAAGAAATAGAACTGATTCTAGTCGCCCCTTCCAAAAAGTAGTTTCGTGTGGAGAAGAATGGGCAAGAAACTCCACCGTTACTCTTTTAAAATGTTTCACAATGTTTTGTATACATGTATTATAACATTATATGTGAAGACGATGTACCCAGAATAAAAACAATACATCACAAAAGGTGAAAAGAAAAACACATGTAGCAGTGGCAAGTAAACTTAATTATGTCATAAGTGCATGGTGCTCACATATTTACAAACATTCTAAAAGTTAATAATAATAAATTAATCAATGTGTGAGAAGTTATTCCAATATAATAAAATAATATGGTACAAATTACCTAATTTACTTAGCAACCAGTTTGATTTTGTCTAGACACTAAATTGTCCTGTGGAGCAGGACCAGCATGTTTCCAAGCATCCTTATCTTTGATATAATCTTCTAATTTGTAATAAGCTTGTTTACAAAGTGTACTTTTAATATGAGTTTTAAATTTTCTTTCATTTAATTGCAGTATGTCACAAGGTATTTTGTTGTAACATTTAACACAGAACCCCATAAAAGATGTATGTACTTTTGACAATCGAAAAAATGGTTGAATTATTTTATCTTTATTTCTAGTATTAAAATTATGCCTATCACTTATTTTGTTAAAAAGATGTCTATTTTTTCTTACATACATAATATTTTCATAAATGAATTGGCAATTGGTGGAGTTTCTTGCCCATTCTTCTCCACACGAAACTACCTTTTGGAAGGGGCGACTAGAATCAATTCTATTTCTTGTTCATTTTGACGTTCAAAAGTGCCTTACTTGTGCCTACTTGAAATAAATGATTTGACTTTGAAGTGTTTAGTATTAGTTCGATACGTTAAAAAAATAAAAAGCACCAAAAATGACTTTTTTCTTTCAAGCAAACCATAAATAGCTTACACATCAGAGTAAAACGCAACCAGCCTTTGTTGATAAAAGCTGACTTAGTAACAACGCATCGTAGGTTATACTAAGATTTATCGTTTTAAGGTGAATGGTATAAACATAATCAGCTGTTAGGAAAGATACGTCGTGTTCAAACGGGGCAAAAACTTAAAAAATCATTTGCAACTAAACTCATCTCATCTGCCTAGCCTTCTCCCAACTATGTTAAGGTCGGCTTCCAGTCTAACCGGATGCAGCTGAATACCAGTATTTTACATAGAGCGACTGCCTATCTGACCTCCACAACCCAGTAACTGAGCAATACGATACCACTTGGTAAGACTGGCTGTCACAATTTTTCGGGTTCTGACGACCCGTAACGACTGTCAAAGATGCACAAATGACAGCCGGGACCAACGGCTTAACGTGCTTTCCGAGGCACGGAGGAGTCTCGTTATGTAAAGATGGTCACCCATCCACAACCAACCCCGGCAAGCGCGACAGTACCTGATGGATCGTCCTGTGCGGCTGTTAGTACTTAGACTACTGCTCATATTTAATTGATTTTTCGGTACAGAGCTTGAAAATGGTACCTAGTATAGGCAGTTTAAAGGAAAACCCCTTTGTCATATCAAGTCTGTAGCATTAGTCTACACACACCCTAACACAGTGTTACGGATTGCTCCTACAAAGGATGAGATAATCATGTCAAAGTGGAGGAATTCCTCACATTCTCGCTAGTATTTAGCTTAGAGGGTAGGCAGAGAATGTTTATTGTTTTATTTACCTAGTTATGTTGGTTCAAATGATCTTTATTACTGATAGGTTATCATAAAAGAAGGAAAACATCGTGAGGAAACCGGCATGTCTGAGAGATATTTCTCAACAGCATGTGAAGCTAAGTCAGAGGCCCATGGGCAGCATAAAAACTCTGACACCAGGTTAGTGTCACTGACCACACGATAAGAAGAAGAAGCATAAAAATAAGAAAATAATGTTCTGATTGCCTGTAAAAGTAGTCTTTTAGAAGGCAAATTATAAATTACTAGCATTTGCCAGTGGCTTCGCCCGCGTATGTAGGTAATTATCCCACGGGAACCGTACATTTTTCCGGGATAAAAATAGCTATAGCTTATATGCTATTCCAGACTATAATCTATCTTTGTGCCAAGTTTCATCCAGATCCGTTAAGTAGTTTTTGAGTTTATTCATACAAATCTTTCCTCTTTATAATATTAGTATAGATTGGCTTTAGAGATTGCTTAATAAAGAATAACTTGAAATATAAAGGAAATAATAATAGGTCGACATGTTGGATGTGGAGTCTGCGTTAATTAGTATAACCAATAGTGGTGACAGCCAATTGCTTCGACCAATACCTGAGTGGCCACGGGCTGGGAGCAACGAGCCGTGGGCAGCTGTATTCAGAAAGCAGTTCTTCTTGACACGGCTTGAACTGATAGGAGGTTACTCTCTCTGAAGCTCTAACCATATAGCTTGGACTCTGTTTTCGATCATTTAAATAATAGTAACTCACACGGAGTTACCATTTAATACTTTTGTTTGTTTTTTTATCTTTTTCTTTGTGTAGTAGTTGTTTCTTTTAATAAGAATATTTATAAAATGATAATTTTAAGGTTATCTTAAGGTAAGTTTTTAAATGAAATAAAGAACATAATATTTGAAACTATTTAAAAAAAAAAACACTCGAGTTATAAACGCCATAATTATCAGACAGATCGAGGCGTAGAAATTCTTTAAATACAATGACACCTCGCACTGCGCAGTGGTACAATTACAACACTTCATAATTCCATACGCATGTACTTTTTCAACCTTTTTGACGCGTTTTAAGCCGCAAACTACCCGAGACAGCTAATATCCCCATTGTAGGGGTGGCGTATCCATGTATGGCTGAGTATCTACCTGAAGTTTGGCGCATCTGCTTGCAGGTATCAAAGCTGGGAGCAACTAGCAAGTTATTCCACATAAGTATAGGTAAGTAGAATTGACGTAGGAATCGTAGACTAAGTACATTACAGATGGGTATTGCATTGTTTTTTGTTGCGTGATATAAACTTGAATGAACTCTTGTCAAGATGGCCATATACTTTTTTTGATGGTGGGAAATCATCAAATGAATCCTCCCGCTTTGGGTGAAGCGGAAGGGAATATCAGACTCTTACTGACTAAAACTCATCCATGTTCCTTCTTTAGCTTTTTATGTTCCGGGGTAGCGGTAACCCTTTCGGACAATCCCGCTTACCCGGCAGACTTCGGCCCTGACGGACCCATTCACATGCTGTCATGTCTTTGAGGCGCGTGTGGAACACGTACGCGCTACGGTGCGGGCCTGGTCATGATCGGACGGTGAGCTACCCATTACTCACCGTCCGCAGGCCCGGGCGATATGGTCTCTCGCCATCTTTTCACCGCCGTCAACACAGAGCGACTGCCTATCTGACCTCCACAACCCAGTAACTGGGTAATACGATACCCCTTGGTAAGACTGGCTGTCAGATTTTCGGGCTTCTGTCGACCCGTAACGACTGTCAAAGATGCGCAAATGACAGCCAGGACCAACAGCTTAACGTGCTTTCCGAAGCACGGAGGAGAGTCGGTATGTAAAGATGGTCGCCCATCCACGATCAGCCCCGACAAGCGTAGCTTAACCTGATGGATCAATATGTGAGGCTGTTATTACTTAGCCACAATAAAATCCCATAATAAAGAGCCGTTTTCAAAAATGGCCTCCTGTAATCTCGTTTTGGACACACTCTATCAAAACATGTAAGTTGGCTTAAAAACTTGAAATCTTTCTTCAATCAAACAAAACAAATAGGCCTCAGTTCCTCACAATCAGCGACATGATGGTGAATCTATAATGTTCCGACTATTGAGACACAGGCCTCCTCTCTGTGAGAGGGAATGGGCCCTGATCCACGCGGGCCCATTCCGACTTTGTTTATGTCAAATGTCTTTGAATATTTGGATCTAAGGCATGCCAGTTTCCTCATAATGTTTGTCCTCCACCGTTTTGTGAGCAGTATGAAGTAAAAAGTTTATCTACAAATCGTAAGTCGCGGCTACAGCTTTCAGCTCTCCTTTCCTCATAGAGGCTGAATCAAAACCCTCTTTCTCTGCCTACCCTACATAATCTTCACGACTGCTCTCCCTCAAACAAAACGGAATTCCGTTGCAGACGGACGCTAGTTTAAGGAAGGAGCTACTAGTACAAAGGGGTGAGAATTAACCCCCACTGTTTGCCAAGTACCCACACAACCTGCACACCCTGTATATACAGCGAACAGTGCGCACTCTGTATAGTGTAGGTAGTGGAACATCCTGTGTAGTCTCAAGTGAAAATGTTTGAGGGTTGCTTGTCTTTCTGAATGATGTGCGAAATGAAGGTGTATTTAATGTAACTTTTAACCAGTTTTTTTTAAGTCCGCCATTTTGTGGGTGACCGTAGCACTATAAACCGTGTAAAAATCCAGCCTCTGGGATCTTGCAGCCTTGTCTCACCTACTGCTGATAACATAGACCTCCTCCCTTTCCTATAAAAAAAATGGAATGGTACTAAGAAATTTCTAATATCAAAGTCAAATCGTTTATTTCAAATAGACACAAGAAAGGCACTTTATGAACAAGAAATAGCATTGATTCTAGTCGCCCCTTCCAAAAAGAAGTTTCATGTGGAGAAGAATGGGCAAGAAACTCCACCGTTACTCTATTAAAATGATTTACAATGTTTTGTATACATGAATTATATAATTATATGTGTAGACGAAGCTCTCTAAATGCACTATCTTTCGTCAAAAAATCTTATTTGTATGTCAATTTACTTTTCAAGACAAATAAATCAATAACGAATTGAATCTTTTTCGCTTTGAAAGAGCTCATAAGTACTATAATCTCCCACGAAACCGATGGTACGTGAATCAAATAAAAAGATAATAATATGATATGGTTTCTATTTAATAAAACCAGCCAAGTTCGAGTTGGACACGCGCACGAAGGGTTCTGTAACATTATCTAGAAAAACGAGCAAAAAAAAACCCGTTTGTTGTATGCGAGCCTCCTTAAATATTTATTTTACTCTATATTTTAGTGTTTGTTGTTATAGCGGCAACAGAAATACATCATCTGTGAAAAATTTCACCTGTCTAACTACCACGGTTCATGAGATACAGCCTGGTGACAGACGGACGGACGGCGGTGTCTTAGTAATAGGGTACTGTAGAGCCTGAGTGAAACCTCATGTTGAACATGGCTGGTAATAACCTGACAGCATTCGAACCTTTGAATTATGAATAGAATAGTTTGATAGGTATTTGTAAAAGTGAAGGGACTCTGTCTTTACCCGCGGGGCTTGGCAGATGTATTCGGTGCAAGTAATATGAATAATTGGTTATCCGCTAACTGTGTGTTTGTATTTATAGCTTAGGAAATACCAACAACACACAAGCTCTACCACTGAGCCTCCTCAGTGAAGGTCCCGACTTGCACAGTACCGTTTTACCCTTAGGATACGGAAACCTTTTTTTTTTTTTTTTTTTTTAAGGCTGGGAAATCATCCAATGACTGCTCCCGCTCTGGGTGGAGCGGAAGGGAGTGTCAGACTCTTACTGACTAAAACCCATCCATGTACCTTCCGTAGCCCTTTATGTTCCGGGGTAGCGGTAACCCTTTCGGACAATCCCGCTTACCAGGATACGGAACCCTAAAATTGCTTTCAGATGCGGTGGGTGTGCAGTGATTATTTTGTTTGTTATTAGAAGTTTATTAGAGATACCTCCTCATTAACTGTCGTTATTATAAACCAATACGTACTTAGTATACATAAAGGTTATACTAATGTATGATATGCAAATCTTTAGATTCATATAGGCATAGTAGCTGTGCAAGAAAGAAGGTTTGAGCGATTTAGTTGAAAGCTGTTTTCAATGATTTTCAAACTGGAATTGAAACTCAAAGTATTTACTACAAATAAACCAATTACTTTGAATTGTCATGGGGTCGGTCAGTCAGAAAGATGAAGCTAGTTGCCCATTCCAAAGCAGTTGGTACCTATGGAGAAGAACGGGCAAGAAACTCCATGGACACTCTTTTAAATCAGAATATGGTTACAAAATATAGGATACATCATTCATCTTGAAATTGTACATGAATGATGCAGAACGTAAAAAGCGTCCGTAATAAAAGATTAGATTAATTAATCATAAACAATTCAAAAAATAAATTAATTTTAAAATAGCCGTGGCGGCTAAGAGATGACCTGTCCCTACTACTTCAGGATACTATATTGTTAATATTTGTTGGTAACAGGGGTAATGTGAACAAAACCGAATTGCTCCATTATTATAGAACACTGTCTAACCTTAGTTTAAGAAAAATTGTCATGTTCACATACCCTAACAGCCAAAGTTTGCCACAGGAAGAAAACAACTTTAGATTTAAAATTAATATGACTTTACATAATTTGACATGTAATAATGATTCATTTCATTTAATTAACACTAACAATTATGTTAGTAATCATTTTTATTTGACAAAAGATAGATTTTTAATGGATAAATACTATCTTTCTATGTATTGTAAAAGACAGATAGCTGTGTCGCTATCATATTACTTTTCTATTACAGCCAAGAATTTGGCTAAACAAATTGCTTCTATTGAGCAGTGCAATGACATTTTAATAATTCAGCCATAAATTTGGCATCAAATGTTGACATTTACAGTCATTTAAATTAGAAATTGAGACAATAGAGGCAACCTGTTGCAATATTGTACAGAATTGTGAATCTAAATTAAAAGAAAGTTTTTCAACACTAAATAGTATCAACCTGGTGCATCAAAATATTCAATGATTTATGAACAAAGATTTAGAAGTAGACTTATTTTTGAATTTTAACAGTATTGATATTCTTTGTATAACAGAACATTGGCTAAAAAGCCACCAATTCTTATTCAATTTTAATAATCACCAGGTTGGTAGTTCGTTCAGCAGAGTGAATGCTATACATGGTGGCTCATTAATCTTAGTAAGTAACCAGCTTAAATTTAAAGACCGTAAGGATATTGTGAGCCTATCTGTTGAGCGGACAGTTGAAATAGCCTGTATAGAATTGGAGCAATTTATTATATTAAGCGTGTACAGACCCCCTTCAGGATTGTATGACTGCTTTGAAAAGATAATGGATGAAGTGTTACACAAGATTTGTAATTCAAACAAATCCATTATTGCTTGCGGTGATTTTAATGTTAATTTATTAGAAAATTCAGGCCCTTGCAGTAAAATAATAAGTCTGTTTCAGTCCTACAATCTTGTAAACCTATTTTTGGAGCCCACCAGAATAACACCTACTAGTGCCACATGCCTTGATAATATTTACACTGATGTTATACCGAGCCACAAAGAAATTATAAATTTACTAGATTCTGATCATTGCGGGCAAAAAATTACTATCCGGACTTCTTTTCGTGTAATCAGCGACTACCCTGGTGTCAGAGTTTTTATGCTGCCCATGGGCCTCTGACTTAGCTCCACATGCTGTTGAGAAATATCTCTCAGACATGCCGGTTTCCTCACGATGTTTTCCTTCACCGAATTTAAGCAAGTAATAATTATACAATATGCACATGAATCCGAAAAGTCAGAGGTGCGTGGTTTGGGTTCGAACTCGAGACCTACGACATGGCAGTCCGACGCTATAAATGCGGTAAAGGTGGTGAATAAATATTCTGGTCACCATATCTTTCTGACTGACCGACTTTTTGAACATTAAAAAGTATACTATACCACCACCTCCTTCGCGAGCATGACTTTTTCGCAGAAGGAGATGACTGCCTCCCACTCCCTCTCGCCCCGGACCATGGCTTGCACCAGGGCCGGGCGCGAGAGGTCGCCGCCGCCGATCGCCTCTACGAGGACACGGCGGTGCTCCGCCCAAGCGGGGCAGGTTTGCACCGTGTGCTCTACCGTGTCCTCTGGGCGATCCTCACAGTGGTGACACCCGGGCGTTTCCTCCCGCCTGATGATGTGCAGGAACCTCCCGAAACATCCATGTCCAGTGAGGACCTGCGTCAGGCGGGAGGTGAGGGCGCCGTGACGCCTCTCTAGTCACTCCTCCTTACCGCCACTATCGTGGCGTGCCCTATAGTAAGTAATTATTTTATTTGAAATAAATGCTTTGAGTTTTACATTTAAAATACCAGCAGTGATCTTCTGTAAAAATCTCACCGTGAAAACGTAGGTGAAGTGAGTTTAAAGTGGGCTGTCAATAGTGTGAATCCCTTCATTTAAAGTGGGCTGTCAATAGTGTGAATCCCTTCATTTAAAGTGGGCTGTCAATAGTGTGAATCCCTTCATTTAAAGTGGGCTGTCAATAGTGTGAATCCCTTCATTTAAAGTGGGCTGTCAATAGTGTGAATCCCTTCATTTAAAGTGGGCTGTCAATAGTGTGAATCCCTTCATTTAAAGTGGGCTGTCAATAGTGTGAATCCCTTCATTTAAAGTGGGCTGTCAATAGTGTGAATCCCTTCATTTAAAGTGGGCTGTCAATAGTGTGAATCCCTTCATTTAAAGTGGGCTGTCAATAGTGTGAATCCCTTCATTTAAAGTGGGCTGTCAATAGTGTGAATCCCTTCATTTAAAGTGGGCTGTCAATAGTGTGAATCCCTTCATTTAAAGTGGGCTGTCAATAGTGTAATCCCTTCATTTAAAGTGGGCTGTCAATAGTGTGAATCCCTTCATTTCACGTTCACTTCACCTTAGCATTCCCAAGTTAGGTACTCATCTCAATAAACAATTATCTGCACCTAACCCAATTTTCTGTCTTTCACTTTCTGCCTACCCCTATAAAAAAGCCGTGATTATAATTGCGTAAAAAAGATTAATAAACCGCTTATGAACTTATGGCATATTCTGAGGGCTTGCTCGAGTAGGTAGCAAGCTAGAAATACCTAATTGATATCCATTTCATATCGTATGAATAAATAATTATCTACTTCGCTTGTCTGCGTTAATTTCATATACGATAACGATACTCTTAACTTCAAAACATCACACTTGCATTCCTTGAAGAGCTAGTCAGAAGTGAAACGAACCATATTTTGTAATAAACGTAAGGTAAGACCCCCAGGGGACTAGACAAGTGTCAATTCGATTTCGAAAATTGTTGATGGAACAATTCGTTATCTCAGCGATTTGGATTGTCAAGAACGCCACTTGTCAACGCATTTGTATAGGATTATTGAGTTTTATTACACAATTTCACATTGTCTTGCACTTAGCGATCACAAACGATTGATCACGTGACATTTCGAAAGCTTATGCCAATTCTAGACGTTTCGAATTTATCTAATTTCGTTATCGTTAGTGAAAATGTGACTTTGTTTAGGCCCATATCTAGGTGGAACGACGAGCTGGATAGGAGAGGCCGAGATTCGCGCTTAATGCTGGCTTCTTTAAACCCCTGCTTACCCCTTCGTAGATGAAGTGATGTACTGTAGAGCCCGAGTGAATATATGTTATGTTGAACATGGCTGGTAATAATAATCTGACAGCATTCGAACCTTTAAATTATGAATAGAATAGTTGATAGGTTTTTGTAAAAACGACTCGGTATTTGGCCACTTGGCCAAATATCTGCCTGGCTTGTATTCGGTGAAAAGTAATATACAATTAATGATTCGTGTTTTTTTTTTTTTTTTAAATGGCATCTCGCAGTTCAACCAAAGGGTTGTCTACTGCTCAACCGGGCTTGCCTGTGGCTGCCACAAAAGAATTGTAGCCTCCAGCCAGGGCTTAATAAAAACTAAACTTAACTTACAAAACTAAGCGACTACACGCTAAGGGCACCCCCTGCGGGGTTCGGACCTCGGCTTAGGGCGTCGCTGGGGGGGGACAGCAAGGGACAGCTGGATCGGGGGTTTTTAAAACTACTTGCTCAGCGGCAACGCGGGCTGGCTCGAGCAAGGGTCGGGGGGATGAGAATGAACAGGGTCGTCGCGATGGGGTTCGACGGCGAGGACGGAACGACGGAAATTTGTGTCTGTGTGCTAATCTAACAGTGCTAGTAGCCGGGCTGCTCTCATTGAGGAGAGTGGTGGCATCGTCGGGGGCAATGAGGGTAATGATTCGTGCTCTGTGCGTTTGTATTTATAGTATACACACATATAGTACACACACAGAACACACCGTCTACCACTGAGCCCCTCAGTGAAGGTCCCTGACCTTCACAAACCACAGTACCTAGGTATATTGGAAACAAATTAGCCCCTTTAATCTAGCGGTGGCATTTAGCGACGAGCCTCATTTCTAGCTAAATAATCAAGCTATATGGGCATAAATTATGTAGATCTAACAACATGCATGAAATTACTATTATGATACTATGTAATTTATCCTGATGAGGAAAAATTCTTATGACAGGGCACGGCAACTTGTGACGATAAAATTCTTCATGAATGATGTAAGGTTTTTGCGGGTTGAAGCGGGTGGTACACTGCTTGTAATACAAGCAGTGAAAAAAAAACGAAAAATCGTGAAGAAAATATCAGCTGTTCCCTACATTTCGGCGAGTCACATGACCAAAAATGTACAGCAGATTTTTTTTTGATATTGATTGTGTTGGTCCCATAGTAAAAAAAAAAAGTTTGGTTAGGTTAGGTAAGCTAAGCAACCTTATGTACATCTTTAGTTCATATCTGTCTACCCATTCAAGGAATAAAGTCCACCAACAACAAATGACTGCAAATGTCTTCAAACAAAACAGAATAACTTCAACTTTTTATTTATTTGACACCTTGCATCCATAGCATCCTATTTCCTACCTTAACTTGAAAGAGATAAGGTTCCAAGTCCCATGGTAAAGTGTACAGGGTTGTTTTAAGTAGTAGGTACTTTGACATTAAGGGCAGATGTCAAGTAAATTGTTATGGGTGTCTTATCTTTAAAAACATGGTAATGGTTATATTCATTCTCTTTAAGAAAACTGGCTAAGACGGTATGCATCTGCATAATGTAATTATTAGGGCTGACCACACTGAGAGGAACAGGGATTATACCTTGGTTAAAAAGAAAAAATAGTACCTACCTCATTAAGAGTAAATAAATTTTAGACACCTAGTTTTTGCTTTATCATAATTATTAATAAAAAATGACTTAGCTAAATCTTGTCTTTTAATTTGTTTCCTGTCATTAAATACGTACGAGAGCTTAAATTTTTAAGATATCTATATAAATACTCACAAAATTAATGATTTAATTGTTTATTTCGTGTTATAGTGTTGTTGCCATTGTCACATATTTCTGTCGGTAACGTACAGTATATGCGCTTTTTTTTTAAGGCTGGGAAATCGTCCAATGACTGCTCCCGCTCTGGGTGGAGTGGAAGGGAGTGTCAGACTCTTACTGACTAAAACCCATCCATGTTCCTTCCGTAGCCCTGTATGGTCCGCGGTAGCGGTAATGCGCTTGGAATGGCGTTCAAAAAGCTAACTCAATGTATCAGCGTAATATTAGGTAGCGTAAAAAGAGAAAAAATACGTGTCCAATATTTTTTTAATTTTTTGTCATCATCTCTATACTTTGTGGGACGCCGGGACGCAGGTCGCGAATTCACGCGTCTATTAGATTAAACCATTCGATGTTCGCCTAATAAAAGTCGTTTGCTTATAAGAGCCCAATGATTTATACGGTTATAAAGGATTAAATGGAATCCATGGGCATAATTTTAAGTAGTCATTGTACTCATCATTATGAACAACTTTCACAATGGGCACAAATCTGAAATCGCAAAAACAATCTGCGATTCCATACATTATGCTCACATGACTCGTCGAAATGTAGAGAATAGCTGATTTTTTTTTCGAGATTCAATTTCATCCTGCATTTATTGTCGTTTCGAGAAAAAAATTCTGTGAACCTAGGGGGTTCATATGACTTTTGAGGGGTTATTGATAAAGAAGTCAAGCGATTAATCGCACCAGTTCTTCTTCTTTTCGTGTGGTTAGAGACTAACCTGGTGTCAGAGTTTTTAAGCTGCCCATGGGCCTCTGACTTGGCTTAACATGATTTACATGGGACTTGACGTAACTATCAAACTTGGAGGTACTCGTAAGCAATAATAAATAATATCCTTGGACATTTCACACAACGCCATATCGCCCCAAGCTAAGCAACCTAATGCTTGTGTTATGGTAACGAGATGGCTGATAAACTTCTTATAAACGATTTTTTTTTGTAAATACATACATATTATAGATAGAAAAACACCCAGACCCGTAACAAATACTTGCAGGTCATACAAATATTTGTTCCGTGCGGGAATCGAACCCGCGATATGTTGCGCAGCAGTAAATAGCTCAACCGCTGCGCCAACCGTGTCGTCATAGTGGACCCTACGCCATATTTATCCTTATCGAGAATAAAGGTTTGATTGCGCTCACTAGACCAACAGGGTCACCGCTCATCTCAGCTCAGCCCATATCTACCCCACAATTGCTGGACTCACTAACACAAAGAATTCCGTAGAATCCACTTGAAAATTAATTGGATTTTTACCACCCTTTGTTATTGTCAAGAGTCTATCTTTTTTTTTTCAGTTTAATTAAGTTCTTTAAGACGAGGGTATGTCTGTGAAGAGAGTATTTTTTCAGCTGTTTCTTTATTTCTGATTCAGCAAGAATTGTACAGACAGAGGACCGAAGGAATTGTTCGTCTTGTATTCGTATTTTCAATTTTTTCTTCTTGTATTTTTAGATGAGTCGTTGTTGCTCGCGATTTCGTGTGCGTGAATTTGTTTTTCATAATTTTTTACCCACTTGGTTGTTCTAGTGTTCAAAATCAATGGAGGTTAGTTTTCGAACAGTCAATAGATCCATAAGGATATAAATATCGACGAGGATACAAAACTTACACCTACATTTTGAGACTAGCGCCCGTCTACACTAAAACTATATCGTTTTTTGTGAAAATCATAATGCCACCAACCCTTTGCAATGGGCGCCATATTCCGATCTAGCCCCATTAAAATAAGCCTTAGCCCACACTACAGGCTCGTGCCAATACAACAAAACAGCCTTGAAAACAAACCATGTGTTCAAAACACCTGTAAGGTCACCAAAACAATTTTAACAAGGATACAATCGCTTGACAAAAAAACCTCGTTGTTCTGTCAACACCAGGTGTAAGCGTCATCCTTATAAAGCCTAGGTATACCTAGGATATCCTAGGTACCTATCTCATCTTAGTATCAGGTGATGTTGTAAGAACTAATTAAGTTTTTGTAGCGTTTAACGGTACTTTAGATGCTAGGTGGAGTGGTGTGTCGTATGAGCGGAAGCGATTTGGTCGGATGATTTTTAACCTATTCATAATTGGGTTTATTTCAACCTAAACGGCTGTTTTTCTAATCTATACTTTATAATATTATAAAGAGGAAAGATGTGTTTGTATGTTTGTAACGAATAAACTCACAAAAGTACTTAACGAATCAAGATGAAACTTGGCACAAAGATAGATTATAGTCTGGAATAGCAAATAAGCCTTTCATTCCGGAAAAATGTACAGTTCCCGTGGGACAACTTCCTACATACACGCGGGCGAAGCCGCTGGCAAAAGCTAGTCATGTATAAACAAAGTAATGTTTCAAAATAAAAAAAAAACAAAGTTTGAGTAAAATAAATTCAACACAGACGCGGGTGGAGCCGCGGGCGGCAGCTTGTATTATTCTGTATAGTAGCCGCCCGCTTTTTGCCGAATTTTTCAATGAGCGTCGATGGCCAAATCCGAAACCATGAGGCGAGCACGATTTTGATGAAAACTAAAACTGCATTATTGGATTTTAGAAAAAGCCCAGAGGCAGAGGGTGTGGTCTGATTCAATCTACCGGGTGCGGGTTGGTAGACGTCATATATCTTCGATTTTTTGATTGTAGGACGATGGTTTCCTTCACCGTTGAGAGAGCAGTGGTGATAAAATTATTTAATTAAAAAAAAAAATGCGTCGGTCTGGCTTTGAACCCACGAACTACAACTTGTTAGTCAGGACTGTTACCTCACAACGATCGCTTTTGTTAAGGCGATTAAAACACGGCACCGCTCGACCGCGCGGTAGGAGCAGTTTGCGGTAGAAACGAGCACCGCTCGACCGCGCGGTCTGTCAGTGTCCGTGTGTTAGGCATCAATGGATATCTTAGAGACCAATGCGACATGAGATCGGCTTCACCGCTTACCGCGGTGGAGCGCGATACCGTGTGTAAATTGCCGTACAAATTACTACAAAACGCTATCCGCTCACGTATTGCGACACATACAATATGAGCTTGTTAAGATGCAGCCTCCTGGCACGCGCTCCGACAGGTGCGCGGCGCGTGCGGCGGTAAGGGAAAGCTCTTTATAGACCAAGGACTTTTTAAGGCATAGTTTTTTTTTATCGAAAAAAAAAATATATTGAAAATAAAACATTTTTTAAAGTCAAACAAAAAGTTGAAAAACACGGAAAATAATTCATAATCAGTACCACTTTTTTTTTCGAAAGTCGCAGCTTACGGTTTATATCTTACGTGTTCTTCGTTTAGGTATCTACCCTATAAACATGTTTCAAATATCAAAAATAATTTATTGATTTGGATTGACTATCTTCAAAGCAATTTATTATAGGAAATTAAGAATTATCTTTTAGTGATAAAACTTGACTTAGCAAAAATATAAACAAATACAAAATGTACGGACAACAAAATCTGTACGCCCTAATTGAGTGAAAAAAAGCAATTTTTTATTTTTTTTGATTATTTTAACCGACTATTCAATAATTCCACAAATTAAATTCCTAAGGAAATGATAATATGGGCATGAAGCACTTAGGTATGGTATCAGTTACCATAATTATAGTAAACCCATTGAGATATAAGTACGACATCATCATCATCATTCTCCTGCCCTTATCCCAATTAATTTGAGGTCGTCGCAACATGTATTCTTCATCCATACTTCTCTATTACTCATCATCTTGGTAGCCACTTCATTTTTAATAAGTACAGCAAACAACCCATATCCTTTTCTTTCAGCAATATCAAAGCCATCGTAAGACCACAATCTTAAGCATCTCAATCCAGCATCGGACGACACACATCAACGACAAAGCCAATTGCAGCCGTCCACAGCTGTCGCCGCCCGACATAGATTACAGGTCTCGAGTTCGAACCCAACGCACCTCTGATTTTACGGATTCATGTGCGTATTATATAATTATCACTTGCTTAAAAACGGTGAAGGAAAACATCGTGAGGAAACCAGCATGTCTGAGAGATATTTCTCAACAGTATGTGAAGCTAAGGCAGAGGCCCATGGGCAGCATAAAATTCTGACACCAGGTTAGTCACTAACCAAGCGAAAACAAGAAGAAGCCGCCCGCCATCGATAACAAGTCACTCGTGCCGTACGGTACTCAAATTCACAAGCGACACGTTGTCGACAGCAGTCGCCGACACATCGCCGGCGACAGTTACCTCTGTCGTTGAACCGTGCAGCTCATGTGTAACCCACCCTTAATGCACCAGTAACTAACAGTAGCAGTTATAAAGCTCAACAGGTGAATAACAAAGAATTAATAGGTTTTTCTGTTCACCTCATGCACCTGTCGCAAGGTGGGTTTCGCACCTGCGGGTATATTTGTGTCATTTTAAGAAATGAGAGTCGATCAGCGAATTAGATTGTGAATTGTATTCGAAGATGTGAGCAGAAACAAAGAATTAAGATTTTTATCAAAATTTACCGTGCCTCGGAAAGCATATTAAGCCGTTGGTACCGGCTCTCATTCCTGGATCTGTGACAGTCGTTACGAGTAGTCAGAAGCCCGAAAGTCTGACAGCCAGTCTTACATAGGGGTGTCGTATTACCCTGTTACTGACTGGGTTGTGGAGGTCAGATAGGCAGTCGTTCCTTGTAAATACTGGTATTTAGCTGCATCCGGCTAGACTGGAAGCCGACCCCAAAATAGTTGGGAAAAGGCTCAGCAGATTGATTCCACTCATATTTAATATTATTTATGCTTTTTTTTTGTAAGAATGTCGTTTACACCTGTAATTGGTATAAGTATAAGAACCCATGCCTCTAAATATATCTATTTAACGCACTATTATTATGCTGTTGGTGTAAATATTATCCTACTTCCTACTAATATTATAAATGTGAAAGTTTGTGAGGATGGATGGATGGATGGATGGATGGATGGATGGATGTTTGTTCCTTCTTTGAGCAAAAACGGCTAAACAGATTTCGATGAAACTTACCAATAATATAGCTTATACATCAGAATAACACATAGGCTACATTTTACATAGACTTTGCGTGATTTGGCCATAATATAAGGATAAGTATCATGTAAGTCGCCAAATTCCTGCATTCTGAGAGCTATCTGGGCGTGCGCTGCCTAAACCGTTAGAGTTACGCGAAGGTAATGTATTGTGGGATTGTTTGTCTTACAAAGTTCTATATAAAAGTCCGCGACAGCATATGTCTACCTATTATGTGCAAGCCATTATATACGAAATAGTGAGCCAAAAATACATTTCAATTTGATACTTTTTTTACAATGCACATTTTAGAGTACTCAGTTAATTCTTATCGAATTAAATACGTTTATCACTTTAAGTGATTAATGAAGATAAACTTTGTCTTTTACACTAAGCAATTTTGACAAATAGTTTAAAAGTTATCACGATAAGATTGATATGAGTGGGGCGCCATTAAATGCACACTATTAGTCGGCGGTGCGCAGAGCACAGCGAGGATTCCAGAGGGTCCAGGCAATGACGCGCCATCGCCGAGTCCACGGCGGCGTAAAGGAGAGCTCAAATGATTTGATCGGACCTTTTTTTTTTGATGGTGTGAACCATGTCAAAAAAATGTCCTGACCTTTCGCTCTGGGTGGAGCGGAAAGGAGCGTCAGTCTCTTACTGACCATAACCCATCCATGTTCCTTCCTTAGCCCATTATATGCCGGGGTAGCGGTAACCCTTTCAGACAATTCCGCTGACCTGGTAGGCTTTGGCCCTAACGGACCCCTTTCTTAATGCTGACATCTCTTTGAGGCACGCGCGAAACAAGAACGCGCCTTCCGGCATGGGTTTGGTCCTGATCACCGCCGCTGCCGATCGCCGCTACGAGAACATTGCGGTGCTCCATCTAAACAGGGCAGACCTCCACCGTATGCTTCACTATGTCCTCCGGGCGATCCTCGCAATGGTGGCACCCGAGCGTTTCTTCTTGCCTGAGAATGTGCAAGAACCTCCCGAAACATCCGGTGAGGACACCCGATGCGCCTCTCTAGCCAATCCTCAAGAGAGCTAAGCTGCCATACCACCTTATTAGACGCTCACGTGAGCGAAACTGTGCCACGTCTGCAACCCGAGCAGAAAGAGATTTATCACAAAATATTACAACGAGTTGAGAATGGTAAATGCGGGATTATTACAGGCAATACTTTTTTGCTTAGTTTGCTTCTAGCTAAAAACGCAAGGATCATAATGTTGCATTAGCTGTGACTTCCTCTGGAATTGCTGCAACATTGCTAAATGGTGGACTGACGGCACATTCGGTCTTTAAATTACCTCTTAATCTGGCGAGCGAAGAAAGCCCTGCGTGCAACATCAGTAAAATGAACGTGGTATCCTGTTCCAACAGTGCAAGCTGATCGTGTGGGACGAGTGCACTACCTATGTGATGTGGCACCAACGCACAATCGAAGCTCTTGATTGCTGTCTACATGACAGCAATCAAACGGTGTGGTGGTTTTACTGGCTGCCTATGTTAGCATCTTTCACCTTTCCGGCCAGCCCGGAGTGATCTAAGTGATTGTTGATTGTACAGCGTGGCCTGGTGCTCATTCCAGCATCCGGCGGCGCACACTTTACTCTTATTCCCTATAATTCGGTCACTAAATTATCAATTTTGTAAAATAGATTCTAAATTGTGTTTATCAAAACTTTACTATTGACAAGTCCTTTAATTTACATCCTAAAATGAATCTCAATCATCAAATCATTTAACATAGTTTACAGAAGTATTTTATTGTAGTAAGTAGAACCGTCAAAACATATCGATCATTACTAACGTACTTTATTCTAATCCTTTCAGTTTTTATTGTTTATTGCTACCAAACGACATGTGAAACCGCTATATCAAGTGATTATCATTACAATTATAAGCCACTGTTATCCCCCTGCACTCACTCACTTTCCACTTTTCCATGTCTACAGCGATTGTGGGCCAATCCTTTAAGGAGTCCAGCTCATTTTGCCATCTCTTTCTGGGCCTGGCCGCGCAAGTAATCCTCTTCAATAATAATAGTATGCGTACTAATCCTTACCTGACATTATAAAAACCGAAAGTATCTTCAA
The DNA here is from genome assembly GCA_951799385.1 of Hyppa rectilinea. Taxonomy (NCBI): domain Eukaryota; kingdom Metazoa; phylum Arthropoda; class Insecta; order Lepidoptera; family Noctuidae; genus Hyppa; species Hyppa rectilinea. Next base: position 11,312,329 of record OX637325.1, on the reverse strand, counting down.
CTGTCTATCCGTTTGTCTATCTGTGTGAATGTATGTTTTCGGTCGTCGGTTAATCTGCTGAGCCGTTTATGATGTGGATGAACTGAAGTCTGTGGAAGAATATAAACTACTTTTTCCAAAACACCGTGCGGGCGAAGCCGCGGGCGGAAGCTAGTAAATAAATAAATAGATAAATAAAGCAACAAAATACGTGTCTAACATTTTTTTATTACTGACTGACCCGACGGACTAAATACCTTTTTTTTTACCCCATCATCATCAGAAACGAATAGGTTCTTCGGAACATAACAACGGACAAGACATGTCGCATTAACCTGGCATTTTGTTCTTATTCCTTTCTTGTATAACTTTCTGTCGGACTAAACAATTGGGATCGTTGAACTCAACACCCCATACCGGCGTAGTGTGTCAAATCCACAATAGGTTCACAGTTCGATGCCTAGCTAGTGACTTATTGTTCTAAATGGGGAAAGTGACAAAGCATAGCGTTTTTTGTCATGTCATGGTGTCGTGGGATAAGACTTGTATTATGTAATTTTTTTTTTTTTTTTTCGTCCGTCTGTCCGCAACACAGAGGTTCTTAATGCTAGAAAGCTGTAATAAAGCATGGATATACATATTACCCAAATATGAGGAGCTCGTGGCTAAGTCATAACAGCCGCAATAATCAATCAATCAGTTTAAGCTACGCTTGCCGCGACTGGTCCGTGGATTGGTGACCATCTTTATTTATCGACACTCCTCCGTGCCTCGGAATGCACGTTAAGCCGTTAGTCCTGGCTGTCGTTCGTGGATCTTTGACAGTTGTTACGGGTCGTCAGAAGCCCAAAAATCTGACAGCCAGTTTTACCAGTTACCTACTAGGTTGTGGAGGTCAAATAGGCAGTCACTCCATGCAAAATACTGGTACCTATTTCAGCTGCATACGGTCAGACTGGAAGCCTACCCCAATATAGTTGGGAAAAGGCTAGGCAGATGATGATACATATAACTCAGAAGTTGATGTTAATTAAATCTGTGAGGAAGTTTTTTTTTTCGTTGACGCTATTGTGTGGGTTGATGTTATCGGGTTATGAGGGGTTTGTGATTATAAATTTCTCGATTTCTTGATGCGATTTTCGATTATGGATCTAATGATTACAATGTTAACTAAAATAATTATGAATCGTGGCCGTATCTAGTACAGAGGCCAGCACATCAAGTTACCACAATCTGCCAAATTTCTTTGATAGTATTTCAACTTTATTGCAAAGATATAAGGTTCATTTTGAATTGAGAAAATTTGACAGTTACGGATAGCTTGATGTGCTGGCGTCTGTACGTATTTACAGAACGTTAAACAATAAAATAATAATCAGCCTATAATGTTCCCACTGCTGGGACACAGGATTCCTATCTAAGAGAGAGATTGGGCCATAATCCACCACGCGTGGATTATGTTCTAGGACATGCCGGTTTCCTCACGATGGTTTCCTTCACCGTTTTGAGAGCAGAGCCCTCTATTACATGGGTCTTTAACAAAATGTAGGTGTAAGTTAGTAAATTAGTATGTGCACTTCTGCCTAACCTTTCCAGGAAATCAAGCGTCATGTTATCCACAGATATAGATAGACATAGATAACGCAAGTATCACGATCTGTATGAAAACCAAGCGTGCCATTTTTTGACTACCTATTATGACGTCACAAGCACTATTTAGTGATGTATGATGATCGAAAACCAAGCGTGCCTTTTTTTGACTACCTATTATGACGTCACAAGCACTATTTAGTGATGTATGATGATCCGACTAGCGCTGTATACCGATGCAGACTGAGCGCGAAAGTGACCACTTACGATTTATGTACGTAAGCTAGGCACGCGAAGTAGTTGCTCTTGCGTGATGTTATCTTATATTACTACATCATACATACATCCGCATATTATGAAAATCGGACAATTTTCACGCTATTCCAGACCGGATCCAGTTTCAGGTAATAATGACGCTCCTACAAAGGGTCGCATTCCGGTTGTCCGGTACCGTCTGGCATTTGGTGGATTTTTAAAACGATGTCGAATTGAATCGTTGTTAAGAGCTATAAATTTTAGAGTGAGTAAAAGCTTCTTATTAAACTTACTAGCTTCTGCCCGCGACTTCGTACGCGGTCCCTGTTGCTTATGCCAGCGACAACGGGGTCGCCATTTATGTTATTTTTTATCATTTTTCCCTTTTAAATCTTTTATCACACTGAGCTTTAGCTTTATTTCATTCCAACAACCACCGAAACATACAGTCCATTTGTCATCGTTTTCATTTTGGTAACCGCATTATTATATTCCTCCTCTAGAGACCTAGAAGTCGATGCGTAGATACGCTTGGAACTCAAGCGTCATTCTCTTTCCGTGAACGTCTCTGACTCGCGAGACAATACATGACGTTCACGATCAGCGGTCAGTCACGCATCATATTCTTCACTGGTCTCTAGAGACCTAATGAATACGCTGAGAACGCAGGCGTGCTTCGCGACCCGAAGAGGTTTCCACGGAGCGAGTTGCAGCCTAATGTTCTCGAACAACATCAAGTCTCTCCTGACGCTCTTCGGTAGATTCTTGGGATCTTATGATCCTCAATCTTTTAGCTCTCTTGGAACATTGGGAAAGATTTGACCTCTTTCTAGGCATGGTCATAGTTTTATTGTGAAGATACCTGATCAATAAAAATCTAAATTAAAATGACTGCTCCCCTGCGTTACCGGGTAGGCTACAGTGTCACGAAGATAAATGGAAAAGGAAATTAAACACTCAAACAACATAAGCCCGAAGGCATATTCATACGATAAAATAAAAAAATAAATAGGAGTTTTGGCCAGTAGAGTCAAATTTTCAATGATATACCATCGTCATCGAAAATCAGTCCTAAACTGTTACCGCCTTCACCGCGTGCAGGTACTCCCAGTTTATGTTATTTTATAATTACACAGTAAAATTAGTGATAGCTTTGATTTCCACATCAGATGTTTCTGATCTTCGATTTTTATAAGTCAACAGGAAATGCCCATCATATTGAACAACAAAGACGTCAAAGACGTCATTCCTATATGTGTTATGTTGTAGCTAGGCTCTTGGAGTTCCACAACAGGTGTTCCAGATCTTCGATTTTTATAAGTCGACAGAGAGTGCTCATCAGATTGAACAACTTGTGCTAAGACGTTATTCCTATATGTGTTATGGTGTAGCTAGGCTCTTGGAGTTCCACAACAGGTGTTCCAGATCTTCAATTTTTATACATCAACAGAGAGTGCTCATCAGGCTGAACAACTTTCGCTAAGACGTCATTCTTATATGTGTTATGGTGTAGCTAGGCTCTTGGAGTTCCACAACAGGTGTTCCAGATCTTCGATTTTTATAAGTCAACAGGAAATGCCCATCAGACCGAACAACTTTTGCTAAGACGTCATTCCTATATAATGTTATAGTGTAGCTAGGCTCTTGGAGTTCCACAACAGGTGTTCCAGATCTTCGATTTTTATAAGTCAACAGGAAATGCCCATCAGACCGAACAACTTTTGCTAAGACGTCATTCCTATATATGTTACAGTGTAGCTGGGCTCTTGGAGTTCCACATCAGGTGTTCCAGATCTTCAAATTTATTCTTTCAGCAGAAAATGCTAATCCCGTGGAACAATTTTTGCTAAGGTATCATTTTTGTATCTCTTATAGTTTAGCTGGTCTGTTGCGGTTCTGCATCAGGTGTTCAAGTTTCCAAGATAAATTATAGCCTATATGTTGCCCAGACTTAATACCTATAAAACAAAAAAAAAATCATTCCAATCCGTCCAGTAGTTCCGAAGATTAGCGTGTACAAACAAACAGACAAACAGACAAACAGACAAACAGACAAACAGACAAACAGACAAACAGACATACAGACAAACAGACAAAATTTTTTTTTTAGATTCATGCTCTATTACTGTTTCTAAACCCCCCTCAATTATTATTTTTTTAATATATTCAATGTACAGACACAGTTTTTTTACTGTTTTATTATATGTATAGATGACCCAATTGTGTGACTTCAAAGACCAGGGGGTCTAGACAAAGTCACATTTTCACTAACGATAACGAAATTAAATAATTTCGAAATGTATTGAATTGGCATAAGCTTTTAAAATGTCACGTGATCAATCGTTTTCGATCGCTTAGTGCTAGACAAATGTCAAATGATAAATTCAATTAATATTTAAATATTTTTTTTTAAATTGTTTTGTCTGTATATTTAATTTGTTGCCTCCATAAGATAATACAATTCTATAATGACATTTTTATTTAATTTATTATTGTATACAAAATGTAACTTATAAAATAATTTTGTACAGACAGCAGCACACCAAGCTATCCCAAACTGTCAAATTATCCCAATTGAAAATGAACCTTATGCTTTTGTAATAAAGTTGAAAAACCATCAAAGAAATTGGGGTAACTTGAAGTGCTGGCTACATTAGTATTGTCAGTGTTTGCATATAATGTCGTATTTTCGTCTCCAAAATTTAAGTAAAGTTAAATCTATTTCCAGAAATTCCATCCCACTTTGATAGTAGCGCCGCAGAATCCGGATGCAATTCACCAAAATCGTTGGAAATTTAAATTTGCTGAATTCTCTTTGTCATCCAGCGGATGTGTTGTAGCAGAAATAAAATGGCGGTTCGATGTAACATTCTGTATTTATTTTTATTAGATATGCATAATGCTTATATATGCTTTGAATTCCTATCGCCTTGTTCAATTAAATTTATTTATCAGTTATTTTGACACCATAATTATATTTAAATTAGGAGAAGCTCGTGGCTCAGTAATAACAGTTGCACAGGTCGATCCATCAGGTTGAGCTACGCTTGCCGGGGTTGGCCGTGGATGGGTGACCATCTATACATGCCGATACCTACTCCTTCGTGCCTCGGAAAGCACGCTAAGCCGTTGGTCCCAGATGTCATTTGTGCATCTTTGACCGTCGTTACGGGTCGTCAGAAGCCCGAAAATCTGAAACCCAGTCTTACCAAGGGGTATCGTATTACCCAGTTACTGGGTTGTGGAGGTCAGATAGCCAGGCACTCCATGCAAAATACTGGTATTTTAGCTGCATCCGGTCAGACTGGAAGCCGACCCCAACATAGTTGGAAAAGGCTAGGCAGATTGAATTACATTAAAATTTAAAGAGTATTTTTATACCTATGTGGTATAAAAATACTCTTTAAATTTTATATAAACAAAATAAACATAACTATACAAATAAATATAAAAACAAAATGTGCACTTCGGCGTCGAAGTACTCCTCCGCATCGCTGTCATCCGGACACGTGCCCAGAAGACTGGCATCTTTGCCACGTTGAATGGCAATGCTAATTCTTTGGCCAAAGAACAAGCTCCTTGAACAAGCTTGGAGGGCTTGAAAGGAGCTTGTACTTTGGCCAAAGAATTAGCATTGCCATTCAACGTGGCAAAGATGCCATTATACAGGGTGTCCCAGAACTCAACGTCAAGCCGAAACGGGGCAACAGGATTGATTATAAACGTCATGAGAAAAATCAGAAAAAAAATCTATCCCATGCAGTTTGAAAATTATGGGCATTTAAGAAAAACCAAAAAATTTGGTCAATCTGTAACCATTTTTCGGTTATTGCGGTTATTTTTTATTATTTTTGTTCATTTAAAATTTGGAACCGTAACCCTAAATCATATTTCTAAGAATCACAGTCAAAAATAATGACACAATTGCCCCAAGTTTCCTATAATTAAGATTTTGTTAAACTATGAATTTAAAATTTTCAAAATTTGACGACTTTGAAACGCCCTCCTTTAAAAAAAAATGTACTAGAGTGCCTTGGCAAGTGCCATTAAAAGTTGGCACATTTAATCAGGAATGTAAAATGGTACATTACTTGTTAGTTTCATTCTAAAAAAAACGAGTAAAAAAATAAAAACCTCAAGTAACCCGATTTTTGCTAACCCATTTTACTCAGTTAAAATGTTTTTATTCGCACAAGCTCTTAGTAGGTTCTTAATTTTACAGCAAAATGATGAGAGAGATGGATAGTGGACATGTTTGCCATGAGTGAGAGAGACGTGATGCCAGTTTTACCAAAGTCAACAAAAGTAAGTAAAATTAATAAAGTAATGAAAAATCTTGACTTAGTTTAGTTTAGGTTTATTGGAATAAAAGTCAGATAGAGAAATAACATTTTCTATTACACCAATGTTCAAATTGTTTACCATCAGCCTACTACTACTTTTAAGAAGATGTAGGGTGTGTATTGACACCCTACATCTTCTTAAAAAAGATCTACTTATTAGCCGGGCATATTCTCGAGAGTTGTTGTCCTCAGCAGCTTGAAAAATTCGTTCACGCAGCTCGGCTACGCTCTCAATGGTCTTTGAATAAACTTTTGGTAAAAGTGGCATCACTGTCTGTCTCTCTCACTCATGGCAAACATGTCCACTATCCATCTCTCTCATCATTTTGCCGTAAAATTAAGAACCTACCAAGAGCTTGTGCGAATAAAAACATTTTAACTGAGTAAAATGGGTTAGCAAAAATCGGGTTACTTGAGGTTTTTATTTTTTTACTCGTTTTTTTTAGTATGAAACTAACAAGTGTTGCACCATTTTACAATCCTGATTAAATGCGCCAACTTTTAATGGCACTTGCCAAGGCACTCTAGTACATTTTTTTTAAAGGAGGGCCTTTCAAAGTCATCAAAGTTTGAAAATTTTAAATTCATAGTTTAACAAAGTCTTAATTCTAGGAAACTTGGGGCAATTGTGTCGTTATTTTTGACTGTGATTCATAGAAATATTATTAAGGGTTACGGTTCCAAAGTTTAAATGAACAACAATAATAAAAATTAACTACAATAACCGAAAAATGGTTACAGATTGACCAAATTTTTTGGTTTTTCTTAAATGCCCATAATATTCAAACTGCATGGGATAGATTTATTTCCTGATTTTTCTCATGTTGTTTACAATCAATCCTGTCGCCCCGTTTCGGCTTGACGTTGAGTTCTGGGACACCCTGTATATCTGATCGCCTTGTTGTGGTTTTGAGATTTTAAAAAATCTAGGTTTGAAACCCGTGGTGTTGTTCTTCAAAAAAATTCACCGCTACACTGTAGATGAAGTGAGTTTAAAGTGAGCTCTCAATAAAGTGAGCTCTCAATAAAGTGAGCTCTCAATAAAGTGAGCTCTCAATAAAGTGAGCTCTCAATAGTGTCAATCATAGTTTTTACGGTGAGTTGTTTACAGAATCGACTGACTGCTATCAATAGGACAATTTCATCACACTCATATTACAAAGGCGAAAGTTTATGAGTGTGTGTGTGTTTGTATGCTTGTTACTTCTTAACGCAAAACCTGCGGAAGATCAACAACAAAAAAAAAACTATATTTGCATTGTATAAATTCAATTTCTTAATATTGTATAATTGCTTAGCACATATGTGAGTACTATGTACCTAATATAAAACGACCATTTACTGGGTACCTCTTTCATTGACTTGAATGTGCTTTGGCGGCTGAGAGTATGTCATGCTCACTTTAATGTCTCGCTGATGGTGGCGTGTGTGTTGGATCATTTAGCTCCCTTCTAAATGGTTGAGCTGAATGGTGCTAATCCATGCGTCATGTTCGTGAACGGGCGCTGTCAGTAGAGACTGGTCATCTCTTAGCGGCCATGGCTAGCTTTAAATTTAATTTCTGAACTTTTCTTTTTTTTTACATATTTTATATCGGATGCTTTCACCGTTCTGCATCGTTCTCACATGTATAATAATAATATGAATTATGTAACCAATATTTTGTTTAAAAGAGTGTCCATGGAGTTTCTTGCCCGTTCTTCTCCATAGGTACCAACTGCTTTGGAATGGGCAACTAACTTCATCTTTCTGACTGACCGACCCCTTGACAATTCAAAAGTGCCTGTAATTGGTTTATTTGAAACTAGCACTTTGCCCGCGGCTTCGCTCCCGTGGTCTTTCCCGTGGGACCCGTTATTTTTCCCGGGAAAAAAAGTAGCCTATGTTACTCCTAGAAAACTAAGCTTTCCAACGGTGAAAGAATTTTTAAAATCGGTCCAGTAGTTTTTGAGCCTATTCATTACAACCAAACAATCAAACAAAGTTTTCCTCTTTTTAATATTACTAGCTTCCGCCCGCGGCTTCGCCCGCACGGTGTTTTGGAAAAAGTAGTTTATATTCTTCCACAGACTTCAGTTCATCCACATCATAAACGGCTCAGCAGATTAACCGACGACCGAAAACATACATTCACACAGATAGACAAACGGATAGACAGTTGAAGTTACTTTCGGTTTTTATAATGTCAGGTAAGGATTAGTACGCATACTATTATTATTGAAGAGGATTACTTGCGCGCCAGGCCCAGAAAGAGATGGCAAAATGAGCTGGACTCCTTAAAGGATTGGCCCACAATCGCTGTAGACCGGGAAAAGTGGAAAGTGAGGCCTTTGCCCTGCAGGGGGATAACAGTGGCTTATAATTGTAATGATAATCATTTGATATAGCGGTTTCACACGTCGTTTGGTAGCAATAAACAATAAAAACTGAAAGGATTAGAATAAAGTACGTTAGTAATGATCGATATGTTTTGACGGTTCTACTTACTACAATAAAATACTTCTGTAAACTATGTTAAATGATTTGATGATTGAGATTCATTTTAGGATGTAAATTAAAGGACTTGTCAATAGTAAAGTTTTGATAAACACAATTTAGAATCTGTTTTACAAAATTGATAATTTAGTGACCGAATTATAGGGAATAAGAGTAAAGTGTGCGCCGCCGGATGCTGGAATGAGCACCAGGCCACGCTGTACAATCAACAATCACTTAGATCACTCCGGGCTGGCCGGAAAGGTGAAAGATGCTAACATAGGCAGCCAGTAAAACCACCACACCGTTTGATTGCTGCCTTGTAGACAGCGATCAAGAGCTTCGATTGCGCGTTGGTGTCACATCACATAGGTAGTGCACTCGTCCCACACGATCAGCTTGCACTGTTGGAACAGGATACCACGTTCATTTTACTGATGTTGCACGCAGGGCTTTCTGCGCTCGCCAAATTAAGAGGTAATTTAAAGACCGAATGTGCCGTTAGTCCACCATTTAGCAATGTTGCAGCAATTCCAGAGGAAGTCACAGCTAATGCAACATTATGATCCTTGCGTTTTTAGCTAGAAGCAAACTAAGCAAAAAAGTATTGCCTGTAATAATCCCGCATTTACCATTCTCAACTCGTTGTAATATTTTGTGATAAATCTCTTTCTGCTCGGGTTGCAGACGTGGCACAGTTTCACTCACGTGAGCGTCTAATAAGGTGGTATGGCAGCTTAGCTCTCTTGAGGAGTGGCTAGAGAGGCGCATCGGGTGTCCTCACCGGATGTTTCGGGAGGTTCTTGCACATTCTCAGGCAAGAAGAAACGCTCGGGTGCCACCATTGCGAGGATCGCCCGGAGGACATAGTGAAGCATACGGTGGAGGTCTGCCCTGTTTAGATGGAGCACCGCAATGTTCTCGTAGCGGCGATCGGCAGCGGCGGTGACCTCTCGCGTCTGGCCCTGGTTCAATCTATGATACGGAGTGAGAGGGAGTGGGAAGCAGTCACCGTCTTCTACGAAGCAGTTATGCTAGTGAAGGAGGTAGCGGGATGGTTGAAGCACAGAGCCTCACGTCCCGGCCGCCGCGAGAGACGCTTCACCGCCGTCCGATCAGGACCAGACCCATGCCGGAAGGCGCGTTCTTGTTTCGCGCGCGCCTCAAAGAGATGTCAGCATTAAGAAAGGGGTCCGTTAGGGCCAAAGCCTACCAGGTCAGCGGAATTGTCTGAAAGGGTTACCGCTACCCCGGCATATAATGGGCTAAGGAAGGAACATGGATGGGTTATGGTCAGTACTTACGTAGAACTTTGTAAGACAAACAATCCCACAATACATTACCTTCGCGTAACTCTAACGGTTTAGGCAGCGCACGCCCAGATAGCTCTCAGAATGCAGGAATTTGGCGACTTACATGATACTTATCCTTATATTATGGCCAAATCACGCCAAGTCTATGTAAAATGTAGCCTATGTGTTATTCTGATGTATAAGCTATATTATTGGTAAATTTCATCGAAATCTGTTCAGCCGTTTTTGCTCAAAGAAGGAACAAACATCCATCCATCCATCCATCCATCCATCCTCACAAACTTTCACATTTATAATATTAGTAGGAAGTATAGAAGTATAGATAAATACTTTGAGTTTGAGTTTGACCTACTAAACGGATCTTGATGGGCACAGAGATAGATTATGATCTGAATTACCACATTGTATACTTTATTTTGCTAGTATGGTCTCGTGGGAATATTTCGGACAACCACGCGGGCTAAGCCGCGGACAGAAGCTAGTCTATTTTAGAAAACTTACAGCCAGGCAGACACACTATTTAGAGATAATAACATGATGATGGCCAATTACAAGTTTTCGCAGATAGCATGTAAACAAATTAAAGTTTATTAAACACTAGGTTGTAGACATTGTTACAGACGCGATTTCAATATTATTATGTAAGGGCTATGTTATGCTATCGATAAAGTGGTTGCAAAGAGTCTTCTTAAATTTAGACACGCTAGTATTAAAAATATCTATATCAACTTCCTGGCGAGTTTCATTGTACATACGGCTTGCCCTAATTATGTAAGAGTTGCTACATAAGTACAAACATTATAAGTATTTATTCTGCGATTTACAAAAAATTTAAGTTTTTTTTTTAACATCACTAATACCTATATCGGTGAATAAAGAGATCCTACAAAAACTTAGACCAAACTAGATCTGCACTGCACTACTCTTCATCCACAGTTTCCCAAAAACCAGCCCTTCCAAAACTCAAAACGTTTAAATTAGGTATTTGCGAAAGTAATTACAAAGCACCACCAAGACTCACACGTCGCTGCCGATCTGCTACTGATGACGAATACTTACAACTACATACAAACTCTTTCGTAAGGATGTGACTACAAACATTGAAACAGTAATTTGGAGGGGTGAGCCATCTTATGGTAGTTTATCTATACTAAACTGTGATTCTTGCTACTCTTAACTGCAGTCCATTGCCACTCCCTGCGCCATCTCCTTGGAGTAAATAAATTTAATTGTATCTTGTTGCTAATAATCTTATTCCATTTCTATGTAATGTTGTCCAAATTCATCTTATTTTATCTATTGTTTTTTATTTTATCTTTTCTATTTTTTTTGTATAATTTAACCTAATTGTATGTGTAATTACTATAGCCTACCTACTACATGTATCGACCAATAACTGCTAGTGTCGATAACTTAATAAATAAATACAAGATTAATTAATAAATCAATTTAATCATGTCAATTTTCAGTCGCTCCATGTAAAATACTGCCAGTCAGCTGCATCCGGTTAGACTGGAAGCCGACCCCAACATAGGTGGGCAGAGGCTAGGCAGATGATGAGTTATATGTCTCTTTGATCTTATAAGCTACTTTTTCTGCCACAGCTATAACAGCAGAGTTAATAGCGCCACGCAAAAGGTTGGGGAACACACTGGCGTCTACAACACGAAGTTTATTAAACCCTTTCACCTTCAAGTCACTATCCACAACAGCCCCCAAAGCACAAGTACCGGAATAAAGGAAAGGACTGACAGTCCTGCTCAAAATGTAACATTTCCAAAAATCACGGGTACCATATTCTAAATCAGCACATGCAGAGAAATCAACTCCAACCACCTCAGCGTCCATCTTCTTAAAAGTCGCCGTATCAAAAACTTTAACGTGATCCATAATAGACGTTATCATGTTTTCTATATCTTCAGCGTCAGTGTAGAATCCAGTTGTGATAATAGGGTCGTCGTATATATCAGTAGAATTCAAACGAACAGTGCCTGTAGACTTTGCTTCTAAGTTCACCACAACACTGTGTACTGCATCTCGGCTTATAATCTGTTTTTGCAACTCGAGACAAATTTCAAGAGTATATCCATAGACGAATTGACAAGCTAATAGTTCGAACGGCGTATCGTGAGGTAGCATTAAATTGTAGGTCTGATAATTAGGGATATTGCTAGTCTTATTCCAGGCTACTGAACCCTGAAGCACAGGGAAAGGCAGCTTTGTCGGATTCAATGCTGATAAAAGATCTAATAAATTTAGTGTTAATAGATGCTTTTTAGTCTTTGTAACTATAACGACGGCACTTGGGACCCTCAAGTTGTCGCCAACGGGAAGATCAGCTTCAACTTCTATTCCTAATGATTCCAGATGGTCTTTGGGTCCAATGCCGGACAGCTGTAGTATCTGAGGTGAATTGAAGGCACCAGCGCATAATATAACTTCCTTATTTGCTTTAAACGTGTAAGTATTCCCTTTGTAAACTGCTTCTACGCCTACGGCAGTTTTATCTTCAAAAATAATTTTCTTTACTCTAGTTTCTTTAGATATGTATAAATTAGAGTAGTTTTTTACGGCATACAAGTATGAGTAAGCTGTTGTTTGTCGTACTCCTCCAACAGTGTCGTCCTCATTGCTAGCTATGGTATATTGTGGTTGTGTATATCCGGTATTAATATCACTATTTAAATCATCTACTACCTGATTACCAGCTTCAACTACAGCTTTCAAAAAGTCTGTAACTTTCTCGTCGTCACTAACTAGTCTAGATACACCTAAGGGACCATCAGTGCCATGGTAACTACTAACAATGTCCTGATCTTTTAGACCTTCACTTTTTTTAAAGTATGGTAAAAGATTTTTGAAGCTCCATGAGTCATCTTCCGTGATGTTTACCCAGCTGTCAAAATCTTGTGCAGGGGGTCTTATGTACAGTAAGTGATTCAAGGTACTGCTGCCTCCGAGAACTCGTCCAGCTGTTAGTCTTGTTCTGTTACCCTGGCCTACTGCGGCAGGATCAGGAGTTGAACTGTAGTCAAAATCGAGACTGGTTTTCGGCAGAAAAGCAAACAATCCTGGTCCCTGAAAGAAAGTTTGACAGCTTGAAGACAGTTTCCTTAGAGCATACCGGTATTCCGGAAGGGGTAGGAAGTGGTGAATCGTGCCTGTTAAATGTTGATTTTGCAGCGGGCCAGCTAATCAAGTTACCCCTACCTATCCAATTTCTTTGATAGTTTTTCAACTTTATTACAAAAGCATAAGGTTAATTTTCAATTGGGAAGATTTGACAGTTTCTTTTCACATTTCGATAGTATGCTTAAGTCTGGTGTGAGTCTATATTAGCGGGAGTGAATTATATGTGTCTCATAGTCTACCTATATTTTGCAATTTGCTTTGCATCTAGCAGTAAATCTCGGGTGCACCCTTTTTTATTTATTTTTTTGAGGGTGGGAAATCACCAAATGAGCCTTCCCGCTCTGGGTGGAGCGGAAGGGAGTGTCCGACTCTTACTGACTATAACCCATGCATGTTCCTTTCTTAGCCCTTTATGTTCGGGGGTACTGGTAATCCCGGACCATCCCGTTTACACATGCACCGTTAACAGGCCAATATTTTAACAAAAGTGTCATGTGGTGACTAATTGTTTCTGTTTAATCTCAGTCTTACCATTGCAATTGAATTTGGATCCCCGCCTGCTTCCAGCACTAGTACACTGCAGTTCTGGTCTTCTACCAATCTTCTGGCGATGACACATCCTGCCGTACCTCCTCCAATTATAACGTAGTCGAAACTTGTTCCATCTGAAATTAAAAGTTGATTATTTCGGATATTCCGTTTTGAGTAAAAGAGGTCATACCACTAGGCTATCACTGCTGCAAGACTTAGGTCTCGAGTTCCAACCCAAGACACGCACCTCTAACTTTTCAGATTCATGTGTAGGTATGTAACATCACGCTACGACCAATAGGAGCCGAGCAGCGGGTACGTGGAAGCAGATAGTATGTATATAAAAATCTGAAAACTTACTCTTTAAATCCGCTTGTGGAGGAAACTCAGCGCCTTGCCATAAACTAGCAAGCAATATAGTGTAAATCGATGATATGTCCACCATTGTTTCTGCATAAAGAAAAAAGTTATTGTTAATCTATACTAATATTATAAAGAGGTAAAATTTATAAGTTTGTAAGTTTGTATGTAGGGGGTAATCTCCGGAACTAATGATTCAATACGACGAATTGACAAGCTAATAGTTCGAACGGCGTATCGTGAGGTAGCATTAAATTGTAGGTCTGATAATTAGGGATATTGCTAGTCTTATTCCAGGCTACTGAACCCTGAAGCACAGGGAAAGGCAGCTTTGTCGGATTCAATGCTGATAAAAGATCTAATAAATTTAGTGGTAATAGATGCTTTTTAGTCTTTGTAACTATCACACCACTAGGCTGTCATACCACTAGGCTATCACTGCTGCAAGACTTAGGGTCTCGAGTTCCAACCCAAGACACGCACCTCTAACTTTTCAGATTCATGTGTAGGTATGTAACATCACGCTACGACCAATAGGAGCCGAGCAGCGGGTACGTGGAAGCAGATAGTATGTATATAAAAATCTGAAAACTTACTCTTTAAATCCGCTTGTGGAGGAAACTCAGCGCCTTGCCATAAACTAGCAAGCAATATAGTGTAAATCGATGATATGTCCACCATTGTTTCTGCATAAAGAAAAAAGTTATTGTTAATCTATACTAATATTATAAAGAGGTAAAATTTATAAGTTTGTAAGTTTGTATGTAGGGGGTAATCTCCGGAACTAATGATTCAATTTCAAAAATTTTTCACTGATAGAAAGCTACATTATTCCTGAGTGCTACAAGCAGGCTATAAATTATATTTATATCATACATATTAGCCGAGCTATCGCAATTTTTGTCTAGCAAGTCGGAAAGAAATACCTCCGAAAACAGAATTATTTGCATGCGCTGCCTAAACAGTTACAGTATATCGCAATTTTCCGCGGACGAAGTCGCGGGCAGAAGCTAGTTTTAAATATCTATCTACTAATGTTAGAAAGAGAGCAAGTGAATCTGTGAGTTTGTTTATACAGGGTGTATAAGAAAGGTGTGGAGGAGCTCGTGGCTAAGTAGCAGCCGCACAGGTCGAACCATCAGGTTAAGCTATGCTTGCTGGGGTTGGCCGTGGATGGGTGACCATCTTTACATTACGAGACTCCTCCGTGCCTCATATGTGCATCTTTGGCAGTCGTTACGGGTCGTCAGAAGCCCGAAAATCTGACAGCCAGTCTTACCAAAGGGTATCGTATTGCCCAGTTACTGGGTTGTGGAGGTCAGATAGGCAGTCGCTCCATGTAAAATGCTGGTATACAGCTGCATCCGGTTAGACTGTAAGCCGGTCCCAACATAGTTGGAAAAAGGCTAGACAGATGATGTTAGAGCGATTCGATCATTACGATTGACACTATCGATTGATGCCTCAAAAGTACAGGTTCCCGAAATCAAAATGCAGTACTTATTGTTTCTTTTTAAAAATAAAGAAATGCTTCCTTTGAGTATTCTACCCAGTATTTAGAGTAATTTTTCTCCAGGTGAGGTTAAATAATTCTCTTCCTATTGAAACTGATAAACACATTATTCTCCTTTGTGTTGCGCAGTCGGGAACAAGTTTGTTAGGATAGTTGCGCAGAACTTGTGCATAATGTGTTGTGAACAGAAAACCGTCTTCATGGTCATGTAAATTGCAGCCGTGTGAAACTAGGGTAGGGTGCTACGGGCCTGCGGGCGATGAGTAATGGGGTCACCGTCCGATCAGGACCAGGCCCGTGCTGGACGGCGCGTACATGTTTTGCGCGCCTCAAAGAGATGTCAGCATTTGAAAGGACCTGTTAAGGCCGTAGCCTGCCGGGTAAGCGGGATTGTCCGAAAGGGTTACCGCTACCCCGGAATATAAAGAGCTAAGGAAGGAGAGAACTAAAACCCATCCGTTTTAGTCAGTAAGAGTCTGACCCTCCCTTCCGCCCCACCCAGAGCGGGAGCAATCATTGGATGATTGCCCACCCTCAAAAAAAAAATGTTTAATTGTTACCGAAATACATGAAGTTTTAAGTTTAACATGGATGACTATACGATTAGATTCGAGACAAAAGAATCGATGGACGGATTGTGTGGAAGATATGGTAAAAAGGAGATCAATAATGAGATGGCGCCTGATAGTTGTAATGTTTTTTTAATGGTTTTTATAGAAGAATGAAAATCATAAGCAATGAGTTAACGCGTGACGACTGCCAGCCGCCGTAGGCGCGGGCCTGCGGGCGGTGAGTAATGGGTAGCTCACCGTCCGATCAGAACCAGGTCGGACGGCGCGTACGTGTTCCACGGGCGCCTCAGTGAGATTTCAGCATTTGAAAGGACCCGCTAAGTCCGTCGCTGGCCGGGTAAGCGGGTCCGAAAGGGTTACCGCTACCCCGGAACATAAAGGGCTAAGAAAGGAACGCACTCCTTTCTGCTCCACCCAGAGCGGGAGGAGTCATTAGATGATTTCCCACCCTCAAAAAAAAACAAAAAAATAATGAGTTAAAAGATAAATAATTAAGATCTTACCTGAGCTCTGAACCTTTTGATGTTAAAATATATATTTTCAGACTTCTCAGAGCATTTGTTAAGCCAAGGTTCTCTCGTCTTACTGCTGAATAATACCGCAAACGTCTCGATGTAATATATATAGCAACATAAACACTTAAATACACAACAAATATGAATAATTTGAATATGAAATGAAAAGCGAAATTAAAAACAAGAAATACTTGATATTTTTTTAATGACTTCCGTAATAAGGCTGGGTTTAGACAGTTCTTCATGATTATGTAACAATTAATTATTTATCACTCTATCACACTAATATTATAATTATATTAGTGTGATAGTCTTACTATTGTCCTTTAACTAACCCTTGTTAGCTTACTTGTTTAACTGTGTGCATGTTGTGGTCTCCTAAAAGTGAAGGAGAACACTTACTTATTACCTGATGTAACCCTATTTATGTGTCATGTATTGTGTACATCTTTTGTTGGAGATCCTAAATAAATAAAATATAATTAAGGCGAAATTTTGTGTGTGTCTTTGTATGTTTCTGTCTTTCAAGCTCAAACGGCTGAACGGATCTGGATGAAATTTGGCAAAGAAGTAGTTTATGACCTGGATTAAGACTCCTATGAGATAATTTACGATATTAACGCGGGAGAAGCCGCTGGCAGCAGCTAATTATAATTATTGTAGAGATTTATGACTTCAACATTCAAAGAAGAGCTGCTGTGAGCCTGCCAACAGAGGTTCGAAACAGCAAGGCCCAGCTATGGGCACGTGTGACAAGGAGGGCTTCGTGAAGGTTGGGAGGAAGAAGAGGAAGAAGGCCCCTAGTCGGAACCGGTGCGGGACCGCGCTGGCAGGACCCAATGTGCTGCGTCCGGCAATATCAACGACGCAGCTTTATGTGTCCCGGCTACATCACACCACGAAGGTTGAGGAGATCGTGGAGTATGTCCGAGCGAAGACAAGCTGGACCTTGAGGGTTGAGAAGTTGGAGTCGCGCCACAACACGAATTTCAAGTCGTTCGTGGTGCGAGTTCCGACTCATCATATTGAGACCTTCCTCAAGGAAGAGTTTTGGCCGAAGAGTGTCATGTATCGGCGTTTCCGCGGAAGGCTACGCGACACCACGCAGTGCAACACGACACCGTCACTTCGTGTACAATAGTTATTATCAGTTTTTTATAAATATGTATGATAGTCTGTAAGATATTTATGTTATGGGTCTTTGTTACCTGAAATAAATGATATATTATTATTATTATTACATTATTAACCACTGCTGGACATAGACCTATCCCAAATTGCGTCACAACGCCGCCATCGGCATCCAGCCTGTCCCACACATCTTCTTACGGTTATCGATCCTGCTAGGGGGGCGTTAAAAGCTACATTTTGTTGATTCGCTGTGTGCATTTCAGGAATTATGATAGCCTAGTGGTGTAACCGTCGGATTGCAAATTCATAGGTCTCGAGTTCGAACCCAAGACAAGATTCATGTGCGTATTGTATAAATTATCACTTGTTTAAAAATTGGTGAAGGAAAACATCGTGAGGAAACCAGAATGTTTGAGAGATATTTCTCAACAGCATGTGAAGCTAAGTCAGAGGCCCATGGGCAGCATAAAACTTTGACACCAGGTTAGTCACTAACAACACGAAAAGATGAAGAAGGAATTATGATATGCCAATATAATTATGTATACTTGCTTCCCAGACATATTACGAAGTCTGGCATTACTCAATAATAGAAAAATACAGGAATAAAGCTTTCGAAGCAGCGAATTTCTAAGCTCTGTATTTTTTACTTGCCTGAACAAGAAACAGGGAAGGAAAAGAAAGAAAAATGCGTTTATTTGGATTAAGTGAAAAAAAAACAAAAAAAATTGCCAAAAAACGGCCTCAGCTCAGCATAATGTTTACATGACGAAACAAAATCTTGTGTAATATGCTTAAAATACTATTTTTCCAGTTGATTTATCTTAATGTTTACGTTGTTACAATTGTTTCAACTTCATTATACTCATGATCCTTATAAAATTGCTTTTATCAGAATCATACGAGTAGTTGTAGTAGTTGTATTAATTAATGATAATCATTCCACGGGTTAAGCAACAAGTGTGATTTGGGCTTACTTGCGATGGGTTCTGCACCTTCGAATCATTACTTTAAGTTGTCCAGTTGAGGATGGGAATTAATCAAATGATTCCTTCCGCTCTGGGTGGAGCGGAAGGGTGTGTCAGACTCTCACTGACTAAAACCCATCCATGTTCCTTCCTTAGCCCTTTAAGTTCCGAGGTAGCGGTAACCCTTTCGGATAATCCCACTTTCCGGTTGAGGCATGCGAGAGACGTCTGTCAGTATAATGAGGCGAAAGAGATATTGCTTTGTATATGGAATGGACTGCACCTATGGTGCCATAGATTTTGTTCTAAGGCGGTGATGACTAGAATATAACTACAATGTACGGATGGTGATTTTTGTAGAGCTCGTGGCTAAGTACTAACAGCCGCACAGGTCGATCCATCAGGTTAACCTAAGCTTACCGGGGTGGCCGTAGATGGGTGACCATCTTTATATATCGAGACTCCTCCGTGTCTCGGAATTGGTCCCGGCTGTCATTCGTGGATGTGTGACAGTCATTACGGGTCGTCAGAAGCCCGAAAATCTGACAGCCAGTCTTACCAAGGGGTATCGTAAGGGCAATTGCTCCACGTAAAATACTGGTATTCAGCTGCATCCGGTTAGACTGGAAACGGACATCAACATATGTAGTTGGGAAAAGGCTAGGGAGATGATGTAGGATGTACGGATGGTGATTTTATGTCTGTTTTTATGTTTTTTTTTTCTTTCGATTTTTTCTTTACAACCACTTACCATCAAGTGAGCTTAGTGCATGTTTGCCCATAATTAGCATTATTCTACTGCTCTTATCCCATTATATTTGAGATCAACATGCATTTTCTTCCCTACTTATAAATTAGTCTTCACTCTCTTCTTTTCTAGGCATGTATCATGTTTCACAAACTCCAACCATCAATCAACTATCGATAATATTTACATTATTTAAACGCTAACTTTTGCTAATGTATTGTATTTATCCAGGGTCAACTTAAACTTTTAAACACGTATGCTGAAATATGTGTATATATGTCAATTTTACTTTTTTTTTTTTTTTAAGGCTGGGAAATCATCCAATGACTGCTCCCGCTCTGGGTGGAGCGGAAGGGAGTGTCAGACTCTTACTGACTAAAACCCATCCATGTTCCTTCCGTAGTCCTTTATGTTCCGGGGTAGCGGTAACCCTTTCGGACAATCCCGCTTACCCGGCAGGCTTGGCCCTGAGGGGCCCCTTCATATGCAGACATCTCTTTGAGGCGCGCGTGGAACATATACGCGCCGTACGGCACGGGTCTGGTGCTGATCGGACGGTGAGTCGTTCATTACTCACCGCCCGCAGGCCCGCGCCTACGGTGGCCGGGAGTCGTCACGTGGCTCCGGACGCCCGGGGCGTCTCCTGCGGCGGCTGGGACGGGAGGACCTTTCTCTCTCCCATCCCGCCACCTCCTTCGCGAGCATAACTTTTTCGCAGAAGGAGGTGACTGCCTCCCACTCCCTCTTGCCCCGGACCATGGCTTGCACCAGGGCCGGGCGCGAGAGGTCGCCGCCGCCGATCGCCTCTACGAAGACACGGCGGTGCTCCGCCCAAGCGGGGCAGGTTTGCACCGTGTGCTCTACCGTGTTCTCTGGGCGATCCTCGCAGTGGTGACACCCGGGCGTTTCCTCCCGCCTGATGATGTGCAGGAACCTCCCGAAACATCCATGTCCGGTGAGGACCTGCGTCAGGCGGAAGGTGAGCGCGCCGTGACGCCTCTCTAGCCACTCCTCAAAGAGGGGCCTTACCGCCACTATCGTGGCGTGCCCTGCGCTGGGTTGCGACAGTCGCTGATTCCAGGCCGCCATGAGATCGCGCCGGAGGTCCGTCCGCTCCGCCGCAATTGCTGCGGAAACGGAGTTTCCCCGCGGCTAAGTACCTCCGCGCGCCACTCGAACAGGCGCGCGAGGACTATCGCCTCCAGATCCCACGGTGGCAGTCCGGCAAGGAGGCTTGCCGCCTCGCTCGAGATCGTGCGGTACCCCCGGATAAGCCGTATGGCTACCACCTTTTGGGGCGCGTTCAGATAGTGGGCGGCTCGCCGCCGTAGTGAACGCGCCCACACCGGGGCCCCGTAAAGGGCCATGGACCGCACGACTCCCGCGTAAAGTCTCCGGCAGGAGGCGTTTGGCCCCCTCAAATTGGGCAAGAGCCGCTTGAAGGCGGCCCCAGTCCGTTCCAGCTTGGGGGCCAAACGTCGGAAATGCTCCACGAATTTCCATGGGCTGTCGAGAGTCGCCAGGTATTTCATCGTGGTCTCGACGCCGATGTGAACCCCTCCTACCGTAAGTTGGGATCCCGATGGTGGCCTATTCCGAAGCCCATGAAAGGACATGGCCTCGGACTTGTGCAATGCCACCTCGAGACCCAACTGCCGGATCCTCTGAACAACTGTCGCAACCCCGCGTGTCATCGCGTCGGCCGCCGCCTGATGCGACCTCCCATGCGCCAGGACCAGTGTGTCGTCAGCGTAGCAAACTACGCTGACGCCGTCAGGGAGGTCGGCCCGCAGCACCCAGTCGTAACCGATGTCCCACAGGAATGGCCCCAGAACCGATCCCTGTGAGACACCGCACGACATCTCTCGCCGGTTCCATTCCCCATCGCGACCGGGGTAGATGACGGCTCTGTCCGTCAAGTACGCCCCGACTATTCGACGGAGGTAGGTCAGCACCCGGTGATACCGGAGTGCTTCCCCAATACAACTCCAGGGCAGGGTGTTGAAGGCGTTATTATTATTATTATTTGACATTATTATATACCTAATATTAATCTTTAAAAAAAAATGTTAAATCATTTTTAAAGAGGTAAATGATTGGTGAAGATCAGATGGGCAGTCGCTCGTTGAAAAATACTGGTATTCAGCTGCATTTGGTTAGACTAAAAGCGGATACCAACACTGTTGGGAAGAAGTTGATATTAAAGTTTAAAATGTTATCCCCTTATCACTAAAACGACATACTTATTAAAAAAAAACGGGGAAAAAAATAATACTAAAGTGAGCGATAAAATTAATAATTTTGTATCTTTCTATAAAATTAATTCTTTATAAAAGTATCGTGACTTTACAAGTATCGTGTTCAGAAAGAGCGCTAAGTGCGCATAAAGAGGATTTTCTATACAGCAGTGATAGCCAAGTGGTGTGACCGTCGGACTGCCAAGTCATAGGTCTCGAGTTCGAACCCAAGGCACGCACCTCTGATTTTACGGATTCTTGTGCGTATTGTATAAATTATCACTTGCTTAAAAATCGGCGAAGCAAAACATCGTGAGGAAACAAGCATGTCTGAGAGATATTTCTCAACAGCATGTGAAGCTAAGTCAGAGGCCCATGGGCAGCTTAAACTGACACCAGGTTAGTCACTAACCACACGACAAGAAGAAGAGTTTTTTTTTTTATTGTAACTTAGATAACTCTTTATAGTATAACTATTATAAAAATGCTGATGAATTTACCTGCTGTTTTTCCATTATGAAATCCCGTGTTATTTACTTGAATACCTATTCAAGTAATTAACGATTAGTCAATAAAACTCCTAGTTTCTGCTGTAAGGAACCGAGTATTAAACAAGAAACTTCCTTAGATGTTTTACAGTATGACAGTTGAAAGACCAGCTCGTGTATACAGGGTGATTTTTACTGAGATAGGTATTTGTGTAATTATTTATATGGCATACACAAAGCCTGTAACATTTCCATAGCTAGAACACAAGCCTTCCCACTTCTTCATTTCTCCACTTATCACAACTGATAGGGAGTCTGTAGCCCAGTGAGGGTTGGATAACTATTGTTCGCGGTCACCGGTGACCGCGTTCGCGCTCAACGTGTTAAGAAATTGAAACGAAACTACTTTTTGAATACTAGAAGAATTACTAGAGATACTACTAGAATCAATTCCGTTCCTGTTCATTTTGACGTTAAAAAGTGCCTTTCTTATGCCTATTTAAAATAAATGATATGACTTTGAATATCAATCTATCTGGTTTTTTTGAAAACCATTAATTCTAGCAACCAATCAGTCTATTTATATCAGAAAAAGAAAGTAAATACGTTTATTTGCGGCAAACATGACGCAGTAAAACAAACAAGTTGTAACAGCCAGTACAATAGCAATAGTATCTTGTCTTTTCAAAAAAAGTCACCCTGTATACGTGTCTAGTCGTAGATATAACTAGTAGGTACATTCGTTCGGAATTCCTCGGAGTTATTCGGTCTTAGCTCAAAGATATTGCATTCCGGAGCGAATCGACTGTTTCTGTGCTTCTTCACGCTTCCCTTTAACAGGGTAGGTAGGAGTCCTGGTAGAGTTATAACGGCTTTAATTAATTTTGCAAGTGCTGGCAATTTTTTTTGACGACACGGTTGGCGCACTGGTTGAGTTATTTACTGCTGCGCAGCATGTCGCGGGATCGATTCCCACACGTAACAACTATTTGTGCGACCGATAAGTATCTGTTCCGGGTCTGGGTGTTTTCCTATCTATAATATGTATGTATTTAAAAAAAAAGTGTATTTATAAGTAGTTTATCAGCCATCTTGTTACCTACCATAACACAAGCATTAGGTTGCTTGGCTTGGGACTATATATGGCGTTGTGTGAAATGTCCAAGGATATTATTATTATTATTAATTCCAAAGCCGGAAAAAGCAATCTCTACAAATGTGGAGTCATCAGTATGATCATCATCTCCTGCCCTTATCCCAATTTATTTGGGGTCGGCGCCACATGTCTTCTTCTTCCATACTTCTCTATTAGTCGTCATCTCGGTAGTCACTCCCTTTCTAGCCATATCATCGTCCATCCATCCATCGATCGTTTCTGTGGTCTTCCTCAAACTTTCTCTTGGTGAAGTAATAAAATTTAAAAATAATCCTATTGATGTGATTATTTTTAAATTTTACTACTATCTACAGTATTTTTTTTCGAGCAATCTTGTTATAAAAAAAATTGTTATTACCAATTAATATTCAACTCTTAAACAATTATTAGCGTACACGCAGCTGGTGTATGATCAGATGTATTTATGAGCGAAATGAAGATATACAACGTGACGCTACGAATGGTGCCATTAATTTACACACATATACGTTTTCACATTTTCGTTTCATAAAGATATTGTATTTCCATTAAAAGTTATTATTTACGGATTTATTTAAAATGTTAGAAAATAGAGCAACATGTACTTAAAGAACTGTTGCGCAGCGGTCATTTGCCGGGGTTAGGTAACGGATCATAACATTCGCATCAATGAAATTAAAACTAATAAGCAATACTATTAGGATGAAACAACTGTCAAATTAGGCAAATAGATTTTATTACCAATTCAGTTTGTTTGAATTTCAAAATAATGTAAATGAGTAACGGTGGAGTTTCTTGCCCATTCTTCTCCACACGAAACTACCTTCAGGAAGGAGCGACTAGAATCGATTCTATTTCTTCTTCATTTTGACGTTCAAAAGTCCCTTATTTGTGCCCATTTTAAATAAATGATTTGACTTTGAACCCTTTCGGACAATCCCCCTGAAATAATGATGCCTAAGTGTATCCAACATCGTTAATTTTATACTATTGGCTAAGCTCTAAAGTTCTGAATAGGGCATCAAAGTAGATACTAACATCATTAACAACTATTACGTAATTTCCAAAGTCTAAAACTTAGAATTCTATCTGACCCACAACGTGAAAATGTCACCAAAAATATGTGTCGGTACGGTTTAGCAGAACTAACGAACTAGTTGTTTAGCATTTCATAAATACTTAGTTCTGTCGTCGTTGAGGAGCTCGTGGCTAAGTACTAACAGCCGCACAGGTCGATCCATCAGGCTAAGCCACGCTTGCCGGGGTTGGTCCGTGGATGGGTGACCATCTTTACATGTCGAGACTCCTCCGTGGCTCGGAAAGCACGTAAAGCCGGGTACTCACTAGCGAGCCGTAACTGTAACCGTTGCATGTACTGTAACCAAAAAACATAGTGTGTACGTGGTTCGCAAACCTGCTGCGAGCGGTACGCGTGCGGCTTGCAGCGACCCGACGTTTACAACGTACTCATTTCTAAACCCGTAACGTTGCACGTAACTGTAACCGTTACTGTTACCAAAAACATAATGTGTACGTGGTTCGCGAGCCTGCGACGAACGCTACACGAGCGACTTGCAGCGAGCCGACGATTGTCGGATTGTCGGTCGGTCTGTTGGTTACAGTTACAGCTCGCAAAATGAGTACGCTCGGTGAAAGCGTTCCGGCGACGTCGTGAGCCGTAATTGTAAAACGCGTACACACTAGAACCTCGTTACTGTATCACATAAGTTACGGTTACGGCTCGCTAGTGAGTACCCGGCTTAAGGCCGTTGGTCCCGGCTGTCATACGTGCATCTTTGACAGTCGTTAAGGGAGAAGAGAAAATCAGAAGCCAGAAAATCTGACAGCCAGTCTTACCAAGGGGTATCGTATTGCCCAGTCGGTCCTTGTAAGATACTGGTATTCAGCTGCATCCGGTTAGACTGGAAGCCAACCCCAGCATAGTTTCGAAAATACTAGGCAGGTGATAGTTCTATCGCTGAAACATTTACTCTAAATTCTGTTGCAACTAGTGAAGGCCGTACGAAACTCTTTGGTTCGATACATGGTTTGAATCTCATTACCATCAATGATGATCATCATGAATGACGAAGATCTTTCTTTCTTTATCTACTAACTAACCTTTTTTTTTGAGGGTTGGAAATCATCCAATGACTTCTGCCGCTCTGGGTGGAGCGGAAGGGAGAGTCAGACTTTTACTGACTAAAACCCATCCATGTTCCTTCCTTAGCACTTTATGTTCCGGGGTAGCGGGAACCGAACTAACCTGGTGTCAGCATTTTAAGCTGCCCATGGGGCTCTGACTTAGCTTCTCATGGTGTTGAGAAATATTTCTCAGGTATGTCAGTTTCCTCACGATGTTTTCCTTCACCGTTTTTTAAGCAAGTGACAACTATACAATACGCACATGAATCTGAAAAGTCGGAGGTGCGTGGCTTAGGTTTGAACTCAAGGCCTCAGACTTGGCAGTCAGATGGTCACGCCACAAGGCCATTACTTCTGTCTGTCTGGTATATCTGCTTACCCCATGAGAAGACAGGACGAGATAAATGATTTCTGTATATTAACATTACCTACTTTAAAACCAACACCAAACACATACCACCTTATTCAATTAATTTAAAAGCCCAATAATAATAAAACCACATCGTAAATTAAAAACATAATCCTACCGGAAATGCGTCACGCGACACGTGACATCACGGAAATCCAGCCGGAAATTACGACATAAAGGCTTAAGCGTCGGTGGAAAAAAATTACGCGCGTTTTTTGGCGGGAAACGAGTGACTTCCGGATCTGGGACGCCTTTATAAAGAAAGGTGTTGAATTGTTAGAGATTTGTGTTTCCGAATTTTGGTGGGACATACGGACTAACTTTAGACACAAATAATAAACGCTACTATAGACTACATTTGCCGCGGTTAGTTCATGGATGGGTAAATCATTACATAATGTGCGTGCTTCGTACTTTGAAAAGCACATTAACCCATTAGATGTTCGCCTATTAGAAGCAGTTTGCATAAGAGCTCAACGATTTATACGGTTATATTAATTGTCGTTACGGGAGATTTTTTTTTATGAACCTATGGGGCTAATAAGACATTTGAGGAGTTAAGCCATTGGTCCCGGCTGTCAATCATAGATCTTTGTCAGTTATTACGGGTAGTAGAAGCCTGAAATAAGTCTGGCAACCAGTCTGCGAAAGCAACAATCGCGTAATCGCGTACTCGCGCAACTGTCGCTTCGGTTAGGACACGACATTTCAAACCTGCATCATTACATCAGCTTAATAATCAGTGGAAACGCATGAAATTATTTGAGACAGCCTGCAGCTACGTAGAACTATAATACAAGCAAATAACCCGGCATTGTCTACAATTTGTGGCGCCTCTAATCACAAGCATTTGTATCAAACAACATTGTTATAAAGTTTATTAAAGTTTAGACCCAAGGGGCGTATTCATCGTCTTGATTTAATTGTGGGTCACAGTTTTTGGGACGATAAGGCATGGCATGGCTTTTTGCTTAAGGCGGTACCCTGACCAAATAACCTTGAGCATTCGTTCCCTGTTCAACGCACCCAAATCTATATCTCTATACCCAGCGCAAGGGATACGTTGCGAGTACGTTAAGATTTTGGCATAAAGTCGTTATAAAATAAAATTTTCGTCTTTTGGAGAAAAAACTAGCATAATGTTCATTATTAAATTGTCTTTCCATTAGTATAAGTAGCAAATCAAAATAATGGTTACTTTACGAGTAGATGCATGTTATAAATCATTATTTCTTATTTCTGTGGTTTCGTTGTGGGGGGAATAATGAAAACTACCATTTTGGAGTCAAGATTATGTAGAAATGTTATGTATTTTTTATTAGTTGGTATTTCTTTTAGATAAAGAGAAGTTGGCTCCGAAAAACTGCACAAAAATCGGCTACCGCTTCGTATTGCTCGGTGACGCGCCTTGAACAGAAATGCTATATCTTTCCCGTTCGATTCCTACTTTTACTACGTCGTTGCGCCAGTGATCGTAAGCACTACTGCTAAGCATGATTTGCTGGCTTCAGTTCATAGGTCGATATTTTTTAGAAAGGCCTTGTATCACCGAAGGGTTAAGCAAAGGAGTGTCCACAGTAATACACCCACGTTTCGGCAATTATGTTATAAATCCCATGTAAAATACTAGTAATCAGCTGCAACTGGTTAGACTAGAAGCCGACCTCAACATAGTTGGGAAAAGGCAGATCAGTTGTATGGGATACGAATTAAATATTTATTTCATTCTGTTTTAGTGTTTGTTGTTATAGCGGCAACCGAACTACATCATCTGTGAAAATTTCAACCGTCTTACTATCACAGTCTATGAGATACAGCCTGGTGACAGACAGATGGACGGACGGACGGACAACTGACAGCGGAGTCTTAGTAATAGGGTCCTGTTTTACCCTTTGGGTACGGAACGTTAAAAAAACATTATTATTACCACTTGAACACTCAATTTAATAGGCGGTTAAGTCCACTTTCCATGTGGTAAGTCGATAGCTTGTATTCAAGCTGATACTATAATCATTTCAGAAGTAATGACTCCTACATGAAGGTTTTTTTAAATAAATAAATTCTTTTGTTTATACAAAATGTAAGTAGTTATAGATCCGAAAACTGGAATTCCACGATCGAGAACTATGATAGAATTTGAGGAAGGCCTTTGAGAAAGAACAATTTATACCAATTCTTAATAAATAAATCTTACTTTTTTATTAATATTAAAACTATAACACACATTTTGTTTTTATTAAGAACCAGTTACTGCCAGCGGCTTCGCCTGCGTCGATGTCGGAAATCATCCCAAGGGAACGTACTAACGGGATATAAAGTATATTCCTATGTATTAATACAAGTCATAATAAACTACCTCTGTCCCAAGCTTCATCCAGATCCGTTCAGCCGTTGACCGTGAAGGACGGATAACCATACAAACTCACACACATTTATTCATCATTCTATTCATTCTCCTGCCCTTATCCCAATTTACGTGTGGTCGGCCTTTTTTTTTAAGGCTGGGAAGTCATCCAATGACTGCTCCCGGTCTGGGTGGAGCGGAAGAGAGTGTCAGACTCTTACTGACTAAAACCCATTCATTTTCAAAATGAATGGGTTTTAGAACATAAAGATGTGCCGGGGTAGCGGTAACCCTTACGGACAGTCCCGCTTACCCGGCAGGCTTGGCCCTGAGGGGGACCTTCATATGCTGACATCTCTTTGAGGCGCGCGTGGAACATATACGCGCCGTCCGGCACGGGCCTGGTGCTGATCGGACGGTGAGTCACCCATTACTCACCGTCCGCAGGCCCGCGCCTACGGTGGCCGGGAGTCATCACGTGGTTCCCGACGCCCGCGGCGTCTCCCGCGGCGGCTGGGACGGGAGGACCTTTCTCTCTCCTATCCCGCCACCTCCTTCGCAGAAGGAGTTGACTGCCTCCCACTCCCTCTCGCCCCGGACCATGGCTTGCACCAGGGCCGGGCGCGAGAGGTCGCCGCCGCCGATCGCCTCTAGGAGGACACGGCGGTGCTCCGCCCAAGCGGGACAGGTTTGCACCGTGTCCTCTGGACGATCCTCGCAGTGGTGACACCCGGGCGTTTCTTCCCGCCTGATGATGTTCAGGAACCTCCCGAAACATCCATGTCCGGTGAGGACCTGCGTCAGGCGGTAGGTGAGGGCGCCGTGACGCCTCTCTAGCCACTTGTGTGGTCGGCCTAACATGTCCTTTTCATCCATACTACCATATCATTTTTCACACAATCAATCCATCACACACAGTTATGAATGTAATTAAACTGACAAAATAGAACTCAATGCTACTTTAAGTGTGTTTAGCAACAACCCCGCCGTACACCTTTACATACCTGCAACCATATCCAATTTAAAAGACATCACATTTTCAAACTATATGACAACAAAATACACTATTTTAACTCAAACAAGTACATCACCAAAAACTAACTTCAAAAAATAAATTAAACAAATTGCCTATGCCTAACTAGTTACGAAATGGTAGTGCGTCAATACTATAGATAAGACGCGACATCCTTCGCTAGTTTAAACCAGTTTATTTAATACGACCTAGTAGCGAAAGGCTTTGTTATTCACTTCTATTTTTATGTTATATCCTGTGATAATTTCTTAATTAGTTTTAAAAGGCATGTCTTTCATCGAACTTTTAATATGTCAAGTTAATAATAAATAAATATTAAATAATATTAATTAAATGATTACTAATACTTTTATTTATTTATGTACAACAAATAATAATATCCTTGGACATTTCATACAACGCCATTTAGTTCCAAGCTAAGCAACCTACGAGTAATATATTGTGTTATGGTAACGAGATGGCTGATAAACTACTTACATACATTTTTGTTTGTAAATACATACTTAATATTATAAATAGACAAACACCCAGACCCGGAACAAATACTTATAGATCGTACAAATATTTGTTCCGTGCGGGAATCGAACCCGCGACATGCTACGCAGCAATCAATCGCTCAACCAAAATTTGTAATCAGTTCTTAGGTGAATATTATGGAATTAATCCATGGCAATATTATATTTTATTATCAGTGGCTCACTAGCTGTCACACACACCGGTCATTTTTGTACCCATGAAAGCATTTTCAGGGATTATCTTTTACGTGTAAACAAACAATTTATACCACAATATTCAATAATTATTGCGTTACAGCTTCCCGTATATTGCACAAGTAGCGCCATCTATTGACAAAAAGAGACACTAAAAAGCATGATCAATATTAGTACAAATTCAGACCGCTGGATGGCGCTGAGGTAACACTGGTCTTGTGAGCAGAACGGGTTCTTTAGGCAATCGAGAGATGTCACTTAAAAAAATATGGTCTAAAGGGTTTTGAATCTTTTGAACTCAGTAGTTCTGGGCAGGACAGTGATGAGAAAAATATTATAGCATAAACGACTGGAAAACTTAGTAGGTCTTGTTACAAAACAAGATTTATTTAATGAAGGAAAAGGTGGTGTTCTATAGTTTCCTTCCCCCATGGTAGGATATCGTAAGTTTATGTATAAGAATGTAAGACCCCGTATCTTTAGACTCAAGTATAAACTATCGAACATTTTTGAATTTCGAAATTTATTACACACAGTTATAAATACAAAAACTGATTTTAAACCCGAGTCTAAGTAGTCAATTATATGTGAACCTTTAGGTACAGTTTACACAAAAACTCGAATGTTTAGGCTCGGTCTAAAGTTACACCTCGTTTTGTATTAAACCGAGAGCTTTGATTTTAATTAATTTTTGACCAAGTTTCATCGACATCGTAACGGAACCCTAAAAAAAGATGGCGGACGCGAACATCAATCTAAACATTCTACCCCCTATACTTGAATACAATCATCGCCCCATAAAAACTTATAAAGAATAAATTCACTCCAACTAAAAAATTGAGTATGGAAAAAAATTTCTACCCTGGCTTCCCTTATAAATCAATTTCAAGATAAATTGTAGAATGAAAGTCAATAATCCGGAGTTATGAGATAACTTTACGATAGGACTGATCGTAAATAAACAAATGAGCCAAAAGTGGGTAGATTTGAAAAAGTTTTGTGGTATGTCATTACGCCCTAGAGGGCAGTTGGTCGTAGATATGGAAAATAGTGTGAACTATGTGTTTTTGAACGGCTTTTGTCGTAAAAAAGGCCAATGGTCCAACCCTATAGTTAACAGGTGACTGTCCCGTTGTGTCTAGTGGGTTCAATTCTCAGGTTGGACAAAGTATTATTGGGTTACGACGTTGAGTGCCAAGCCCAATACCCACATAGACTGAAACAACCGTGGAGCCCAGAGATGTGTGTGTGCCCGTGTCAGCGGTATTGTCCGAAAAAGTTGCCACTACCCCGGAACATAAAGGGCTAAGGAAGGAATATAGATGGGTTTTAACCAGTAACAGTAAAAGTATGACACTCCCTTCCACTCCACCCAGAGCGGGAAGGGTCATTTGATAGGTTTCCCGGCGGACACAATAGCCTACTAATAAAGTAATGCCTATCTTTCCCTAAGGACATTACTCTAAAAGCTGTAGGTACCTAGTGTTTCCAAAAGGATATACAAGGCGCTCAATGTGCTACCCAGTGGAAATTTCTTAGTAACAGCCCGGAGTTTGGAAGCCCGTTACTTAGCCCTCTGTGTAACCCTCTCGGACAAGCCCGCTTACCGGCAGGCTTCGGTCCTAACAGCCCTTTTAAGTTACCTAATACCTATGTTCGATAACTTCTTTGCTTCAGCTAAGACAGTAAAAACCTAGTTTTTGTACAAACCTATCCGTCAAGAATAACATCTTAACCCCATTAATTCCCCCACAATTCCACCGTTGACCCTCATGGAGTCGCGAACAATATCAGCCTTCAATTCTTGGCACATTTCCAGCTCACAAGAATCCAATCATTCGGCTCCTAACGCTCAGTAATCAATCGGTAATACATTCGGCTAAAGATTGCTACACACGACACTAATATATTGAAGAACCTGCAACAATGTTCTATTGTTTTTAATAGGGAGTGCCAAGCCATACGTCTCGAGTTCAAGCCTCTGAATTTTCGGATTCATGTGCGTATTGTATAATTACGAGTACCACTTGCTTAAAAAACGTTTTAAGAAAACATCGTGAGAAAACAGGAATGCCAGAGAAAAAATTCTCAGCAGCAAGTGAAGCTAAGTCAGAGGCCCATGGGCAGCATACAAACTCTGACACCTGGTTTGTCACTAACCACACGAAAAGCAGAATGAGGATGATGACGAATTTTTTTTTATTAGTACGTTAGCTCGATTTAAATAAAAAGATATTGGCAATTTTTTTTTTTGCTTTTTTACGTAATAATATAAAAATCCAAAGGTAACGTCCATTTTTCTTTGGTAATGGCATCTCGTAGTTCAAACTAGGGGTTGCCTACTGCTAAACCGGCCTCCTTAAAGGCCTCCAGCCTCCATTTGAGGCTCCATTTTTTGTGACAAGTCCGGCCAGGGCTAAATAACCTTACAAACTAAGCGACTACAAGCTAAGGGCATCCCCTGTGGTGTACGGACCTCGGCTTAGGGCGTCGCTGAGGACGGACAGCAAGGGACAGGCTGAATCGTGACATGACGTCACGAGAGGACGATGTTTTTAGACTTACTTGTGACGTAGCGAGTTCCACTCCCAAACTTTAATGCGTTTAGACTCTGTCATTTGTCATTTAAATTTAAGCACGTACTTGTTCCTCACTTTATATATTTATACACCTGATACAGTTGGTCGATTGAACTGTGATAATCTCACCGTGACAAGCGTGAAGTGAGCTGTCGTTCCACATGATGCTTTTTTTTTTAAGGCTGGGAAATCATCCAATGACTGCTCCCGCTCTGGGTGGAGCGGAAGGGAGTGTCAGACTCTTACTGACTAAAACCCATTCATGTTCCTTCCGTAGCCCTTTATGTTCCGGGGTAGCGGTAACCCTTTCGGACAATCCCGCTTACCCGGCAGGCTTGGCCCTAACGAGCCCCTTCATATGCTGACATCTCTTTGAGGCGCGCGTGGAACATATACGCGCCGTCCGGCACGGGTCTGGTGCTGATCGGACGGTGAGTCACCCATTACTCACCGCCCGCAGGCCCGCGCCTACACACATGATGCTGGACATGATGATTCCACATGATGCTGGGGGTACACTATTGATAGCTCACTTTAAACTCACTTGACCTTCATTTACACGGTGATATTTTTAAAGAATAGCACTACAGGAGTGTGATGTGTTTCTGTTCGTGCTGGCTTGTGAAACTCACAGCTAGTGTGTAGTCTGAAGGACATCGGAAAGTAGAGAACGGACGAAAAAACGGTACACAATCCTGCAATTTAATTTCAATTAGCAAATGGCATTTCCAGTGGGAAAGGTTTATGGATCGCTAATTCCGTCGCATCCGAACAATGGAATTGGAAAATTTTTCATTGGCAATACATTTTTTTCCATCTAATTTTTTTTTTATTTTTTGAGAATTGGATGAAGATTTATGATGTTATTTTTAAGGACGGCTTGCTTTGATAGAAATCTATGAAATTTTACTTCTTACTGCTATTGTAAATGCGAAAGTTTTAATGGATGTTTGTTACTCTATCACGTCAGAACGGCTGAACGGATCTGTATGGAATTTGGCACATAGATAGTTAATACCCTTGATTAATACTTCGTGTACTTTTTATCCCGTTAGCATGTTCCCGTGGCATAATTTCCGACATCTACGCGTGCGGTGCCGCTGGCAGAAGTAACTAATCTATGCTATTATTATAAAGCTGAAGAGTTTGTTTTTTGAACGCGCTAATCTCTAGAACTACTGTTTCGAATTGAAAAATTATGTTTGTGTTGGATAGTCCATTTATCGAGAAAGGCTATAGGCTATGTAACATCACGCTACGACCAACAGGAGCCGAGTAGCGGTTGCAACCGCGCGGGACCAGCTAGTATTATTATACATATATCGTAATAACAAAGTTGGTTCTTGACGGGGTTCTATAGCACACTGCATGTTTGTTATGACTTCAACAGTTAAAAGTAAAGCAAAATATGTCGTCAACATGGAGGAAATATACGAGAACAAGGCGTTTTGGTCTTCTTCTTAGCGTGTCTATGGCAATCTAAATTAAGTCGTCCTAGAGTTGAGTTCGGCGCCATCACTAGTGTCCATCGGTTCCTGTTACATGCATACGGCAGGACACGATAGTAACCTTATGAACGCCAGAGCATAAACTCACGCGCGTGCCCTCCACGCCAAGCTACAAATTTATTTCTCCTTGTTATCATGAATTTCCCAATATCCATGGTGTCTTTTAATTTGTTTCTTGTCATTAAATACGTACGAGAGCTTCAATTTTTAAGACATCTATATAAACACTCACAAAAATTTATGATTTAATTGGTTATTTCGTGTTATAGTGTTGTTACCATTGTCACATATTTGTATCGTTGGCGTACAGGGCATGCGCTTGCTTGTCACGTACATGTGACAATAGCGTTCAAAATGTTAAGATCCCATCGTTTGAGAAAGATCACCACATTTTACACTCGCAAGACGGAGTCATCTATGAATCTACCTGAATAGATTTTCCTTGCTTCGGCTAACTTGGACCCGGAGTAAAACTTCATGCCTACCTAGTTTATTCAATCAACAAACAAAGAACTAGTAATGACCTCTCCACAAATCCTACCGCCAATGGTATCTTCAAATCATTAGTCCATTCTACGACAACTTATATTCAAGCAGATGCGACAAAATATCATTGTTTTGTCAATGCATCGGTAACGGCCAACGGGTAATGTATTCGATTTGAACAGCACTATTATGCGCATAATAAACGTTTTGTTTCCAATACCACTATCATGCATTTCTCTCTTTGGAAACAAGCAAGGGGTGATACGAGAGATATGGTGTAGGTATCTTTTTACCTAGATTCTTCTTTTTTAGGGGCTGTTATGTGCTCGTGAATATAATTAGATCTTTTTTACTTTTCTGTTTACTCAATTTAATTATGTTTTGTATGCACTTGTTTTTGTGTCAAGTAAATCTATGTTATTTCTCTCTTTCACACAATCCATCCATCGTTTCTTAAGTATTTCCCACACATTACCTGTTTCACTACAGAATCCATTTGAATAAAGTAAGCCATTAAAATTTTTCGACGTCACTCAATTATATCAAAGCATCAAAATTCATGTATGCAATTTCGATCGCAGTTTTGCTTACTAACATTCCTCAAAAAAAGAAGAATAAGCTCAAGTTTTCGCGGACATCAGCATAATGTGTTGTGACGTCACATGTCATGACATAAGACGTAAGGCTGATAACAGGGTTCCGGGACATCGATGGGGTCGATAAACGCACATTCGTATACGGACACCTAATCAAAGCACGAAAACGGATTCATTTCTGATATTACACCGCGTATGTTGGCTAGGGCTGGCAGAGAATGAAAACGTGGATTGTTTGTTCCTCTTTTTAATCTCTCAGTACTGTTTAATTGCATAGCACGTTTGTGAGTACTATGTACCTACTATAAAGCTACCATTTACTGAGTCTTACATTGACTTCAAGTAGAGTTGTGGAGGTCAGATAGGCAATCGCTCTTTATAAAATACTGGTATTCAGCTGCATCCGGTTAGACCGGAAGCCGACCCCACATAGTTGGGAAAAGGCAAGGCAGATTGATTTTTGTTCCCATGGGATAATTTCCGAAAACCAAAAGGGCGAAGCCGTTTGCAGAAGCCAGTAATTTTATATTTTCTAAACAAACATTAAACAATTCAACCGCTTGCCCTTACAAACCAAAATGGGAGATTTTGCTGTTGGTATGTCTATCATTTATTTTTTATGAATGTGCCTCTAAAATCATTTTGCGCTTCATATGTATTTTGATATACAGTATTTTTAATAACTGCGCCTCTTTTTAACTTTTTCCTCTTTTTTCGTTCGCTAGTTAGGTTAGGTACTAAGTTAGTACACATCCACCAAATGAGTGTAAAACTGTGACAAAGTGTGCAAGCTGAGCTGAGTTGAGTGTGGCGAGTGATGCCCCGACATCTACATAGGTCGGTCGCATTTAATTCACTATTTAGCATTTTAGGACAAACAAAAAAGATATTTGCGGTGCACAAAAAGACGAACTATTTTTATATTTATTATTGTCTCCATTCATTTTTTTTCACTTGCTTAAAAAATCGGTCAAGGAACACATCGTGAGGAAACCGGCATGTCTGAGAGGTATTTCTCAACAGCATGTGAAGCTAAGTCAGACGGCAGCATAAAAACTCTGACACCAGGTTAGTCACCCACACGAAAAGAAAAAGAAATTTTTTGGACAAAAAAATGGAAATTAATTAATTGGGTTCCAGTTAAATACAATGTGATTACTGTATTCAATTGTTTCCCTTTACCGACGAAAATAATATTGACACAATACATTTCTCATAATTCATTCATCGTGTCGACAGCCCTGCACGAGATTCGGCGGCCATATTGCAACAATTCCAGCATGGAGACGTTCACAAATATTATTATTACAATTTGTTGTGTTTTTATGAATCTCGCGTCGCACGAGACTCGGATATAACGCTGCTTTCAATTACGGAGGAATTTTCCTGCGTAAGAGCTTTTTAGGGTTCCCTGTGTGTGTGTAAGTATGTCTGTTTTTTTAAGTAGATTATTTTGTTTATACTGGGTGTAACCGAAAGGGTTATATGTACATACAAAAGTATATGCTACAGACCACCAAACGGAACAACTTTTACTATGGGACCAACTAAGAAATGAAAAATAGCTGTACTACATTTTTAAGCGGGATTGTCCGAAAGGGTTACCGCTACCCCGGAACATAAAGGGCTACGGAGGGACATGGATGGGTTTTAGTCAGTAAGAGTCTGACACTATCTCCCGCTCCATCCAGAGCGGGAGCAGTCATTGGATGATTTCCCAGCCTTAAAAAAAAGAAAAAAAAAAAAAACTGTACATTTTCGGCCACGTGATTCGTCGAAATGTAGGGAACAGCTGATTTTTTTTTTTCACGATTTCGGTTACACCCTTTATACCAGCTGCATCCAGTTAGTCTGGATGCCGACCCCAACATAGTTAGGAAAAGGCTAGGCAGATAGATTAACCTACTAGCTGCTCGCGTCAATGTTGAAACTTTTCATACAAACTTTGGCCCCCTGTTTCAGCTCACGAACGGCGAGTTTCTTAAAATTCTTATATATATAATCTACCTCTGTGCCAAATTACATCATCGTAGGTCTAGAAGTTTTTGAGATTTCGTGATTAATCAGAGAGTGAATGTATGAATGAGTGATCTTTCGCTTTTATGTACGTACTAGCTTCCGCCCGCGGCTTCGCCCCCATAATATGTCGACAAATTATACATATAAAACTTCCTCTTCAATCACTCTATGTATTAAAAATAACCGCATCAAAATCCGTTGCGTAGTTTTAAAGATTTAAGCATACATAGGGATATAGGGACAGAGAATAGAAAAAGATAGATAAATACATAGAATGTGGAGGAAATGCGAGCCGTATCAACAATTAGACTAATCATGGGATTGGTATAAAAAATATGAAAAACCTCGACGTCAAGCCAGGAACAGCTCGCCAAAGCCAGGAAGGTTCATGAGTGGTCATTAGCGTGCATGCTTGATAGCCTAAACTGATTTATGAGTATTTCTGGAAGAGGAATAAGGTGGAGCCTCATTTTAACCGAGCTTATGAAATTCAGCATGTCAATCTCTCTCTACCAACCCACATTTGAGCCGCGTGGTAGATTACCGCCCACTCCATCTCACTGAGAGGAGCCTGAGTCCCAGCAGTGGGAACATTTCATCAAATGATACCAAATCAGCGGGATTGTCCGAAAGGGTTACCGCTACCCTGGAACATAAAGGGCTAAGGAAGGAACATGGATGGGTTTTAGTCAGTAAGAGTCTGACACTCATTTTCGCTCCACCCAGACCGGGAGTAGACATTTTATGATTTCCCACCCCCAAAAAGAAAGGCTGATTTTGAATTTATCATTTATCCTATTGATCCTATCATATTTTTGTGTATTCATAATCATAATCATTTATTCATTTGCAAACATGGGTAATTTGTACAGGTGTTTCATGCAAATAACATTACATTTCAAATTAAAATAAATTAAATATTGACATAAAAATGCAAAAATAATACTAGTAATGTCAAATCGAAACAAAATAATGTCAAATGGAACAGTTACATATTATGCCAAATTAAAAGAAAGTTAACATTCAACTCAAAATAAATTGAATATTGAACAAAAATGCAAAAATAATAATAATGTCAAATGGAACAATGTCAAAAAGAAAAAAGAAGTATGTCAATTAGTTAGTGACTTATCATTCAGGAAGTCGTCAATTGTGTAGTACAATTTTTCAGTCAAAATATGTTTAAGTGTCTTTTTAAATTTTAAAACAGTCATATTTTTAATATAATTAGGTACTTTATTGAAAATGCGTGGCGCAATACCAAAAAAGCTTTTTTTTTCACTTATTTTATTGTTAAAGTCTGGTTTCATTTTGTTTTTCTTGTGTCCTTTCATTTTTATTTTCATGCATTTATTTCTTGGGGACCAACCGCCTAGTACAGTAAATATTGTGTTTCACAATGTTAATTTATTATCTCCTTGGGATGTATCACTAAGGCCAATTCCACGGATTCTCAGCAACGTGTTTGTTGTAACTTGATCGCCGCAGCCTTGGCCTGAAGCTTGTATTCAGGAGGTAACACTGTCAACTGGGTACGAAACTACGAACATAGACAAAAAAATACTTCGAGGGAAGCGAAATTAACTATTTGAAACGGTCAAAAATAAAATATAAAATCACATAGATAAAAGACCGCTCGGCTTAAAAACTTCTATCGCTGTACAGTAATTGATTATGATGCGAAGATATAATTGTGAAATTGTGTTTAATGCAATCAAAGACCATTTTAATCTAAAAATCTGTGACGTCACTTTCTTATATTTCATACAAATTCCGCGTTTTGACAATTCATAAAAAGTAACGTTATTGACTACCCTTTCAAATACCCAATGAACCAAGTGAAACTTAGTGTAAACATTGCAGTAGAAAAAAACCGGTCAAAAGCGAGTCGGACTCCAGGAGTTCCGTATCAACGGATTTTATGATATCACCTATTTATTAGTTCAGTGTCATCATACCCCAGTCATTATCCTAATTTATTTGTGGTCGGCGCAACATGTTTTTTTCTTCCATACTTCTCCATTAGTCGACATCTCGGTCGTCACTCCTTTTTAGCCATATCATCTTTCAAACAGTCTATTCATCATACTTTGGTCTTCTACTCCTCGTATATCCACATTCATACTCAAAACCAGTCTTACCTAGGGGTATCGTATTGCCCAGTTACTGGGTTGTGGAAGTCAGATAGGCAGACACTCTATGTAAAATACTGGTATTCAGCTGCATCCGGTTAGACTGGAAGCTGACCTCAACGTAGTTGGGAAAAGGCTAGGTAGATGATGATTCATACCCAAAACTATGACGACATTTCCCTCATTCCTCCGCATCACGTGCCCATACCATTGACAACCGATTTCCACATAACTTTTTAGTCACCAGTGTCGCTTTCAGACTTCCTCTGTTGAACCCATTTTGTTTTTTATCCATTCGCGTAACACCACACATCCCTCATAGCATTCTCATCTCAGATGCATGCAATTGCCTTTAATTAATTCCTTTTGTGGCCCAAAATTCTGATCCATATAAGACAGCAAGTCTAATCATTGTTTTATGAATCTACCCCTTAAGTTTAAGTAATTTTTAATTCAAATAAACTTAAAATATAAAAAAAGGAAATGTACAAAGCACATTAAGCTACCCAAGTCTATCAAATTACTTTGATAATTTTTCAACTTTATTACAAAAGCATAATGTTAATATTCAATTGCAAATATGGACAGTGATAGTTTGATGTGCTGGCGTTTGCGACAAACTCCATTAACTTCTAGCTTTATTGAACAGCCATCACAAAACGGCTAGTCTACACAGACCACGAAAGGACAAACCTAATATCGAACGCTCTCAACAGCCCTCAAACTAAGGGATAGCCTAAAGGCTGCCAAGACAAACTAATAACAAAGGTCTGAAAGCCTTGGGACAGAGGTTGGGGGTTAACCTCCTAGAGTAATTTTTGAATGGAAATTGTCGAAATTTGTAACGCATTCATTCTTTTACTTATCCTTTTATTATGGAGTCACCTAACACAAGCTTCTTCTTGCTTAAAAGGCTTTATGTAATTGAAAAAAAAAAATATATACAAATACTAGCTTCTGCAAGCGGCTTCGCCCGCATGGGTGTCGGAAATAAACAAACGGGAATGTACTAACGGGATAAACAACCTATGTGTTAATCTAGTAGTTATTGTGTGAAGAAGTAACTAACGTAAGAACACACACTCACAAATTTTTATTTTCCTTTGTAAAATAAAACTAAAAATCATACCAAATGTTTAATAGAGATATTCTATCTTAATCTCCTACTTATACAGGGTTATTTAATATCAGCTGTTCCCTACATTTATGTTCGTATAACTCGTCAAATTTGGTCCCATAGTAAAAGTTGTTCATAATGATGAGTACAATGACCTCTTAAGAGGTTTCTGGTGTTTTACAAATAACGCTGTATAATCTTATCGCTTCATCATCATCTGCTTAGCCTTTTCCCAACTTTCTTGGGGATAGACCAGTCTAACCAGATGCAGCTGAATACCAGTATTTTACATGGAGCGACTGGCTACCTGACCTCCACAACCCAGTAACTGTGTAATACGAAGACTGGCTGTCAGATAATCTTATAGCATACAATAGTTTTATTTTTAATTTTTGTCTGGTTTGATTCCCGGTTTGTAAGCTTGTCAAGAAATCTGTGAATGCAAAAATCCTTTAAGTAAAATAGAGCCCTCGTTGATTTTTTTATACACGGTTAAATTTAAGTCGTTTTAATCCTGTTAAGAGGTTGTTACTTACTCGTACAACTCTGCCTAACTCTTCGGAAATTACAAGCATCATATTATGTAATATCCGTCTGCTGTAGTTATCAATATAAAACCTACATGCGCCAAACACTAACCAGCTACTCGTCGCATGACGTCATTGCACAGTATCCGTTTATTTTTACACTTTGCAGCGCGTTCGGGAGCGTTTAATTGTCCCGCGCGTGACGTCACGGCTAGCGTAGTGTGGACCTGACGAATGTATGGTCAGTTGCGGCCTTTTTGGGAAGAATGTGTGAATATGCGGTTGTTTATGGTTTAGAGAGGTGATGTGCTAACTGTGTGATGTCTGGTGTTTTTGCGGGATAAGTGAGAGCCGGTTGAAGTAGAATGTGTGTTCCATTTTTTGAAATAAATTTTCTGTTGTATTTTTAAGGGGTAGGATACATTTTTAACAATTGGGTATTTGACAGGGTATTTAAAAATGTTACTTTGTATGAACTGTCAAAACGCGGAATTTGTACGTGATTTGTTTGAAATATTGATATGTGACGTCACAGATTATTGGAATCAAAGGGAATACTAATTAACATTAAATACAATTTTACAGTTGTATCGTGTAATATTATTTAGTTTATGTAAGGTGATGGAATTTTTAAGACGAGCGGTCTTTTTCTGTGTGATTTCATATTCCGTGTCAAATAGCCAGTTCTAAACATTATTTATGGTATTGTTGATACATGAGACTTAATGGAACTGGAAAAATGTGGGTGTATTGTAGATACAACTCTGCCTAACCTTTCGGGCAATACCAGCGTGATGTTTTGCCATCTCGGCGTTCTTCCAAATTAAACTATTTACATTAATATAATACAATTTCATTAACATTTTGAGGGACACTAATAGCCTTATGCGTTATAGCGGGATTGCCCAAAAGGTTACCGCTGCCTCGGCACATAAAGGGCTACGGAAGGAACATGGATGGGTTTTAGTCAGTAAGAGTCTGACACTCCCTTCCGCTGCACCCAGAGCGGTAGGAGTCATTAAGATGAATTCCCAGCCTCAAAAAAAGGTGATATAACAAAAAATCTTCTATTTTGTGTCCTTCAGTGTCCTTGAATGAGTTGATTTTGATAAAATTTCCAATTATCCAGCTTATCCACTTTATCCTATCATGTTCCCACCATTGGGAATTCAAATAATTTCGTGAAAACAATAGTCCACGCTGCATAGTAACAATGTTACCGGGTTTTTGCCGTTTCGATGAAAATGCAATCAAAATGTATTTTCGGCATCAATTATTTTGGGAACTCTAGTTTTTTTTTCGATTTTTTAATTGAAAAATACGGTTTTACAATAGCTGGTGAATTTCGACGATGTATTGTCACAGAGTGAGACTAATATTGTTAAGGGGAAAGTTTGTGAGTGTGTGTGTTTGAATGTTTGTTACTACTTCACACTCAAACGGCTGAAGGGATCTGAGTGAAATTTGGCACACTTATAGTTTATGCCCGCGGCTTTGCTCCCGTGGTCTTTCCCGTGGGACCTGTTTTTTTTCTCGGGATAAAAAGTAGCCTATGTTACTCCTAGAAAACTAAGCTTTCCAACGGTGAAAGGTTTTTCAAATCGGTCCAGTAGTTTCGGAGCCTATTCATCTCAAACGAACAAACAAAAAATCAAATCTTTCCTCTTTATAATAATTATTGTAGTATAGATAACATGGATTAATACATAGGATACTTTTTTAATCTAGTGTATAGGTATACTGTAAAATTTTTATGAGTCTCTCTGGTCTCTGCCTAACCTTTTCCTAATAAGTTGGGGTCGGCTTCCAGACTTACTGGATGCAGCTGAATACCAGTATTTTACATGAAACGACTGCCTATCTGAACTCCACAACCCAGTAACTGGGTAATACGATACCCCTTGGTAAGACTGGCTGTCAGATTTTCGGGTTTCTGACGACCCGTAACGACTGTCAAGGATGAGATGTCAGTCGGGACCAACGGCTTAACGTGCTTTCCGAGGCACGGAGGAGTCTCGGTATGTAAAGATGGTCACCCATCTACGGTCAACCCCGGCAAGCGTAGCTTTACCTGATAGATCGACCTGTGCGGCTGTTATTAATTAATGTTACTTAAATTTTATATGAGAGAATTCCTAAAATAGATGATTTAATAACTTATATACAAAGGTGGACATTTACAGGTTAATTATAAAATAAAACCCACCTACACGCCTACACTCAACTTAGGGTTCCGCATAAAACAAACGAAATCGTATACAAAACACTTTCGCTTGCAAGGCAGTAAATTAAAATGTAAAAAATTCATATGAGATCTCTTTGGAAGGTGGAGGGCGATAGAAATTATGTATTTATGAGTACTGAACCCTGCGAGCTATTATTACTCTTACTTTTAAGAATACTATATTATTTTTATTTTTACGAACACTAATATACACCTTGCAACATTGAGAGACGAAAATAACTATCTCAAGTTTGAAGTACATCATATTCGGTAAACCTATGGATACGAAAATGCAATGTGTGACATACGATTTCATTGAAGGGATAGGGATTATGGATAAAACCGCTTTACAAAAAGCTACAATTCTCAATCACGCAAACCAACGCAATTTGGCACACAGATAGTTTATAAATCTTGGATTAACGCATAGGATACTTTATATCCCGGTAACACGTTCCCGTGAGATAATTTCCAACAATCACGAAGCCGCTAGCAGATCCTGGTGGCCTGCCAAGTGTCAATCACTCCGTCTCGATTCGATTTCGAAAAGTGTTGATCGAACAATTCGTTATCTCAGCGATTCGGATTGTCAAGAACGCCACTTGTCAACGCATTTGTATGGGAATATTGATCGAGTTTCGTTACACAATTTGACATTGTCTAGCACTTAGCGATTGAAAACGATTGATCACGTGACATTTCGAAAGCTTATGCCAATTTCATACATTTCGGATTTATCTAATTTCGTTATCGTTAATGAAAATTTGACTTAGTCTATGCCCACTGGTAAGCTTTAAGTGATTGATGTGGTATCCAATAACTCGAAGCAAGTAGGTACGTGTATTTGTCCCTGTTCTATGTACATTTGTGTTAATGCCTGTTGGAGATCCAATCCAATAAATAAAAAACAAAAATAATATAAATAAAAGTATGCAGGTTTTGAGTCAATCTGCACGATTAAAGACAAATGCGTGCACTGACTGGACAGGCCAATCAATCAGGTTCTTTCCTCAAAAGACCATTTCAGACACCAACCATGATCATGTGTAGACCTACATGGTCTTCACATGATCTGACCAAGATTATGTCTGGACACTAAAAGAGACTGTGACCTCTGAATTTGTTTCGGACTTTCTTCTCGGAGCAGTAAGATAGGAAATGCCGACCTCATCTACATAGTTTTAAAATATTGTTGACGTGTAAAATGTTTGTTAAAAACCTATCTATACTAATAATATAAAGAGGAAAGATTTGCATGTATGTTTGTAACGAATAAACTCCAAAAACTTCTTAACGGGTCTGGATGAAACTTGGCACAAAGATAGATTATACTCTGGAATAGCATATAAGCTTTTTTTTTATTTTGGA
Organism: Hyppa rectilinea; assembly: GCA_951799385.1. Lineage (NCBI taxonomy): Eukaryota > Metazoa > Arthropoda > Insecta > Lepidoptera > Noctuidae > Hyppa > Hyppa rectilinea. Next base: position 11,267,847 of record OX637325.1, on the reverse strand, counting down.
AAAATGTACGGTCCTCGTGGGACAAAATAATTTCCTACATACACGCGGGCGAAGCTGCTGGCAAAAGCTAGTTTACAAATAAACACGGGAAGTCGAAATACAACTTGGCTTTATAATAATAAAAGGTACAATGTTAAGAAATTGACTTTATAAAATTCAACATAAACTGAAACACTAAACAGTGTATTAAATTAACCACTACAATGTATGTATCTTAACTACATTATAATATTATGTATTTTAGCATTCCTCTCAACACACAAACTAAGACAGTTTTAATATTTTCTCTGAATTTTAAAACACTACACTAAAACTGCATTTTATCTTAAAGACTTCTATACAATGTGTAGATTCTACATAGAGACACGACAAGAAATGAACACACTGACAATATTAATGCATGGGCAATTTGGGAACTATCAAATAAATCCTTACATCATCATCATCCACCTAGCCTTTTCCAACTATGTTGGGGTCGGCTCCCAGTCTTACCGGATGCAGCTGAATACCAGTATTGTATATGGAACACCTGATAATATGATACACCTTGGTAAGACTGGCTGTCAGACTTTCGGGCTACCCGTAACGACTATCAAAGATCCACGAATGATCGCCGAGACCAACGGTTTAACGTGCTTTCCGTGGCATGACGGAGTCTCGATGTGAAAAGATGTGTTCACCCATCCACGGACCAACCGCGGCAAGCGTAGCTTAACTTGATAGATCGTTCCATGCGGCTGTTATTACTTAGCCACGAGGTCCTCGCCCCATTGCCACTAGGGGCCTCTTATTTAACCAAGAAAAAACACAAAGGGGTTAAAAATAATAACAAAATCTAATTTAAGTTAATATAACATTTAACCCCCAATTGGGGGGTGAAAGTCGAACCCTGCGTGAATACCATAGGGGTTGGGTGGGGTAGACGTATTAGTGAAATTCCGTTAGGAGGCGAGGTTGTCGACTTTCCGAAGGTTTAATGGGCTAAATATCTTGAGCCCAGATAATTCGGAGATAGTAGGGTCGGCAGAAAAATGTAACTTAAGTTTTTTTATTAATTTTATAACTTGATATAATATCTCGGATTGTTTTCCCAGAAGAATTCACCAGAGGTGTATGGTATGTACAGAGGCCAGCACATCGTGTTACCACAATCTGTCAAATTTCTTTGATAGTATTTCAACTTTATTGCAAAGACATAAGGTTCATTTTTTAACCGACTTCAAAAAGGAGGAGGTTCTCAATTCGGATGTTTGTATTTTTTTTTTTTTTATGTTTGTTCGCGCATAACTCCGTTGCTTGCCAACCGATTTGAAAAATTCTTTTTTTGTTGCAAAGGGTATACTTCCCAAATGGTCCCATAAAATTTTTATCGAAATCGGATAAGCGGTTTTTGAAAAATCAACAAAAATCTAAAAAATCCTACTTAATGTATGTGGACGATGTTCTAATAAGTTCCTGTCACTGTAATTTACATACCAGGTAGTGGTATTAAAATTTGGGGGGGGGTGGGTTGTGTAGGTACCACAACTAAAAAGTGAAAAATAAAAACTTTTTTACAAAAAATAAAACCGACTTCCAAAAAAAACACTACAAAGTGAAAAATAATTTTGATTTCGGAAGTCGGTGGCAAAAAATGAAAATACAAAACCGAAGACACCGACTTCCGAAATCAAAATTATTTTTCACTTTGTAGTGTTTTTTTTGGAAGTCGGTTTTATTTTTTGTAAAAAAGTTTTTTAATTGAGAAAATTTGACATTTAGGGATAGCTTGATGTGCTGGCGTCTGTACATCCACGTACAGTAACAGGGAGCAAGCCTATTGCCATCAACCGGGCACAAATCCAAACTCCGGGCTGCTAAAAAATTCCAAATGGAAAAACTCAATAACACTGCTGACCTATGAATCGACGGACCTTAATAATCACATATGTATTACTTTATTGTAAAAAAGAGAGCTCCGTCAGATTCTCACACTGAGGTAATATTGAAATAATACTGCTTTAAGAGTTGATGACCGGCCCCCAAGACCTCATTCTCAGCAGCTTGCAACGTCTACACCAACAAAGCAGGTAATTGGTTTTACAGGTAATTATTATGAGAAGTGATTTTTCCTCTGTTCTGATGATGACGGTGATCTGTTCCTTTCCATTTGTCTCTTTACATGTGTGTGCCTATATGGGTACTTAATAAATGAATAGCAAAAAGAAGAAAAACGTTCATTTGCGGTAAAAATTATTAAAACAAAGAACACAAAAAAGTTGGGAGGAAATATGCGTCACATCTACGCAAAATGTTTGTGTCTCAGGCCTCAGCATAAAGCTGCGACCCTATGCGAGACAGAACCCCAGCGGTAGTTTTCAGTGACAGGCGACGTTGACGCAAATAAACGTTAGCGGGATTGTCCGAAAGGGTTACCGCTACCCTGGAATAAAGGGCTGAAGAAGGAACATGGGTTTTAGTCAGTAAGAGTCAGACACTCCCTTCCGCTCCACCCAGAGCGGAGGAGTCTTTTAATGATTTCAAACCCTCAAAAAAAAAAGGCTTTCTCTGCTAACCGTACATCGTTCGCTAAAGTATTAGTAAAGATTGTACGTAAGTCGCGCCATTTGCCGAGAAGCGCGCAATCGACGATACAGATACAAACGTACTGATTGTTGACTATTGTATGTAAGGAAATGAAGAAAATGGTTGCTTTGCGATTAAAACCAAGGTTAACCTGTGTATTTGTATTATGTATTGTTGCTCGTGGCTCAGTAATAACAGCCGTACGGATTGATTCTTCAGGTAAAGCTACGCTTGCCCGAGTTGGTCTGTGGATGGGTGACCATCTTTAGATATCGAGATTCGTCCGTGCCTCGGAAAGCACGTTAAGGCGTAATTGGTCCCGGCTGTCATTCGTGGATCTTAGACAGTCGTTACGGGTAGTCGCCCAAAAGTCTGACAGCCAGTCTTACCAAGGGGTATCGTGTTACCTAGTTACTGGGTTGTGGAGGTCAGATAGGCAGTCGCTCCATATAAAATACTGGTATTCAGCTGCATCGGGTTAGACTGGAACCCGACCCCAACATAGTTGGGAAAAGGCTAGGCAGATTGATGTTTTGTCTGTTATGCAATACTGGAATAATTATAAATAATGTTTACCATATGTGCAAAAATATCTTTAATAGACTACCTACCAAATAATAGGTCTTTACCTATGAAATTGCCGTTTTGTATGAAAAAATTTAAACGAATTTTTGTCATGTATTTTTTATTTGTATTAATCGAAGTAATCACCCATGCAATCAATGCATCTTTGCCAACGCAGTGGCAGTTTATTGATGCCCTTCTTAAAGAAATCAGCTGGACGGGAGGCAACAAATTCTTCAAAGGCATTTTGTACTGCCTCTCGGGTATTGAATTTTTTTCCCGCCAAGAAGTTATCCAAATTCTGGAAAAAATAGGAGTTTGTAGGCACAAGGTCTGGGGAGTAGGGCGGATGACGGAGAGCTTCCAACCCCAGTTCTTGCAACTTGGAGACCGTCTGCTGTGCAGTATGAGGTCGCGCGTTATCGTGCAGGAGCAGCGGAGACGAGCGATTGACCAATGCTGGTTGGAGATGTGCCAGCTTCTCCATCATTGTGTTCAGTTCTTCACAGTACACATCTGCAGTAATGCTCACCCCGTTTGGTAAGAAGCTGTGATGAATCACACCGGCGCTAGACCACCAAACAGTGACCATCACTTTTCTAGGGGTAAGTTTTCGTTTAGGGCATTGTTTAGGTGCTGAACCAGGATCCAACCAACTTGCTGAGCGCTTGCGGTTATCAAACAGAATCCATTTTTCATCGCAGGTAACAATCGGTTCAAAATTCCTTCATTTGTGTGTCTGTTGAGCAGTGCAAGGCACGTCTCGACGCGTACTTCGCGCTGGCGATCATTGAGTTCGTGGGGCACCCATTTGTCAAGCTTTTTTACCTTGCCAATTTGACGCAAATGGACCAATATTGTTTTGGCGCTAACGTCGAAAGCTGCTGCTAATTCAGCCGTAGATTGTGTATCATCAGCTTCCACAATCGCCTTTAATTCGTCATTGTCGACCAAAGTCTTCGGACGACCGCGAGGTTCATTTTTCAGGTCGAAATTTCCAGAACGAAAGCGAGCAAACCAATAACAGATGGTGCGTTGGTTTGTAGTGTTAGCTCCGTAAACGTCGTAGATGTTGCGTGCCGCTTGTGCCGCGTTGCTGCCATAATTACTCGAATTTTTAACGTACCCATAATGACGAAAAAGATTGAAATGCGATGAAAATGTAACACTAATCAATTAACAAATGACTACTTTTGGAAAAAAAACCATGTTTTTAAAATAAAATTCTTAGCCAAACAAAAATTATTTTGATTTCAAATGGCCAGTACTGCAGAACGGCAATTTCATAGGTAAAGACCTAATATTTACAATCATTTTTATAATTACTATTTATAATCTTTTGAAATACCTATTAATTTATAATATAAGTTATTGATTTCATTTTTAATGAAATTTACTGTTTGATATTCATAATTTATTGTTTTTAGCTGTAAAATATGTACTACAACATTCAAACACAATGCAAATTGTTTTATGAATAAATAAATAAAAAGTAAATATATATATAGATAATGAAAATTGTTATGTTTGTTTTCTAATTTTACAATACTAAGAACATATTTTATAGTTTTGTTGTACCTTCCTTGTATTACTTAAAACCGTAAATTAGTTTTTATGTACTTAAAACTAATTTGCATGCCCTAAACAGGCAGGATTGTGCATAAACCACCAATTTTAACAACTGGTAACTCCTGTAGTTTTTGCAAATAAATTATTTTTATTCTTATTCTTAGACAAGACGTGCCGACGAATCCAGACTCCTAGATGCTACTGAGCAATTCCAAATAGTAAAACTGAATAACACTTTGCCCAAACTCGGAATCGAACCCAGGACCCTGCTCATTAGTAGCGCTCGCGACCAACGAGGCACAATTCTACCATTCTACCATTAAAACAATATATAGTTTCCCTTTCCTACAACAATACCAAATCAGAGTAACCACTCGTAACGGCCGAACCAATCGAATTATAGAAGCTTAATGAAGACTATTCTAATAAATAATTCATATTTTGCCATCTTGTTTATATAACTGATGGGTAGGCAGACTAGCCGGTATTGTGGGCCGCTTTTGTTGTAGGACTTATGGCTTTATGACGGTTAGTAACCTTTGTGAGGGAATTAGTTAGGGTTTATGACCTGGCTATATTGTTTAAGCGGTCCTTCGACTTCCCTTTGACTAGTTTTAAGGGAACAATACAGGGCAGTGGTGCCCAAGCGACACGACAGTAACTTATCTGTGAGTTGTAGGTCCAGGCGAATTGTCCGAAAGGGTGACCGCTACCCCGGAATATAAAGGGCTAAGGAAGGAACATGGATAGGTTTTAGTCAGTAAGAGTCTGACACTCCCTTCTGATCCACCCAGAGCGGGAGAAGTCATTGGATGATTTCCCAGCCTCAAAAAAAAGGCTGCTTCTTATCTATGTACGTATATTATTTCGTCATCAAGCGGAGCAGTATTAAGCAAACTGAAGTGGCAGTGGGCTGGCCATGTTTGTAGCAGGACTGATGACCGGTGGAGCAGACGAGCAGCTAGATGCCGATGCCGGGCATCTAGCTTCATCTTTCTGACTGACAGACCCTATGTCAATTCAAAAGTGCCTGTAATTGGTTTATTTGAAATAAATGCTTTGAGTTTGAGCTTGAATTTGGAGAAATGGCAACAGAAACTGGAGAATGTTGGCTTCAAACTCAACATAATCAAAGCTTTTTCAAAATCAGAAAATATTAAAGTATGAAAGAGTGTCCACTGTTCCATGTTAATTTTAATTAAATTTAAACATCAAAATTGTAATTAAGTATTAATCTTTTTTTTGTTTCTATGTTAATAAATGTAATTGGTGCTGTACCGTTTTAATTAACTAAAATAAAATCGCCATCGCAGTTAAACATACTTAAATCCACTTTAAAACGTCTAAAAGTTCAAAGGGAACAACGCCACATGCTCGAAACTATGTAAAATACACATATCAACATCCGCTCCCCACAGAACAGGAGATAAATCCACAGCATCTCATATGCGAGCTCTCAACGCGTAATGGCGGAGTTTATAAAATTCCCTTTCAGAGGTCAAGTCAATTTGAACTGGGGCTGTTAAACCAATAAACTGGTAACATCCGGTTTCACGGATACCGCAGGTGGACCAAGTGAAGGCATATAGCGGGTTAATTGTTTGAATTTAAAACGTCGTCGAAGGAAAACATCGTGAATAATGCACCATGTATTAGAAACAAAAGTTCGAAGACATATGGCATCCACATCAAAATTTTCAGTTTGAATGTATTTATTTTGAAAAATCAATGGATCTAAAAAATCGCAATGCATGTGCGCGATGCGGATAGAGGTATTTAACTGGAGAAGTGGCCTTACGCGAGGTGCATAGTGCGTTATGCATCGCCACCCGATCGATGTCGATGCAGGATTGAAGGTAGAACACACGAAGTAATTTTTGCTCCATTGGTGTAATTGCTGTAACAGCGTTTCAATGGAGGATAAATAAATAAATAAATCCACCAACCCGCACAGGACCCGCTTGGTGGATTATGGCCCACTCCCTCTCTCAGAGAAGAGTCTTCCAGCAGTGGAGACATTACAGGTTGATTATGCTGAAAAAATCAAGCTATTCGTAATACGATAACAGTAGTTGATGATGCTGGCAACTACTGGCAAGGCTACCCCAATTATGAGTTTGTCACTTTCAAATAAAAAGATTTTTTTTTCACACGTTATCTCCTTTTATAATACAAGAGAGCACTAAGAAGGGGTTTTTGGAAATTTGACACCCTTTAAGGTGTAAATAGTGTAGAAATAAAAATATATAAAATATAAATTACACTTTCTATTAAATGGGGGATTTGGGGATGTCAAAATTTGAATGAAAGAATTTTTACGCGAAGTTCCTCGTTTTTTTTTTAGTGTCGGTAAACATCTAATGAACGGGTCATTCATACCGCTCTGGGTGGAGCGGAAGGGAGTGTCAGACTCTTACTGACTAAAACCCATCCATGTTCCTCTCTTAGCCCTTTATGTTCCAGGGTAGCGGTAACCCTTTCGGAAAATCCCGCTTACCCCTGCAGGCTTCGGCCCAATAAAATTGCTGACATCTCCTTGAGGCGCGCGTTTCTTCCTTACGCCACGAGTATGTAGTTTTTATACTTACTTGTGATAGTTTGAATGCGTTTATAGGGTTCCGTACCTCAAAAGGAAAAAACGGAACCCTTATAGGATCACTTTGTTGTCCGTCCGTCCGTCTGTCAAGACCGTTTTTCTCAGGCACGCGTGGAGGTATCAAACTGAAATTTATATCTAATACTCAGGTCTACTGTCCCTTGGAGCTGTGAAAAAATCAAACTTCTAAGCCAAAGCAATCAAAAGAAACAGCTGTTTATGCCACAAATTTTCGAAACTCGCACGGGAATCAAAACCTACAGGGTACCTCCCGTGAACTTAGAATCTTGAAATTTGGTACAAAGTAACGTCTTACAGTGCAGATAAAGGAAAAATTGCGAAAACCGTAAATTTTTAGTTACATCATATAATACATTTTTATTTTTTTTCAAAATATAAAAATACCTTATCTATGACTCGATTCTCGTGATGGGTGAACTTTTACTTATATACCTACAGGTTTGTACGGAACCCTCGGTGTGCGAGTCCGACTCGCACTTGGCCGGTTTTTTTATCAATATTTTTTTTTGCAAAAATAAGTGGCAAATTTTTTGTATTATCTGATTCAAGGATTACCTAAGCATCATCCCTATTCTACATACATTTCACGAGCGTTCCTCCGCCCGCTCTTCCCTCTACCCTCACACCAAACGCACGGGGAGTGATTGGATATGAAAGTTTAATGCTTTTGTAGTGCAGCCGCCCAATCACTTACACCGGATAACCAACTGATTAATACATCAATCCTTAACTATGTGATCGTCATATGAACGCGGAATATCATGGAAGGGGTTTTGTGTGATTGGAATTGTAAAAGGATTGTATTTTAATGTGAATTTTGTGATGAAAAAGTTGTTGCCAAAAAGTTTGATGCAAATTTTGTTGCAATGTTTTCTTATGAGGAGCTCGTGGCTAGTTAATAACAGTCGCACGGATCGATCCTTCAGGTTAAGCTACGCTTGCTGGGGTTGGTCAGTAGATGGGTAACCACCTCTACATACCGAGACTCCTCCGTGCCTCGGAAATCACGTTAAGCTGTTGGTCCCGGCTGTCGTTACGTGTCGTTAGAAGCCCGAAAATCTGAAAGCCACCCCTACCAAGGGGTATCGTATTACCCAGTTACCGACTGGGTTGTGGAGGTCAGATAGGTAGTCGCTCCATGTTAAATATTTGTATTCAGCTGCGTCCGGTTAGACTGGGAGCCGACCCCAGCATTGTTGGGAAAAGGAATGCAAAGCAGAATGAATGAATGATTTTTTTTATCTTTTACGGTTTTAATGATTGATTTAAGTTATTTCCGACATGTTTTTTTGTGCAGATTGATGATTGATTATATTTGTTTTTTGTTTTTTATTTATTTATTACTAGCTTCTGCCCGCGACTTCGCTCCCGGAAAGTTTATTGTTTTACCATTAGAAGTAAGTCGAAAAAATACTTTTTTAAAACAAAACGAAATATAAAAGTTAAAATACAAAAGATAGGAATATGGTGTCGAATAATTAAGGCGAACCGGGTTGCCATACATTGCTTTCAATTTTAAACAACTGTTTAGGCAGCGCATGCAAATAATTCTGTTTTCGGAGGTATTTCTTTCCGACTTGCTAGACGAAAATTGCGATAGCTCGGCTAATTTATGTATGATATAAGTATAATTTATAGCCTATAGCACTCAGGAATAATGTAGCTTTCTATCAGTGATATTTTTTTTGAAATTGGATCATTAGTTCCGGAGATTACCCCTACATACAAACTTACAAATTTTACCTCTTTATAATATTAAGTATAGATTTAACCATTAATGTACAGACTCCAGCACATCAAGCTATCCCTAACTGTCAAATTTTCTCAATTAAAAATGAACCGTATGTCTTTGTAATAAAGTTGAAATACTATCAAAGAAATCTGACAGATTGTGGTAACTTGATGTGCTGGCCTCTGTACCAACACATTTTTAACCGACTTCTAAAAAGGAGGAGGTTCTCAATTCGACTGTATATATATATTTTTTTTGTTTGTTCGCGCACAACTCTGTTGCTTGCCAACCGATTTGAAAAATTCTTTTTTTGTTGGAAAGGGTATACTTCCCAAATGGTCCCATAAAAATTTTATCGAAATCGGATAAGCGGTTTATGAAAAATCAACAAAAATCTAATAAAAATCCTACTTAATATATGTGGACGATGTTCTAATAAGTTCCTGTCACTGTAATTTAAATACCAGGTAGTGGTATTAAATTTGTTTCTGGGTTGTGTAGGTACCACAACTAAAAAGTGAAAAATAAAAACTTATTTACAAAAAATAAAACCGACTTCCAAAAAAAACACTACAAAGTGAAAAATAATTTTGATTTCGGAAGTCGGTGGCAAAAAATGAAAATACAAAACCGAAGACACACCGGTTTTTTACACATAAAATCAGACAAGAAGAAAGGAACAGACAATACGTACAAAGGTGATGCTATGTGTGTGTAGACGTGTTTATTTAATTTAGAATGTTATTTTTAAAGGATAATTTAAATCGGAAAAATTCGTTTAATAATAATAAACGCCGTAGATGGCGAAACTTAAAAATACAGCTTGTGTAGTAAGACCACGTTCTCAAGGTGAATCATCATCATTCTCCTGCCCTTATCACACAATCCGTCCATCGTTTCTTTGGGCGTTTACTACTTGTATAGCCTTCCACATTCATACTCAAAACTTTCCTCACGACATTTCCCTCATTCCTTCGCATAACATGCCTATATCATATAATAAACAGCCGATAAAATCATATAACAGCCGATTGCCACACAACTTTTACCTGATTATTTTGTTAAGTAAATTCAGTTTTAGATTCGCGTTTTGCTTTGCTTATTAAACTTAAGGGGAAGATTTATAAAAGCATGGTTAGACCTGCCGACTTGTATGGATCAGAGTGTTGGGCCACAAAAGGAATTAATGGAAGACAATTGCATGCAGCTGAGATGAGAATGCTAAGAGGGATGTGTGGTGTTACGCGAATGGATAGAATACGGAATGAGTATATAAGAGGAAGTCTGAAAGTGACACCGATGAATGAAAAGTTGTGTAGAAATCGGTTGTCATGGTATGGGCATGTTATGCGGAGGAATGAGGAAAATGTTGTCAGGAAAGTTGTGAGCATGAATGGGGGTGGCTATACAAATAGCAAAGAAACGATGGATGGATTGTGTGAAAGATGATATGGCTAGGAAGGGAGTGACTACCGAGATGACGACTAATAGAGAAGTATGGAAGAAAAACACATGTTGCGCTGACCCCAAATAAATTGGGATAAGGGCAGGAGAATGATGATGATGATTCGCGTTTTGATAGAGTAACATTCTACATATACCCAGCAGTTGAACATCATTAAGTAATAAAACATTTGAAAGGTACTTTCCTGACAAATTAAATTATTCGGGAGCAGTCATTGGATGATTTCCCAGCCTTAAAAAAAAAAAAAAAAAAAGGTAGCCTCGAACGCTCTTATCAACACTTTTATCTTCCCTTTTATATCTTCAACATTCGTAAATCGTTTAAAAACCGTTGATAATACCATAAAACATTGCATAAAGGCATTTAAATATTCTAATAATTCCCTTACCGTCATCTCTATTCAATTGCTAAGCATATGGAATTCGGTTGGCACTTCTGAAATGAAAATCTTTTGTTGTCTCTATTACGTGTTGGTAATTAGTTGCTATGATTTTCGTTAGATAGACATTATTCATTTGAGTAGATGACCCGACAAACGTTGTTCCTGTCCAATTTGAATAGTGCAAAAAGTACGTTTAGTTTTTCTGAAATTTGAAAATTTTCCGGGTCACTTTTCCAAATTTTCTTTTTTGGAACAAAAAAATATTCAAAATAGTCCAGCGGTTCTCAAGTCATGCGGTTACCGTCGAACAGCATTTCATTTTTAAAATATCTGCCTATCCTTTTCCCAACTATGTTGGGGTCGGCTTCCAGTCTAACCGGATGCAGCTGAATACCAGTATTTTACATGGAGCGACTGCCTATCTGACCTCCAAAACCCAGTAACTGGACAATACGATCAACTAAGCAGTGATAGCCTAGTGGTATGACCGTCGGACTGCCAAGTCTTAGGTCTCGAGTTCGAAACCAAGGCACGCACCTCGGACTTTTCAGATTCATATGCGTATTGAATATTATCACTTGCTTAAAAATTGGCGAAGGAAAACATCGTGAGGAAACCGGCATGCCTGAGAGATATTTCTCAACAGTATGTGATGCTAAGTCAGACGCAGATGCATGGGCAGCATTAAAACTCTAACACCAGGTTAGTCACTAACCACACGAAAAGAAGACCCCTTGGTAAGACTGGCAATCAGATTTCGGGCTTCTGGAGACCCGTAACGGCTGTCAAAGATGCACAAATGACAGCCGGGATGGCTTAAGGTGCTTTCCGAGACACGGAGAAGTCTCGGTATTTCTATTCATATTGGAGCATTTACAAATACAACCCCTAAACAATCATTTCAAACGTTTAGGTCTAAACCAGAATAATCTGGTTATAAGCCGTGGTAACTGGGCACAAAAACGTATACAAATACTAGAAAATATTTTCTAAACCACATTTTAACAATAGGTATTTGACAAAGCGGGTTTCGCACACATCAAAGGGTAACCACGCGTGCATGCTATGCAACATAAAATGCTATGTAACCGCTGATTTTTTTTTTTACCATTTTATTTCGTTTGTAAAAGTATGTCCTACCAAATATTTGCGGATGAATTTTTCCCTTTACATACTTAAATGAAGACCACATAAAATAAATGAATTATTTGTTTTCGATGAGACGTCAATAATATAATTAATTTAAACGTTAATTATATTATTCCGATATTTTTTTCATGCTGCCAAACTGTCGAATTTATTAGACCAAAGAAACAATATAATAATCTAACACTAAAATTAAAAAGAATATATTATGTAGAAGTATTTAAAACCAATAACTAACTAAAATATAGCGTCGAAAAATTCATCCACATCGCTGTCGACTGGTAGTGTGCCCAAGAGACTGGGGGCATTGCTACGTTCTGGCCAAAGTAAAAGGCAGCCTTTGGGTCACTGGACGTGTCAACTAGCCATTTCTCATTCCTACTATTGCTTTCATAGGTCGAGGGGCTCGTGGCTAAGTAATAACAGTCGCACGGGTCGATCCATCAGGTTAAGCTACGCTTGCCGGGGTTGGTCCGTGGATTGGTGATCGTCTAAAGATATACATAGGCCGTTGGTCCCGGCTGCCGGTGGATCTTTAACAGTCGTTACGGATTGTCAGAAGCCTGAAAGACTGACAGCCACTCTTACCAAGGGGTATCGTATTACCCAGTTACTGGGCTCTGTAGGTCAGATAGGCCTTAGTAGTTTAGCTCGTGGCTAAGTAATAACAGTCGCATGGATCGATCCTTCAGGTTAAGCTACGCTTGCTGGGGTTGGTCCGTAGATGGGTGACCAACTTTACATACCAAGACTCCTCCGTGCCTCAGAAAGCACGTTAAGCCGTTGCTCCCGGCTGTCCTTCGTGGATCATGGCAGTCGTTACGTTTCGTCAGAAGCCCGAAAATCTGACAGCCAGTCTTACCCAGGGGTATCGTATTGCCGATTTACTGGGTTATGGAGGTCAGATAGGCAGTCACTCCATGTAAAATACTGGTATTCAGCGGTTAAACTGGAATCCGACCCTAACATAGTTGGGAAAAGGCTAGGCAGATTAATACTGTCGCTTTCATGGCACCACAAATAATAAGTAGCACCAATAAGAATTAACCTCCATTCCTCTTGCTATCACCCCCGCTGTCACCATGACACGTAATAGAGCACGATACCCGCCACCGCAGGTGGGAACTAATATCGCGCCAATTTTAATTACGCACACTTCAAACAATGGAACAGAAGAAGTTGTAGAGACTTCCATGTGGTTGTAATATTTGGAAAAATTGAAGATGACAATTCTCTCGGGCGTGGATTGTAATAACAATAATAATATATCATTTATTTCAGGTAGCGAAGACCCAAAACATATATACCTTACTGACTATCATACATATTTATAAAAACCCACAAAAAATATTGTACACGAAGTGACGGTGTCGTTTTGCGCTGAGAGGTGTTGCGTAGCCTTCCGCGGAATCGCCAAAACACGACACCTTTCAGCCAAAACTCTTCCTTGAGGAAAGGTCTCTATAAGGTAATGCCGCGGTCCCACGAAAGCGTAGGGTAGTGTTTGTATCAAATCGCGACACTCTTTAGTTATAATGCTTACACTGCATATGTAATTCCAATAACAATTTAGTTGTAATTATTTAATTACAACACATTATAAGCAAAACAAAAAACACGTCCGCTTAGGCAAGCGATCGGTCGCAGTCTCTCTTCTCTTGCACTGCTTGCACTTTAAGCATTTTTTTCTGGGAATTAGGTTTAATACAATAATATATAAAGCACGTTGTATAACAGTAGCAATAAGCGTACAGAGTATCACTTGCTTAAAAATCGGTGAAAGAAGACGTCGTGAGGAAACCAGCATGTCTGAGAGATATTTCTCAACAGCAACAGCTTAAATGTCCTCCTAGAGGCGATCGGCTGCGGTGACCTCTCGCGGCCGGCTCTGGTGCAAGCCATGGTTCGGGGCGATAGTGAGTGGGAGGCAGTCACCTCCATCTGCGAAAAAGTCATGCTCGCAAAGGAGGTGGCGGGATGGGAGAGAGAAAGGTCCTCCCGTCCCAGCCACCGCGGGAGACGCCGCGGGCGTCGGGAGCCACGTGACGACTCCCGGCCACCGTAGGCGTGGGCCTGCAGACGGTGAGTAATGGGTGACTCACCGTCCGATCAGCACCAGGCCCGTGCCGGACGGCACGTATATGTTCCACGCGCGTCTCAAAGAGATGTCAGCATATGAAGGGGCCCCTCAGGGCCAAGCCTGCCGGGTAAGCGGGATTGTCCGAAAGGGTTACCGCTACCCCGGAACATAAAGGGCTACGAAAGGAACATGGATGGGTTTTAGTCAGTAAGAGTCTGACACTCCCTTCCGGTCCACCTAGAGCGGGAGCAGTCATTGAATGATTTCACAGCCATAAAAAAAATAAAAATAATGGGCAGCTTAAAAACTCTGACACCAGGTTAGTCCCTAACTACAGAAAAAAGAAGAAACGAACAGCTGAATACCATTTACTACGTAGCACTTTATAAATAAAAATAAAACTTTTTTTAATGGCGACTCCACGTCTCTATCCAACCGCCGAATGTCTATCGGATCCGGGCTATACTTCGAGCTGAAAATTCACCGAAGCCAATAAAACTCAGAGCCGTTGGCCTGTAGCCAACGAACTAATAGCCCAGATCCTGGGCTATTGTACCTCATAATGAGATTTCAAACAATCTATAGCCCTTTGATTGTGAACGCTAAAAACTTATATGGATTTAAAGTTCTCTCGTCTATTATTCTATTATCTCTGGCGCTCTTTATGGTCTAGGATTTAGTTGGAATATAATAATATTATTGTTTAGATAGGTAGTTTAGTTTTCTAGTGCTCATTTTAGAGCTCTTTTTTTATCATGGGAAATTATCAAATGCCTCCTCCCGCTCTGGGTGGACCGGAAGGGAGTGTCAGACTCTTACTGACTAACACCCATCCATGTGCCTTCCTTGGCCCTTTATGATTCGGGGTAGCGGTAACCCTGTCGGACAATCCCGCTTACCCGGATTTTAGAGCTCCTACTCCAAGCGCCGTTCTGATGTCCTCCCAGTTTCTCAAATGTTCAAAGTAGGGTTCCATCGTCCAAAAGGGTTACCGCTACCCCGGAACATAAAGGGCTACGGAAGGAACATGAATGGGTTTTAGTCAGTAAGAGTCTGACACTCCCTTCCGCTCCACCCAGAGCGGGAGAAGTCATTGGATGATTTCCCAGCCTTAAAAAAAAAAGGGTTCCGTACCATTATCTACAACAAAACAGACAAAGAAATCACGTTTGTTCTATGGGAACCCCTTTACATATTTATGTTATTCTGTTTTTTAGTATTTTTTGTTATAGCGGCACCAGAAATATCATCATCTGTGAAAATTTTCAACTGTCTAACTATCACAGTTTATGAAATACAGCCTGGTGACAGACGGACAGACGGACGAACGGAGTCTGAGTAATAGGGTACTTCATCCTTTGGGTACGGAACCTTAATAGAAAGGAAGCCCTATTCCTATCCGAATATTCTTTACAAATCACCTCAAAACCCTGTACAGCAGTGATAGCCTAGTGGTGTGACCGTTGGACTGCCAAGTCATAGGTCTCGAGTTCGAACCCAAGGCACGCACCTCTGAATTTACGGATTCATGTGCGTATTGTATAAATTACCACCTGCTTCAAAATCGGTGAAGGAAAACATCGTAAGGAAATCAGCACGTCTGAGAAATATTTCTCAACAGCATGTGAAGCTAAGTCAGAGGCCCATGGGCAGCATAAAAACTCTGACACCAGGTTAGTCACTAACCACATGAGAAGAAGAAGAGACCTCAAAACCCTAACATTCTAGCTCATCACGATCATCTGTTCCTCCCCTCCAGGTCCTGCGGAGAGGTTCATTTGAGGACGCTGGCTGAAAAGAGGCGAAACAATATGCAATAACACGGCTATGGCTGAGATTAATACTCCTTCGAGACAACTGATTTCATAATAGGCGGATGTGGGAAGGATTGGAGATGTTAATATTTTATTCAATTGACTATTTAAAACGATTAAAAATAAAATATGAAATCACAAACATAGATTAAAAACCGCTCGTCTTAAAAACTTCTCATTTCTTTCTTAACATTTAATGCTAATTAATTTCCATTTGATTCTAAAAATCTGTGACGTCACAATTCAGATATATATTAACGACAATTCATATAAGTAACGGTTTTTACTACCCTTTTAAATACCCAATTATCATTGGCAAGCCAATAGTTATGCAGGGAGCAGCCATGTCATTACTAACATTTGTTTCTACTAAGCATTTCAGTGTGACTAACAATTGTATTAAGTGAAAATCTTAATTAAATGAAGGTAACCATAATCGAGGAGCTCGGGGCTAAGTACTAACAGCCGCACAGGTTGATCCATCAGGTTAAGCAACGCTTCCCGGGGTTGACCGCGGATGAGTGACCATCTTTACATACCGAGACTCCTCCGTGCCTCAGAAAGTGCGTTAAGCCGTTGGTCCCGGCTGTCATAAGTGCATCTTTGACAATCGTTACGAGTCGTCAGAAGCCTGAAAATCTGATAGTCAGTCTAACCAAGGGGTATCGTGTTACCCAATTATTGGGTTGTGGAGGTCAGATAAGCAGTGGCTCTATGTAAAATATTCAGCTGCATCAGGTTAGACTGGAAGCCGACCCCAACATAGTGGGGAAAAGACTAGGCAGATGATGAATAAACGCTACTACCCTTGCATATTTCAAGTACTGCCAAGTTTAAGTATGTCAGTATCTCGAAAATATACCTCCAAAATACAGCAATATCCAAAAAACATTAGATTAATGTAATCCATAAATTACCACCTCCATCCCTTACACCTTCTCCCGGCAACTTCCCCAAAAGACCCAGCACAATTCCGGCTGTCATTTGCAGCCGTCCCTATACCAACACAATAAGGTTCACAATCGCGTAATTTCTCCCTATTGTTGTACGACTAAGTTATTTAGTTAATAGACGCTTCTGTTGAGTCTCCTTTGTCTTAAAACACTGCTCTTGGCTTGATGGATGCTGATTCTTTAATCTTAAAGTTTGTCTCGCGATACATGTTTGTGGTAGAGTTATTCTGTGTGGTCTTAAAGCTGTTCATAAATAAATATTAGTAAAAGTTTTTAGTTTATAAAGTACCGCAGAAAGGCGTTCTTTTTCTTGGCGTGTCGAGGGCAAAATAAAAAAAAAACCATTTTTTGGCCCTTTACACAAGACTGGTTTTGTTAGTGGACTATTTGGTCCTGGGATTGGAACTTATTTTTTTTTATTTTGAGTCCATTCACAAGACATGTTGCGCCGACCCCAAATAAATTGGGATAAAGGCAGGAGACTCAAACTTAAACTCAATTTATTTCAAATAAACCAATAACACTTTGCACTTTTGAATTGTCAAGGCGTCGGTCAGTCAGAGAGATGAGTCCTTTCACCACTATGGCAAACATAAGTACAATAGTTAGTTGTTAGTCCCGGCTGTCATATTTTGTAGATCTTTGACAGTCTATTGCGTATAATTCGTTTTATAAAGAAATAGTTTCTTCTACAAATGTTTAAAAATAAATTATGGTAATTACCATAAAATAAAAACGGGCCATGTGCGAGTCTGACTGGCGCACGAAGGGTTCCGTACCATTAATTAATAATATATAAAAACGGCAAAAAAATCACGTTTGCTACACACATCAAAAGTGTCTAGGGATCAACATATATTTTTGCAATAACTTTTCTCTTGATTGATATTAATTTAAATTTTCTTTAAGGATTCATCAAATAAAGTGTTTTCGTTTGTCACAGTAACGATAAACCAAGTCACCTTTGCATTAATAAAGAAATTTGCCATTTTCCTAATAAAGGGATTTTTGACATTTGAACCACTAACATTAAAGTTCGAAAAAAAGACTGAAATAACAGTTTTCTTTAAAATTTTATTGGGTAACTTAAACAATTAATAATCCGTGTTTCTACCGCGAACACTAACAACACAAGAACATCGGTTTGGCATACTCAAAATGAGTTCATCCAAATCACGCTGTGGAATGGCCGCCCATGTTCGTTGCAACAACAAAAAAAGGTCTTCATGCAACTGGATACCCTCCATATTCGGCAGAGCTCTTCTCTGTAGCATATCCCATGCATGCTCAATCGGGTTCAAGTCTGGCGACTGAGCAGGCCAGGGCAGGACATTGATGTTAGCTGCGGCGAGAGTCTGTCTTACAACTCTTGCGGTGTGCGGTCGTGCATTATCATGCATTAACTGAAATAAGGGACCGATTTGCACTTGTAGAGGAACGATGACGTCAGATACAATCGTCTCAGCATAAATTTGAGCGTTGAGGTTGCCTCTGATCCAAATCAACTCAGTTCTTCCGCCGATCCAAATACCCGCCCATACCATGATGGTTCCACCACTATAAGGATGGACTTCCTGGCAGGATTTTAATCGCTGTTGGCGTCCAGGGGTTCTCCAGTGTCGTATACGTCTTGTATCCGGTCTCATACCAAAACGAGACTCATCAGAAAAGCACACGAAACGCCATTGTTCTTCTGCCCAATTTCTGTGTTCAAGAGCCCATTGATATCGAATCCTACGATTGTGCATTGCTATAGGTGGTACCCGTAGCGGTCTTCGGGAATGAAGGTTCACTTCATGCAAGCGGTTTCTGACTGTTTGGTCGCTAATTAAGTTCCCTGAAGAGTGATGAAGCCTCACAGCTAACATCATGGCGGTTATTGTTGGAGCTCTTCGAGTTAAGATTTGAATGTATCGGTCTTGTCTCCGTGTGGTGCAGCGATACCGTCCTTCATGGCGCTCAGCCACGGTACCAGTGCTTCGGTAACGTGTCCAAAGTCGACTGATAACACCTTTTTTTGTTGTTGCAACGAACATGGGCGGCCATTCCACAGCGTGATTTGGATGAACTCATTTTGAGTATGCCAAACCGATGTTCTTGTGTTGTTAGTGTTCGCGGTAGAAACACGGATTATTAATTGTTTAAGTTACCCAATAAAATTTTAAAGAAAACTGTTATTTCAGTCTTTTTTTCGAACTTTAATGTTAGTGGTTCAAATGTCAAAAATCCCTTTATTAGGAAAATGGCAAATTTCTTTATTAATGCAAAGGTGACTTGGTTTATCGTTACTGTGACAAACGAAAACACTTTATTTGATGAATCCTTAAAGAAAATTTAAATTAATATCAATCAAGAGAAAAGTTATTGCAAAAATATATGTTGATCCCTAGACACTTTTGATGTGTGTATATGGGAGCCCCCTTAAATATTTATTTTTATTCTGTTTTGAAGTATTTGTTGTTATAGCGGCAACAGAAACACACCATCTGTAAAAAATTTTAGTTCGTAGGACTTGCTGGTTTCTTCTCGATGTTTTCCTTCACCGTTTTGAAAGCAGTGGTGATGAATATTTTAACAAACGTAAAGCATGATTTAAAAGAGTGTCCATGGAGTTTCTTGCCTGTTCTTCTCCATAGGTACCTACTGCTTTGGAATGGGCAACTAGCTTCATCTCTCTGACTGACCGACACCTTGACTATTCAACAGTCCCTGTAATTGGTTTATTTGAAATACGTAAATACTTTGAGTTTGAGTTTTTTGAGTTGAGTTCGAATCCACGACCTACATACAAGTCGGAAGTCGGGGCAGTTACTACTAGGCCACCACTGCCTGCGCTCGCAGTATGATTAAGATAAATACTAGGTACATTCTGACTTTAAAAGCTGCGTTTATCTTTCATTCCAGAAACGTATGGAGAGAAAACATTACCGTCTTGCTGTTGAAGCGAAAACTTTACTAAGTGAAATTGTTCTGAAAGTGTGTCTGCCTTGTTGGTCTATTGGTTGCAAGCTGTACTGCTGAGCATGAGGTCATAAATTCGATCTACGGCTGTATGGATACGGTTCAGTATTGCAAATGTAAGCGTCACGCCCTTTATGCCTGGAGGGTCTGTTTTTCTTTATTTTTTTTTAGTTACGCTTGAGTAGGTACAGCCAGTTTTCAATGTTTTAATTGGTATATTGGCGTGTGCTAGCTGACATGTGGCAAATGATTGATTTGAATGTGATGTGTTTCGTAATGTTAATTACTTCTCATAATTATGATAAATGTGTAGAGTCAACTTCCAACTAAACAGACAGCTGTGCTGCTGGGGAGTTTGTTGCGCAACTTCTTCTTCCCAGCTAAAGCACTAGGAAGTGGTGAAGGGCGGGCGTTTTTTGGGGGACTGTCTTATGTAACATTGACCTTCAAAAAGTGCTATTTACCATACTTCTGATACCGAGACTCCTCCGTGTCTCGGAAAGCACGTTAAGCTGTTGGTCCCGGCTCTCATTCGTGGATCTATTCGGGTGTTGTAATACAGTTAGTGACTGGGTTGTGGAGATCAGATAGGATCGCTCCATGTAAAATACTGGTATTCAGCTGCATCCGGTTAGACTCTTCCAGTCTAACCGGATGCAGCTGAATACCAGTATTTTTAGTACCGACGCCAACATAGTTGGGAAAAGGCTAGGCAGATGATGATCATGGGACCCTGGGGTCCCGGTCCTTAAGAAGGCGTGCGAGGGGCCGAAGCCAACTCGCAGACTTTCAGAGAAAAACAACTTATTATTATTATAGAGTCTGGCACTCTCTTTCGCTCCACCCAGACCGGGAAGGGTGATTTGATGTTTTCCCACCCTCAAAAAGAAAAAGGGTTGGTTTACACAGTTCATCCGTAAACAAACACAAGTCAAACACAGCTAGTGTGACTTCAGACTAACAAAGAAAGAAAGAAACATTGACGCGTTACAAAGGACTAACTAAACTAAACTAACTCCGTCTAACATAAACCTTTACAAAGTAGAACTGCAAGGACTCAATCAGAATAAAACAGAACTCATTTCGACCAATGAGGGCAAAGTTCTGATCAAAGTTAGATATCGGACTATTTGTAAAATTACTAGCCCGAGGCGAAGAGATAAGGACTTGGTTTTTGTTGAAACTTTCTGATCTTAAGTTCGGTCATTGCATTTCGATTTCAAAGGCGTTCGAGATTGGTTTAATTATTTTTCTTCAAGGTTTTTAGTGAAGGGGTAGATTTAATTTTAAGGCAGGGTTTTGAGTTGTTTGTTTTCAAAAGTGGAAAATTTTAAAAGAAAATTGTGCTCATTTTAAAAAGTGTGTAATAGCCAAAATGTATTCGTAACTAGGTTTTGCCAGTGGTTTAGCCCGCTTGTTTGAAGGAAATTTTTCTCAGGGGCATCATATATTTTCTGAGATAAAAAGTAGCCTATGTGCTATTGAAGACTATAATCTATCTCTGTGCCAAAAATCATCCAGATCCGTTCAAAAGTTTTTAAGTGAAAGAGAAACAAATATCTATTGACGACACGGTTGGCGCAGTGGTTGAGCGATTGACTGCTGCGCACTGTGTCGCGGGTTCGATTCCCGTACGGAACAAATATTTGTACGACCTGCAAGTATTTGTTACGAGTCTGGGTGTTTTTCTGTCTATAATATGTATGTATTTACAAAAAAAAAAATGTATATAAGTAGTATATCAGCCATCTCGTTACCATAACACAAGCATTAGGTTGCTTAGCTTGGGACGATATGGCGCTGTGTGAAATGTCCAAGGATATTATTATTATTATTTATTATTATCCTCACAAACTTCCACAATAAAAATGTTAGTGGGATAGTAGGAGGATAAGTATTATTTGAGGGCTAATTCAATTGTTGCTAGGCTTTTTCGCGATTTATTAAAATTAAGTAAGTAATTTAAATTGTTGTTAGATAGATATTCGTATGCTAATGTTTGATTAGAATTATGTAACGCACAATACACAGAAAGACGGCACCGTCATTGAATCACTTTGTTCATTGTAGAAGAATTGGTTTCTATTGCCTCCTGATACAATTATTTTTTAAATTTTAAATATTGCCAGTATTTTACGCTCATATTTATCATTACACAAAGTTTTCAACTGACAAGTAATGTCCTAAATCTCTGAATATAGTTTTTCTAAAGTCGTAGAGGTACAAAGTCTTACCTAAAAGTGACAACACTTGCAAGAACTATAAAACTACCCTTACTGTTACAACATAAAGACGCTGTCAATGTGTAATGGTTAACAAGGATGTGTGGATGACAGTACACTGAGTTCATGAACTAAAATGAGTTTTTTTTTTTATTTGTTGTAGTCGTTCAACCACTATCTCCCATTTCCTGAAACTGTAATAGTTTCGGGAAAGAGAAATCTTTCAAAAAAAGTGAAAAATATATGTGGGCTCAAAATATTGTATTATGGTAAAGTATGAGTATGAAGGCTTAATAATAATATTAAGCTTATAATTGTTAAAACGGAACGCAGCAGATGAAAGAAAGAGTTTGTGTGGTGTGTGCTAGAAATAAACAATTTTACAAGTAGGTATCTTATTCGTTCATTTTTCCATAACCATCCCACATATATTTTACAAGTTATATTTTAACTAAAAAGACAAGCATACCTCCGTTTTCATTTCACACGATCGCTTCTAACTCCCAAAAAAGACAAAACAACCAAAGCGGATAGAATAAGCAGTAATTTTCCAAGTTTCCCGATTCTACCCGCTATCTGCGACTCAACTCGTCGACTCAGCGATAGGAAGAGGAAAAGGGAATCCCATGAAATATAATCAAACTTTTTGGTTGAATTAGTTTTCTTAACTTATGATTTGATATGCTTACCTTACCATGACGTTAGGGAAGAATATATTATTCAGTTTCTGTGGTGTTTTTTGGTTTATGATATCCGTACTGGAAGCCTAGACAAGTGTCAATCGCTCCGTGTCGATTCGATTTCGCAAATTGTTGATCGAACAATTCGTTATCTCAGCGATTCGGATTGTCAAAAACGCTGCTTGTCAACGCATTTGTATGGGAATATTGATCGACTTTCGTTACTAAATGTGACATTGTCTAGCACTTAGCGAACGAAAACGATTGATCACGTGACATTTTGAAAGCTTATGCCAATTCCATACATTTCGGATTTATCTAATTTCGTTATCGTTAATGAAAATGTGACTTTATCTAGGCTCCCTTAATATTTTTGTTGATAAACCAATTCAGGTTTAGATTAGCGTTTTGATACAGTAACATTCTACATATACCCATCTACCTAGCCTTTTCCCAACTATGTTGGGGTCGGCATCCAGTCTAAGTGAATGCAGCTATGCAGGAATACCAGTATTTTACATGAAGCGACTGCCTATCTGACCTCCACAACCCAGTAACTGGGCAATACCCCTTGGTAGACTGGCTGTCAGATTTCCGGGCCCCCTGGAGTTTTAGTTAATCCTACTAATATTATAAATGTGAAAGTTTGTGAGGATGGATGGATGGATGGATGGATGGATGTTTGTTCCTTCTTTGAGCAAAAACGGCTGAACAGATTTCGATGAAATTTACCAATAATATAGCTTATACATCAGAATAACACATAGGCTACATTTTACATAGACTTTGCGTGATTTGGCCATAATATAAGGATAAGTATCATGTAAGTCGCCAAATTCCTGCATTCTGAGAGCTATCTGGGCGTGCGCTGCCTTAACCGTTAGAGTTACGCGAAGGTAATGTATTGTGGGATTGTTTGTCTTACAAAGTTCTATATAAAAGTCCGCGACAGCATATGTCTTCCTATTATGTGCAAGCCATTATATACGAAATAGTGAGCCAAAAATACATTTCAATTTGATACTTTTTTTACTCTTACTTTTTGCACATTTTAGAGTACTCAGTTAATTCTTATCGAATTAAATTTGTTTATCACTTTTAGTATTTAATGAAGATAAACTTTGTCTTTTACACTAAGCAATTTGGACAAATAGTTTAAAAGTTATCACGATAAGATTGATATGAGTGGGGCGCCATTAAATGCACACTATTAGTCGCGGCGGTGCGCAGAGCACAGCGAGGACTCCAGAGGGTCCAGGCAATGACGCGCCATCGCCGAGTCCACGGCGGCGTAAAGGAGAGCTGTCAAATGATTTGATCAGACCTTTTTTTTTTATGGTGTGAACCATGTCAAAAAAATGTCCTGACCTTTCGCTCTGGGTGGAGCGGAAAGGAGCGTCAGTCTCTTACTGACCATAACCCATCCATGTTCCTTCCTTAGCCCATTATATGCCGGGGTAGCGGTAACCCTTTCAGACAATTCCGCTGACCTGGTTGGCTTTGGCCCTAACGGACCCCTTTCTTAATGCTGCATCTCTTTGAGGCGCGCGCGAAACAAGAACGCGCCTTCCGGCATGGGTCTGGTCCTGATCGGACGGCGGTGAAGCGTCTCTCGCGGCGGCCGGGACGTGAGGCTCTGTGCTACAACCATCCCGCCACCTCCTTCACTAGCATAACTGCTTCGTAGAAGACGGTGACTGCTTCCCACTCCCTCTCGCTCCGTATCATAGATTGAACCAGGGCCAGACGCGAGAGGTCACCGCCACTGCCGATCGCCGCTGCGAGAACATTGCGGTGCTCCACCTAAACAGGGCAGACCTCCACCCTATGCTTCACTATGTCCTCCGGGCGATCCTCGCAATGGTGGCACCCGAGCGTTTCTTCTTGCCTGAGAATGTGCAAGAACCTCCCGAAACATCCGGTGAGGACACCCGATGCGCCTCTCTAGCCACTCCTCAAGAGAGCTAAGCTACCATACCACCTTATTAAACGCTCACGTGTGCGAAACTGTGCCACGTCTGCAACCCGAGCAGAAAGAGATTTAACACAAAATATTACAACGAGTTGAGAATGGTAAATGCGGGATTATCACAGGCAATACTTTTTTGCTTAGTTTGCTTCTAGCTAAAAACGCAAGGATCATAATGTTGCATTAGCTGTGACTTCCTCTGGAATTGCTGCAACATTGCTAAATGGTGGACTGACGGCACATTCGGTCTTTAAATTACCTCTTAATCTGGCGAGCGAAGAAAGCCCTGCGTGCAACATCAGTAAAATGAACGTGGTATCCTGTTCCAACAGTGCAAGCTGATCGTGTGGGACGAGTGCACTACCTATGTGAAGTGACACCAACGCGCAATCGAAGCTCTTGGTTTTACTGGCTGCCTATGTTAGCATCTTTCACCTTTCCGGCCAGCCCGGAGTGATCTAAGTGATTGTTGATTGTACAGCGTGGCTTTGTGCTCATTCCAGCATCCGGCGGCGCACACTTTACTCTTATTCCCTATAATTCGGTCACTAAATTATCAATTTTGTAAAATAGATTCTAAATTGTGTTTATCAAAACTTTACTATTGACAAGTCCTTTAATTTACATCCTAAAATGAATCTCAATCATCAAATCATTTAACATAGTTTACAGAAGTATAATATTGTAGTAAGTAGAACCGTCAAAACATAGCGATCATTACTAACGTACTTTATTCTAATCCTTTCAGTTTTTATTGTTTATTGCTACCAAACGACATGTGAAACCGCTATATCAAGTAATTATCATTATAATTATAAGCCACTGTTATCCCCCTGCAGGGCAAAGGCCTCACATTCCACTTTTCCCGGTCTACAGCGATTGTGGGCCAATCCTTTAAGGAGTCCAGCTCATTTTGCCATCTCTTTCTGGGCCTGCCGCGCAAGTAATCCTCTTCAATAATAATAGTATGCGTACTAATCCTTACCTGACATTATAAAAACCGAAAGTAACTTCAACTGTCTATCCGTTTGTCTATCTGTGTGAATGTATGTTTTCGGTCATCGGTTAATCTGCTGAGCCGTTTATGATGTGGATGAACTGAAGTCTGTGGAAGAATATAAACTACTTTTTCCAAAACACCGTGCGGGCGAAGCCGCGGGCGGAAGCTAGTAATAATATATATATCCTTGGACATTTCACACAACGCCATATCGTCCGAAGCTAAGCAACCTAATGCTTGTGTTATGGTAACGAGATGGCTGATAAACTACTTATATACATTTTTTTTTTGTAAATACATACATATTATAGATAGAAAAACACCCAGACCCGAACAAATACTTGCAGGTCGTACAAATATTTGTTCCGTGCGGGAATTGAACCCGCGACATGCTGTGCAGCAGTCAATCGCTCAACCGCAGCGCCAACCGTGTAGTTAGGTGTAGTGAACGATTGTCTACCTAAAGGCGGCTTCTCACAGCCCTTGATATTGCTGACTATAACGCACTGCCAACGACCCAGGACACCCACGCACAGCTCACCAAGACCAACGGTTCATGTTCAAGAGCTGTCACTCTCATCATCGTTGAGAAACATTGAAACTGACAGCTCTTGAATTTGCATTCAGTTTTATTGGTGAAATGAACCCTAAGTTGAATGCCATTCAAATTCATTCATTCACGAGCAATATAAACCGTGCATGTTCTTGAATAGATGCCAGGCAAATCGCTTTTTGATAAAATCCTCTCGCCCGTGCTCCTACATAGCCGGAATGCGTTTTAATACCTCTTACGGATCGCTAGAACACGGGTTCTGCACTCTTCTATTTGAGGTACAATAAGTGGGATTATTTTTAAAGGTGTATGGATGAAAGGTGAACGGAAAACTAAGTGGAGCTATGTTTTACAAAGGTGCTTATGCTATCCAAGGTGGTTTGTTAAGGCATTCTTGTAGCTAAAATAATATCTTCTTATATAAAAAATTCTCGTGTCACAATGTTAGTTACCATACTCCTTCGAAACGGCTTGACCTATTTTTATGAAATTTTATATGCATATTCAGTAGGTCTGAGAATCGGCTACTATCTAATTTTCATACCCCTAAGTGATAAGGTAGGTAATGTAGGGTAGGAAAAGGGGAGGTAGGTAGGTATCATAGTTAAGGCAGGACAAAGTCAGGTCTGGTCAGCTAGTAATTAATAAAATACAACATGTCTACAGAAACAAAACACTCTCTTTCTGACTGACCGCCTCCTTGACGATTCTAAAGTGCGTGTAAATGGTTTATTTGAAACTAGCTTCTACCGGCGGCTAAGCCCGCGTGGATGAAATTGTTTACATTATTGGAGATTTAGTAAGAATCCCTAATTTTTTGAAAATATAATACAGCCTACATATGTCACCCGGGGATAGCTTCCCAACAGTGAAAGAATTTTTCAAATCGGTTCAGCAGTTTCGGAGCCTATTCAATGCAAACAAGCAAACAATCAAATCTTTCCTTTTTATAATATTAGTAAAGAAAAATGTTTTGAGTTTGAGTTTGAATTTGAAACTCGTGTGTCGTCTGTTACCACTGGGCCAGCAGGGTGTGACCGTCGGACTGCCAAGTCCATAGGTCTCGAGTTCGAAAAATATGATTTTACGGATTCATGTGCGTATTGTATAATTATCACTTGTTTAAAAATCGGTGAAGGAAAACATCGTGAGGAAACCCGCATGTCTGAGGGGTATTTCTCAACAGCATGTGAAGCTAAGTCAGAGGCCCATGGGCAGCATAGAAACTCTGACACCAGGTTAGTGTTAGGATACCAGGTTATTTTAATGACTTGAAACATATTAAAAAACACCATGGATATTGGAAAATTCATTGGAGGGCACGTCAAGCTACAAATTTATTTCTTTTTGTTATCATGTTGCTCTGGCATTGAAAAGGTTAAGACCGACGGTATACCATAATCTTCGAGGTACAGAGGGGTTTCTTAATTTGAACATTCGTCCTCACGAAGCATGATGTAAAAAGAGCAGTCACCCATCCTTGAACTGACCGCGGCAGTCGCAGCTTTACCTCACAAACACACCAATCCCCACGGCGATAATTTAGCAACAAGATCCTTATAGCAAGGTTTTGTCTCCCCAACGACATTAAGTAAAACATAACCTACAAAACACTTGAACTCGACCCCATAACTCACCCCCACTTGACTCCACCATAGATAATAAATAAATTGCCCCAACCATAAACAATATACATCATGTTATACATACTGTATGGCTTGACCGGTCATTTCCGGTCACCGATAACCGGCCGGCTGTGACGTAAGTTGTTACTTGTGTCTACAATATTGTAGGGTAGTCTTGTCCCTTTTTGATGTGTAAGTTAGGTAGGTATGGTTATAGGTAGCTATAGCTATCCTATGCGTGAACTTTTTTCTTTTATAACTTAATAGCAGCAGTGCAAAGCAGTGGTGGCCCAGGGATTCTGCTTTTCTCCGTGGTAAGTGACAAACCTGGTGTCAGGGTTTTTATGCTGCCCATAGGACGACATTTGACGACACGGTTGGCGCAGTGGTTGAGCGATTGACTGCTGCGCACTATGTCGCGGGTTCGATTCCCGCACGGAACAAATATTTGTACGGCCTGCAAGTATTTGTTACGAGTCTGGGTGTTTTTCTATCTATAACATGTATGTATTTACAAAAAAAAATGTATATAAGTAGTACTACTCTGTCAAGAAAGTACCGGGAAAAGATCAATAATACACAAAATGTCTGTTATTCATCCAAATTTATTTTATCACCTTCAAAGTATGCTCCTTTAGAAACGATACAATTGCGCCAACGAATAATCCATTCATCAAAACATTTTTTAAACGCTGCTTCCGGAATTGAGTTCAGTTCTCGCCGCGAATTCTCCTTTATGTCTTCTATCGATTGAAAACGGGTGCCACGAAGTGGTAATTTGAGTTTAGGAAAAAGAAAAAAGTCAGCAGGAGCCATATCTGGTGAATATGGTGGTTGCTGGATGGTATTTGTTGAGTGTTTGGTCAAAAATTCGTTCACAATGATAGCCTTGTGCGAAGGCGCATTGTCGTGGTGCAAAATCCAAGAATTTTCTTTCCACAAATCTGGCCTTTTTCGTCGAATTTGCTCTCTTAAACGCCGCATAACGCTCAAATAATATTCTTTATTTACCGTTAGACCTTCCGGTAAGAATTCAGAGTGCACAACACCGCGATAGTCAAAGAAAACAGTCAACATGACTTTGACTTTTGATCGACTTTGGCGTGGTTTTTTCGGTTTCGGTTCAGTTGGAAGGCGCCACTCCGAAGCTTGTTGACTAGTTTGCATGTCAAACTCGTAAACCCACGTCTCGTCACCAGTAACAATGCGTTTCATGAATGTTGGGCCCGAACTGACTCGTTCTAGCATGTCCTCAGCGACTTTCATGCGATTGAGTTTTTGGAGAAAATTCAGATCTTTTGGGACTAGCCGATCAGCAACATGTTTCATACCCAAATGATTAGTTAAAATGGTACGGATCGACTCGTGAGATACAGAAAGTTCGGCGGCTATCTCTCTCAGAGTTGAATGGGGATTTTCAGTCACTATGTTCTTCACTTTTGCGATGTTAACTTCAGTTGCAGACGTTGACGGCCTACCAGAGCGAGGCAAATCTTCCATCACATTTCGACCGCTTTTGAACGCTTTGAACCACTCATAAGCACGAGTTTTTGATAAAGTCGATTCACCGTAAGCCTTCTGTAACATTTTCAGTGACTCCGAACACGAAATTCCATTGGCGATGCAAAATTTAAGACAAACTCTTTGTTCGATATTTTTGTCCATTATGAAATTCGCAATACACACTATATATGATATTACTAAAACCAGCACTGTATTTAATATAAATAACAGATGCAACTCAAAACTCCGCGCCAAAATGGAAAACAGTTGCCAATCTAACAACTACAAAAAAACAAAAATTTGAATTTGGAACCATAAACAAATCATCCATTCCCGATACTTTTTTGACTGAATGTATATCAGCCATCTCGTTACCATAACACAAGCATTAGGTTGCTTAGCTTGGGACGATAATATATGGCGTTGTGTGAAATGTCCAAGAATATTATTATATTATTATTATTATTATAGGCCTCTGACTTAGCTTCACATACTGTTGAGAAATATCTCTCAGACATAATTGGTTTCCTCGAGATGTTTTCCTTCACCGATATTTAAGCAAGTGATAATTATACAATACGCACATGAAACCGTAAAATCAGAGGAACGTGCTTTGGGTTCAAACTCGAGACCTAAGACTTGGCAGTCCGAAGGTCACACCACTAGGCTATCACTGCTGCCAATGTTGTGGTTGTAGGTATGTCAACGTCCCTAAAAGGAACTACAGAGTTTTTGCTACATGTTTTACAATTTAAATATTACTACGCGAGCAGTCTCATTCATTGGCATGCGCGTCACAGTCGAACGAACAAGTGAAACAATTATTTCTCTCGCATCAACGACTGTTGTATGACCGTTGTATGACCAAGTAAAGTCTCATACACACGGCTGTTCAACCAACTTGTTGTGACAGAAGTGGTATTGCAGTTTTTGACAGCTGTGGAGTTTGTTGCGCCACTTCTTCTTCCCAGCTAAAGCACTAGGAAGTGGTGAAGGGTGGGCGTTTTTGGGGGACTGTCTTATGTAACTTTGACTCTCAAAAAGTGCTGATTTTCAGCCTTGTTGAATAAATAATAATAATAATATCCTTGGACATTTCACACAACGCAAATGACTTGTCAAAGTTACATAAGACAGTCCCCCAAAAACGCCCACCCCTCACCACTTCCTAGTGATTTAGCTGGGAAGAAGAAGTGGCGCAACAAACTGCAAAGCAGTTAAAAACTGCAATACCACTTCTGTCACAACAAATGACTTTTAATTTTGATTTTAACCGTTGCATGTTTATTTACAGGGTAATTTTTGGAATCCTTCGTGTGCTAGTCTAATTCGCATTTTGCCGGTTTTTTAGAAATGTGCAAATGTGTGTGTGTGTGTGTGAATTTCGCACACCAAAGGCACTTTTGAGTGTCAACATGTACAGGAAAATAAAATTGATTCTATTTACCCCTTCCAAGAGCTATATGCATGTGGGGAAGAATGGCCAGAAAACTGCAAAGTTACCTTCTCTTTTAAAACTTTTTTATAGTCCGTGCCTCGGAAAGAACGTTAAGCCGTTGGTCTCGGCTGTCATTCGTGGATCTTTGACAGTAGTTACGGGTAGTCAGAAACCCGAAAGTCCTTACCAAGGGGTATCGTATTACCTAGTTACTGTCTAGGTTGTGGAGGTCAGATAGGCAGACGCAACATGTGAAATACTGGTATTCAGCTGCATCCGGTTAGACTGGAAGCCGACCCCAATATAGTTGGGAAAAGGCTAGGCAGATTGTTTGAATTTCTACAAAATTTTCATAGATATTGTTCTATGACTATGTTTTACATGCATCAAATGCCAAATGTCTTCAACAATCCAATTAATAAGGATCACCGATATTCTGAGATTAGTCTTGTTGCCACACTTTCGGGATTCCAGCTTCCAATAACCACACCTGAGGTTTGACACGCTCTCCGAGACACGTAGATATTTGATGTGATATTGTAGATTAATATGGTAGCGCTATTTCATGATTTTGGTCTGTGAGATTTGTGACAATACAAAACGTAGGTGTCATTATTGAGATCAAACACTTGTACACATTTATCATTTACTAGCTTTCAAATAAGCACAAAAAAGGGTCTTTTGAACGTCAAAATGAACAAGAAATAGAATTGATTCTAGCTGCCCTGTGGAGAAGAAATGGCCATGAAACTCCACCGTTACTCTTTCAAAATGTTTTACAATGTTTTGTATACATGAATTCTAAAATTGTTTGTAACCACGATGCACCCAGAATAAAAATACTACAAAAAAAAAACAATCAAAGGCAGGTAAAATTAATTATCCTAAATACATGGTGCTCACATTTACACGGGATCGTACCACCGGGATACGAAATATTCTATGTGCTATTCCAGACCATAATCTATTTTAGCCAGATCCGCTTAGTGCGTGAAAGAGTAACATACATCCATACATTCAACACATCCTCATAAACTTTCACGTTCATAATATTAGTAGGAATTGGAGCAAATTATTTGGATATCACGTGAGCAGCTCGTGATTAATTAAACAGCTGAACTGGACGACCATCAGGTTAAGCTACGCTTGCAGGGGTTGGACGGCGGATGGGTGACTATCTGTAACTCTAACGCCAGAGCATAAACGCACACGCGTCCCCTCCACGCCAAGCTACCAATTTATTTCTTGACAGCCAGAACAGCCAAACAGTCAGAAGCCCAAACGTCTGACAGTCATTCTTACCTAGGGGTTATCATATTAACAAATTACTGAGGTGTTGACGTCAGATAAGTAGTTGCTCATGTAAAATACTGGTATTCAGCCGCATCCGGTTAGACTGGAAGCCGACCCCAACATAGTTGGTAAAAAGCTAGGCTGATTGATTGGGCACTGCCACAATTCACTTTAAGCCTCAACAATCAAAGACTAATGCGAACACATTAATTACATGGAATCTTTCATATCAACATTCGAATTTTGAAAATGATTTTGTTTTTTAAGACATTTTCCGAATAAAAACTTTTTCTATGTTCTTTTGTTTCTAGAGAATAATATACCAATTACCACTTACTTAAACTCTAGGGATTCTAGAGATATCAACAGTTATTATGAAGTGCGCAAACCTCAAGCACTGTTATTCAAAGCGCCATTAAATTCAGAAGAGCAATGCTCAAAGTTGAACCATGTAACCACGCCCTAACGACGCATTGTACGCGAATACAACATTGTTATTTGTTCTCTGTGAGGCGCAGTCCCTGCGTATAATTGTTTATTGCCTGTATGCCTGGTAATTGTCGCGTGTATGTAAATTTTGAGTATGGGTTTTGGGGCAAGAAATATGAAATCTATACAAAACAATTTCGTGTCCTGACTGCGAAATAATTATGGACGACCTCAACTGCCTACTGTTGTTTCAAAGATATTTTAAGCTTGAATGTTTCTTATGTACTAGCACTTTGAAGTTTTTTGATAAGATGCAGTCACCAGCACATCAACCTTGTTACCACAAACTGTCAAATTTTCTCCATCGATTTTGAACTTAACCATCAACAATATACAACCGTCTCATCATTCTCCTCCCCTTATCCCTGTTTATTTGGAGTCGGCGCAATGTCTCTTTCTTCCATACTTCTCTATTAGTCATCATCTCGGTAGTCACTCCCTTTCTAGCCAAATCATCTTTCACACAATCCATCCATCGTTTCTTTGGTCTCCCTACATAACATGCCCATACCATGACAACCGATTTCCACACAACTTTTCAGTCACCGGTGTCACTTTCAGACTTCCTCTTATATACTCATTACGTATTCTATCCATTCAAACTCAAACTCAAACTCAAAGTATTTATTTCAAATAAACCAATTACAGGCACTTTTGAATTGTCAAGGTGTCGGTCAGTCAGAGAGATGAAGCTAGTTGCCCATTCCAAAGCAGTAGGTACCTATGGAGAAGAACGGGCAAGAAACCATGGACACTCTTTTAAACAAAATATGCACATTCGCTTAACACCACACATCCCTCTTATCATTCTCATCTCAGCTGCATGAAATCGTCTTTATTCATTCCTTTTGTGGCCCAACACTCTGATCCATACAGAACGTACGCTATATATCTTCCCCTTAAGTTTATACAACCGTCTTACTTACGTCGTACTTTTAAAAGCTAAATATTCACAATAATACTTAAAAGAATCAAAGTGCATCAAGATATTCGTCCATATCGCTGTCAACAGTAAAAGTCCCCAAAATGCTGGCAGCATTGCCGCATTGTATGGCAATGCTGATTCTTTGACCGAAAAATAGGCCAGCCCTCTGGCCACTTGAAGAGTCGACCAACCGCTTGGCGATGTCTCAAAAAAGAAATTGAGCACTCGGATGCCATGGGCCTAGTGTTTTAACCCCAAACGGCTATCAACTGTTTAAGATTTAAAATCATTTGGAGAAATTTTACAGTTTGGTGTACCATGCATCATCATTCCCCTGCCCTTATCCCAATTTATTTGGGGTCGGCGCAACATATCTTTTTCTTCCGTACTTCTCTGTTGGTCTCTCTCTCCCTTTCAAGCTGTGGCGATTTACACACGGCACCGCGCTCCGCTGCGGTAGGCGGTGAAGCGGATCTCATGTCGCATTGGTCTCTAAGAAATCCGTTGATGTCTAACACACGTACACCGCCCGACCGCGCGGTCGAGCGGTGCTCGTTTCTACCGCAAACTGCTCCTACCGCGTGTTTGAGCGGTGCCGTGTTAAACGCCTTAATCATCCTTCTCATCCATCCATTCGCTGGCGACCGTACATAATACTCAGAAACACACGCGTTCTTCCCATGGGGGTAGGCAGAAACTATAATACGCCACTGCACCACCGCTGGTACGCTCCTTCTTGATACTTCTTTTACGGTCATACACGCACGCTGGTTGCGAGTAATACGCACCTGACCTTTGACCTTTTCTTTTTAACCCCACGAAAAGAGAGCTCCATACACGAGGAGCTCGTGGCTAAGTACTAACAACCGCACAGGTCGATCCACCAGGTTAAGCCACGCTTGCCGGGGTTGGCCGTGGTTGGGCCATCTTTACATAACGAGACTCCTGCCTCGGAAAGCACGTTTAGCCGTTGGTCCCGGCTGTCATTTGTGCATCTTTGACATCCGTTACGGGTCGTCAGAAGCCCGAAAATCTGTCAGCCATTCTTACCAAGGGGGTTTCGTATTTCAGAGTTACTGGGTTGTGGAAGTCAGATAGGCAGTCGCTCCATGTAAAATACCAGCTGCATCCGGTTAGACTGGAACCCGACCTCAACATAGCTGAGAAAAGGCTAGGTAGATGATGACACGAAAAGAAGAAGAGACCTGACCTTTATCAAGAACGTGATGTTCTTGCTTAAAAGGTCAGATGCGCGGAGGACTGGACAGGATGTAATTATTATTATTAATCAGTTGACCTAAATGCATGCAATTAGGTCATTACACGTCCTCCTAGTCCACCCCCGCCATTTTCACTCACATTAACTAAATAACCATAAATTCAAATCAGAACGAACCACAAACGCAGCTACACGTGCAGATACATGTACGCTATACAACAGGCACAGTCAACGAGTTCGATGACGTCACGCCACTAAATTATCGGTTACGATTCATTCGGGCGACGTTGAAATTTACGGGTTGCGAAGTAACCTGTTCGTCATTTCATGTGAGAATATACGGGACGAGAATTTGAGAAAGAATGCTTGGGAATGTAATTTATATACATACTAGCTTTTGCCTGCGGCTTCCCACGCGTTAAATTCGTAATAAAACAATTCCCCTTTCCCTGTGTTTATTTACGACTTCGCATTGACAAATCTTGAAATTATCAGTGGTTCTCTAATGTATTAAGCATGTTATTATACATATAAACGTACCTCTTAAATCACTCTATCTATTAAAAAAATTGCATCAAAATCCATTGTGTAGTTTTAAAGATCAATGCATACATATATACAGACATTAGGATAGACGCGGGAAGCGACTTTGCTTTATACTATGTAGTGATTCGAAAAATCGTTTATCTCTCGCGTTGGCACGAGGTTATCTAGTCTTTCTTTTTCGTATGGTTAGTGACTAAACTGGTGTCAGAGTTTTTATGCTGCCCATGGGCCTCTGACTATAGCTTCACATGCTATTGTTGTGTTGTTTTCCTTCACCGATTTTTAAGTATGTGATGATAATTGTACGAAACGCACAAATGAGTCCGAAAAATCAGAGGTGCGTGCTTTGGGTTCGAACTCGAGACCTATGACTAATATGAGTATTTTCAGTATTTCGCTGCTGAGACCCTCAAGTGGTGTAAACTACAGAAACTACAAACCTGATGTGTAACTACAGTTTTGAGCCGTTTGGGGTCGAAACTCTAAGGTCACGGGGCCCGAGTGCACAACTCCTTTTTAAGGAAATTTCTCAGCGATTGGTCGACACTTCACGTGACCAGAGGGCTGGATTGTTCTTTGGCCAAAGAATTAGCATTACCATTCAACGTGGCAATGCTGCCAGTCTTCTGGGCACGTTTCTGGATGACAGCGATGCGTATGAGTACTTCGACGCCTAATTGTCCTTTTGACTTTTGTGTTTTTTTGTATATAGTTAGTTAGATAGTCACTTAAGTATGTATAAGTTGTTCAATCAATCAATCAATAGTCTTTCTTTATAAACATAGGTTACATCAGTGTGCAAGATGTTACAATGATTGTTATAAATATTTCAGTTTCTCTATGTTTTGCCATTTGGCGTACAAATATACATTTGAGGAGGCTTTTGCCAATTAAGTAAATTAATCTATCGGTACTAATATTCTAAAGAGGTAAAATTTAGGAGGTTGTTATTATATTTTTAGTAGTATTAAATCGAATATATTTTACTTTTTTTCAGTATCTGAATACTACAACCACCGGTCCCTCCCACAATGTTCTCCCGTAACCACGTTCATAGTTTCAGAACAATTTTGTGCCGCATAAGCGGATTTGCCGATAGCTCATGTTCCCAGCTCTAATATAAGTAATTGCTTTCCACTATCGATCCGAGTTCGTACAATAAGACTGTTATATATTGTGTGGTTGTAGTACATTAGTTATTTGTGCGTACAAGGATTATTTTCAAATCTTTATCTAAGTTGGCTTGTAACAAAGTGAAAGGAAATTTCTTGGAACTGAATTACCTACTTTGTTGTTTATTTTGTTATACCGTTACACAGACAAGATCTTTTGTAAAGTTTCCTGGTAAGTATCCGTCAGGTTTTAAATATCCTACTTATATTATAAACGAGAGCACTGGTGGGCTAGTGGTAATGGCCGCGACTTTACAAGTTGTGGGTCGTAGGTTCAAAACTCGATAGGCACTTTACTTTGTGCATTCATCACCTCTGCTTTTAAAAACGGTCTTCTTCTTTTCGTGTGGTTAGTGACTAACCTGGTTTCAGAGTTTTAATGCTGCCCATGGGCCTCTGACTTAGCATCACATGCTGTTGAGAAATATCTCGCAGGCATGCCGGTTTCCTCACGATGTTTTCCTTCACCGATTTTAAGCAAGTGATAATTATACAATACGCACATGAATCTGAAAATTCAGAGGTGCGTGTCTTGGGTTCGAACTCGAGACCTGAGACTTGGCAGTCCGACGGTCATATCACTAGGCTATCACTGCTTCTTTTTAAAAACGGTGAAGGAAGAGGAAACTGGCTCGTAGAAAAAAAAATTCGAAGACATGTGACATCTACCAGCCCGCACCGGGCCGACGTGGTGGTTAACGGCCCACTCCCCCTCACATAGACAAGGCCTGTATCCCAGCAGTTGGAACAGTATAGGCTGATTATGAGATTTATTTTAGACGTGAAGGTCTACCAACGCACCTCTATGCCTAGGAAAGCACGTTAAGCCGTTGGTCCCGGCTATCTTTTGTGCATCTTTGGCAGTCGTTACGGGTCGTCAGAAGACCGAAAATCTGACAGCCAGCACTACCAGGGGGTATCGTATTACCCAGTTACTGGGTTGTGGTGGTCAGATAGGCAGTCGCTCCATGTAAAATACTATTATTCAGCTGCAACTGGTTAGACAGGAAGCCGACCCCAGCATAGTTGGGAAAAGGTTCGGCAGAATGTTTGATTTTAGACGTAAAGGTTTGTGAGAATGTATAGATCTAAAGATGTTTGTTACTCTTTCACGCAAAAACTTCAAAACGGATCTGTATGAAATTTGGCACAGATATAGATTATTAGTCACAGGCTACTTTTGATACCGGAAAAATGTACGGTTCCCGTGAGATAATCTCCTACACACATGCGGGCGAAGCCGCTACTTACCTAAAAAAATAATATGACTAACGATATTGTATTGTCTGATAACGTTTGCAGGGTGAACATGGCAAGAGACTGCGCAAGACAGGGAGGTTCAGAGAAAAAATGGGAAGTCGTGGCCCAGCAGTGGGATACAATAATATAGGCTAACCAAAAAACGTATGTAATAGAATAACGTAGCCTCGTAGCAGATGGCTACGGCGTAGAGGTAACGTTCTACGAATGGATTAGGGAACTAAGTATTCAAAAATATATACCTACTACTAATATTAAATTATCTGATTTTGTAACCCAGGTCCTAGAATTTGTAGCAAAATCCTTGAAAATTACAGGACGTATAAGGTGGTTACTCAATTCGGACGTCTGAATTCAGGAGCCATCTTAGCACTGAAAAACTGAGTTTTGGTAGTCCACCATTATAGTATTAATTTAAAAATGAGGCATGGCTCTACGATCCGTACGGACACGATTTAGCCACGTTCGTAGAACGTTACCGCTACGCCGTAGCCATCTGCTACGAGGCGACGAGATTTTATTACCTTTTTTTTTATGACGCTAAATCAAGGCTTACAAACTATATTTCAAGAATGTTGATATTATTATCTAGTATTTGATTTAAATAGCAAAACACTAACTGTGTATGTACAATGCCTCTCAATGTCAAATTAATAATTAAACAAAAGTCTTATCACACGGCTTTTAATTATTTCGCACACAAAAAAATATCACAAAAATATGGGAGCCATTCGCGCAACTGGCACTCATTCACGGTAAAAGACTTGAACAATAATAATAAAACGTAGTTACTTCATAAAGCTGCAAAGCACCAATAAAACATTATTCAAGTATTTACAACACAAAAACAATATAATTCGTCATAAAACGCAAAACTATAAATATTAAACCTCCTTAAAACATAAACATGAATAAAAGAATAAGCCAGCTGGCAACCCTGTGAAAGCGAGTAGTTTTAAATCGCAGAATACCATTTTAAATTTCATTTTTATACGGCAACACTCGCTTGAGCCGTGTTCAAATTTGTAATTCGAATTTGCACCGAATCGCAAACAGATTTTAAAGGTTTTTCTTATTATCCATGTTCTGTTTTTTAAATTATGTTTTGTTTGCTTTGATAATGAGTCGGATGCATAAATCTTTGAGTTAGATTGTTTTTGTTTTAGTAATGAAGTCTGGTTTTATTGTTCGTTCTTTTAGGTATATATTATACGTTACCAGCTTGTATAACCATACTGTTCCTGTATAAGAACTAATAAGAAGAAGCAAAAACGAAAAAACTTTTTTTTTACACACAAAAAAAAGGTTTGGGGGAATCATGTGTCACATCTATGCAAAAAGGCTATTGCTCAGCATTATGCTGCGATCCTATACAAGACAGAGCTCCAGTACTGGTTTTCAGCGACAGCCGGCGCTGACGCAATGACGTCGACCGGTGCAGCACACAATAATTATAAGTACGCCGTATCGTGGGGGTAGATACAGAACTACCTACAGACAACAAGCAACAGGCAATTCAATTTATTATGTGACTTCTCACGTAGAAGTCTACATAATTCTTATAGCCAAATCAAAAGTCATTTATTCAAACTAGGCTGAAAATGACCGGTCAAAATAACTTAAGAAAGTCACCCAAAACGCCAAACCTTCACTACGTGCTCGTGCTTTAGCTGGGAAGGAAAAGTGGCGCAACAAACACCCCAGCAGCACAGCTGTCTGTTCAGTTGGAAGAACTTGATTATACAGGATGACATTGAATTCATGGGCATTATTTTAATGGGTTATTATACTCATCATTATGAACAAGTGGATGTGTGTGGATTACAGCACACTCCCTCTCTGAGGGAGGAGGCTCATGTCCCAGCAGTGGGAACATTATTTATCTATCTATATTGCGAACTTATGTATCTATATATATTGTGAGGAGTTCGTGGCTAGATAATAAGCCGCACACGTCGATCCATCAGGTTAAGCTATGCTTGCTGGGGTTGGCCGTGGATGGGTGACTATCTTTACATATCAATCAATCAATCAATCTCTTTATTGTGGATCATAGGTAGGTACAGAGGCCAGCACATCAAGTTACCACAATCTGTCAAATTTCTTTGATAGTATTTCAACTTTATTGCAAAGAGATAAGGTTCATTTTTAATTGAGAAAAATTTGACAGTTAGGGATAGCTTGATGTGCTGGCGTCTGTACATAATACAGGTGGCAGGTACATAATAAATTGTGAACAGCTATGTCCTGCCCGAAGGGCATACAATATTCAGTAATAATGGAAATTATGGAAATGAAATTTACATTTTTTTTTTTACAAATTATTTAGAATTATACAAAATAATTAATTAATTAAGGTACATGTCAATAGGTCACTGAACGCATCACGACTGAGTGGGATTACTCGTACTACTCTGTCAAGAAAGTACCGGGAAAAGATCAATAATACACAAAATGTCTGTTATTCATCCAAATTTATTTGATCACCTTCAAAGTATGCTCCTTGAGAAACGATACACTTGCGCCAACGAATAATCCATTCATCAAAACATTTTTTAAGCGCTGCTTCCGGAATTGAGTTCAGTTCTCGCCGCGAATTCTCCTTTATTTATTTATTTTTAAAGAAAGCTTACAGACTAATAAAAAATATAAAAAACATGCATAACAGAGGACATTTGCTAATGACAAGCTTCCACATGTTACTGTCAGTATAACAACAAGTCATTTGCGTTGACTGTTAGTGACTATTTAAGTAAACTGATTACAATATATTTTTAAAACTGCTTAAATAGAATAATGTTGTGTCGAAACAATTTACTAACTAATTTCAAGTCGTGCAACATCAAAAATAGGAATATAAAACTAATTGTGACTATCAAAATACTCATTGTTTAAGAGTTTTCTAATTTTCTGTGCGCTGGTGCAAAATAAGTCAATTTCTAAGTGTGATGGTAAACTATTAAAGGCTATAGCACTACGTATACAGAAGGCGTTTCGCCTGTACTTCGTTGATGTGTGTGGTACATGGAGTAGTGGCCGTTTTCTTAGGTATACGTTAGTGCGAAGAAGTATGTTGCCTAGTAGTTCAGGACAATCAACCGAGCCGTTCGCGATGTTCACTAGGAAACAGATATCACTGGCATTACGCCTTAATTCCAACGGTAAGAAATGGTATCGCTTGCAACGGTGTTCGTAGTCAACTGAGAATTGCCTAGCCTTAAAGTCCAAGTACCGCAAAAATTTCCTCTGGACAGACTCAATACGAGATTTGTAGATTTCATATTGAGGGTTCCATACCTGGGAAACATACTCCAAGTGGCTACGCACTAGGGAACAGTAGAGGACTTTGAGTGGTTTTAAGGAACGAAAGCCAGAACAAGCTCTTATGATGAAGCCCAAAGCTTTGAACGCCTTGTTGACAACCGTTTCTACGTGTTCATCAAAAAGTAGCTTGCTATCATGCACTACACCAAGATCTCTGATACTGGTTTTGCTGCTTATGTAAGTACCGTCTAGTGTATAACCTGAGCCAATAACAGATTTTTGGCGAGTGAATACCATATGAAAACATTTAGAAACGTTTAGTTGCAATTTGTTAGTTTTGCAATATTGTACAAATCTGTCAAGGTCGGACTGGAGTAGCTCCGTGTCAGATAACGTGCGTACGAATTTTAGGACCTTCATGTCATCAGCGAACAGTAAGATACGGGAGTTTTTGAAGCATTTTTTTATGTCCATGATAAAAATTGTAAACAATAAAGGTCCTAAAATTGAGCCTTGAGGCACTCCTGATGGGACAGACTTCCATCCCGATGTGTATCCACGCAAAACTACAGCCTGCGTCCGATTATCTATATAAGACGAAAACCACCGGAATAGGTCACCGTGAATACCTGCGGACAATAGCTTCTGAAGAAGCACTCGATGATCTATACGGTCAAAACATTTGCTGTAATCAGTGTATATCCCATCGACCTGGCATCGTTTCTCCATCCCTGTGGTTATAATTTCATTGGATAGTATCAGGTTGGAGGCAGTGGACCGTTTTCGGAGGAAACCATGTTGCTCGTCGTCAAAGTGGCGCTGCATAGCTGAGTAAACCTCAGCGTGCACTAATCGCTCAAGAACTTTTGAGAAAATACATAACTTGGATATGGGGCGGTAGTTTTCTATTCTAGATTTATCCCCTTTTTTAAACACCGGCGTGATAAATGCTGATTTCCACATCATTGGTACGGTACCCTCCCTCAAAGACCGTTCAAACAGCACACAGACTGGCACCACAAGGCTCTTTTCACAATTAATGATGAAAATGGGGGGTATAAAATCAGGCCCACCAGACTTAGATGGGTCTAAGCCCTTGAGCAGCTTAAGGACCGTCCCCGGGCAAATGCTGACAGTACTTAAGTTTACCGAGCTATCGGAGTAAATGTCCAAATAAGCGTCCAAGTCATCAGGTATTGAGTCAGGTTCTTGGAAAGTAGAATGAAAGTAGGAAGAAAAGAGCTCAGAGATACTCTCACCAGTGTCTGCGAACGAGTCCATATAATGCATCACATTAGGCAATAAGTTACCAT
This sequence comes from Hyppa rectilinea, assembly GCA_951799385.1. Lineage (NCBI taxonomy): Eukaryota > Metazoa > Arthropoda > Insecta > Lepidoptera > Noctuidae > Hyppa > Hyppa rectilinea. The sequence goes on along the minus strand of OX637325.1, from coordinate 11,225,528 downwards.
TTTTTTTACTTTTGATATACGTCCAGAAACATTTTGGATTTTTGGCAATTGAGGATTCTATTTTTTCCATATAACCATCAAAGCAAGCTGCCTCCACCTCCTTAGCTCGGTTTCGCAAAACAGAGAAAGAATGGTAATCGGATAAGTTGCCATAGTTTTTGTATTTTTATGGTGTTTGTGTTTTTCTTTTAATATTTTAATTAAAGCGCTAGTGTACCAGGGTGGATGTGTAGATTTTTTAACGGGTTTGACGGGTATGTGCAAGTCTCTGAGCTCGTATAGCTTAGTATAGAATACAATAAGGGCTTGGTCAAGGGATCCAGCAGACAGCAACTTTTTCCAGTCAACAAGGTCTAGCGCAGATGTAATTGCAGTGTAATCACCCCGATAGAAATTATACTTAATGCTAGGTTTCTCAATAAGTTTATGGACCTCAACAAAATCAGCGTTAATAATCAACGGTTTGTGATGTACATCAACGGGCACCGCCAGGGGGTCACAATCATTCACCTTTATTGAGTTGTTTGAGAAAATAAGATCTAACAATCTACCGTTGACGTTACGCTCACTGTTAAACTGGGAAAAGTTACACGCGTTGATTGTGTCAAAGAAATCTAAAAAACATCGAGTAGACACATTCCCAGGATATAATAGACCAGAACTATCATCAGACTGCTGCCATTCTACATCACCGCCAAAGTTAAAATCGCCTGTTATTATAAATGTATCTAGCGGGTGGGCAGATACTAAGTCGTTAAGTTTATGGTGGAAGTTTTGTAATTGTGTTAAGTACGAATTACCAACATTTTCCTTGCACAAATATAGGCCGCAAATATTGAGGTTGTAACTTACCGCTGGTCTAGATCGCTTCAGAACAATGGATACCCATATATCCTCGGCGGAGGTACGCCAGTCACATCTTTCCACAACGGTCAAGTCATTCCTTACTGCTATCAACACTCCACCACCCCGTGTCTGTGCCGTTCGACAGTAGTCCCGATCCCGCCTCCACACAAGATATCGACTATCAAACAACTCACTGTTACTAATACTATCCACTAACCATGTTTCCGTAAATATAATAACATCGTAAGAATTCATGCATACATTCCGATATAAATCTTTTGTTTTCGAGCGCAAACCTCGAACGTTCTGATAATATATATTAATCATTTTTAATCTTAACAACAACAATATTTTCAACTAGAATAGGATAATTATTTTGCGATGAATTAAATAAATAATTGAAGGAATATATAAAATTCCAACAATAAAAAACTACGATGGATGTAGAAAACGAAAACTGGTCGGAATCTTTTAGGCACGGCAATACACAGAGAATACAAACACCAAACTTTGAAACGCACGCAGCTAATGGGTTAGAATGAGGAATAAAAGAAACGACACGGGCTCGGTGAGTCACATCTGAGTAGGCCAAGCAATTCAAATTGCACTCTAAAGTAATTTTAGTAGGGATTAATTTGGCACAACGACTGCAATTAACATGATGATGACACTTCGAAATTAACCTACACAGCACTAATGAACGACACAATAATTGGTGGAATACGCTAGTAGCACTCACCTGCGAACGGTTCTCAAACTTATTTTTAAGTATTGATTTTGCACGACTAGACTTAGACATTTTATTTACATTTATAGGTTTAGATCGGTAATTAAATAACTTTATTTTATTTTTATAAGGTCTTTTTCGGATTTTAAAACTATTGTAGGAAACGCGTCGTCCTTCCTGGCGTGAATTTTGGAGTGCTTGACCCAGACGTATCGAAAATCCGTTTCTGCAGCAGCCTTTTTGACTTTGGACAGCAGTGCCTTGTTCTGTAGTGTCAGGTGGTCGTTGACGTAGATTCGCTGATTTCCAGGGAGGTTAATTTGCCCTGTAGTTAAAGGAGCAGTCTTGGATAATAGTCTCGCAGCGGCAATAAAGTCATCCTTCACGTAGCGGTTGCAGAAACTCACTATGACAGGCTTCGCTTGATCCTTTTCACGGGTTGGTACCCTGGTTATGTAATTTATCTGGGCCTTAGACACGGGATAGTCAATTTTAGTACCAATTTTGCTGAGGATGTCAAACAGGTTCTCGCTGTTATTCTGGGGTAGACCTTTTATTTCGATGTTGTTCAATCGAGTCCATTGGTCTTTAGCATTACTATCTTCTTCTAACTTAACCAGGCGGGTTTGCATGATATCCACCTGTTCCTGGACCTTTTCAACGCGTACAAGGCGCGCTTCCATATCCTTAACTTTCTCGTTAAACACCTTTAACTCCTTGTTTGTTTCACTCAATGAAGACATTAGACCAGCAAACTCCGTCCGAAGCGCAGTTATCTCATCTTTTAAAGATTCCAGAGGAGCCAGTTTCTCAGCTAGCGCTCTTATCTCCTGAAGAATGACCGACTCCGATTCCAATCTTGGTGACATCGGGGACTGAGTAGTGGAAGCCGACAGCAGAGGTTGTGTAGCAGCGGCTATCTTACATTTGCTACAACGCTACGTCAGTCGTCTGTCGCCCAGCTTCCGGTATCCGGCCTCTGTTATTCCAGCACAATGGAAGTGCAGTTCTTGATTGCATATTGTGCAATGAGCTCCATCGGATAGTGGTTCTTTGCAGGCGTCGCACTTGTTTGAGTTCATGGCTAATTCGGTTTAGTATACAAGGTTAGCAAAATGTTTGAGATACGCTGGAATATTGGTCAAACACAATAGACGCAAGTAATTTAAGTGACCGTACGGTACAACGCCTACGACAATACTGATGTGATTATGTTTTCTATCGATTGAAAACGGGTGCCACGAAGTGGTAATTTAAGTTTAGGAAAAAGAAAAAAGTCAGCAGGAGCCATATCTGGTGAATATGGTGGTTGCTGGATGGTATTTGTTGAGTGTTCGGTCAAAAATTCGTTCACAATGATAACCTTGTGCGAAGGCGCATTGTCGTGGTTTTTAGAATTTTCTCTCCACAAATCTGGCCTTTTTCGTCGAATTTGCTCTCTTAAACGCCGCATAACGCTCAAATAATATTCTTTATTTACCGTTAGACCTTCCGGTAAGAATTCAGAGTGCACAACACCGCGATAGTCAAAGAAAACAGTCAACATGACTTGGACTTTTGATCGACTTTGGGGTGGTTTTTTCGGTTTCGGTTCAGTTGGAAGGCGCCACTCCGAAGCTTGTTGACTAGTTTGCATATCAAACTCGTAAACCCACGTCTCGTCACCAGTAACAATGCGTTTCATGAATGTTGGGTCCGAACTGACTCGTTCTAGCATGTCCTCAGCGACTTTCATGCGATTGAGTTTTTGGAGAAAATTCAGATCTTTTGGGACTAGCCGAGCAGCAACATGTTTCATACCCAAATTATTAGTTAAAATGGTACGGATCGACTCGTGAGATACAGAAAGTTCGGCGGCTATCTCTCTCAGAGTTGAATGGGGATTTTCAGTCACTATTTTCTTCACTTTTGCGATGTTAACTTCAGTTGCAGACGTTGACGGCCTACCAGAGCGAGGCAAATCTTCCATCACATCTCGACCGCTTTTGAATGCTTTGAACCACTCATAAGCACGAGTTTTTGATAAAGTCGATTCACCGTAAGCCTTCTGTAACATTTTCAGTGACTCCGAACACGAAATTCCATTGGCGATGCAAAATTTAAGACAAACTCTTTGTTCGATATTTTTGTCCATTATGAAATTCGCAATACACACTCGCGCCAAAATGGAAAACAGTTGTGCCAATCTAACAACTACAAAAAAACAAAAATTTGAATTTGGAACCATAAACAAATCATCCATTCCCGATACTTTTTTGACTGAATGTATATTGTAGCAGAGATTTATCTGATAAGAAGTCTTTTATGGAGTAATAGCACTTGTGCACTAGCAGATCATGGAGAGTCTTTTTAAATTTTTCTAATTTTGCAATCATTCGGATGGGCCCCGGAATATTATTAAAAATACGAGAAGCTATACAAAAGATGCTCTCATGCATTATATGAGTCTTGCTAGCTACTGTGCGTAATTTGTCCTTGCGTCGTTCAACGGGTGTAATAATTGTAGTATGTCAATATTATTTTTGACAAACACTGCGACCTCAAATATATATACCGAGACTCCTCCGTGCCTCGGAAAGCACGTTAAGCCGTTGGAGCCCGGCTGTCATTTGTGATTGACAGTCGTTACGGGTCGTCAGAAGCCTGGAAATCTGACAGCCAGTCTTACCAAGGGGTATCGTATTATCCAGTTACTGGGAGGTCAGATAGGCAGTCGCCCCAAATAAAATACTGGTATTCAGCTGCATATGGTTAGACTGGAAACCGACCTCAATATATTTGGAAAATGGCTAGGCAGATTGATATTGTAAACTCATTGACCTTAACAGTTTTGTTAACTTTTGACGCTACTTCGAAATCCCTTACAGAAAAATCCTTTGAAATTGTTTACATCACTTTCGCTTGACCAAAACATTGACAGTACCCAACATATAAATAGCATAAGTGCGAGGGGTGAAAGTTGAACTATTTCATTCGGCGGCGGGTTGCGGCCGTCAAATAGACGCTCGTAAACGTACGAAATATCCTGCACATGTCAAATGCTGTCAGTTGTGGTGCAGAATCCATTGACTTACGGGAAAAAGATTAGAAATTAAATCATCTGGAAGATAAACGTAGTTACTGGCATCGCTTGCAGAGTAAGCATGCTGAAGTGGTGGCATTTGGCTGGTCATGTTTGTCGGAGGACCGATGGCCAATGGAGCAGACAAGTCCTGGATTGGAGGCCGTGTATCGGCCAGCGTAGTGTGGGACGTCATCGAGCTTGATGGACCTTAAAAACGTGGTGGATGCAGAAAGTGGAGGTCAGGGTGTCCTGGCCCTTCAGCGGGATTGCCCGAAAGGGTTCCCGCTACCCCGGATTATAAAGGGCTATAAAGGAACATGGATGGGTTTTAGTCAGTGATGATTTCCCACCCTCAAAAAAGAAAGGGTCCTGGGAGAGGCTTATGTCCAACAGTGGACTGCGATAGGCTGACTTGATTGAGGCTGATGCGGATCTTTAAAAGTGAAGATTCCACCAATACGGGCTAAAACTTTTAGCTTGCAGTGTACAATCTGTATTTTCCCATAATTATTAATATCAGTTGGGACAGAAACACGCGAGCGGCATGTTATTACTATAGACACGTAAAACTTTTCAAAAGCTTCTAAATAAATGTAATGAAAACACTCGTTGACTTCAAACACAAAAACAAACGAACCGAACTCGCTTTACAAACCATTTCTCACAATTTAAGATTTAAAAATATCTGAGATATGTACAGAGGCCAGCACACCAAGTTACCCCAATCTGTCAAATTTCTTTGATAGTTTTTCAACTTTATTACAAACATGTAAGGTTCATTTTCAATTGGTAGAATTTGACAGTTTGGGATAGCTTGATGTGCTGGCGTCTGTACAAAGCAATAGCATGAGGAGTTCTAGTTTCAACCCCGTAAGAAAGGGGGGTGAAATATATATTCATGAAGCTTCATTTATCAAAATTATCGTACTGTATAAACTGTGGAAACAAACTCAACCCCAAAGAAAGCGAATCTCATGAAAATAAAAGGTCGCGGCGGCAGTTTTATGAAAGTTTTACTTCGCCCCCATTACCCTGGGGTTGTTTCATCCCCAGGCAAGCGTCAAGTGTGTTTGATTTTATTATTGACCTCATGATTTTTTGGTACATTTGATAGATTGTGAGGTCAAGAAGTCGATGAATCTATTTGTTACGGTGACGTTTCTGGATGAGCGATTGGCTCATGAAGAAAAATAGATTTTTTAATAGAGATTTGATATTGTTTTTACATACCTCATCATCTGGCTAGCTTTTTCCCAAATATATTGGGGTCGGCTTCCAGTCTAACCGGATTCAGCTGAATACCAGTATTTTACATGGAACGACTGCCTATCTGACCTCCACAACCCAGTAACTGAGCAGTACGATACCAAAATAGAAGCCCGAAAATCTGACGATCTCTGAATCGAATCTGACTGCACAAATGACAGCCGGGATCAACGGCTTGTACTTATTTTTACATACTTTATTGTTTTTACATACGTTCTGACTATAATTTTTTTATGAAGGAAAACTCCTCCCGTTAATTGTGGAGCGGAAGGAAGTGTCAGACTTTTACTGACTAAAACGTATCCATATGCCTTCATAAGCCCTTTGTGTTCCCTGTGCGTTTTGTATGCTGTATTTAACATAAATATTATTAGTTACACATAATAAACCTTTGGGATCAATTTATATCGTAATTAATTGATCATTACAATTTCGTAGTTTATTATTAAATGCATCATTTGTATATGATTACTGGGAAAACATAGCGCACCATCAACTTTGTATTTATGTGTAAGTTCTTTGTATGTAAATAGTATTTACATACAAAAATAATATTCTATTGAATTTTATTCTATGGCGGAATCTCCATTAAACTCAACTCAAAATTTACTTAGAATGAATCATATCTACAAAATAACTATTAATAAAAACATACGAACCATAAAAACCGTTTTTAAACCATTGATAGACCTATACGCAACGGTAGTAGAAAGATAGCTACGCCGTAGTCACAATTTGTGCTACGGCGTAGCATCTATCGCTACGACGCGACATCTATAAGAGCTACGCTATAGAAAACCGCTATTTTCTAAACTTAATTTTTAACAAAGACATCGTTACAAACCACTATGTTTACCGTATTTTGGTTGCATTTGTAGGCAAAAGCCTTAACGCAACTGTGGGCTAAACAAATGTTTTTTCAGCGCGGCATCGCACGTCCTAAAACTTAATCATCTTGTAATTATAACTATTTTCCTACCAACCCAACCCACCAGATAAGCAGACAAAACAAGAAAAGTTGTCCCACTATCACCTAAGGGGAACCCCTTATGATAAATTAGCTTCGCAATTAAGAAAAATTTTAAAAACTTCCCTCTCCTCCGTGTCATTAATCTTGAATAAGAAAAGGGGTGGGGGGTGTTGTTGAGAAAATATGAATTTATGAACCTTCCCCATTCCCCCTTAATGAGTTAAACATTTTTGGAAAGATTTTTAATCGTAAGTTTATTATTGTGATGGAGTTATAATTGGTTTAAATGGAACAACAGTGACAGCTTGAGTGATGGCTTTGGAATCGTTGGTAAAGTTTACAGTTTCTATATTTAAACGACCGTAATTAGTTTATATTTAGCTTGATGACTGGTTATATTTATAAAGTAATTAGTTAACAGTTGATCTTTGAGTTGTTAAGCTACGGTTAAGTAATTGATTCAAGGTAAAGTCGCCAGTACATCAAGTTACCACAAACTGTCAATTTTCCTCAATCGATTTTGAAGTTAACTAACAACATATTAATTTTTGAAATCATTTGGAGGAATCTGACAGTTTGGTATAACGATGATGATGCGCTGACAACCATACAATTTAAAAAAAAACAAACATTAGTACCTAGTATAGTTACGTATTCGTATACTTTTAAAACCTTTACGTCTATACTAATATTAAGAAAAGTGATATCATTTTGTAAGCTTGTATGTTGTGACTTTGTGAGTAATCTAGGAAACAAAAAAATCTCACATTTAAAAAAAACTACGCGGAGGAAGTCGCGGGCAAAGTGTTAGTTTGAAATGAATACGTAAAATTATAATACTACTCTGTCAAGAAAGTACCGGGAAAAGATCAATAATACACAAAATGTCTGTTATTCATCCAAATTTATTTTATCACCTTCAAAGTATGCTCCTTTAGAAACGATACACTTGCGCCAACGAATAATCCATTCATCAAAACATTTTTTAAACGCTGCTTCCGGAATTGAGTTCAGTTCTCGCCGCGAATTCTCCTTTATGTCTTCTATCGATTGAAAACGGGTGCCACGAAGTGGTAATTTGAGTTTAGGAAAAAGAAAAAAGTCAGCAGGAGCCATATCTGGTGAATATGGTGGTTGCTGGATGGTATTTGTTGAGTGTTTGGTCAAAAATTCGTTAATGATAGCCTTGTGCGAAGGCGCATTGTCGTGGTGCAAAATCCAAGAATTTTCTTTCCACAAATCTAGCCTTTTTCGTCGAATTTGCTCTCTTAAACGCCGCATAACGCTCAAATAATATTCTTTACATACCGTTAGACCTTCCGGTAAGAATTCAGAGTGCACAACACCGCGATAGTCAAAGAAAACAGTCAACCTGACTTTGACTTTTGATCGACTTTGGCGTGGTTTTTTCGGTTTCGGTTCAGTTGGAAGGCGCCACTCCGAGACTTGTTGACTAGTTTGCATGTCAAACTCGTAAACCCACGTCTCGTCACCAGTAACAATGCGTTTCATGAATGTTGGGTCCGAACTGACTCGTTCTAGCATGTCCTCAGCGACTTTCATGCGATTGAGTTTTTGGAGAAAATTCAGATCTTTTGGGACTAGCCGAGCAGCAACATGTTTCATACCCAAATGATTACTTAAAATGGTACGGATCGACTCGTGAGATACAGAAAGTTCGGCGGCTATCTCTCTCAGAGTTGAATGGGGATTTTCAGTCACTATTTTCTTCACTTTTGCGATGTTAACTTCAGTTGCAGACATTGACGGCCTACCAGAGCGAGGCAAATCTTCCATCACATCTCGACCGCTTTTGAACGCTTTGAACCACTCATAAGCACGAGTTTTTGATAAAGTCGATTCACCGTAAGCCTTCTGTAACATTTTCAGTGACTCCGAACACGAAATTCCATTGGCGATGAAAAATTTAAGACAAACTCTTTGTTCGATATTTTTGTCCATTATTAAATTCGCAATACACACTATATATGATATTACTAAAACCAGCACTGTATTTAATATAAATAACAGATGCAACTCAAACTCCGCGCCAAAATGGAAAACAGTTGTGCCAATCTAACAACAACAAAAAAACAAAAATTTGAATTTGGAACCATAAACAAATCATCCATTCCCGATACTTTTTTGACTGAATGTATACCAGCTTCTGTTCGCGGTTTCGCCTGCGTGGATGACGGAAATTATCCCAAGGAAACTTACTACTGGGATAAAATAAATTCTGTGTTAATCCAAGTCATAAACTACACCACACACTTTACACACACACACAACACACACACCCACACACCCCCACACACACACTACACACACACACCCACACACCCCCACACACACACTACACACACACACCCACACACCCCCACACACACACTACACACACACACCCACACACCCCCACACACACACTACACACACACACCCACACACCCCCACACACACACTACACACACTATTTACACTTTTTCCTATTGCACCTACCATTGTTTATCCCTACATCACCCAAAATATGTTAACTGGTAGATAATGCCTATGGCATTAAGTCCGCCTCTGTACATTTCTGTGCCAAATTTCATCCAGATTCGTTCAGCCGTTTGAGCGTGAAGGACGGGCAAACATACAAACTCACACACACACACACACTCAAAACTTTCGCCTTTATAATATTAGTGTGATAGTGTGCTTCCACTATATATTCTCTCCGTAAAGCTGCTAAAGACCAGTTCTTGTTGGAAGAGTCTAGCTCATCCCGCCACCTCAGTCAAGGCCTACCGCGATGTCGCATACCATTAAGAGATGCCATTTGTTTTTCTTAGTGTTTATTGTCATGTTTATGGTCTTATGCAATAAGTTGTCAGTGTTTTGTCTGTGGTCCATCCATTGTCTATGGCCAATGGTTTTAATGGTTCTGAATACGAGGTTTTTTAGCTGCTTTGCACGGGTTTATTTAGTGACTAAGTTTATTTTTTAGAAATGTGCGTTTTGTTTGTGCAAATTAATCATTTTTTCTTTATTTCTTCTTTCTTTCTGTCTTTCTTGCTTCCATTAACTGGGTCGTAAGTTGGCCTATTGGTTTTCTGACATGCAGCAGATATGTCCAGCCCAATTAATTCCATGTGACAATAGTAATCTTTGTAAGGGAACAAATCGAACCTTTAATATCATCATCATCATCTGCCTAGCCTTTTGCCAACTATGTTGGGGTCGGCTGCCAGTCTAACCGGATGCAGCTGAATACCAGATCATAATAAATACGACAAAATCGAACCTTTAACATTATCATAAAACCAATACAAAAATATCACACAAAATCACACCCGAAAAAAATTGCAAAACTAAGCAGTTACCCTTTAACGCCTACAAGCGAAGATTGCTGACAGCTCTGTTAATCCCCCAAGGAAATAAGCGCGAAGGCTCAAGATAAGCATTCCCTGATCACCAGAGTGTAAGGTAGTCAGGTACCCAATATCCGAACTTATTGCACTAACTACCTCTTTGTTATTTCGCTTGAAATCGCTTGCGATCAAATATTTAAAGTGTTTGATCTTTGGGAAGATTTTTGGGTTGGGAAAGGTGCTGATTTTGGAAAATTGATCTTGTAATTTATAGTCATAGCCTTCCAAGCATTCGCATAAGAATTCGCTTACGTATTGTTAAGGTCAATCAATCTGCCTAGCCTTTTCCCAACTAAGTTGGCACCGGCTTCCAGTCTAACCGCAGCTGAATACCAGTATTTTACATGGAGGGACTGCCTATTTGACCTCCACAACCCAGTCAGTAACTGGGTAATACGACACCCCTTGGTAAGACTGGCTGTCAGACTGATATAGCACTACATACTATTGGTTTAAGTTACTTGAAGCGTCGGACACAAATACACGAACAAAGAAAGTGCAGAACGGTGTACAGTGGCGTATCTTGAGAGAAAACTATGTCCAGCGGACAAAGATAGGCTCCCGATAAAGTTACAGACAAATACCAAAGATAAACAACACAAAGTCTTCAACAAAGTGAAGACTTGAAGTTAAAAGAATAGTTTCCATGGCTACAAGATCACGTTCAGATGCGTTCGCGTTTATACCGGTCGTACTCGTAAAGACGCAACGACATACGATTGTCTATAAAGTGCGGTGCACACTGTGGAGCGAGGAACGGTAATGCTGCTTTAATCAGTCTTCTAACCGTCTGGTTTTGCTGTTGAGTTTTAATTTAATAATAATAAATAAATTCATTTATTTTAGGTTGCCAAAATACATTATTTTTTATTTAGTAGGAAAATTTAATTAAACGTAACAACTAGGATAAAATACAATAAAATCAATAGAAACAGTCAGATAATAATGAATACCTTCTCTCCGACACCGCCACAGCAACAAGTCTGCTGGAACAATGCCGGATGAAGGGGCAGTCCAGCCTTCCCGCAATCATAGCTAGATAATACTTTAATACAAGTACTATCAGCGGGACTGTTCGAAGGTGTAATCGCTGCCCCGGAGCGGCTTAGAAAGAAACATGGATGGGTTTTAGTCAGTAAACGTCTGACACTCCCTTGCGCTCCAACCACAACGGCCCTCCCGTTGAATGTTTTATCATATAAAAAATACAACTATTACTTAATTTGGACGGATTTGAATGCGATTTTTATTAAATTGTTGTGTTTGCAAAAATTTTATAAGATGTAAGAAAACATCCCGCCCTAGAAACTTCTAACAAAAGTATCTCCACAGCAAGTCTATTTATTTGTTTCTTGTACTATACATGAGTACATATACAAAAGATTTATACGGTCTTAAAATAAAATTAAAAAACCAGACCATCGTATTTGTTTAGCTTATTTTAAAAGTTGAAGGAGTATGGAAAATTTCATAAAACTCAAAGTTTAAATTGTCTTTACAAGCAATAATGAGGTAGAAGTTCACAACAATACTATTGACCTACTATATCCCAAGTGACTGTGTCCTTAGAACATCAGAACATGAAAATTTGATGATCACCCACGGCGGTCATGATACCTTGTAATAAAACCGGGCGATGTCAGCCCTTTTGTCTTTTACATTTTAAGATATTTGCAGTTTTGCTTAGTAATCTGGGACTTGGAAGTTTAAGAATAAAAGGTAAGGACTCAGTTTAGAAGATTACATCATTGCGTACATAATATTTGGAAAACAAATATTTAAAAAACCTTATCAGAGACTAGACTAGCCTAGACACTATTCATTTTATTTGAGGAAAGGTTGATACCTAGATAATAATAAACTCTTCAAAGATACTTCAAAGATAAGTCTTCATCACCACTTCTTTATTTTTTTCTATCTTCTTGTTCTTTAAAATTCTATAAAAAAATATGCTTTCAATGTTTTCAGAGTTCTGTTCCGACGACTCTACTCGTTATTTGCTGACAAGTATTTCAAACATCTACTAAAACCTCATTTTATCAGTATCTGAACTAGTTTTCCCACCTCAAACTGGTTTCTCAATTAGTTTTTCCATCTTAAACAAGTTTCACGCTGAACATGTTTAATGATTTGTGGTGCACGCGGGCCTAACTTTGCAGAAGAAGCAAGAAATCCTCATCCTAAATTCATGTGAATCCAAAGGCTGGAGTTTACGTGTGAATTTCATAGCTTTAATTAATGGGAGTCCCATAAATTAGGGCTGTAGACTACACGGAGGTGTAGGTGGGGTGGAAAGATTGTTGTACTCTGGGAGCTATGCCATAGCGTTAAAGTAGCAATGTCTTTATTATACTAACGTCAGGTGGCCATGTTTAGGGCACGCCACGATAGTGGCGGTAAGGCCCCTCTTTGAGGAGTGGCTAGAGAGGCGTCACGGCGCCCTCACCTACCGCCTGACGCAGGTCCTCACCGGACATGGATGTTTCGGGAGGTTCCTGCACATCATCAGGCGGGAGGAAACGCCCGGGTGTCACCACTGCGAGGATCGCCCAGAGGACACGGTAGAGCACACGGCGCAAACCTGCCCCGCATGGGCAGAGCACCGCCGTGTCCTCGTAGAGGCGATCGGCGGCGGCGACCTCTCGCGCCCGGCCCTGGTGCAAGCCATGGTCCGGGGCGAGAGGGAGTGGGAGGCAGTCACCTCCTTCTGCGAAAAAGTCATGCTCGCGAAGGAGGTGGCGGGATGGGAGAGAGAAAGGTCCTCCCGTCCCAGCCGCCGCAGGAGACGCCCCGGGCGTCGGGAGCCACGTGACGACTCCCGGCCACCGTAGGCGCGGGCCTGCGGACGGTGAGTAATGGGTGACTCACCGTCCGATCAGAACCAGACCCGTGCCGTACGGCGCGTACATGTTCCACGCGCGCCTCAAAGAGATGTCAGCATATGAAGGGGCCCCTCAGGGCCAAGCCTGCCGGGTAAGCGGGATTGTCCGAAAGGGTTACCGCTACCCCGGAACATAAAGGGCTACGGAAGGAACATGGATGGGTTTTAGTCAGTAAGAGTCTGACACTCCCTTCCGCTCCACCCAGAGCGGGAGCAGTCATTGGATGATTTCCCAGCCTTAAAAAAAAAAAAAAAAAAGGTGGCCATGTTTGCTTTATTCTTTCGCGTTGTTGAAATGATACAAAATTGAAGCTGTCAAACGATTTGCTGATAACATATGTGCTAATATTGACCTCTTTTGTACAGAAAATACGCCCTAGCGGACATTAATATTGACCTAATTGGTGATGTTCTTGAGAAACGTACCACCGGGATAAAAAGTATCCTATGTGCTATTCCAGACTATAATCTTTCTCTGTGCCTATGTGCTATTCCAGACTATAATCTTTCTCTGTGCCTATGTGCTATTCCAGACTATAATCTTTCTCTGTGCCTATGTGCTATTCCAGACTATAATCTTTCTCTGTGCCTATGTGCTATTCCAGACTATAATCTTTCTCTGTGCCTATGTGCTATTCCAGACTATAATCTTTCTCTGTGCCATATTTTATTCAGATACGTTTTGAAGGGGACTGTCTTATGTAATTTAGACCTTCAAAAAATGCTGATTTTCAGCCTAGTTTGAATAATTGACTTTGAATTTTGATTTTTATTTCATAGCTTAGCTCACAAATAAATGAATTTGAATTTGAATTTGAACAGCCCACACTGGAACACCATCCCAAACCACACATCGAAGAGTAGAGTGCTGGTATTACACACAGTTCCTCAAATCTATTGAGAGCTCACGTGCGCCTAGTTTTTGTGGCCCGACGACGTTGCATCGAGATACTCTTTCCAAATCTGTGATATATTTTGGATGGATTAGATTTCAGACTGAATTTCAGGTTTTTAGTACAGAAGCCAGCACATTAAGTTACCCCAATCTATCAAAAATCTTTGATAGTTAATCAACATTATTACAAAAGCATAAGGTTTATTTTCAATTTGGAGAATTTGACAGTTGGGATAGCTTGATGTTAAGGTCTGTACATATCTCCTACGTACGGTGTGCTGTTATAACGTTCTGAAGGTTGTTGAATACCAAGATTGTCACTTAAGGACTAACATTTAGACACTACTTACGTACTTGTAATTAACTTGCCCCTTAACTAATTCAATAGGGTTATTGACAGCCTACCTGGTCAGCGGGATTGGACCGCTACCTCGGAACATAAAGGGCTAAAGAAGGAACATAGATGGGTTTTAGTCAGTAAGAATCTGATTTTTTTCGCGATTTCAGGTATAGTTCCATAGTCTAAGTTGTCCATTTTAATGAGCATATGGCATACTCTCTGGGGTTACTGAAACTATATACCGTGTGTTAGGTTAAACGGGGAACCGTTTAACCTAACACACGGTATATTAAGTGTACCTCCTATCTGTTCCCACTGACCTATTCCACTATCCGCCAGTAATTTTGTGACAGCAATATTGCGTGAGTCTTGAAGTTAAATCGATGTACGGAGGCAGTTAGTTAGGCGGGGCCTAATGTCCGTTTTATTGGTGTCCAGTACGTGCCAGGTTGTGGAGCAGAGAATGGCGTGGAGTAGGTTAGGGCCTCAGGAGATATTTTTTAAAGTTTTATTTAATTATTTAGTACTTCAAGCATGAAGATTATATACACGAACGGATTTTTTGCGCAACGTTACATTTTGTTTAGAATTGTTTTTTGAATAAGGCTTTTAAAAGGCTGTTTTCACTAATGAAACTGAACCGCGTTCAAGACCTGTTAGTGTCAATTTTCCAAAGAAAATAATGACACTGAATTTTTTGAGTTGCTGAGAAATTTCTTAACTCATTTGAGATTTTCTGTCATTTGTGGATCTTTGTCAGTCGGTACAGGTCGCCAGACGCCCGAACGTCTGACATCTGAAAGCCCGAAAATATGAACTGTTCTGTACATTTTATTGAGTGTGCCTAAATATATGCACAGCAACAGCTCATATTTATTTCGCGATTTCATGGTTCACCCCATAGTAAAAGTTGTTCGTATCGATGAGTACAATGCTGCCACGAAATTTTATTTTTTTACCACCTTATACACGGTGATTTTTAATTCAGTATTAACCTTTCAGGGCCTGAAAGAACACATGATTATGAGCAACTTTCACTATGACACCAAGTCAGAATTATCAAAAAAAATCGGCTTTTTCATACAAAATTACAATATTGACTTGATGAAAATGTATGAAACAGATGTACCTATATTTTTTTGTTATTTTGTAGTTGGCCCCATAGTGAAAGTTGTTTATAATCACGAGTACTAACATCTACTAAAAGGTTTATATTGAATTAAAAATCAACGTGTATAACGACTCTATGCATTACCATTTTCCTTTAGGCGTGAGACGTACGTACGGTGCGAGGCGCCCTGCCATGACATATTGAGTCTAACACATCACCTGGCGATAGTTTATATTGTAACAACTATTATGTGGCTTTATTTACTTACTCGTGTCGACACGAGGTACCTTTACGAGAAAAATCGATATGGTCAAATTACGCTGCACGGAGGACCTCGTGGCCAAGTACTACTACAGCTGTACAGGTTGATCCATCAGGTTAAGCTACGCTTGCCGGAGGTGGCCGTGGATGGGTGACCATCTTTACATACCGAGACTTCTCCGTGCCTCGGAAAGCACGTTAAGCCGTTCGTCCCGGCGGTCATTTGTGCACCTTTGACAGTCGTTACGGGTCGTCAGAAGCCCGAAAATCTGACAGCCAGTCTTACCATGGGCTATCTTATTACCCAGTTATCGGATTGTGGAAGTCAGATAGGCAGTCGCTTCATGTAAAATACTGGTATTCAGCTGCATCTGGTAAGACTGGAAGCCGACCCCAACATAGTTGGGAGAAGGCTAGGCAGATGATGTTCAAATTACGCTGCACATGGCGAGGGTGAGTGACCACCCATTTCATATCAGTCATGACGTGCAGCAGTGATAGCCTAATGATGTGACCGTCGGAGTGCCAAGTCATAGTTTTCGAGTTCGAACCCAAGCCACGCACCTCAGATTTTACAGATTCATGAGCGTATTGTATTATTATCACTTGTTTAAAAATCGGTGAAGGAAAACAGCGTGAGGAAACAGAGCATGTCTGAGAGATATTGTCAACAGCATGTGAAGCTAAGTCAGAGGCCCATGGGCAGCATAAATACTCTGACACCAGGTTAGTCACCGGTCACACCACTAGGCTATCACAACTTCAATAAAGATATAAAGAAAAATTGTTGTAATTGGGACACGCACAGGAAATTAAAGCAATTAAAAAATGGAACATTACAACTAAACAAACTAATTAGATTTTAGGTAAACAATTAACATTTGTAATCCCCTTATATCTGCAATTATCCGTTTCCTATGGAACCTATTCCTGTTTTCTCAATAATACCAACATTTCTCGATAACACAACATAGACAGTCGCTTTGTACTGGTTATAATAACTAGGGATGGGCAGCGATACAGCCTACACGATATCGATCATAATTATATAATTATTGCTTTCGTTATGTAATTGGGTATTTGAAAGGGTAGTCAATAACGTTACTTTTTATGAACTGTCAAAACTCTGTATTTATACATGTTTTGTATGAAATATAACAATGTGACGTCACAATTTTTTTAGAATCAAATGGAAAACTTATTAGATAGCATTATATGCAATTTTATAATTATTTTACATCGTCGCATAATATTTAATTTCTGTACATTGGTGGAACTTTTTAAGACGAGCGATATCTATGTGATATAATTTTATTTTTGTCCGTTTCAAATAGTCTACCAAGTAATACCATACCAAGCCAATTCAAAACGTCAAACTTGACATATAGTTTTATGACAGTTGCGCGCATAGACTATAAAGGCAGCGCGTGAGTCGTTGCCCGAAATGTAAATCTTATAATAAATTATTTATTTCAATTCAAGTGTTTTTATTTTTAACACATGCTGCACCGGTTAGACATCATCACGTCAACGCCGGCTGTTGCTGAAAATCATCGCTGCTCGCGGCTCTGTCTCGCATGGGGCCGTAGCATTATGCTGAGCAATGACTGTTTTGTGCGGATGTGACGCATATTTTTTCACAACTTTAAAGGTCACAGCTCATTAGAGCCACCCGGCACCCACTCGCCTTCTGCGGCCAGTATTCTATATATGGACTTGTATGGGTATGCGCCCATATTATTAATGTTAGTTTGTGTGTATCTGTGTATGTTTTGTGTGAGTGACGGTCAAAATCTGGGTGTACTATAGGTAGACATCTGTCTAATCCATCAGAAAATACAGGCGTAATGTTATGATTTATAAATATGCCAAATATTAAGCTCAATATTTTTGACCCGCAGTAAAACCATTTCAGATTAATTACCGATTATACTCGTATCATAATGGATAATTATAGCGATTGGATTTTGATGTTGCATAACAAATCGGTGGCATTATTCTAATATTCAAGCTGATGTTGCATTAACTATTAATTTGCAATTTCGACAACATCGACACGTTAAAGGCAATTGCTAAATATGCTATTACAAACAATTGGTGGATAAAGCTTGGTGGAAGTATTAATGTTTTCAATATACAGAGGGGCTTTCCTTTTAACGGCCTATACTAGCCTGTACCAATTTCAAGCTGTGTACCAAAAATCAATTAAATAGGAGCTCTAGTTTAGCCGCAAATGATTTTTTAAGTTTTTTCTCCGATTGAACACGATGTATCTTTCCTAACAGCTGATTATGTTCATAAACGATAAATCTTAGTATAACCTACGATGCGTTGTTACAAGTTCAGTTTTTATTTACAAAGGATGGTTGTTTTACTCTGATTTGTTTGCTATTTAGTTGGTTTTTACATATAGTTACAGTTTTATAATTCATGTAATTTTATACAAAACATTGTATTTTTTTTAAAGAGTGTTGTTCGAAAGACTGTAGTTTCTTGCCGATTCTTCTCCATACAAAACTACTTTTTAAAAGAGGCAACTAAAATCAATTCTGTTTATTGTTCAATTTGACGTTCAGAAGCTTTCTTCAGAAGAATTCTTGTGCCTATTTGAAATGATTTGACTTTGACTTTGTTTCAAGTATTGACCAAAAATAAAAAATATAAAAAATTACGATATTTTTTAATCTCCAAGAGACAAAAAACAATTTATCGACTCGTCCCATCCCTAGTTTAACTAGAAGCACAGGATACAGGATAAAAAGAAAAATCCTGCTACAATAAAGAGTGGTGGTTGAGTGTTTAAGATAGTGGTATAGTGGGGGAAAGTTTTGTTATTAGCCGACTGTGGGAAGAGGGTGTTATGGTTTCGTGTATGTATGTTTGTGTTTTGTTTTGTGTGATAGTGGGGTGACACAAAGAAGTGTCTGGGATGGAATGATTGTTTTCGGTTTTACGCAAGTGTTTTTTGGATCCCATGATTAGTTATGGTTTAAAACGGTGCACACATTCATGTGTATTAATGTATCTATAGATATAGCAAAAATGTAACGGATCGCTGTCTGTACAGACGCCAGCATATCAAGCTATCCCTAACTGTCAAATTTTCTCAATTAAAAATGATCCTTATGTCTTTGCAATAAAGTTGAAATACTATCAAAGAAGTTGAGATTTGACAGATTGTGGTAACTTGATGTGCTGGCCTCTGTACATGGACGATATATTATGAGAAAAAATATTATTGGAACCTTTATCAACGCAAATAGCACCCAAAACAATGATTGTTAGAATTTTTGTGTGTTTGTGCGTTTGTGCACGCTAGTCTCAGAAACGGCTTATCCGATTTAGATGTTTTCACTAATATATTGTGCTAAGCTTCACTTAACAAAGTTATGCCAATTTAAAGAATCACGTCAAACATTTGTTAAATTAATTCTAACCTATTTTTATAAGGTGTTAACAAAAATAACTAAGAATTTCGTGGGAGCATCGTTACGAACAACTTTTAATTTAATAATCGTAAAAAAAATATGAGCTGTTCGAAACATTAATGCACGCGTAACTCAATAAAATCTATGGAACAGCTCCTATTTTTTAGTGTTTTTAGGGTTCATCCCATAGTAAAAATTGTTTGTAACGATGAGTACAATGCTCCGAGTTAATTTTTTTGTCTCAAAAATATCTCCTGATATTGCGATATAACAAAACACCACACGCGAACGAAGTCCGTATCAAAAACTAGTATCTAAATACAGTTAAAACACTTCGTTATTTCACGGTAAAAACAAAGCAATGTTATCTATTTACTATTTTCATTGAAAAAAAATTCAAAAGTTCAGAAAAGTTAGAACAACAATAATCGACAATAACTGTAGTTATTCAGGCGTTATATATCTAATGCTTTAATAAATGGCGTATAGCTTACTTGTATGCTACTAGTTATAAGTATATTGGAAGTATAATCAGCTTATAACGTTCTCACTGCTGGGACCCAGAACTTCTCTCTGTGAGAGGGAGTTGGCCGTAATCCACCACGCGCGTACAGTTGTCTAAATTATTTCATCAACACTGCTCTCAAAATGGCGAATGAAAACATCGTGAGGAAACCGGTATGTTCTAAAATTCAAAATTCGAATCCAAGAGAGTAGAGCCCAATGGGGTATTTGAAAGGGTAGTCAATAACGTTACTTTTTATGAACTGTCAAAACGCGGCATTTGTACGTGATTTATATGAAATATAACATTTTGACGTCACAGATTTTTAGAATCAAATGGAATACTTATTAGCATTAAATGCAATTTAACAATTATATCTTCGCATTATATTTAATTTCTGTACGGTGATAGAAGTTTTTATGACGAGCGGTCTTTTTTCCATGTGATATTATATATTTTTTTTGACTGATTCAAATAGTCAATTCTGTAAAATAACCAACTTGTCAATAATGTTTCGGTAGTGTGTAAGTAGTGTCTCAATAGACCAACCATTAACATTTGGTTTTCTATAAATTATTTATGGTCATTCACTTACCACTGTTAAGTTGAGGTATGCTTGCCGGGGTTGGTCTGTGGATGGGTGACCATCTTCAGATAAATTTATCGAGACTCCTCCGTGCCTCGGAAAACGCCGTTGGCCCGGCTGTCATCCGTGAATCTTTGACAGTCGTTACGAGTAGTCTGACAGCCAGTCTTACCAACGGATATCGTATTGCCCAGTTAGTGACTGGGTTGTTGGGGTCAGATAAGCAGTCACTCCATGTAAAATACTGGTATTAAGCTGTATCCGGGTGGACTAGAAGCTGACCCCAATATAGTTGGGAAAAGGCTCGGCAGATTAAGAGAGTCTGACACTCCCTTCCGCTCCACCCAGAGCGGGACGAGTCTTAGGAAGATTTCTCAGCCTTTAAAAAAAAAAAGGTCAATAACGTTACGTTTAATGAATTGTCAAAACGGGGAATTTGTACGTGATTTGTATGAAATATTGCAATGTGACGTCACAGATTTTTAAAATCAAATGCGTACTTATTAGCATTCAATGTAATTTTACAATTATACCTTCGCATAATATTTAATATCTGTACGGTGATGGAAATTTTTAAGACGAGGGGTCTTGTTTCTATATGTTTTCATATTTTATTTTTGACTTTTCAAATAGTCAATTGTCTCAAATCTCCGAACTCTCAGTAAACAAGATTGGTCATCAGACTCATAAGTTATCTTAACTATAATAACAATCAATAAATTAATAACAATAACATTATTCGCACCATAACAATTATACCACAGCTAAGCAATATCCTAGTGATGTGACAAACGAGCAGTAATTTGTAAGTATCGATAGATCGTAGTGCGGCGCTCATATCGATTTATGAGCTGTCATTAATCGATACTCTGATACTGATTTGTCGATGTTTGAGATTGCGGAATTAATATCGATGGTAGGTATATGTTAGATGTCATGATATGGTGGTCTGTAGCATGTTGACAGCTACGCAGTAGAAGCGAGTGTTTGACAATGAGCTATTGAATTAATCCATCTTATTATTGATAACGTAGAAATAATTAACGTTATAAAAACGAATTTTATGTATTATGTAAACCGACTAATAATATAAACGTGTAAGTTTGTGAGGATATGTGGATGTTTGATTTGACACAGACACACTAATATTATATAAGGTGTTAAAAAACGAGCTCTATGAATTTCGTAGGAGCATTGTTACCTACCGGTATGAACAACTTTAACTATGGGATGAACCCTGAAATCGCGAAAAAATTATGAGCTTTTCCATACATTTATGCTCACGTAACTCAATAAAATGTATGGAACAGCTCATTTTTTTTTCAGTTCAGTTTCAGAATCAATGTGGGTTGGTGTCAAGTTACATTTGTTATGTAGGCTGCATGACACTTTAAAAGAGTATCAGTTTTATTGAGAAGTGTGAACCATAATAGTCGTTTTATCGGCTATGCCCCTTTTTTTTTAGGGTAGGAAATCATCAAATGAGGCTCTGGGTGGAGCGGATGGGAGTGTTAGACTTTTACTGACTAAAACCCATCCATGTTGCTTCCTTAGTCCTTTATGTTCCGGGGTAGCGGTAACCCTTTCGGTCAATACCTCTTACCCGGCAGGCTTCGGATCTAACAGGACACGTAACGTACGCGCCGTCTGGCACGGTCCGCAGGCCTGCGCCTACGGTGGCCAGGAGTCCGTACGTGGCTCCCGACGCCCGGGGCGTCTCCCGCGGTGGCTGGGACGGGAGGACCGTTCCTTCTCCTATCCCGCCCCCTCCTTCGCGAGCATGACTGCTTGGAGGTGACTGCCTCCCACTCCTTTATACCTTAGCGACGAGCTCCTCTAGAAAGCATTAAATAAGACATCAAAATAACAACGTTGACGGTTTTCCTAAATTTATCCGGAGTCACGCGTTTTTACTAATCCTGTAATTAAACCATAAAATCGCACAGATTACGTGTGACTCTCATTCAACGTCAGCCAATTAGTGTTTCCGACAAATTAATTAATTGTTTTTTTCCCCTAAAATATACAGGTTTATTTAAAAAAATCACAATAAAAACATGTCGGGAACAATTAAGCGTGGAGTTTACGAAGCGCTGAAATATTGCGCGGAAACTTTAGAGGCATTAAAAAGTTTTCGTTTTAGGATACCCCTACTAAGGGAACCAGTGTTTTGATATATTATGTGGATTACTTTAAATCAAATCAAATCAAATCAATCTTTATTTGTGAACATAAGTACAAAAAGGTGTTATTTATACATTTTAGCTGATCTGTATGTTCGGCCAATAATCGGCATACAAATATAATATTAGTAAGCAGGTTATTTTTACTATCATAATTAATTAAAAAAAACTCACACATTGACTTATTACTTGTTGAAATTTTAGGAAAATTCGCCTATATGATAATGTGTGAATCTATCGCCTAATGAATATACGTATCGTTGTTCTATGTATCTGTATTTTTTTTTCACCTTTTTGGCAAGTATAGTGTTTTGTCCAAGGTGCATCGTCTTCCCCAGTTAAATATGGTTAATACTTATAATAACAAAATATTGAAAAATATCTTAAAAGATTAACGGTGGAGTTTTATGTCCATTCTTCTCCATAAGAAACTTTTTAGAAGGGGCAACTAAAGTCCTTTTTTTTTAATGTTGACTTTCGAGAGTGTGCCTTACTGAAATTAAAAAAAATACTTTTTTTTTGTTCATGGTCTGCGGATATGTGAGTAATGATTGTGAATTATTATCGGCCTGTATCTTCATACCGATGGCCGCACACAAAACGAAAGTTTAGGGATCATACAACACGTGTGAGTGTCCACAGTAATCCCTGTTTGAGTACTGCTCCTTCTGGATCGGGGTTCAGGGGACAATGAAAATCGGGTTGAATTGACCGAATATATTTCGCGTGTTCCCTGAGAGAGAACCGTTCGCCCGGACCAGTGCGCAGTAACTGGCCGTTCCAATTCATACATCACGCGCGTATACAATTTGCTTACCTTGCACTCTGCCTTACATACATACATGTGTCCCTACACTACTTCCCCCCAAAATTTTACAAAAATTTTCTTACATTGCTAGGTACACTTATCATAACATTATTCCTAGTTACATTCAAAGTGTGAACGTTATGTTACAAATGGTTACATATTGCGATAAGCACTGGTCACTGGATAATAACAATACACGGTGGCCGTATCTTATTACGCGTAGCTGGCTTGTGGCGGTTGCTGTGGTACGCTGCGTGTTTCTACGCGGCCAGGCAACACAGTCACAACACCGGATGCATCTTTGATTTCTTTGTGTACCATTTTCTTGACGCGGTGTCGAAAATGCCGACACAACACTAGCACTGCGATTAGCGCGACCGCGGTTGCCATGACTGCGAAACCGATCTCGTACTTCGTCACTTTTGACTCTATCGCGTTATTTTGGGCGATGACAACTTCTTCTTTGCTGTACGTCTTGCCCATGGTTAACAATTTTTACGTAAGTCTCGCTACACGGAATGATAATGAATGCTATTTAACTCAGTGCTTCTTGCAGTACGTATTAATAATTAATAAGTATAGGTACATATGTAAGCAAAATAAAAGTTCATTTGCTTCAAGGCCGATGGTTGTTGTATTACATTTTGCACACACTGATATTCAATATAATGTTCAATCTTGTTTACATAAAATTGCCATAGCATAGTCGGCATTATTTCTATACTAGTTATGTTACAGGGTGCGGTCATCCATTTTTCGGGAGCCGACTTAATGGTATTCCATTTGGCAATACAAAAACTTACATCTAGATTTTAAGGGTAGTTGCCGTAACTTCCACTCTGCAATAGCATAATGACACCATAACGGCCGGCAGCTTCCGTTACGACAACGCCGAACAAAATAATAATAAAAAATTAGCTACAAGGTTAACAAAAACACAAAATACTGTTAACCTGTTGGAACATTAATAGTCGCAGTACTCATTGAATCTTACGGGTGGTCTAATAGTGCGACCACTGCGACTTGTCTTTGGCTGAGGCTTATTACCGATTGGAATCGGTGACAATGGTACTGGGTTCGATTCCGAGTCTGCGTTTTTATGCGAATTATCTACAGAAGTGCCTGTTTGTTTGTCATTTCGTTCTTCGTTTAATAAGTATGCTGGTTTCAGCCTATCAATGGACACACTAGCTTTCCTGTTTGGTAGCTGAATTACAAATACTTTGCCTTTTCTTTCTATAACTTGGTAGGGGCCTTCGTAAGTAGGTGTTAATGGTTTTCGTACCGCATCGTTGCGAATAAATACATGTTCGCATTTATATAGATCACTATGAATAAACAATGTACGTGAGTCTCGCGATTGCTGTGATACCGGTTTTAGATTTTTTATCGTATCTTTTAAGTGCCTTATGAACTCGTGATCGTCTCCGCTTCGTTTATTGGAGGCGCTGTAGAAGTCTCCCGGTAAACGAAGCGTTTGGCCGTACACGTACTCTGCGGGACTAACGCCATTGTCACTCCTACCTACTGTACGTAACCCTAATAATACCGTTGGCAGTTCATCGAGCCAGGACGAGTTGTCAATGAGGCGAGCTGTTAGCGCTGACTTCATGGAGCGATGCCAGCGTTCCACAAGACCATTGCTTTGAGGATGGTATGGTGTGGTACGCGTTTTCGTTATACCCATGTACTTCATTAATTGCGTGAATAACGAGCTCTCGAATTGCCGCCCTTGGTCGCTCGTCAGTTTATTGGGGCAACCGAATCTACTAACCCATGACTCATAAAATACTTTTGCTACGACTTCTGCCGTGATTTCTTTTACTGGAATGGCCTCCGGCCAACGCGTACATCGGTCGATCATGGTGATTAGGTACTTGTGCCCTTCTCGCGAGGTAGGAAGGGGGCCTACTATGTCGATATGAACTTGTTCAAAGCGGTCACATGCTGGGAACTGTTGCAGGTCCGATACCGTGTGTCTATTAACTTTTGATTTTTGACACTGTAAGCATGTTTTTGCCCATCTTCCGACATCGCGATTTATTCCTGGCCAAAAAAAACGTTGTGCGACCAATTTACGCGTTGCCCTTATGCCCGGATGGCTGACGTCATGTACCGTGTTGAATGCAAGTTTTCTAAAATTTTCTGTTAAATAAGGCCTACAAGAGTTGGTCGAGATTTCGCAATAAATTTGTGCATCACTGTTTGGAATATGATATTTCTTTAAACAAAAGTTGTTATTTCCTGCGCTCAATAATTGTGCGAGTTCAGCGTCGCCGTCTTGCGCTATCGCTAATTCTGTGAAGTCGAGTACAGTTGGGCAGTGTATGGTTTCAACGCGCGATAATGCGTCGGCTACGGCATTATTTTCGCCTTGTATGTACCTAATGTCCGTTGTAAATTCGCTGATGAATAACAACTGCCTCGTGCGTTTTGGCGTTTCACAATTGCTGTGTAGTTTTGTGAATGCATAGATTAAGGGTTTATGATCTGTAAAGATCGTTAACTGATTGCCCTCAAAGAGATACCGAAAATGCTTAATTGCCATGTAAATGGCTAACAATTCTCTGTCGTACGTAGAATACTTTTGTTGAGCTTTTGTAAACTTCTTCGAAAAGTATCCTAATGGCTGCCACGCTCTACCTATTTTTTGCTGCAGCACGGCTCCCGCGCAAGTGTCTGAGGCGTCAGTCATCAGTGCTAAGGGTACATTTGCTTTAGGGTGTGACAACATTACTGCATTCTTTAAACCTTGTTTACACTTCTCGAAAGCTTCCATTGAATTGCTATCCCATTGTATAACCGTTTTATCTTTCTTTTTGGCGCCTTTCATAAATTCGTTGAGGCTTGCCTGATGGCTGGCGGCGTTTGGAATGCCTGCTCTATAGAAGTTGATCATACCTAAAAACCTTCTCAGTTGTTCTACGGTTTGAGGACGCGGGAAATCTAAGATCGCCTTAATTTTATGGTCTAGTGGTTTAATACCGTTCGTCGAGACCTCATATCCTAAAAATTCGATGTTAGATTTTCCAAACTCGCACTTTGATAGATTAATGGTGATGCCAAACTGCCTAAATCTTTCCAAAACCTGTTTCAGATGCATTTTGTTCTCTTCTATTGAGTCGCTAGCTATAATGACGTCATCGACAAAACTAAATAAAAAGTCTAACCCTTGCAGTACTGTGTGGTTCATGAAACGTTGGAATGTCTGACTCGCGTTACGTAAACCGAAAGTCATGCGCGGGAATTCGAATAGCCCGAAGGGGGTTATGATTGCCGTTTTCTCGATGTCTTCCTTCGCAACTTTCACGCAATGGTACGATTTGTTAATATCCAGTTTTGTGAAAATTTTCTTACCTGACAGTACGTAGGTGAAGTCGTGCAGCCGTGGTACTGGGTATCGGTCTGGTTTCGTGATGGCGTTCAGGCGCCTATAGTCGCCACACGGCCGAATATCCCCGTTTTTCTTCGCCACCACATGTAGCGGGCTGGCCCACGCGCTGTTGGAGGGTCTGCAGATTCCCATTTCCTGCATTAACCTGAATTCTTCCTTCACCTTGTGATACCTGTTTGGAGGAAGCGGTCTTGCGCGCGCATGTACTGGTGGTCCCGTCGTTTCGATGTGATGCGATACTTTGTTATTATCGCTGACGGTGTCGTCGTCCCTATACGGCGTGGGTTTAGTGATATCTGAGAACTCTGATAATAGCTCGTGAAATGGATGGCCAATGTTTACGATACTGATTGAGGGTTCCGAACCTTTCACCATGCTACCCCTGGTTAAGGATTTGTAATTCATTTCTACCAATTTTTGCGCGTTTAGATCTACTAATAATTTATAATGACGTAAAAAATCCGCTCCTAAAATTGGCTGTTTAACATTTGCTACAATGAAGGTCCATTGATAAGGTTGATTGAGATTAAGATTTAATTTTAAATTTCTTGTACCATACGTCTGTATTTCTGAGCCATTGGCTGCATATAATTTGAAATTAGTACTATTGCTTATGTTGTATGGTTTTTTGGTTACTGGTAAGACTGAAACATTAGCACCTGTATCAATTAAAAAACGCATACCCGTAATTGTATCCTTAACACAAAGCCGGTGGTTTGACAAGTCGATGCAGTGATCCACCGTTGACTGCATCGTGGCTAGTTTCCCGCCTCCTGTTTTCCTGACTGTACCGCACCTTTCTTCCAGCTGCACGGTTGTTCGCACTTGCTAGCTTTCTTCCCGAACCGGAAATGGTAGAAACACACCCAGTCCGCCGATCGCCTTCTGTCCCGCCGTTGCGACGCGTTGTTCCAACGCCTCCCTGGTGACGGTGATCGCGATCGTGGTTTGAATGGTTTTCTTTCCCTCTGACTGCTTCTGTGCATTTCCTGGATACTCTTGCTTAGTTTCGATACCTCCTCGATCAATAAATCTGTGCTTGACGGGGAAGAGTTGGCAGCGACTTCGGTGATTGTGTCTCTCAGCTCTGCTGTTTCCATGATCTTGTCTGCCTGTTCTGCCAGCTTGTTCAAGTCTGTTATATCGCTAACTGCTAACACAGTTCGTGCCGTCACTGGTAGGTGTCCCAACCATAGCATGCGCAGGGTGTCCTCTGGAAATTTGCCCCTGTTCAGATCTTTCATGTTTCGCAGTAATTGCGATGGCTTCTGATCTCCTAGATCTATTTCTTTCAGCAGTTTCCGCGCTCTCTGTGTATCTGATTCTTCGTACACACTCAGCAGCCGTTCTTTCAGCACTGTGTACGGTTTGTCTGCAGGTGGTTCCATCACCAGATCTGACACTTGGCGTACATTTTCTTTGTTTAGCCTTGCGATCACCTGGTTGAATTTTGCTTTTTCGCCTTTTTTCTGATCTGCGACTATGACCTCGAACTGCCCGAACCATAGCCGTGGCTCGTCTGCCCAAAACTCCGGAATCTGTGTCTTGCTGGTGATTAGCGATACATCATCATCCTCCGATTTCACTGGCACGGTCGGCTGCGTTGATGCCAACGCTTGCGGTGGTAACAATGGTTGCATCATTTTTTATTAGTTCGTAACCGCGTAGTACTGAAGTACTATAAACGTGCACTATATTTCACTATAATATTCTATGACGTGTATAGTTTTTCGGGGTCACCACTTTAGGGATCATACAACACGTGTGAGTGTCCACAGTAATCCCTGTTTGAGTACTGCTCCTTCTGGATCGGGGTTCAGGGGACAATGAAAATCGGGTTGAATTGACCGAATATATTTCGCGTGTTCCCTGAGAGAGAACCGTTCGCCCGGACCAGTGCGCAGTAACTGGCCGTTCCAATTCATACATCACGCGCGTATACAATTTGCTTACCTTGCACTCTGCCTTACATACATACATGTGTCCCTACAAAAGCAATTTCTTTTTTTTTTAAACAAATAATCGCGAAACAGAACTCGCAACCGTTCGAATTTTGTAACTTTTTGGAACTGTCATTTCGAATCACAGTCAAGTGTCCGCACTTTGTTTTTTTTAATCATCGCGGATTTATTCACCAACATTCAAACTTCAAATTTGTGTTTGGAGAACACCACCATGAATCTCAAAAGGAATTTAAAACTAAAGTTTCCCCTTTTCTATTCTCGATCACAACTCGCTCCAAAATTCAC
The DNA here is from genome assembly GCA_951799385.1 of Hyppa rectilinea. Lineage (NCBI taxonomy): Eukaryota > Metazoa > Arthropoda > Insecta > Lepidoptera > Noctuidae > Hyppa > Hyppa rectilinea. Next base: position 11,196,601 of record OX637325.1, on the reverse strand, counting down.
TAGTACCGGGCCCCCACATTAAAACCCAACAGCGGGTGTTATGAGCCCCCAATATGGTTTTCACAAATCGCTTGTCTGTCTGTCTACACAACAAGTTAATCCCTGTTTAAGGACGAGTTTCACGACAAGTTTTTCACAATTTTGTTTTGATAAATTGACGCATTCGCTCAGCGTTTGGGGGATGGTAAAACCACTAAAGAGATTTGGGGACGAGTGAGAGTTGGTATGATGTTTCAGTATTTCAGTTGTTATATAGGATGTGTGTGATTATTCATTTGTTATTTGTATAAGATGATACTATCTTCCATCATACATCTATACTATCTATAGGTACTTCACTACATAGTATAAAATAAAGTCGCTTTCTCTGTCACTATATCCCTATGTATGCTTAAATCTTTAAAACTACGCAACTAATTTTGATGCGGTTTTTTAAATAGATAGAGTGATTGAAGAGGAAGGTTTATGTGTATTATTTGTCGACATATTATGCGGGCAAAGCCGCGGGCGGAAGCTAGTAATATTATAAAGAGGAAAGATTTGTATGTATGTTGGTAACGTATAAACTCAAAAACTATTTAACGGATCTGGATAAAACTTTGCGAAAAGATAGATTATAGTCTGGAATATTATAAGCTACTTTTTATTAAAAAACCGGAAAAATTTACTGTTGCCGTGTGATTATTTCCTACATACACGCGGGCGAAGCCGCTGCCTAAAGCCAGTAATTTATATCTGAACAAATATTGTATGACGATATGATGAGAGTTTTAAGTATGAATGTGGGTGGCTATAAGAGTATAAGAAGACCAAAGGTACGAATGCACTGTGTTAAAGACAAAATGGCTAGAAAGGGATGGAGTGATTATTGAGAAGACAATCAAAAGGAAGTATGGAACAAGAAAACATGTTGCGCCGATCCCAGATAAATTGTAATACGGACAAGCGAATGTTATTCATTTTATATACGCTCCCTACTGCCGTGTGTCAAGTTGTTATTAACTAAAAGCGTAATTGATTTTCTTTTTATAAGACTTGTGAATTTTTTACATAATTATGTACATTTTGTTCTAAAAATCCTACTACTATTATAAAGGCGAAAGTTTGTAAGTATGGATGTATGGATGTTTGTTACTCTTTCACGTAAAAACTACTGTATAGATTTGGATGAAATTTGACACAGAGATGGTTTATATCCTGGATTAACACATAGGATATTTTTTATCCCGGTAGAACATTCCTGTGGGATAATTTCCGACCTCCACGCGAGCGAAGCCGCGGGCAGAAGCTAGTACTCCATAATTCGTTTTCTTAAATCTATTTGCTAAAATTATAAAATCGAATAGTTTTACTAGTTCACTTACCTGCCTTGCGGTACTCCAGTACGCGTTCAGCCTGCTTTTTTTTTTTTTTTTTTAAGGCTGGGAAATCATCCAATGACTGCTCCCGCTCTGGGTGGACCGGAAGGGAGTGTCAGACTCTTACTGACTAAAACCCATCCATGTTCCTTCCGTAGCCCTTTATGTTCCGGGGTAGCGGTAACCCTTTCGGACAATCCCGCTTACCCGGCAGGCTTGGCCCTGGGGGGCCCCTTCATATGCTGACATCTCTTTGAGGCGCGCGTGGAACATATACGCGCCGTACGGCACGGGTCTGGTGCTGATCGGACGGTGAGTCACCCATTACTCACCGCCCGCAGGCCCGCGCCTACGGTGGCCGGGAGTCGTCACGTGGCTCCCGACGTCAGCCTGCTTGGGTCCCGTTCGGACCAAATAAATTATAATTCGGACAAGCGAATGTTGACAGTCATGGACATTTAATAAACACAACGACATCACGCCCGTAAACCCCGAAGGATAAGGCAGAGGTACACCCAAGTAGCATCCACAAAAAAATGTGAGCACGTTACTCAATAAAATGTACGGAACAGCTCAATTTTTTTAGCGATTTCAGTGTTCATCCCATAGTAAAAGTTGTTCGTAACGATGAGTACAATATGCTCCCACGAAATTCTTAGAGTTACTTTTTAACACCTTATATAGCCACAAGTCGATCCATCAGGTTAAGCTACGCTTGTCGGGCTTGGTGTGGATGGGTGACCATCTTTACATACCGAGAGTCCTCCGTGTCTCGGAAAGCACGTTAAGCCGTTGGTCCCGGCTGTCATTTAAGCATCTTTGACAGTCGTTACGGGTCGTCAGAAGCCCAAAAATCTGACAGCCAGTCTTACGAAGGGGCATATTATTACCCAGTTACTGGGTTGTGGAGGTCAGATAGGCAGTCGCTCCATGCAAAATACTGATATTCAGCTGGATCCGGCTAGACTGGAACCCGACCCCAACATAGTTGGGAAAAGGCTAGGCAGATTGATATAACCAGTTACCGGGAACCGCGAACAACAGTTTTTCTATTGTGTTTGCTCATTGCTGCGTGGTAGACAATGATTTAACCGGCCGTGAGATCGCGGCTTAACACACTCAACCGATGATGCGTTAGTGTGTGGAGCATACTAACGAAATTACCCCCGACGCATCTCCGCCAGATGTGCAACCAACTTCTATACAAGCAATCTAATACTACATGTAACCTATATGCGTTGACCTATGAAAAGAGTGAGCTTGAAAAATGTAGGAATAATCCTAAAGCATTATGGAAAACCATTAAGGAGATAACCAATACAGGTAAAATATGCTCTAGTCCTGTTGAACTACTCAAAGTATTCGACAGCCCTGCATCTTCCCTCAACTATGTCTGTTCTTTCTTTAGCAACATAGGTAAAAACATGGCCGCAGAAATAATTAATGACCCATCTAAAGTGCCTTTAAACCGCGGGACCGTTCAGGGTGGTAATGACAAGACTCTGAAGCCACCTGTCAATTCACTTGCTATCCAAAAAGTTAATGAATGTGACATAGAAACTATTATACTCCAGATGCGCCATGACTGTGCCGTAGGCTGGGATGGAATATCTTCCTCGCTCCTAAAGTCATGTCGTCACATTCTAGTATCGCCGATAACATATATCTGCAATCTCTGCATTGAGACAGGAGTTTTTCCAGATTCTCTGAAGAGAGCCATAGTGCATCCAATTTTTAAGGGAGGTGACAGAGGCTGTGTCGATAATTATAGGCCTATATCAGTACTGTCGTCGCTCTCTAAAATCCTCGAGAAGATTCTCAATCAAAATCTAAGAAGCTTTCTCGATAAATATAAAATTATAGCGGACAATCAGTACGGCTTCCGGTCTTTAGTCTCCACTGAAGACGCAGTATTGGATTTAACGCAATCTATTTCTAAGACTCTGGACAATAGAACAAAGTGCCTTGGTATTTTCTTGGACTTGTCAAAGGCTTTCGGCACAGTCTCTGTCCCCAAACTGATTTCCAAGCTAGAGCGTTTGGGTGTTCGTGGCATCGCTTTGGAAATCTTCAAAGATTACCTGAGGAATCGCACCCAGCTGGTAAGGATTGGCTCTAGCTACAGTGATGAAGAGGTTGTGCTGTACGGTGTTCCCCAGGGAAGCATTCTAGGCCCCACCCTTTTTCAGATATACATAGATGACCTTTGTAGAGTGTCAATACCAGCTTGTAATGTCTATGCATATACAGATGACACAGCGATTCTGGTTGATGGACCCTCCTGGAAAGATGTGAAACAAAAGGCGGAATTTGCAATGTCTTCAATTATGAACTGGCTTGACCTAAACTTGCTGACATTAAATTTAAAGAAAACGTATTACGTGCCCTGATCCTGATCCGGTCCAACACAAAACCTACAAGTAGTTTCACAATAACGGCTCACTCATGCCAGAATCAGCTAATATCGTGTTCATGTCCTTCCATTGCCCGAGCAGAAAGTGTCAAATATTTGGGTGTGCATATAGACGATGGACTAAAATGGGACAAACAACTCGATACACTAACTTCTCGAACACTACGTCTTATTCACATATTCAAAACTCTCCGAGAATCCGCCAGTATTGACACTCTAAAAATGGTGTACTTCACATTATGCCAATCGATTATTGGATACTGTGTGACTGTATGGGGTGGGGCAGCAAAGACTTATCTTCTAAGAGCAGAGAGGGCTCAAAGGGCTGTACTTAAAGTTATGCTAAGGAAACCCTACAGATACCCTACAGCGCAACTTTACGCTGATTGCAGGGTGCTGACGGTTCGGCAACTCTTCATTCTCCAATCTGTCCTGAGGATACATGCCCGCTTACCCCCATCCGATCCAAGTAAGCGCACATATGTTCCCCCAGGTGTACAGTACAAAACCACATTTGCAAGACGTCAATACTATGTCCTTAGTCATCTTGTTTTTAAAAGAATACAGAAAGAACTAGACATAATAGACCTAAACAAATTCAATGTCAAATCAAAAACTTCTGACTGGCTCATACAGCAGGACTATATTAAAACAGAGTCTATACTACTATCATACATCGCTTGACATAATTAACCACTTCAAAAACACCCACAAGATCTCATACTCACTCACACACATACACACTCCCACACATACATCGGTACACTCTCCTCCCTTGAGGTATGTACATACACCTCAATACTCACACATACTTGAATAATATTAATATGCATTAGTAAAGGTAATCGACACACTTTCACTTTCACTCTTGTAAGTTTTAGTTTTACTAAATTTAAATTTTGGCCGATCACTGTCTCTTAAGATACAGGATTCTTCTTAGTTTAAGAGACAGGGTTCATTATTTTTGTATGCATAGAAGCTATGTTTTTATGCTTATTCTATTGTATTGTTTTGTTCTGAACTGTGTCTGTGTGTATTTATTTTAGGGTAAATAAACAAATTTATTATTATTTATTATTATTATACATACAGGGTTTTTTTATTTTTTTTAAGGCTGGGAAATCATCCAATGACGGCTCCCGGGGACATCGACGCGAAGCCGGGTACCATAAATTGAGCGCATCATTCTGAACTCCCCTGCGTTGAAATTATTCATCGGTAATTAATGTTGTCAGTAGGGACAGCTCAGTTTCTTGCCCGTTCTTCTCCATAGGTAGAACCTAATGCTTTGGAATGGGCAACTAGCTTCATCATTCTGACTGACCGACCCTTTGGCAATTCAAAAGTGCCTGTAATTGGTTTATTTGAAATAAATACTTTGAGTTCGAGTTCAAGTTTAAAAAATAAATGGCTGCAATATACATGTATATATTTTCACTGTATGCCAGGACATCAAGCTATCCCTAACTGTCATATTTTCCCAATTGAAAATGAACTTTATACTTTCGTAATAAAGTTGAAAACTATCAAAGAAATTTGACAGATTGGGATACCATTATATGTTGTTTGTACGCCCGGCGCACCCTGGGCTGTCAGCCATTTTGTTTATCATTTTTACCACGGTATATACAGCAATGATAGCGTAGTGGTGTGACCGTCGGACTGCCAAGTTATAGGTCTCGAGTTCGAACCCAAGCCACGCATCTCTGATTTGGAAAAGAAAAAATCGTGAGGAAACATGCATAGCATGTCTGAGAGATAATATATTTTTCAACAGCATGTAAAGCTAAGTCAGAGGCCCGTGGGCAGCATAAAAACTCTGACACCAGGTTAGTCACTAACCACACGAAAAGAAGATCACGGTATGAGCTGTTCTAGCTTAGATATTTGCGGTGCGTACGAAATAAATACAAGAATTATAATGAAGATTAATAAAATTATGACCATTTCAAATCAATCACCAGCAAATAAATTAATCTAGAATTCGGCCATTTTTCTTAGAAATCTGAAACAGTATAAAGAGAGGTTGATTAATAACTGAAGTTCGTTTCAGCTAAGAAATATCAAAACTGTCAGAGTTTAGTAATTAAATGATAGATACGATTGTGTACAATTGCGTTGTTTATAATTTAATGTAATATTTGACGGCATTTCTAATGTTTTTGATTTTCCTTTTTTTTTTACTTTTATTAACCCGTTAAATCTTCGCCTACTAGAACTCATCGTATGCATCTTAGAGCTCAACGATTTTTACGGTTATATTTAGGTACTGTCGTTTCGAGAGAATTTTTCTTATAAGCTATGAGGTCCATATGGCATTTGAAGGGTTAAAAATAATTACAATGTAAGAAAAGTACTACAAAGTGAAAAACCACCTTAGTAACGGAAGTCGGTGGCTAAAAACAAAAAAACAAACCAAAGACACCGTTATTTTTCGTGTAAAATAGTTTTTATTTTTACTTTTTCGTCGTGGTGCCTAAAAATGCGAATACAACTAACTGATAATTATGTAAATAACAGTTACAGAAAGTTATTAGAATATCATCTACATAGATTAAGTAGAATTAGGCTGCCTTTCCACCAGAGATGTGCTATGCAGCTATGCTGCGAGGATGTGAAAGCTAAGCTAAGAAACTATGTGACCGTTTCCACTGAAGCTAAGCTATGTACCGAGCTAGTAAGATGCGCCGCTGCGAGATAGCAGTGCGATGACGAACGCTCGCTTACTGTAGATACTCTGCTCTGCACATAGCTACACCACTCGCGACCATCCATTGCACGCATCCAGATCAAGCATCCATCTATATAAAATCCAAAGCATTCTCAGCAGCTACGCTATACGGACCAATGAATATGATTGGTGGACATCAAACACATCCATAGCAATGTAGCATGGCTTTTCTCTGGTGAAATGGCACTCATATGCTCATTAAATAACAATCCAGTTACTGGGTAAGACATTACCCCTCCGTTAGACTGCAATAGTTATCAGACCGTATAGCATCTTAGTAATAAAGAACAGCTGATAAAATTAAAAAGACTTCTTCTCCGTGAAGACTCGTCAGAAATAATTCTTCATTTAAAAATTGAATGTTGAGTCAAAATAATCAACAGAGATCCGAACATCATTAAAAACAGACAAAAAGTAAAAGCACAATTCAAACCGTCCAGAAATTTCAGATGTAGCAACACACATAAATAAGTAGTATTGTACCCACTAGATACAATTATTTGTCTACCCCTAACTATATACGTATTACGAAAGAGTGAGATAGACATATAGAAAATGTAACGGAATAGAACGAGAGAGAGGATGTCGTAGTTTCATATTGTCCTCATCTCAATATTGAGATTAAAAGTGACGCTTGGCTTGGCGCAAATTATTAGACGTAGGGACAGCAAAAACGGGTGATGTAAATATTATCATATTATTATGTGGGTAGTTTTGTTTTCTTGTGGCACAAAAAGAGGGTTGTGGGTAGTTTGTAATGGGCTGGGATTTAATGTGGAGTAATGAGCTTTGTAAAACAAACCTTTAGTTGTCTGGAGATCAATACAAGGGGAATTTAAGCATTATTTTTGAGACTTGAAAAGGAATGATGACTAGATTTTTTTTTAGTCCGTAAACTAGATTTACAAAAAAATATTGGCCACGTTTTTTTCTTTTTTTACGTAATCCAAAGATTACGCTGATACATTGAGTTGAAATGTGGCATGACGTCACGAGTATGTAGTTAGCTTACTTGTGACGTAAGCCCCCACTCCACAACTTTAATGTGTTTTATCTCAGTAATTTTTTGTTAATATGAAAAAACAAAAAATACGTGACGAATATTTTTTTATTATCTGATTGATGGACTTATTATAATTTCTTTTTTTACCCAGGCATCATCCCATTTCTGGTGAAAATTTCTTCAGGCGTATTTTGCGCTCTTTCTGAATGTGAACGAAACTGAACCGTCACGCTGGGGTCGGTGGCGCTGAATAATCGGTTTCAGTCGGTCAGTTACGCTCAATCGAGTAAACTTGGCTGGACCTGTACCTACCTCCCATTTAACTTTATCTTTTCCTTACACTTAAGTCATATTTAATTAATACTGCTATTTGTGCATATTTGACAGTCGTTACGGGTCGTCAGAAGCTCGAAAATCTGACAGCCAGTATTAACAAGAGGTATCGTATTACCCAGTTACTAGGTTGTGGAGGCCAGATAGGCAGTCGCTCCGTGTAAAATACTGGTATTCAGCTGCATCCAGTTAGACTAGAAGCCGACACTAACATAGTTGGGAAAAGGTTTGGCAGATGATGATAAAAGGTGGTAAAGAAAAGAAAGAAAGTACAGAGGCCAGCACATCAAGTTACCACAATCTGTCAAATTTCTTTGATAGTATTTCAACTTTATTGCAAAGACATAAGATTCATTTTTAATTGAGAAAATTTGACAGTTAGGGATAGCTTGATGTGCTGGCGTCTGTACATTTATTTGCGGCAAACATGACAAAGTAAAAAAAACAAGATGTGAAAAAATTTGCGTCACATCCGCGAAAACGGCCATCGCTCAGCATAATGCTAAGACCCCATGCGAGACAGAGCCCAAGCACTGATTTTCAACGACAGCCGGCGTTGACGTGATGACGTCGAACCGGTGCAGCATGTGTCAAAAATAAAAAATAAAATTAATACCCTAGAATTAAACTGAACAAATTTTATTTACAAGATTTACATTGCGGGCAATGACTCACGCGCTGCTTTATAGTAACACTACAGCTGGTCGATTCTGTAAAAATCTCACCGTGAATACTTGCGTGGAGTGAGCTGTCAGTGTCATTCAACTGATGCTAGGGATTGACCAAGCATTAACATTACAATCAAAATCGAGATTTTAATGATATTTTTATGCTAATTTTAATAAGTAATTATTTTATTTTATTTCAAAGCTAGCTAGTACCTACTTTGGTACTTACTTACTTACAACATAATTAGTAATAAACTCAATTTCGTTTTTATTTCTTTTTTTCCTAGACTAGCCTTTGTATTTTAACTAAAGGCGCGAGCGGGTCACGCATGTTCGCCAGCATATCAAGTTACCCCAATCTGTCAAATTTCAAAGTGCACACTTCGCGCAAGCACGTTTTTCGGTTACAGACAAGAGAGATTCGAGAGGGATTCGAGTTTACAGACAATAATTTGATTTTAAACCTTAAAACTTGTACAGTAAGGTTCAGAATCGATTGAGAGATTGGTCTGAATCCCGCGCGGCGTTCACTTCACCGCGCTGCCTGCAGGGAATTTTGGCAGAATCCCGTGCTCGTGAAGTGGTCACTTCACGCAAGCACGTTATGCGTTGTCATAGTTACTAATATGAATACCTATATCGTTGACGGGTGTACATCCGGTTGACAGGGTGTAAGTTACAAAACGGTGATTCTTTACAAATTGCTGCAATGTTCTAGCAATGTGAGGAATGTGTGTAAAACTTAAAGCAATGTGCTTTTAGATGTTTTTATGACTAAATCCAAACGTTTTTGTACAGTCAAATTTCTCCAAATGATTTTAAACCTTAAAAATTTTACCGGTAAGGCTCTAAATCGATTGAGAAAATTTGTCTCCTTGCAGTCATTAATATGATGTGACTGCAACTACAATTTACCAATAATTCGTCACGTGCGCATACCTACGTGGACACACCAAGAACATTGCGAAAATACAATACCAACGTCCAATAAGTACAAAATATATTTTATTGTTCCAACTACCTATTCGTTCTTCGGCTTTGGCTCATCGCCGCCCGCCTTTTGAAAGTGCGTGGAGCGATCACTTCGCGGAAACATCATTATTAAGATGCGGTACTTTGTGTATTTATTATATAACATTAGGTATAAATATGTGCGGCTTTTTGGGACATACCTTTAGTTACCTACCTATAAAGGCGATTTTAACACACTGCACACCGCGCGCCGACGGGTAACGCGGGGCAGCGCCCATATCGTTTGCTATGGCCGCCTCGCGCTACGAGACAGAGCGCGGTGCAGTGCGATATTCGCTTTACCTACTTCAGTAAACATTGCCAATAAGATGATGATAATACCTAATATTCATCATCATCAACATACCTACTGCCAAACTCGACCTAGCTCACGGCATCTCATTATCTCTATGTAGGTAACTCTCGGTCTCCGCGACGCGACTTACAGCGCAAGCGTACCTACTGAGAACTCGACTGTTAGGAGGTTGCCATGGCAATCACGCCACGGTGTTTGTTAGGGTCGTTGCCATGCCAATCACGGGAATACCGTGATTGGCATGCCAACGGCTCAAACAAACACCGTTGGCGTGATTTGTAGGCGCTGTCAGTCACGTGCTACTTTCTGTCAAGTGGGCCATGTCTATTCGTTCCTAAAAAGCCCGTCACAGACGTAGCTATAATATAGATTAATATGAATCATAGCAAGGCATATTACGACATATTTTCCATATAGATTTTCGAGTGACCGCACACGCAGCTATAATATATAATTCTATGACATCACAAAAATATCTCAATGTTAATCGAAAAAATTGTGTCAAAAAGTAATACAGTCTATAATATAGGTTGCTGTAGTCGAATTTAAGTTGTGAGTGTCGTATGTGTCTTATTATACTCTCCTGTCGCAGGTCTGCTGGTAGGAAATGATGTGTAATGATGATGTAAGTAGTTCCTTTGCGTTCTTCATCAATATGTATTTTACTTTATTATGTAGTCAGTGTGTAAGAATAGATAGATAAATAAATAAATAAAATTTATTCATTAGTATCACAATCAAAACAATTTGCTAATACATTTCTTCTACTGAGTCTGCTGCCTCCCAGGGTTCAGCTTCGCACTGCTGAGAACGAAGGGGCATCAGGTGTGTGTGCGCTGCACAGCGATCAACTGGAAAAATTGGTATGCATGTATTAATCATTTATTTATTACATTTTCAACTTGCAATTATTCACATAATATAAAAGTGACAGACTTTAGTGCCCAAATGGTTGGCAGAATTGCCGCATTGTATCGTGGTGCTGTAAAAATAGGCCAGCCTTGTGGCCACTTAAAGAGTCGACCAACTGTTTGGTGATGATTGTCTCAAAAAACCAAGGGGCATTAGGACCCCACAGCCCTAGTGTTCAATTTCAAGGCATTATGGTAATTCTGTCAGGCCTCTTCCTATTGCTGCGTGCCAAGCCGTTGAGCTCTAAAACAGCTGTCACCCCTGCGGTGACAAGAGCGCTACAAATGACGTCTTTAATGGCGGCGTGCCGTGCTATCCGGCCTGGGCTCTTACTGCAAGGTAGGCCCCTATGGAGTCCCTCGCCCACCATACTGGCGCCAATGTGTAGTCCCGTGATAAAAATAAATGATTATACCATGGTATGGTACCTGAAGCTGCTAATACCACTGTGGCTGGGACCTGGGATTTATTGGCCAATCTGCATCCGGGCAAGCATAGCACTTCAGGTCCAATCAGGTGCAGGCTAAAATCTTCCCTGTCAACTTTTCAGTGCTGTGGACAGAAGACAGAAACATTAAGCTAAATAATATTTGATTTATTTTTATATTACTCATTTTATTAAATTAAATCAGAACTATCGCTGTTCAGTTGCGGAATTCACTCCCGCCTGACGACATTAGAGACTGCCAAACAGTTGCAATTTATGTATTATGTTTTTTCTTTTTAAGCTTACAGACATCGTCTACATCTCCTTTATCGAGTTTCCTATTGTAGTTGTGCTGGAACAGATTTCTTTAGAAACAAGCATCACCTATAAAATTATGTATTTTCTGTTCCTTTCTTCTTGTCTGTTTTTATGTGTGTACATAAATGGTTAAACAAAATAAATTATTAAATTTTAACATTATCTAATACACACATCATCAAATTAATTTTTAAATACTGACAACATTATCATTTCTATTTCAAGTGAGCAGAGAAAATGTCTATTTTTGTTCTCCTACATAAATCACACAAATATTTACTTACAAGAATGAGATGTATAAGTTGAGTTTAGCTGCAACCTGACTTTTCTTTTCATAAAACTAGAGCACAATTTTCTAATATGACAGACACTTCTATTGAGGTATCTGAAAACAAAAATAAGTTAAATCAACAAAAGTTCAGGTAATCCCAATAATCAGCGGGTAATACCATTCTCCTGCCCTTATCCGAATTTATTTGGGGTCGGCGCAACATGTCTTCTTCTTCCATACTTCTCTATTAGTCGTCATCTCGATAGTCACTCCCTTTCTAGCCATATCATCTTTCACACAATCCATCCATCGTTTCTTTGGCCTCCCTCTACTTGTATAGCCATCCACATTCATACTCACAACTCTCCGGACAACATTTTCCTCATTCCTCCGCATAACATGCCCATACCATGACAACCGATTTCCACACAACTTTTCGGTCACCGGTGTCACTTTCAGACTTCCTCTTATATACTCATTACGTATTCTATCCATTCGCGTAACACCACACATCCCACATAACATTCTCATCTCAGCTGCATGCAATTGTCTTTCATGAATATTTATAGCTTTTTAAGTAGTTCATTAAATTATCAGTCTTACAAGACAGAAAACATAAAAAAAATGATAATAATGTTTCATAAATTTTTTGAAAACAATCATTTGTACTTACAAATAATTAATAATACACATGATGTAAAATAGGTACTGGTATCCAGCAGCATCCGGTTAGACTGAAAGCCCAGTAAGCCCACCCCAACAAACAGTTGGAAAAAGGCTTGGCAGATTGATTGAATTCTGATACACATCTGAAAAAACAAATGTTGTTTATCATATTTAAAGGGTGATACGAGGGGTGATCAATAATGTTTGACATTCATTTTAAAGGTTGCAGACAGCCTATTTAGGTTAATCAATAACATTAATAAAACGAGGTGGGTAACCCATACCCATTGAGCAATAAATTGAGGGCTGACACTGGGCAGTGTCCAAAGTATGTCTTTGTGACGGCAGGTAGTTGAATTTCAATCACACAACTCGAAGCATTTGTTTCAATTAAAACATTGGCAGGCACTTTACATTATTATCGTTTTCCTACCTCTTTTACCAGGCGGTCGTTTAGTTTGAGTTTATAGTGAAGCTAGCCACCCCATCACAAGACGAAGCAAGTCCTAATATGGAGAAGAAACTTTATGGACAGTCTTTTAAATCGAAACCTTATGTTACAGAGGTTAACTTGTTTGATAATTACTTCTTCTTCTTTTTCTTTTAGCACAACTTCCATTAATTACATCACACGCCATCTTTTCTTCAAAGTGATCAATCAATCCACAAAGTCTGAACCGGGCGGATATGCCGCGTATTCAAATACAGAATCTTATTACTTATTTAGCTAGCTCAATAAAACATACAATGCCAAAATTCTAACTGGTTAATTCTTTTATAATCATAGTTTGCCGCCATGCTTAATTATTAAACATGGCGGCAAACTGCAAAGTGCAAAATAAGTCTGAAAAGTTGAATCGAAAACTTACGCGAAAACCGCCAATATTCTAAGTTGTCTATGTTTTTTCCAACCACAGTACGCGTTTGAAATAACGATTATTTGAGATAATCGACTAAAATTACTTTTACACGAAAAAGGCTAATTTTTCAATTGTTTATTCTGTAATTAGCACGGGATTCTGCCAAAATTCCCTGCAGGCAGCGCGGTGAAGTGAACGCCGCGCGGGATTCAGACCAATCTCTCAATCGATTCTGAACCTTACTGTACAAGTTTTAAGGTTTAAAATCAAATTATTGTCTGTAAACTCGAATCCCTCTCGAATCTCTCTTGTCTGTAACCGAAAAACGTGCTTGCGCGAAGTGTGCACTTTGAAATTTGACAGATTGGGGTAACTTGATATGCTGGCGAACATGCGTGACCCGCTCGCGCCTTTAGTTAAAATACAAAGGCTAGTCTAGGAAAAAAAGAAATAAAAACGAAATTGAGTTTATTACTAATTATGTTGTAAGTAAGTAAGTACCAAAGTAGGTACTAGCTAGCTTTGAAATAAAATAAAATAATTACTTATTAAAATTAGCATAAAAATATCATTAAAATCTCGATTTTGATTGTAAGTGGTACATCCCTAAAATCAAGTGGGATGACACTGACAGCCCACTCCACGCTCACTTCACCTAAGTTTTCACGGTGAGATGGTAACAGAATCGCACTGCTGTACAGTAAATGAAGCTAATTGCTAGAATGCAGTAACAATAACTATCTTAAATCCAGAAACCGATTTATAAATTCCTGCTCTACGGAAGCTGCGGTACTTAAAAGTGATGCCAATCAAAAAATAGCAGTGGTGACCCACAGATAACGGCCCCGACTCACGAGTTATGGGTAAACGGTTCGAATCCAGATAGGCGTTTTACGTGTAAATAATTTCATCACCACAGCTCTTAAAACGGTGAAGGAGCGGCTGTTATTACTTAGCCACGAGCTCCTCCTCTTCTTCTTCTTCTTCGTGTGGTTAGTGACTAACCTGGTGTTAGAGTTTTTATGCTGCCCATGGGCCTCTGACTTAGCTTCACAAGCTGTTGAGAAATATCTCTCAGACATGCTGGTTTCCTCACAATGTTTTCTTTCACCGATTTTGAAGCAAGTGATAACTTATAAAATACGCACATGAATCCGTAAAATCAGAGGCCTTCGGTTCGAACTCGAGACCTATGACTTGGCAGTACGATGGTCACTCCACTAGACTATCACTACTGCCGCTAACATAGGCTGATTTTCACTCATTCTCTCACCCACTAATTAAACACGCAATCTGAAAAACTACCGTACCTACGTGTTGAAATTTGGCACAGAGGTAGATTATGAGTAGGAAAAAAAAAGCAGAAAAAGCAGTGATAGCCTAGTAGTGTGACCGCCGGACTGCCAAGTCATAGGTCTCGAGTCCGAATCCAAGGCCTCTGATTTTACGGATTCATGTGCGTATTTTATAAGTTATCACTTGCTGCAGTCTCGAGTTCGAACCCAAGGCATGCACCTCTGATTTTTCGGATTCATGTGCTTATTGTATAATTATCACTTGCTTAAAATCGGTGATGGAAAACATCGTGAGGAAACCGGCATGCCCGAGAGATATTTCTCAACAGCATGTGATGCTAAGCATGCAGCATTAAAACTTTGACACCAGGTTAGTTACTAACCTCAGGAAAAAAAAAATGTAGGAGACGTTAGCTAAGAAAGGACTTTAGGAAACTTCCCCCGTAAAGAGGTGAAATAGGAGGTGGAAGTCTGTATGAATTATTTTCTACATTGACGCGGGCGGAGCCAGAGGCAGCAGCTATTGCTAAATAAAACCAAACCAAACAAAACTTGAAAGAAGCAAAGAGGCACTCTACCACTCAATAATATTTAAAAATTAATCTCCCCTTTGTCTGCTAACGCTACCGAGTCAGAGCTCACTTCACTGAAACGTAGCACTGCAGGCGACGTTTTTGCGCACCGTACCTCTGACACAGACACCTTTTTATGTAGAGACGAAGACAAGATACTGGATTACTAGATAAGGTATTTTTAACAAATTAGGGTTTAGATTTTCTAATTTGAATGTATAATTTTCTTCTTGAAAACATAGGAGAAAAGATAATTATTCAAAATAAATGGATATACCTGCAGCTTTACATAATTAATAAGTAATAGTTTACTTGTTTAAGAAATTAACAAAGGATAAAGGGTGTTTTTCTATGGCGACAGGACGTACAGCCAAATTCATAGACAATCCCGCCTTGGAGTGTCAATGTGGTGCTGTGCCACAAACGTTGGGACACTTAATCTCGTGTCCTGCGTGTCCTGCCGTATGCACGTTACAGGAACTGATGGACGCTATTGATGGCGCCAAACACGTAGCCGAATTCTGGACCGAGTCCATGTAGATTGCCATCGACACGCTAAGAAGAAGAAGAATTAAATCTATAGTAATATTTAGTACTCCATAGTAAGATAACGTTCATATGGGTTTCATCTTCATTATCACTGGGGTTGAGGAACAGTGAAATCCAAAAGCTGAATAAAATAAAATTATACCTATAGTAACTGTTTTCAATGAAAATGTAGGACCCGTCGAAAATAGTAACAATAATAACTCCTTTCCAGGAGCACAGTGTAGTTTCCAGGTGGAGCAGGAGTCCATTTTGTAAGTAACAATTTTCTTATAGACTTGTGTTATCCTTAAAAACTACCCACATGCAAAAGCAAAACATATACATAGGAAGTAAACTCACCAATCACTACTTCTCCATTCATTCATACCATGACAAATGGCGGAGCAATGACTGATGTAACTGCCTTCCAGACGACTAGCTATCATGCAAGGATACTGTTGGCGCTGCCACGTACGTAAATATTGATTGCCTTATAATCAGAATCATTGTTACCAAATATAATTATCTTTAGGTATCATCATGATAAGCGGGATTGTGCGAAAGGGTTACTACCGCTACCCCAGAACATAAGGGGCTAAGGATGGAACATGAATGGGTTTTAGTCAATAAGAGTCTGACACTCCCTGCCGCTCCACCCAGAGCGGGAGAAGTCATTGGATGATTAGCCAGCCTCATAAAAAAAAGGTATCATCATAAGCGAACGGCTTCTAATAGGCGAACATCTAATGGGTTAAAGACGATTTTCTTAAAAAAATAACATTAATTAAATTGTATCGTACATTTCAGTTGATCAATAACTATTTCAAGAATGTATGTTATTAAAACAATAATTACTGTAAAGAGAGTGATGAGAGTGAATCTGATCGCTCCAAATACTGAATGTGTTATTAATTCCCTTTAGGGGCGATTTTTCTGAAGAATAAAAATGGCGGTTTGACATATTTTCTAAGCAAAAGCTGTCATACGGTCATATTTATTCCTTCAATAAAACTTGTCTGACCATTGAAAAAACAGCCCCAAGTGAGTTAAGTGTTATAAGTTAACACGTTGAGCGCCAACGCGGTCACCGGTGATCGCGAACAATTGTTTTTCTATTGTGTCTGCTGCGTGGCAGTCAATGCCTTAACCTGAACAGACCTGTTTATACTTTTGTGGCATACTTCTAGAACAGGTTTTTTTTTAAGGATGGGAAATCATCAAATGACTTGTCCCGCTCTGGGTGGAGCGAAAGGTAGTGCCAAACTCTTACTGACTAAAACCCATCCATGTTCCTTCCTTAGCCCTTTATGTTCCGGGGTAGCGGTAACCCTTTCGGACAATCCCGCTAATTTAGTACTAGCCTATAGGCACTTTCTAGTCGAAAACGAAAATGAAAGGTTGATTCGTCTAAATAAATATGCCAGGGGGCCTAGGCAAAGTCACATTTTTATTTATGATAACAAATTTAGATAAATCCAAAATGTATGGAATTGGCATAAGCTTTCGAAATGTCACGTGATCAATCGTTTTCGATCGTTAAGTGCTAGACAATGTCAAATTGTATAATCAAACTCGACCAATATTCCCATAATGCGTTGACAAGTGGTGTTCTTGACAATCCGAATCGCTGAGATAACGATTGTTCGATTAACAATTTTCGAAATCGAATCGACACGGAGCGATTGACAATTGTGTAAGCTGACATTGTTCTTCATCGCGCCCTAGGATGAAGATGGGTGTTTTACAAGCGGTCCATGTTCAGCAAAGGTCTCCAAGCTGCCTCATCCAGTCATTCCGACATCTATCCTACATTGAAACACACCGAGAATACGTCTTTCTTTTCCTCTGTTTGACTATTTACTAGCTTTGAATACGACTCTTGTTAATATCATTCCGAGCATCCTGTATACAGTGTAAATTTATTACGTTTTATGGAAATATTGTTCGAGACAACTGATATTCACTGATATTATTAAAAAAGATGATGTGGAGCTCGTGGCTAAGTAATAACAGCCGCACATGTCGATCCATCAGGTTAAGCTACGCTTGCTGAGGTTGACCGTGGATGGGTGACCATCTTTACATGCCGAGACTCTACCGTGCCTCGAAAAGCACGTTAAGCTGTCCCGGCTGTCATTTGTACATCTCGAACAGTCGTTACGGGTAGTCAGAAGCCCGAAATTCTGACAGCCAGCTTTACCAAGGGGTATCGTATTACCCAGTTACTGACTGGGTTGTGGAGGTCAGATGAGCAGTTGCACCATGTAAAATAGTGGTATCCAGCTGCATCCGGTTAGACTGGAAGCCGACCCCAACATAGCTGGGAAAAAGCTAGGCAGATATATATAAACTTAATAATTAATCCATAACTAATATTATCAATTCGAAAGTACCTCTGTCTGTATGTTACCTTTTCACTCCTAAACCACTGAATGGATTTCGATAAAATTTGGCAGATAGATAGATTGCATTCCGAAGAAGGACATAGGCTACTTCTTCTTCTTCTGTGTCTTAAGATTCAAGCCGCCTAGTTTAAGAAACAGGGTTCATAATTATGTATACATTGAAATTCCATTATCGTGCTCAACATATTGTACAATCTGTTTAAACTTTGTCTGTATGCGTATTTCTTTCTTTGATTAAAAAATACATTTTATTTTATTATTATTATTACTTATTGCGACCAAAATATCCCTAAAGCCTCCCCTGTAGGGGGTGAATATTTCGATAAGTAAAACCGAACTCCACGCGGAGAAAGTCGCGGGTAAAAGGTCTTTCCGAGCTTGGTGATTAGGAGAAAATTTCCTGGCGATTACCAGCAGTGGGCATTAAGCCTACATACTTATATGTCCTCCAATCCCGACACTCAATGGTGCGTAATCCACTAGGTAACTAATACATAGTTAATACACTGAAGCCTAGTTAGTCTAATTGGCTTCCAATCTGCCTCAACGTCCAATAATCTAGATTCTGAGTCTGTCCTAATTACTTAAGTACTGCAGGATTCCGGTTAAGTTGGCAGAAGGTTCAAACATACTGGAATTACTTACATTACTAAACGTCACGCCTGTTATGTCCAAAGGAAATCCTAGAATATAATCTATACAATGTTTGTGTTAGGTTAAACGAGGGTCAGCGGGATTGTCCGAAAGGGTTACCGCTACTCCAGAACATAAAGGGCTAAGGAAGAAACATGGATGGGTTTTAGTCAGTAAGAGTCTGACACTCCGTTCCGCAATCCGCTGCACCCAGAGCGGGCGGGGTCATTTGATGATATCCCTCTCTAAAAAAAAAAGGTTAAACGAGGGACATACTTTCAGGGCGTTCAGTACTTATGAAATTAAACAAGTTTGACTATGGGTACTAATGTGCATACAGCGTCTATCCACAGACAATGGCTCACCTCCCATCTTACAACGCATGTCCTGTCACCTGCACACGTGAGGATCTAATGGCTGCGTCAGCGAACGTTATCCGTGTCGAATTTTGGGCCACACAAATTTTAAACCATTTACCATTTTAAAAAATCCTGTTGTTTTTGTCACTTTGGGTGTTTGTGATCACGGGCTAGTAGTATTGTGGATATCGGTGGTCACAACTCCATAGATTGAGAATGAAACTGTTTCACACTGTGTAGAGTGTAATCATTTATGTAACACTCCCGTGGTAAATATAATTAGGTAGCCTGTGCATAAGGGAGCAACCAGTAGGTACTGTAGAAAGGTTTAAGACCTTCTACTGAGGGGGCTCATTGGTAGAGCGTGTAATTGGTGTGTATCGGGTTTTTTCTATGCTATGAAAGCAAACACATGGGACGAGAAACACCTCGTATATTATCTCTTGATTATAACGAATACATCTGCCAAGCCCCGCGGCCCGAGGCGAACTCTGACTTGTACAAAAAGCCTTACTATTCTAAATATAATTTAAAGGTTCGAATGCCGTCAAATTATTACCAGCCATGTTCAACATAAGGTTTTACTCTGGCCCTACAGTACCTAAATTTCAGAATCCTCTCTGCGGTTCTTTCTGTCACCTAGTCAGTGGCGGGCAAACCTAGTGTTGCCACTACGTAAGGTGAGATTAAAAGTGTGTTCCAATATTGAACGCCACACCACCAATAAAGATTTTGAATCAGATCAGATTTTGAATTTGATTTGAATCAGTCAAAAATAAAATATGAAATCACATAGATAAAAGACTGCTCGTCTTAAAATCTTCCATCACCGTACAGAAATGAAATATTATGCGAAGATATCATTTTAAAATTGCATTTAAAGCTAATAAGTATTCCATTTGATTCAAAAAATCTGTGACGTCACATTGTTATATTACATACAAATCACGTACAAATGCCGCGTTTTGACAATTCATCAAAAGTAACGCTATTGACTACCCTTTCAAATACTCAATTCTAATTTGGACGCTCAGTGTAGCCATTTTCAGTTTCAAGAGTGTTATTATTAATTATATTCTGTATCCTGAGTTGGTTTTCTGTCCTCACCTGTCCATTTCCGATCCCCGCATTCCGAATCCCGATAGGCCGGAATTTAATTTCTTATCGGAGCTTATAAGTGGTAATTACGTTATCCTGAAATCTATCCCTCGTCTTAAAAAATACGACCTTTCCTTGACTACAAAGGTAAGAAAGTGGCTGTATCAGCATATTTTAACTGTAAAATTTCTGTGCGTACACGACTCATGTTTAATTGCTTTGGGTATAAGCAGAATCTAAAGGAAGACATGATCAATTTTTGCGTGTTCCTATTGCTTTGTCCACGTTTATATATCATCGAGGGAGATGATTATTATAAATGATATTTGTCTATTGTTTGGTTAAAAAAAACACTTAACACTTTTTTCTTTTCACCTTTTGTGTTGTAGTATTTTTATTCTGGGTGCATCGTCTTCACTTATAATTTTATAATTCATGTATACAAAACGTTTTAAAAGAGTAACGGTGTAGTTTCTTGCCCATTCTTTATATGAAACTACCTTTTGGAAGGGGCGACAAGAATCAATTCTATTTCTAGTTCATTTTGACGTTCAAAAGTGCCTTTCTTGTGCTTTTTTAGAATGAAATGATTTCACGTTGACTGTGCGTTAACAATAAACTGTTTTAAAACTAGATGAGTTCGGTCTTTTCTCTCCCACGACACTGAGAAGAAAGACCGGAACAATCGTAAGTCTCTTTTAAACTCCAGACGTAGTCTTGATCAGACCATATAATAATCTGGCAGATTAGTGTCTGAGATAATCTTACTAACAACTTTGTTTTTTTTCAGTAGGTTCCTCTTTCTCCTGATAGAATGCAGTAAATTGCAAACTCTTTTTTTTTAATGTCATTATTGCAATCTATCAATCTTGCAGATATTCCGCAAAATATGTAAGATTTTATTGATGTTGATGAAACATGTTGGATTTTTTTTTTTATTTTAATGCAAATACTTCTTTTAGAACACTGCGGTGGTTATCTGACTCAAATAAAAATATTTGCCAGCCAGCAAGGTAGCTGATGGTATACTTTAGAATCGCAACTCGCCTATTTTAAATCTACCCAGCTCCCCAAAACCAATAAAAATATAAATTCCTTTCCCCAAACTTTAGCCGTAAATTCTTTTAAACCTCTTTTAATTCGTTCGTACAAAGTTTATTGGTGTTGCCCATCTTAATATATCTAGCTTTACGTTCAAGGTGTTGGGTAAGTTAATATTGTATGGGCCGCGTAGCCTGCTGGTCACGTTTGTGCCATTAGAGGAAAAAGTTCTGGAGACATGCGTGTGTGCTTCTTAGGTATATACGAAGATAATGTAGGTACTAATATTAATTGTCTGGTTAGACCGGATATCATAGACGCAGTTGAGTGTTTTTTTTTTGTTTGTTCTTGAGATCATCAAATGATATGCCAAGTCATAGGTCTCGAGTTCGAACCCAAGCCACGCACCTGTAATTTAACGGATTCATGTGCGTATTGTACAATTGTCTAATTATCACTTGCTTGAAAATCGGTGATGGAAAACATCGTGAGGAAACCGGCACGCCTCAGAGATCTTTCTTAAAAGCATGTGAAGCTTAGTAAGAGGCCCATGGGCAGCATAAATATTTTGACACCAGGTTAGTCAGTAACCACACGAAAAGCAGAAGAAGTTCAAATGATCCCTCCCGCTCTGGGTGGAGCGGAAAGGAGTGTCAGACTCTTACTGACTAAAACTCATTCATGTTCCTTCCTTAGCCCTTTATGTTCTGGGGTAGTGGTAACCCTTTCAGACAATACCACTGAGTTGAGGTGCTGGATTTATAGTAAATATGGTACAATCAATCTACTTATCCTTTTCCCAATTAAGTTGGGACCGGCTTCCAGTCTAACCGAATGCTGCTGAATACCAGTATTTACATAGAGCGACTGCCTATCTGACCTCCACAACCCAGTAACTGGGTAATACGATACCCCTTGGTAAGACTGACTGTCAGATGTCATATCGGGCTTCTGACAGCCCGTAACGATTATCAATGATGCACGAATGACAGCCCGGACCAAAGGATTAACGTGCTTTCCGAAGCACGGAGGAGTCACGGTATAATATAAAGATGGTCACCCATCCACGGAAAAACTACGGTTAGATTAGCTTAACCTACCTATGCGGCTGTTACTTAGCCTCGAGCTCCTCCTCAAGTACTCCAAACCTGAGGTACCCAACTTCTTCTTCTTTTCCTGCGATTAACTAACCTGGTGTCAGAGTTTTCATGCTGCCCATGGGCCTCTGACTTAGCTTCACACGCTGTTGAGAAATATCTCTCAGACATGCTGGTTTCCTCACGATGTTTTCCTTCACCTACTCCAACTTATATAAGCTCATTCATTTACAATCGTCAATAACTTATTGTTGAGTTAGACAATGGTTGCAAAACTAATGAGTCGAAACTGCGGAGAGCGCAATGAGCGAGTGATTTATAGTGTCGCGGTGCAAGTTGGAACGGCGGACTTATTTGAAAATAACTGACTAGCACTAACACTGCGGTAAGCGGGATTGTCCGAAAGGGTCACCGCAACCCCGGAACATAAAGGGCTAAGGAAGGAACATGGATGGATTTTAGTCAGTAAGAGTCTGACTCTCCCTTCCGCTCCACCCAGAGCGGGAGAAGTCATTGGATGATTTCCCAGCCTTAAAAAAAAAGTACTAACACTGCCACTAATTTTTGTGCTATTCTAAGCTCATTGCTACACACATACGTGTTCACGGCAGTGTATGGGCTAGGCAGTAAGTTTTTATTTTTAAGGATGGGAAAGGATGGGTAGAGCGCAAGGGAGTGTCAGACTTCTACTGACTAGTCTGCCCAGCTTTTTCCCAACTATGTTGGGGTCGCCTTCCAGTCTAACCGGATGCAGCTGAATACCAGTATTTTACATTAGGCGACTGCCTATCTGACCTCCACAACCCAGTAACTGACTAAGAGATCTCGAACTAGACTTTTACTGTCTAGAACCCATAAAAAATAAATAAGAAAAGGAGATTGTTCTACGCCCATACATTGTTCGCCCTGGAGCCAACAGCATAGAAAAAATCATTTTCTATTTGTAAACTGCCCTTAGTAGCCCATAAGAACAAAGTTTCTTGACGGACACTTTAGAGAACAGATTTATTTAAAGAAAAGGAACCGATTTTGAGGTTATTTTTAATAAAAGAAAAATTAAGTAATTCCTTCTAAAATCGCTATTTCAGGTTTCTACAAAGCATTAAACTTCAAATACAGTAAAATATTACTGTAAATACAGTTGTATTACAAACAGAAACCAAATCAAAAACGCCAAAAGAAATCACCAAATACAATGCAACACAAGACTCGGTGAGACGAACCGACTGACGTAGTGACGTAGAGAATAGAGATGCTCTCTCGAAGATCAATCATTCTATATCGATTATCAATGACCACCTATATAATTTGAGGTTTTAATTTAGTAGGCCAAAATGACAGATCAATATGTCAAATGTCAATTAATTTGTTCCGTTTCAAACATAAACACGTTGTTGCTATGATTCTACTTCAATTAAATTATTGCTAAAATAAGATATTTTCTTCCCAACGAACAATGTGTAACGTTTTAGTTTGCGACATTTAAAAATAGAGTTTAAGTACTTAAAAAGTAAAAATATGGCTATTGAAGTCGTGAAATGGTTATGAGAACAATTCACTAGAGTTGCGTCGTAAATGACATTTCAATCGTTAAATGAGAGATTTTCTGACAAGTGAAAAAACATAGTTCAATAGATGGCGTGGGTAAAAAATACGTCTTTGTTTTACTGGCTACTGATAACAAAAATAAGATCCGTAAATAAGAAAGCTTATTTGATGTCAAAAACCTGAGACAGTGACGTATTTTTTACCAACGCTTCTTTTGAACTAATATTTTCTCACTTGTGAGAAAATCCCTCATTCGACTAGTAAGTACTTTTGTGAGTTTGTTTTATTCATTATATTTTCATCATAATCGTGCTAGGCCATATTCATCATAAGTTCCATTAAAATGTTCACGGAACTAATTCCATGAAAAAAATATGCATGAAAAACTTTTATGTTGCACATTTTCAATGTTTTGGAAGTGATAAATATCGAACATCCATTATTTATCACTAGATATTATGGACATCGTCGTCGATATCGATATTTATGTAAGATGAGCGAGAGCGACACTGTCAAATCTTCTGTGACATTCACATTGACAATTCCTTGAAAGATGGCGAGTTCAGTTGGTAATAAAATCAATGAGGTCAATTTTAAAAACCTATTAAGAATTAAACAGTGTCCGCTTGAATTTATTATTTTTAAAAAGCATATTAAAATATAATTAAATTTAACGTACACGTCAAATGTTTGTTGGTTAGAGGGCGGTCTAGAACAATCTCCTTTCCTCATAGAAAAACCCAGAAACACTTTACCCGACCCGGGAATCAAACCCAACAGGACTTACTCAGTAGTAGCACTAGCGACCAGTACACTATCGAGTTCTTTAATTGTATTAATATTTGCACATCATGACATATGGTAAATATGTTAGCATAACTCCATGTACAGTGGCCAGCACATCAAGTTACCACAATCTGTCAAATTTCTTTGATAGTATTTCAACTTTATTGCAAAGACATAAGGTTCATTAATAATTGAAAAAATTTCACAAGATTTAATCTAGCACATACACAGTAGGTTAATAATAATCTTCTTACATTAAATACAGATAAAAACAAGTACCTATTATTTACAATGAGAAACACTAATCAAACGCCTACTAACCTAAACATCCAAGCGCATAACAACAGCTGTAATTTACATTATGCTGATTTTGCATGCACTTGTCCCACTTTAGCTAAAACCGACCATATCAAATATCTAAGCACTACGATTGACACAAATCTGAATTTCCGCAAACATATTGATTTATCATGTACTAGAGTACGTAAATTAATATACATATTTAAAAATTTTGTACCCCTACTTATGTAATCAGTTTAAAAGACTGTTAGAAATTTTTTATTTAACTTATAAAAATGTTATTTACTATTGCAAGAATATTTGGTAACACTTAATTGTACAGACACGGAAAAGCTGCTGGGAATCTTAACATAGTATTAGTATTTAGTCTTTTGAATGAATTATTTTTATTGTATATTATTCGGTAATTTATTTAAACACATTATTATACAGTCTAGTTTTAGTATTTTACAGTCCAATGATTACTTATTTTAGTCTTTAAAAGTTATAATTATAGTTATATTATAATTATAGTGCTAGTTAATAAATCTTCTAATGAATATATTGTTGTCTTCTTTTAGTATGTTTATTGTAAAGTGATGACCTGAAACACAGGTTTTAATTAAACCTAGATCAGGCAGAACACTACACTTAACAAAGAAAAATTTTACCTCAATTGTAATTATGTAAACCTTAATTTAGACTTGACTTAATTCTTGAATAAATAAATTTTATTTTTATTATTATTATAACACCTTGCATGCATTACATTGTATGTACACTTATGTCTGAGCAAAAAAAGGTACAAGTTATCTGAATCTGAATCGAGACACTCTATTAAATTATCATGTTCGTATTAAAAAGAAACCCGAAAATATACGACAAAATGAATGCTTTACTTAAATTAAAACAGATGGTATAAAGATAAATATTAAACAAACCCACGCAAATGCGACCTGAAATGGAAACCGTAACGAGAAAGGCTTATTACTACATAATTTTACATGTTGTAATGAAGCGAGTTTCGGAGAAATTCCTTTTAACATTGAAAAATACCGGTCGGGGGAATTCAAATGTATTATTTTATTAACATTAAATTCAATATACAAACTTAAACTAACATATATATGTACATTATTTAAGTATCTACAAGTAGATTTCTATGTAAAGGTATAGGTATAGATATAGGTATTAGGCATTAACCGCATTGCTGTCAGTGCCAAATTGCCAAAAAGGCTGGCAGCGTTGCCACGTTGGATGGCACTGCTGATTATTTGACCTAAAAATTGGCCAGCCCTCTGGCCTAGTCACTTGCAGAGTCGACCAACCGCTTGGTTATGCCCGAAATATACAATGAGCACTCGGACCCGAAAGCCCTAGCCCAAACGGCTCCCAAATATTTATCATATTTGCCCCGTTTGAGGTTTTCTGGACCTGCAGCATTCACTCCAGCTTAGACCGCCGTGCTAGGAAGATGGGCTGGCGCAAGAGTTTCGACACAGGTTGCATCCCACACCCAACTTCCAAGACATTATGGTCATTCCGACTGACCTCTTACCATTGTCTTGTGCCAAGCCAAACAAACCGTACTCTCACAGTCAATAGCCGCACGTCAATGGTATGTCATACAACTGTCAAAAAATGACAGTTGTAATTTGAATATACCTGCGCACTAAATTGGTAGACAATTTATTAACAATAAATTTCCTAGACTTTTCAGGATATAAAACCACAACCTTAAGCTTAATAAGCTTACTTTTTACTACCACAACAAAAAACGGTGAAATCGTAAAATCTAGTCATTAATACAGCAGTCTTATGTCACACTTCAACTACAACACAAAGCTTATTAGGTGGAAGTGCTATGTGCGCACATTTGCGATTTGTTTGACTGCAACATAGTTTATTTGCGCTTTGTCCGAATTAGCATCTTATAGACACTTTAATTAGTTTTTGAAAATACGGAAAATTTCCTTCAATAGTGAGTCAGTGAAATTTTCAACATCTTTTTCGTTTTATTACAGAATGCCGAACTCTTTGCGGTGTGGAAACAAGAAATGGAAGAAATGAAGGATGTATTCCATTTTGTGTAAGTCAAAAGTTATACGTTTTTTTGGAAAAAATAGGATCTTTTTTGTGTTTACTGACAAAGTATATCTTACGATACTACTGCTAGGATATCCTCTAGACAGTTGAGGAACTTCGTCAGGCGTTAGGTGAGGACACCGCAGCGCCTTGCTAGCCACTCCTCAAAGAGGAGACTTATCGCCCCTATCGTGGCGTGCCCTTGTTTTTGAGCGTGGGGCATCTTCAAATTAATCGTCAAGCCAAAGCTGCAGAGCAGAAGGGAGTGTCCAGTCAGACTCTTACTGACTAAAACCCATCCATGTTCCTTCCTTAACCCTTTGTTTTCCGGGGCACTACTAGAACTACGAAGCAGGCAGATTTTTCAATTGTATCTATCTGCCTTCTGGCACAGAATCTATACAGGGTGAAATTGGGAACAAATCTGAAAACGCGAAAAAAAATCAGCAATTCCCATTAAGCGAGCATAATGTATGGAACGGCTGATTCTTTTTCGCCATTTCAGATTTGTTCCCATAGTGAAAGTTGTTCATAATGATTAGTACAATGACCCATTAAAATAATGCCCATGAATTCGATTTCACCCTGTATACCCTTGCACCCCTCCCGCACCACGCAGCTACTTTAAGAACGGTCTCAGTTAAGCGGTCGGGCTAAAACTCCAGATGAAAAAACAGACAAACAAAGATTCCATCAAGCTATACAAAACTTATGGTTTAAAAACCTAAAACCCTGGTGCTTGGAGCCAATGCTCCCACTATTAATCATAAATTGAAAACAATGGCACGAGATCGGTATAACAAACGATGTGATCGGGCGAGCAGGCGAGGAGAGCTACTGGCGCTAGTTGTATCACCGTGCTAGTGCCAGCGGTGAGTTATAGTAGCTGGCAAGAGTTCCCATCGCGCCATTTATATTGTGAGCCAAGTGCTACCATCGGTTTTCGGGTTATTGAAATTTTATTTCTCATACAATTTCATAGTTAGGTACGTTGTTCAACACACAAAAGTTTCTTAGATTGTTTTAGACCCCAAGTTGATCAATCTGCCTAGCCTTTTCCAAACTATGTTGGGTTCGGCTTCCAGTCTAACCGGATTCAGCTTCTTCTTCTTCGTGTGGTTAGTGACTGCTCTGGTGTCAGAGTTTTTAAGCTGCCCATGGGCCTCTGACTTAGCTTCACATGCTGTTGAGAAATATCTCTCAGACATGCCTGTTTCCTCACGATGTTATCCTTCACAGGTTTTGAAGCAAGTGATGATTATACAATACGAACATGTATCCGTAAAATCAGAGGGCTTGGCTTCGAACCGTCGCGGACTGCCAAATCATAGGGTCTCGAGACCTATGACTTCGCAGTCCGACGGTCACACCACTAGGCTATCACTGCTTGCAGCTGAATACTAGTCTTTTTTGGTTTAACGGATGCAGCTAAATACTACCATTTATTATAACATTTGACAAATAATGGTTAGCAGCTTTTCTAGTCGTATAATCTATCTACCATTTACATATAAAAAAATGTCTCTGTTGTGCAGTAATTCAAACAATATTACACAACAATGTGCCTAATTATTTAGCCTTCATTTGTCTAAAGTTGTAAAAGTTGTCTAAAATTTGTCTAAATATGGATAGATGCAATAGAAATGATTTTGAGTCATGAAGCAATGCGCTTAGGCAATGAATCACACATCTGTTATCTCTGTAACACCTACAATAACCATTATACCATGTTTATTCTACACATGGTTTTGCAAATAAATTGATCTTTATCTTTATCTTTGAATCACGCATCACTTTCGTTCACATTTTGTAACACGTAATTTTAGTTCTTATTCAAAGGATTTTAGAAGAAATGCATAAGCCATGTTGCGTCATATAATATGAAAATATCGTCTTCACTACAATATAAATAACACAATGTCTATTGCTCAATTTTTTTTGTCACAATGAATGGTATTGGGATTTGCAATACCCCACTGTTTGAGTTCACAAGAAATATTGTCTCTCTCTATTTTTTTATTCACTTTATCACAGGCCAAAACAACCATTCTGCTTTGATCAGCCTTTAAAAAAAACAAAAATTGACTTTGCACTCTATCCAAATAACATTAAAGCTGAAAAATATTCCCATCCTTCACTTTCACGCGAACAAATAGTAAAGTCAAAATCAGATTGTGAAATTTTCCTCACTTTTAACTCGTTGGACGTGGAATCGATTTATTTTGACGTAATCGAGTGATATCTCTCGCTGATATTATACTTTTCGATCAAACGGGCGAAGTTTTGCATGCAACGACTGTGTTCCTGGGTTATAGGATTTGTTAAACTATTCTCATGTGTTTAGAGACAAGTTTTTGTAAACATATTTTGATTTAAAAGGGTCCTTGGAGTTTCTGGCCCGTTCTTCTCCATAGGTACCTACTGCTTTGGAATGGGCAACTAGCTTCATCTTTCTGACTGACCGACCCCTTGACAATTCAAGTGCCTGAAATTGGTTTATTTGAAACTAGCTTCTGCCCGTGGCTTCGCCCGCGTGGATGACGGAAATTGCATGTTTTCATACATAAAAACCACTCTATCTAAGTATTAAAAAAATATTGCATCAAAATCCGTTGGGTAGTTTTTAAGATCTACGCATACATACATACACCAGGAAGCTACTTTGCTTTTCAACTATGTAGTGGTAAATGGTTTGAGATTGAAACCTTACTAAGTTTTAGACCTACAGTAAAATATTTCAACTAATAATTTTTAGAGGGGCTTGCTGGTTGTTGGTTACCAATAACAGCACGGATCGATCAAGGAGTAAGTTGTATGGACATCTGCAAAACAAAAAGCCTTGCAGAAAAACCTTACGATACCAAAATTATTCAATCAAGCGATTGATGGAAAGTGCTCGGAAAACCTGAGAACTCTATTCTACCATAAGGAACCACTATAAATCTTGAGTAGACAAAAAATCTAGTCGGCCAACTATCACACCGTAACGTAACATTTAGACACGTGGTAAGTCATAATTTTGCCTGAAATTTGTTACAAAATTGAGCAAACTTTATCAACGTCATGTCAATCAAATTATGGCATGCAATCCTGCTGGTATTTTCCGGGTTTGAAAGAATCCCTGGAGAGTTAAATATGAAGGGAAATAAAAGAAACTTGCACGCAATGTTTGGCTTTAGCGATTTTGAACCATGTTAATTAATAAAGGCAATTAATAACTTGCGTTTCACCTAGACTTGCTCTGCAAATAATGCTCATTACGTAGTCATTGCAAACGACAATTTACTCCATTAACTATTGCTGACAGGTGGGACAGTCCCATACTGGGGCATTGGATGGGCCTACATGCCACTGTGGCGCCGAAAATTAATAATTGTTTTGATTTTGTTCTTCGGGTAGATATAAGTACTAACACTAGTTTTTAAGCTGTGTGTTGCACTAACCAAATAGACTTTGTCAGAATAAAAAGAAATTTTATTTATTTCATAGTCTCTATGTACATCCTTTAACCTCTGCCATCATAAGTCATTATGTCTGTCTTCTCTTCTTTGCATGTGGTTAGTGATTAACCTGTTGTCAGAGTTTTTATGCTGCCCATGCATGGGCCTCGGACTTAGCTTCACATGCTGTTGAGAAATATCTCTCAGACATGCTGGTTTCCTCACGATGTCTTCCTTCACCGATTTTTAAGCAAGTGATAATTATACAACACGCTCAAGAATCCGTAAAATCAGAGGTGCGTGCCTTAGGTTTCAACTCGAGACCTCGAGATTATATCTATAAAAAACTACGACCCCATTACACGACAGCCTAAAAACAGTCCCACAACCCAAAAAAACCCAATACATCACCACTTATGAAGAGCATGCAAATGTGACGTCTATCATACGTCACACGCCAGACCGCGCCCCAATATGTACGCCAACAAAAAACATTGCGTTGTATATTAAATCAAGTAAATCGCGTTACAGGTAGGGATTTATATCGCACGAACATCACTTGCTAAATTGCTGTTATACGCCTGCTTGGACTGTGTTACTGTGTGGTGTGAATGAGGACAAAACATGTTTCTTTTTTCGAACTACTGTTGGATTTTTGAGCTGTTTTTATTTAAATCATTTAGCCTATTTCGTAATTTTATCAGCATTGGCTAAGCAGAACATCCACTAAACTTTAAATTGTGCAAAGACTTCTAACAATACGTCGCCGCATCGGTGGATCGTCTCGAAGACGTCTAAACTGTCGACAATTGAACATTTTGATCGCACTCGGCATTTAATTTTATCTAACCCAAACTACGCAATCATATGGCAGTTCTATCTAACTATCCAACTATGACATTTCATTTTCAGTCTAAATACAGGCCCTTAAAATTTAATTATCTGTTTTTAGGTAGGCTAAGCTGTTTGAAGGCATTTTTTTTAGGTAGGTATAACTTTTAATTTTATTTCAAAATACATATCTGAAACCAGTTGTGCGATTGGTATTTTAGCGAACATACGCACCTACTAAACAAATATCTAATACAATATATAATATTTTTGTCCACATCACCTCGCGTTACAACCCACTGTGCATTCGTAATACTACACATTTGTCAGAGGGTGAAATTCCCTAAAAAAATGGCGACCCACCGAATGAAAGCGATGTGAAAAGTGCGCCTATTACGCGAAAAAAATAAACAGCCCATAGAGTTACGAGATTATTTTTAATAAAGTATTAATACCGCGCTCTCTGGATTTTTGTTGAGAGTAAAATATGTGAATGCTGAGCTTGGTACGGGAGCTAATTATGGCAATATACTTGAGTAATACTTAACCCATTTTTCGCCAGCTAAAAGGCTGGGGCTACAAGAAAGGATGCTCCTGGGCCACCTGATGCGAGGGGAAAACAAAAGACTATTCTGCACAGTACGTACTCACCGCTTGGCGTCGAAGTGTCTATGGCTTCCTGAGGACTGGCTGGAAAGAAAAATATAGAGAATGAATTATTGACAGTTGCACAAATAAGGATGCATGGACTTAATACTTGAATTATATGTAGTTGGAGTGAATTTGCAAGGGTTATTTCTTTTTATATTATGCGATAAGCAAAATAATACTTAATTATGAGAGAAATGTTATTACGTTATGTTAATTTAATCTTTTTATGTTCTCATTTTCTTTATGTATATTTAATTCGTTTATGTTCGTAAGTGTTGCTGTAGAGTAAACCCTTTAATGATAGTACAAGCTGTTGTTATGGTCAGTGGGTCGTCTTAGGGATAAATAAGATAACATTACGCCTATAATCTCGAAGGGTTGGACAGAGGTGTACCTCAAGGGAATTGGTAGTCTATGTATGTAAGTTCAATAGATGTTGCATATTTTGACTTTATACTTTTTGCATATTTCGAGGATTTATGATGCGTAATTTGTAGTCAATCATTTCAGGTTGCACAAAATCCGATCTCTAATAAAAACGCTGGATTATAACATATATACATTAATCATCAATAGGTACTTACATCATTGTTCATCGTTCATCGTCATCGTCAACCACCCGTTTCCAATTCCAAACACAAAAGCCTTGCCACAACTAACTATGTTCCCGCCATTTTATTCCCAGAAAACTATAATTAAACTACATTTTCCACTCACTTATCCCATTAAAAGGAACTTTTACTCAAAGCACACAAGTACAATAGGAACTAAAAAACTCTAATTACAGTTCTTAGTCGCACGACAAAAAATACACCAGAGACAACCAGGTAATACTTTACTTTACCTTTTGATAGAAGTCCACAAACAAAACAGGAAAAAAAAACAACTTTCAAAGACTTAACAATCAACGGACGAGGCTGCCTAGTTGATTGCCTGTGCCTTCACTTTAACGAACTTAAAAAGGAAAAAACAAAACAGTGAGGCAAAGGCATCGCAACTTCTGCCTCTTGATTGTTGGACAACAAGTGAGAATCAAAATGGCGGCAAGTCCGAAATGAGTCTCGAATTATACATGCGTAACGTCTGCTGAATTGAAACTGTGTACAAAAGTTGAAAAAAAGCGGGAAAAAAACCTTCGAAAAAGTCCTTTGCTTTGTTTAAGCGGCGATCATATTTAAGTATGATAAACAGTTTTTTTACAAAAGAGATTCGCGAATCGGGATAAACGAAAAATGTAGTGTATTAGCGCTTGTTAGCAAAGCAAGCCCAAGTTTTGTATTCATGTTTTATTTTTGCATTTTTATTGCCTTCGTTATGTTGGTGGACAGTATTGTAATTTGTACCAACGTTATGAAAATAATAATGATGGACTACCGCGTTGGTTATACCAATAGGTACCTATTGTTATACCAAAGCTGTAGTCCAGGTCGTGGTCGCAGAATTTTTCGCCGCTTCTTGGGTCGGGCAAAGTGCCTATAGCAATATTCTCGGAAGCAGGACGAACTTTGAATTTCAGCCCGATTACTAGTAGATAAATCCTGGAGTGGAGACCGAGCAAGCGTAGTGTGGGGCGGCCACCAGCTTGATGGACAGACTCGATGCGGAAGGTGGAGGACGGGGTGTTGTCACGCAGTCTGGAAGAAGGCTATGCCCAACGGTGGACTGCGATAGGCTAAGTTAATAATTCTCAAACTCAAACTCAAAGTATTTATTTCAAATAAACCAATTACAGGCACTTTTGAATTGTCAAGGTGTCGGTCAGTCAGAGAGATGAAGCTAGTTGCCCATTCCAAAGCAGTAGGTACCTATGGAGAAGAACGGGCAAGAAACTCCATGGACACTCTTTTAAACAAAATATGGTTACAAAATATTGGTTACATAGTTCATATTAATATTATACATGTGAGAACGATGCAGTACGTTAAAAGCATCCGATATAAAATATGTAAAAACTATTCAAAAATTAAATTAAAACAAGCCCTAGTCGCTAAGAGATGACCAGTCCCTACTGACAGCGCCCGTTCACGAACATGACGCATATATTAGCACCATTCAGCTCAACCATTTTGAAGGGAGCTAAATGATCCAACACACACGCCACCATCAGCGAGACATTAAAGTGAGCATGGCATACTCTCAGCCGCCAGGGCATATTCAAGTCAATGAAAGACGTACCCAGTAAATGGTCGCTTTATAGTAGGTACATAGTACTCACATATGTGCTAAGCAATTATACAATATTAAGAGATTGAATTTATACAATGCAAAGATAGTTTTTTTGTTCTTCTCTTCCGCAGCTCCAACAGTTTTTAGCAATTAGTTGGTGCGCCCTTGTGGAGCTGGACTAGCATTGACCCAAGCATTTTTGTCAGCTATGTAATCTCCCAATTTATAATACGCTTGGCTGCATAGTGTGCGTTTTATACAGGATTTAAATTTTGATTCGTTAAGTTCAAGAATGTGGGGAGGTATTTTATTGTAACATTTTAAACAGAACCCCATGAAAGAAGAATCTACTTTTGCCAGCCTGAAACCTGGCTGAACTATTTGGTCCCTATTTCTAGTGAAATAATTATGTCTTTCACCTCTTTTACTAAAAAGATGCAGATTTTTCCTTACGTACATGATGTTTTCATAGATATATTGACAAGGTACAGTCATGATGTTAATAACCTTAAACCGTTCTCTTAGAGAATCGCGCCTACGGAGATTATATATGGCTCTGATAGCTCTTTTCTGCAGAATAAAAATTGAGTCGACGTCTGCAGCTCGGCCCCAAAGTAAAATACCGTAAGACATGATACTATGAAAATACCTAAAATAGACTAGCCTCGCGGTATCTACATCAGTATATTGACGAATCTTTCTGACAGCATATGCTGCAGAACTTAGCCGTCCTGAAAGAGATGTTAAATGAGGACCCCATTGTAGCCTTGAGTCGAGCGTGATCCCTAGGAAAACAGTTTTATCGACAAATTCTAGTTTCTCTTGATTCAATACTATCTCACAATCACTACGTTTTACATTTGGTAAAGAAAATCTTATGCACTTAGTTTTTTTTCCATTTAATACTAAATTATTTGCAGTGAACCAATTTTGGACCTGCAGTAGGGCGTTATTTACGTCGTCAAAATTTTTAGCACGTCTATCTATTTTAAAAATTTAAGAAGTGTCATCAGCAAATAACACCATTTGTGGTTGATTTTTTAGTAAATGGAGAAGATCATTTATGTATACTAAAAAGAGGAAAGGACCCAATATAGAACCTTGTGGCACACCCATTTTTACTTTTAAACCGAGTGAATTGACGCCTTTTATTTGAACTTGCTGTTGTCTATCGTTTAAATAAGATTTTACCAAACTAAGCGCAAGTTTTCCAAGTCCGTAATGCTCTAGCTTCAACAGCAAGGTTTAGTGATCAACGCAATCAAATGCCTTGGAGAGGTCACAAAAGATTCCGATGGCGTCTTGACCCTCTTCCCACGCATTGAAAATGTGTTTTAATAAGGTCACACCAGCGTCAGTTGTACAACGTCCTTTGGTGAAACCATACTGTTGATCGTTAAGTATTTTATTAGTGTTAAAATGATTAAGCATTATCTTTTCAAAGATCTTGCTGAAAACCGGCAACACGGATACGGGTCTATAATTATTGGTGTCTTTACTGTCCCCGGATTTGAAAAGTGGTATTACCTTGCTGTATTTCATTAAATCCGGGAAGATGCCTTGATCCACACATAAATTAAATATGAACGCTAAATAAGGTGCTATCGTCTCAATGATCGAGGTGCAGACTTTACTGGACATTCTCCAAAGATCTTCGGTCAATTTGATTTTAATTTGTTTAAAAGTTTTAATTACTACTATGGGGTTAATATGCTTAAAGTTGAATTCAATCAGGCAGGCTGAAACGTTTGCCTTTACTAAATCAAAAGAGAGGGAAGGCGAGGAATTTAGAGTTTCAGTAGTTTTTAGGGGAATACTGGTAAAGAAATTTACAAATTCTTGAGCTACTTGTTTGCTATCACAAATGGAACCACATGACGTATCCAGTATGTAATCAGAACTATGTCTTTTGCTCCTGTTCGTTTCGTTATTGATAATTTTCCAAACCGTCTTTATTTTATTTT
Source organism: Hyppa rectilinea (assembly GCA_951799385.1). Lineage (NCBI taxonomy): Eukaryota > Metazoa > Arthropoda > Insecta > Lepidoptera > Noctuidae > Hyppa > Hyppa rectilinea. The sequence goes on along the minus strand of OX637325.1, from coordinate 11,160,536 downwards.
CAGCTGATTTAACCTTGTTGCTAATGTATTTGGATTTAGCTGCTTTACAAGTTTTCTTAAAAATTTTTGAGTACGTAGCAACATACTTATTAAAAGATTCAGTGTTAATAAAAGGCTTAAGGCCATAAAGCTCGAAAAGTCTTTCCCTACTTTTCCTGAGTCCTTTAGTGGCCCAGTCACTAAATACAAATTTAGGGTTGATACTTTTAGTTTTTTTCTTAAAACAATTATTAAATTCGGTTTGCACTACGGTAAAGAATTCCTTATACAAAATATTAATATTTTTCAAAGATAGTTCCTGATCACTTAACTTACAATTTAATGCGATATTAAATTTATTTAAATTGACAGATGTTATTGGTCTGGATTGTATTAGGATTTTTTGTATTGTTGTATTGGACTCAAAAGTTACAGATTGACCACTGTGATCAGAAGGGAGATAATTAACTATGGCTTTATCTAAATAGTCGCAGCAACAGAAAACATTATCAATGCATGTTACAGTAGACATAGTTATTCGGGTTGGTTCAACAAACACATTTGACAAATTAAATGATTTAAACAAATTTAATAATCTACTTGAATTGGAATTATTTTCTAAAATATTAATGTTAAAGTCACCACAGATAACTACTGATTTATTACCAGTAGCAAGTTTTGCCAAAACATCTTCCATGACTGCCTCAAATATTGAGTAGTTTTGATAATTAGGGGGTCTGTAAACGCACACTATAACATGCTTATCCAGCTCAACACAAGACAGCTCAATGCTATGCTCAACCGAAAGTTCAACTATGTCCTCACGAGTTTTTGATTTAATACAACTTTTAATTAGGATTAGTGAACCACCACGCAGCATTGATTTACGGTTAAAGCAACTGGCCAAACTATAATTCTCGTAGTTAATCAACATTTCATAATCTTTTAACCAGTGCTCAGTAAAAAAAATAATGTCATACATTGTTTTTTCTAAAAACATAATAATGGGACTTATGTAATTTCTGGCGAAATGTGACCAATTCCTACTCTACTGGTTCCTCGACATAGCCTAGGCTTCCTACTTCCAGAGCACCGTCAATGCAAAAACCATAATTTCACCAATGAAACTGAATGCGATCCGCGCATGCACCTCGTTTATGGATTGTCAGTGTCATTATTTTCTGAAGAATACTGACACTGACAGGTCTTGAACTCGGTTTAGATTTGCTAATCGCGTTCAGTTTCATTAGTGAAATTGGCACTTAGACAAACATATCATAGGCAGAAATGTAAGTAAGTACTTACTTTTTATTATTCTCGTGGTAAGATAAAAGTCCATTCAAAACTTTTAACTTCGAAGAAAGAGAAATGCGGAAAATATTAAAAGAAAGTTATTCAAGTTACAAGAATGTTGGCAGTTTCAAAGTTGTTACACCTGCATTTCGAAAATGAAAACGCGGGAACATGCGCCGTTTTGTTTTGTTATGGAGTAAATACTTTTTTATAAATGTAAATCAAAATATTGACAATCAAATCATAATATTGCATAGCAGGTATTGTTCTATAATTATTATTTATTATGTTGAGTGGCAAGCCGGTAGACCACCCTTGCTGACTGTAATTTTTATAACCCACTCCTAGGTACCTACTAATTCCATAAGTCTCATATCTACAATAAATTATATATTGTCATACCATAGACAAAGCTGAAATGTTTCATCTGCTTGTAAACAGCGCGCTTGGCGGCAGAACTATAAAGGTTTGTTTGTGGTTTCGCAGAACGAGCTCGTTCACAGAAAATAATCAAAGAGGCAAAGTACTAAACTAGCCCTACTCAAATATCGTGTTACCCCTAACTAACTAGGGTCTTGGAGGTCAGATAGGCACTCGCTCCTTGTAAAGAACTGATATCCAACCGGTGTTAGAAAAGGCTAGGCAGATGATGATGAGTAAGTAATCCCATAATCACACTTTTATCTCGCCAAAAAAACAGTTAATACAATAACAAAACTTGACGAGTATTTCAACATTTTCAGCGGAGTGGATTCGGAAATAGGGGAGGACAGTTTTAAACAAAAAAAATAATGAAAGCCAAGGGAAACTCGACAAATAAATAGGTGGGGGGAATAAAGTAATTTGTCTTTGCCGGCCCCACTTGCGCGGCTATGGTGACTGTGGAGTTGAGGAAAAAGTGCTTGGAAATTATTTATTTTCAGGGAAGTAACGAGGTAAGGGAAAGACTTAAAATTAAGCCAAGACACACCGTAACTTTTGAATTTTGGCCCTAAGTTGGGATCACAAATAATCAGTATAAAATTAAATGTAAATGAATTATTAAAGTAACATATATTATCTCGCCAGTGGGATTGTCCGAAAAGGTTACCGCTACCGGACCATAAAGGGCTAAGGAAGGAACATGGATGGGTTTTAGTCAGTAAGAGTCGGACAGGAGTGTCAGACTGTCCGCTCCACCCAGAGCGGGAGGAGCCATTCCATGATTTCAAACATTCAAAAAAAAAAAGTATGCCCCTGAAGAGTGGGTAAAGCTATGAGGTAAGGGTGTAGGTGGGCCTACTTATATAATAATAATAATAATAATATCCTTGAACATTTCACACAACGCCATGTCGTCCCAAGCTAAGCAACCTAATGCTTGTGTTATGGTAACGAGATGGCTGATAAACTACTTATATATATTTTTTTTGTAAATACATACATATTATAGATAGAAAAACACCCAGACCCGTAACAAATACTTGCAGGTCGTTCAAATATTTGTTCCGTGCGGGAATCGAACCCGCGACATGCTGCGCAGCAGTCAATCCCTCAACCGCTGCGCCAACCGTGTCGTCAAACTCCCCCAGCCGACATATGGTGTAGAATACACCCACAATTGCCCGAAGATTGTAATCCAAGTCTTACTTATTGTGAGGCAAACCTTTTGTCATTAACCGAGCATGAATTTAGGCACCAGATTGATCCTAAAATAAATATTTATTTATAATATACTTCCGCCCGCGGCTTCTCCCTATAATAATATGTTGACAAATTATACACATAAACCTTCCTCTTGAATCACTCTATCTATTAAAAAAACCGCATCAAAATCGGTTGCGTAGTTTTAAAGATTTAAGCATACATAGGGATATAGGGACAGAGAAAGCGACTTTGTTTTATACTATGTAGTGAAGCACAGAAATGTACAGAGGCGGACTTAATGTTTGAGGCATTTTCTACCAGTCAACATTCCTGCCTTTCGTCAAAATTTTAGATTTTTTTTTGGGCAGTGATATTTGGGGTTTACCAAATAACACTGCCCAACCTGGGTATCGAGACACGTCGGAAGTCGAGTCCAACAATGCAGTCTTCTTCTTAGCGTGCCGATGGCAATCTAAATGTACTCGGCCCAGAATTCGGCTACGTGTTTGGCGGCATCACTAGCGTCCATCAGTTCCTGTAACGTGCGTACGGCAGGACACGCAGGACACGAGATTAAGAGTCCCATCGTTTGTGGAACAGCACCACATTTACACTCGGCGGAGTTGTCTATGAATCCCCATCTGAGCAGGTTTTCCTTGCTTCGGCCAACCTGGGACCTTTGTTACAATGCAGTAAATAACAAGAAATTTATTACCAAGAAAATGTCCCAACTCCAAAGTTCTCCCCCAGCCGACACCGGTAACAAATGATTCCATTCATTCTGAAATTATTAATTAATTCCTTTAGACAAAAATACAAAATTCTGTCGCTGAAGGAAAGCCAACAAAACGATCATATCCCGTCGTCTGTCGCGAATTAACTGAATTATAATAAACAATTGATTAATGTATCACGTTGCTGTATTTTACTGTTTTGTTGGTAATTTTGAGCTAAGAATTAAAGGAAAGTTTGTTATTTAAATCTTTAGGTAGGTACTATATTATTTGCATAATCATTTATTTATTTATAATGGTCATCTGATCCATTTGCTTAGTAAAAGTAGTGCTATAAAATATGTTTGTTCAATTCAACGCACTCTCATCCGATCCTGTCCCTTGCTTTCCTCCCCCAGCTACGCCCTAAGCCGAAGTCCGTACCCCAAAGGGAGTGCCCTTATATAGCTTGTAGTCACTTAGTATGTAATTTTTTAAACCCTGACTGGATGCCTTAATTTTATTGAGGCATCCACAGGCATGACAACCTCTTTGGTTGACCTGCGATATGCCAGACCTCCAGAAAAAAAAACTAAAACGCAAATCATACTTGATGAACGGACAGTCATTCTTATTATATTACTCTTTGGTCATACCTGTGTGCTATCACACTCAGGGTCATCTTATTATATTACTCTTTGCTCAGGGTGCTGATGCTACTCACACGCACTCCATGCAGCAGTGGCGCCGCTTTGCCGCGTAAAATTGCCGCCAAACAATTTGATTCCCTTGGCAACTTATAGCTGTAACTTGAAATTCGGACTTAAAACAATTTCAATTAAATCATTTGACTACTTGAAACGGTCAAGAATAAAAATATGAAATCCCATAGAAACCGCTCGTCTTAAAAACTTCCGGCATCGTGCAGAAATTAAATATTATGCGAACATATAATTGTAAAATTGCATTTAGTGATAATAGGTATTCCATTTGATTCTAAAAATCTGTGACGTCACATTGTTATATTTCATACAAATCACGTACACATTCCGTGTTTTGACACTTCATAAAAAGTAACGGTATTGACTACCCGTTCAAATACCCAATTAAAGGCACTTTTGAACTATCAAATGTCGGGAAGTCAGAAAAATGGAGCTAGTTGCTCATTCCAAAGCTTAATTCTTAGGTATTTCTGGAAAAAATCAGCAAGCTTATTTGCGGCCTTACAGTAATGTCCTCCACAGACATCAGTTGACACAATACATTCAGCAATCCAGATTGATTGACTCAGCCTACCAATAAACAAGCAAGTCTACATATTGATCCTGTGCTGAACCCTAAACTCGTAATTAACCGTCGGCCGCTGTGGTGGAACTCGTTAGCACAATCAAGTGCCCTAAACTTCGCAGTTTGGCAGCGGTGGAGGGTTGACGGTTGCTAGCCTGGCAATTAGAAGGATGATAGATTGGACATGAAGGAATGTGTGTTTATGTTAAGACGCTTGGAGCCTTACTGCGGTTATACCGGCAAGTTGGTACCTACCAATGTGACTTAACTGCTTTCTAGTTTAATTTTGGCTTCAGTCACAACCCTTATTTTTAGGTAGCATAAAGGTCGATTACTGATGTCGATAAAATTATTGTAATTTTGTTACTTTACATTTTGCAACCTTTCATCTGTTCTGTGGCTCAAACGCTGAAGGGATTGGATTGAAATTGGACGAATTATTATATAAGGACCTCCGATAATGGATTTTTTCAACGTCTAAAGGATTTGTATAAAGAAATCATATAAAAATGCTGTTATTTTAGTTAGTTCATTGTGCATCTTACGTCCACGCAAACTAAGTCGCGGGCATAAGTTATATTTTATAGTAGGTAATCAATCTGCCTAGCCTTTTCCCAATTATGTTCAGGTCAGCTTTCAGTCTAACCGGATGTAGCTGAATACCAGTATTCTACATGGAGCGACTGCCAATCTGACCTCCAGAAACTAGTAACTGGGTAATACGATACCCCTTGGTAAGACTGGCTGTCAGATTTTCGGGCTTCTGACGACCCGTAACGACTGTGAAAGATGACAGCCGGGACCAACGGCTTACCGAGGCATGGAGCCGTCTCGATATGTAAAGATGGTCACCCATCTACGGAGCAACCCCGACAAACAAAGCTTAACCTGATGGATCGACCCGTGCGGTTATTATTATACTTAGCCACGAGCTCCTCCTCTTATTTCATAGTAGATTTTGAAAATAGGTAAGTACAAACGCCAGCACATCAAGCTATCCCTAACTCAAATTTTCTCAATTAAAAATGAACCTTATGTCTTTGCAATAAAGTTGAAATACTATCAAAGGAATTTGACAGATTGTGGTAACTTGATGTGCTGGCCTCTGTACTAGAACGTTAAATTCGAAGACATGTGATGTCTACCAACCACCACGCGGTCCCAGTGCTGTCTGTGTGGTGGATCGGGGCCCAACTTCCTCTCGAAGAGAGGAGGTCTGCATCCCAGTACCTAGTGAGAACATTATAGGCTGATTATACCATTAAAACAGGGGCCACGGCGGTTTATTAGGTACTGTAGAAGGGTTGAAAACCTTCTACTGAGGTAGAGCGGTAGAGCGGTTCAGTGGTAGAGCGTGTAATGTGTCTATAGGGGATTGCTATGCTATGAAAGCAAACACATAGGACGAGAAACACTTTTTATATTACGTCTTGATTATAACTTATACATCTGCCAAGCCCCGCGGCCTGAGGCGAACTCTGACTTGTACAAAAAGCCTTACTATCAAAGAGTAAGTATTAACCTCTAACTATTCTAAACATAATTTTAAAGGTTCGAATGCCATGCCGTGAGATTATTACCAGCCATGTTCAACATAAGGTTTTACTCCAGCCATGTTCAACCTAAGGTTTTACTCAGACTCTACAGTATATACCTATCGATAGAATATCTACCTACCTACCTACCTACATAAATCAGAAGATCTCTTTTGAATCTAGTGACGTGTAAAATATTTATGCCGATACTCCATCCGCAACAGGAAAAGCCTTTAGAGAAAATATCGAACGCCCCATTACGAAGCTCGATCTTCACCGAAAAGATGAGACGTTCCTTTCAAAAGTAAACAACCCGACACTACAATTCATTAGCTTCGTCTTCAGGAAAATTTCCTTTTAATAACTTACCTGAACAAATAGTTGTATAGGTATGTATGTATCTTTCAAACGTTTTTTCCTCCCAAAAACTCTATCGTACATAAATGTAATTATTGACTCTGAGTGGCTGGGGTTCGATCGCAATATAGAAACGTTGTAAAAGGTTCACTCGATACAATCTCATCGGCTCGAATACTTGTAAGTGCGACTGAAATCAATTATAAACTTAAATCATCACTATGTGTTCTCCAAAGGTGTAGTCAGAGGTGCACGCACTTCATGCCAAAACATCCAAGCTATGGAACCCAGGACCCTTGGCATTCGCTGTGAAGACCACTGAGTAGACTAGTGTACCAAGTAGTCCGAAAAGGTTACCGCTACCCCGGAACATATAGGGATACAGAAGAAACATGGATGGGTTTTAGTCAGTAAGAGTCTGACACTCCCTTCCGCCCGACCCAGAGCGGGAGAAGTCATTGGATGATTTCCCACCCTCAAAAAAAAGTGTACCAAGTAGCAGAGTTCTGGGGACGGGATTTCAAGACTGAAGATACTGAGTTCCCAAGGTGCCTTCAAATACAACACAGTGTCCTAGCGACAAGGAGGCAACATGTCCTAAGGCGTCTATGAGGAGTGGAGCGGTATTCCGAGCTCAATCCGGGAAGTACGCTCAAGATACCATACCAGCGTCTTAATGGAATTCTGCCTAACTCCTTGCATGGTTGCTCTGGAATATCCACTCAAGGAGGCCAATAAAGACAAGAAAAAGGTGGGTGCTCAGTTCCACGTCATTGTCCAGTCCATCCGGCCACTAAAGGCCAGCCGGAGGTGAGTAACAAGACTTTTCCCGGAATATAGACGAGAGAGTCCGTGGAGTCCGTACTGCCCTACAGTTCGCCACATGCTGCCCAGCGGCGCAGGTTTATGTATCTTTTGGTCCGGCTCGTCACCTTAGTTTTGTTTTGGCAAAGTAAACTCTACCGGCATGGACCCAGGGTTCAGGAACGCGCAAGCCCCACCACGACAATGGTTATTATTATTACAGTGACCATGATTAAAGCCGTTTGTACACGATAAGAAAACTATGCAAGAATTCGTGTCGTTTCTACGTATGCGAAGTTTCTACCTTGCCTCGGCGCGATGAGATTGTTTTCGGGCAGTCGTGGGCAGGTCCACTCAAACTAAGAACGTACAAAAACTACCTGAAAGCCACCTCAAAAGCCACCTCACCTCACCTACCCTGCACCCCAGACATTTCGCGCGTTGGGATCGGGATTTTTTTATTGGTTAGCGCCGATGCAGTGTACGCAGTTCGTGTGTAGAAACAACATGAATTCTTGCGCGGCGACCACACGAAAAGAAGAAGCTTATGGTCCCAATATTGAAGGCAAAGATGTGAGATGATGATGTTGTGGTGGAGCTCGAGGCTAAGTAATAACAGCCGCAAGAATCGATCCATCAGGTTTAGCTACGCTCGCCGGGGTTGGTCTGTGGAAGAGTGACCATCTTTACATATCGAGACTCCTCCGTGTCTTGGAAAAGCACGTTAAACCGTATGTCCAGGCTATCATTCGTGGATATTTGACAGTCGTTACAGGAAGTCAAAAGCCCGAAAGTCCAACAGCCAGTTTTACCAAGGGGTAACGTATTACCCAGTTACAGGGTTGTGGAGGTCAGATAAGCAGTCGCTTCATGTAAAATACTGGTTTTCAGTTGCATCCGGTTAGACTGGAAGCCGACCCCAACATAGCAACATAGTTGGGAAAAGGCTAGGAAGATTGATTGACTTCTGTTTAATCCTATGTCTAGTGGCCATCAAGTTGGGTTCTCTGCTCTTAGAAATAGGTACGGTACCTGAGTGCCTCAATAAAATATTTATTGGAATTAAATATACCGTCCCCGAGCAAATTAGAGGTTCCTTATTATGTAAAGAGCCAGTTAGTAGATTCAATTGATAGGTCATCGATTTTTGCTAGGTTTTAAATGGAAATGAAGATGACCTTTGGTACACCTACCAACAAATTAGTAGTTGATATATTTATTTAAAAAAAAACAAGTAACATTACATAATATCACGCTTGTATGTCCCAGACCCGAGACCCCGCCTGTACACCCCTTAGAGCATTTAACCTACACCCACACTACGCCTGTTATGTTCTTTTGAACGCCAGAGCATGAACGCACGCGCGTGCCCTAAACGCCAAGCTAGGTACAAATTTATTTCTGCTTGTTATCATGAATTTTCCAATATACCTACATGGAATCTTTGTCATCAACTACGTTCAGCTTTAGCTTCAATTTTTAAAATATCTATAAAAAGTATTGCTGCTGGGGAGTTTGTTGCACCACTTCTTCCCAGCTAAAGCACTAGGACTTACCGTGACCCAAGGGCTGGCTTTTACCTTGGCTGGAGGCTAGGAATTGCCATTCAACGTGGCAATGCCGCTAGTCTCTTGGGTACACTTCCAGTCGAAAGCGATGCGGAGGGATTTTTCAACGCCATGTTTAAATTTGGTTATGATATTATATTTTTGTATTTATAAATCAGGTATGTAAGCAGTTACCTATGCACAGAGGCCAGCACATTAAGTTACCCCAATCCGTCAAATTTCTTTGATAGTTTTTCAACTTTATTACAAAAGTATAAGTTTCATTTTCAATTGGAAAATTTTTACAGTTTGGTGTGATCAAGTTACACCCAACTGTGAAATTTCTCCAAATTATTTCAAACCTTAATACATTGAATATTAAGTCCAAAATCGGTTTGTGGTAACTTGCTTTTTTTTCCTATGTTAACAAATAAATTATGATTTGATTTGATTTGATTTGATGTGCAGGCAACTATTGACATATCATCTTAATTCTGAACATGTTAGAGCAGGGAAACTAAAACACTATATTCCTTATGATAATTTATTGAGGTATAAATAAATATATTCTTGTATAATAATAGTTATACATGCTACTCTTAAATCTAAAATTAAATAATAAACATCGGTCTGTATCATTGATTTATATTTTCAGGTAACTTTTGTAAAACGCTAGAATATAACCAGGCAGGCGTTTAAAGTCACAAAAACTTCTTTATGGTCTGGACAACTCCACAGGAAGGGTCAGGCATAGACAAAAATATGGGGGCTCAAAAAATCCCATAGTACAAAAGTAATTAAAACGATATCAATAAAATAGCAAAAGTTGAACGGTGTCGGTACTCATCACATGTGAAGTGTCTCCAAATAATTTAATTGAACCCTTATTATGCTAATTATAATAACATCAAACAAAATAGTGACAGATTAAACTACGTTACAAAAAAAAAATATAGGTGGATCTTGGATTTGAGTATCGATATTTTTACCTAGCCAAAAAGCTAAGGGCATCCATTTTTTAAATATTTGTGAATATCACCAGAAGACAAGTTTAAATTGGTATTTGTCTTTCTGTCATGCATCTTCCAAAAAGGCTAAGTTTTGGTACACCTTTGCCATAATATGAATACAAACGTTCAAATATTCCCAATTGAACATGAGTGTTATTCTTTTGAGATAAAGTTAAAAATCAATCGAAGAAATTTGACAGATTGGGGTAGCTTGACGTGCTAGCCTCTGCTTGTGGTATGAAAAGCCAACATGGAGTTTTACGTTCTAAAGACCTAATATAATTAACCAATTATAATCCATTTATCATTTTACCTACCAATCTAATCTGACACAATAATATCCTATTTTATTCTAGTTCTTATTATAATTAACCTAAGGCTGTATTTCCAATTCAGGCGGTAAAGGAATGTTCTTCATTATGGCAAATCGTTTCAAAGCGTCATATTTTCCTCTTAAAGCTTCAACTTCATCCCGAATTCTGTTGTTTTCATCCTGCATTAGCTCCATGTCGTTCCATTCCTGAAAGTAGAGGGAAAATGATAATAGATGGCGCTAGTAGTTGTTGGGTAGTGACGATAGATGGCGTTAGGGGTGTTGTTTTAGAAAGTTGTGGTAGATGGCGTTGTTATCCAAAGGAGGTTTTCAATTCGAAACTTTTTTTAAGCCAGTCTTGAGCTGAATCTATAGTACCTACAATAGGCTGAACTTCAGAATACATGAGCATTTAATATTAGCTTTTGACCGCAGCTCCGCCTGCGTGGATATCGGAATATAGACCATGGGCACGTAGTACGGGGATTAAAAATACCCTATGTAACAATCCATGAGCGTACCAAATTTTTAAGCGTTTTTGCGGCAATGCGGTACACACATCCAGATATACAGACTAACGGACAAAAACTTATTTACTATTTTATTACAATGTATAGATGATAGGTTTCTGTCATGCTATTCTGCAAAAAAGCTCACTGAAAACGTAAGTAGTGAGTTTAATGTGAGATGTCAGTAGTGTCAATCCCTAGCATTACATAAAACGACAGTTCACTTCACCAAAGTATTCACAGTGAGATTTATACAGAACCGACTGACTGGTCCTAACTTACACAGAGCATTCAACAATTTTGTGATTAACAAGAAAGTATAAAACTTTGTCATGTTATTTTCTAATTACATTTCTTGAAGTCGGTTGTACAGAGGCCAGCACATAAAGTTACCACAATCTGTCAAATTTCTTTGATAGTATTTCAACTTTATTGCAAATACTTAAGGTTCATTTTTAATTGAGAAAATATGACAGTTAGGGATAGCTTGATGTGCTGGCGTCTGTACAACAAATTATAATTCATGTAAACAAAACATTGTAAAACATTTTTAAAGAGTAATTGGTTGGAGTTTTTTGTCCATTCTTCTCCATTCGAAACTACTTTTTGGAGGGGGCGACTAGTATCAATTCTATTTCTTGTCCATTTTGACGTTGAAAAGTGCCTTTCTTGTGCCTATTTGAAATAAGTGACTTTTACTTTTAAACAATTTTTTTTTTTTAAACCTACCTTATTTTACACAATGATGACAGGGATACATAGTATAAAGCAAAGTCACTTCCCGCGTCCTAATGTCTGTATGTATGTATGTATGCTTAGATCTTTAAAACTACACAACGGATTTAGATGCAGTTGTTTTCAATAGATAGAGTGATTCAAGAGGAAGGTTTATTATGTATAATAACATGCAATTTCTGTCATCCACGCGATCGAAGCCGCGGGCAGAAGCTAGTTTATAATAAAATAAAGTGTATTTTGTTCATACCTGACTCTTCTCAGTCTCCAGTTCATCTTTCTGCTCTATTCGTTTGATGCGGCACGACGCGGCGTATCCACGGTTTTTCAGAGTTCTACGACGCTGTTTCATCCTGGAATAGCAACCAATCATTGTTAATTAACAAATCATTATTTTTTTCTAACATCAAAATTACCGTGTTTATTAAGTTTAATGTCATCATCATCTGCCTAGCCTTTTCCCAACTATGCTGTGATCGGCTTCCAGTCTAACCGGATGCAGTTGAATACCAGTATTTTACTTGGAGCGTTTGCCTATCTGACCTCCACAATCCAGTTACTGGGCAATACGATACCCATTGGTAAAGCTGGCTGTCCGATTTTCGGGCTTCTGACGACTCGTAACAAGTGTCAAAGATGCACAAATGACAGCGGCGACCAACGGCTTAACGTGCTTTCCAAGGCACGGAGGAGTCTCGTTATGTAAAGATGGTCACCCATCCACGGCCAACCCCGGCAAGCGTAGCTTAACCTGATGGATCAGCTAGTAACGGAGGGAATATCCCCAAAGAGCTAAGACCCCTTCTAATAAATTTTCATTTTTAGCTTAGCGTTTTTTATTGTTTTTGATAAAACGTTTTTTTTAAAGCGCGGTTCAGTCTACAATGAAGAAAGAAGGCAAAGTAAACTTACCTAACAATCTGATCTCTAGTCAGCCCCCTCATCTTCAGCTGCCTGTTGAGGTCTCTGACAGAGATGGAGACCAGCTCGTCATCACTGATCTCCGCGCAAGGCGTCGGCGACAAGGGAGCCTGGAACAAACATGTGGAATTGTAGCATTTGGTGTGTATGACAGAGTAATAAAGTCACTTGAACGATAGCCTAGTGGTGTGACCGAATGCCAAGTCATAGGTCTCTAGTCCATAACTCCGTACCCAAGGCACGCACCTCTGAATTTACGGATTCATGTGCGTATTGTATAAGTTATCACTTGCTTAAAAATCGGTGAAGGAAAACATCGTGAGGAAACCATAGCGTGTCTGAGAGATATTAACAGCCGGATTCATGTGCGTATTGTATAAGTTATCACTTGCTTAAAAAACAGTGAAGGAACACATCTTGAGAGAACCAGCATGTCTGAGAGATATTTCTCAATAGCATGTGAAGTTAAGTCAGAGGCCCATGGGCAGCATTAAAACTCTGACACCAGGTTAGTCACTAACCACACGAAAAGAAGAAGACGTGAATGTAAGAGTACGTAGTCTCTGCCCTTTCATACATTGTCAATTAATGTCAAAACATCACGACTGTTAGGATACCCCAACATGTAAGCGGGATTGTCCGAAAGGGTTACAGCTACCCCGGAACATAAAGGGCTACGGAATGAATATGGATGGGTTTCAGTCAGTAAGAGTCTGACACTCTCTTCCGCTCCACCCAGAGCGGGAGAAGTCATTAGACGATTTCCCAGCCTGACAAAAAAAAATAAGGATACCCCAACATCATCATCATAATGAGCCTATAATATTCCCACTGCTGGGACACACGCCTCCTCTCTTCGAGAGCCGTAATCCACCACGCAGGCCCAGTGCGGGTTAGTGGATCTCACATGTCTTCGAATAGGTCTTCTAGGACACTTGTTTCCTCACGATGTTATCCTTCACTGTTTTGAAAGCAGTGGTTATGAAATTATTTACACGTAAAGCGCATGCCTGGTTGCAAACCCACGGCCAACAACTAGCGAGTCAGGGCCACCACTGCTTCAGTACATACCCAATAGGTGAAGGGCGTGACATAATAATTAATAATAATATAGGTATAGACAAGATCCCCGAAAAATAAAGACGCACGTGGCTTTGGCCTATACGGACATGAGACACCGTAAACCTCACTACCAGAACAAAAATTAAGGATATAACCTCCATCCATATCTTAGCGACCTCCTAACTAAGTACCTAATCTATTTTCTACGAAATTATTGGTATCATCGTATTTTTAGTCAAACTACAAACAAACAAAGGCAAGACCCAAGTGTATGCGCTAGAGCAAAAAAACCTATAAACTCAGTGTCTGAAACGCAATTTCAACTGCGCATAAGGGGGCGTTATTTATATGAGGCTTTTGGGGGCGGTGGAAGTCGAAGTAAATTCCACCCAATCTCACGTGGAAGAGAGAGGGGTCTCTGCAAATATCATGTCATCCTTTTTCCACAAGTAACAGTGTAAAATTGCAAGAAAACTCGGTATTTATTTAAAAAAAGGATTAAGCAAACTATGTTTTTTTTTTAAATAAATTAAACGCTATCAAGCACAGATTAAGGTATTTACATTAAAAATTGAAAAATCTCCCGTGAGACTGGAGGGAGCGAAGAAGTGAGCCAAAACCACAGAATATATAATTAGTACCTCCAAAACTCAACACCTCACCAAGAGGCGAGGAACAGGGGTGTCGAAAAATCGCCTCACGTAATCAACGGACGCCCACAAAGGCCCTTGCTAACATCAGAGCTTAGTACCCCAAGATCATCATCTGCCTAGCCTTTTCCCAATTATGTTGGGGTCGGCTTCCAGTCTAACCGGATGCAGCTGAATACCAGTATTTTACATGGAGCAACTGCCTATCTGACCTCTACAACCCAGTAGCTGGGCAATACAATACCCCTTTGTAAGACTGGCTGTCAGATTTTCGGGCTTCTGACGACCCGTAACGACTGACAAAGATGCACAGATGACAGCCGGGACCAACGGCCCTTGCTAACATCATAGCTTAGTAGCCCAAGAAAAAAACTTTGTAAGAAGGATATACCTTGAAGACGTCGCACCTAGAGGACATAAGATGCAACATTTTTGTTAAAGCAATTTAAATTAAAAGGCTCACCTCATCGTCCCAATTAATATCCATGGCTCTTCCCTGTTTATCAACCAAAAAATTAAATATTACAAATAAATTAAGAGCACAATTCCATTACAATCTGACTGACTCAAATACTTAACAACTAAGGTATGAGCCAAAATATAATTTGCAAGCATCACCAAAGGAATTTTGCAAGTCATCATGATAAGTTATAATGTATGTTATAAAATTATCTTGTTTTCGTGTCCGAGTGCGTTCGGAAAATCAACGATTGAATTCAGTTATCATTTACTAGCTGCTCCGCTGCTCGGCTCCTATTGGTCGTAGCGTGATGTTACATAGCTTATAGCCTTCCTCGATAAATGGACTATCCAACACAAAATTTTTCGATTCGGACCCGTAGTTCCAGAGATTAGCGCGTTTAAACAAACCAGCTTTGTAATATTAGTATAGATTTGTAAACGGAAGATAAGAAGGGAAAGGTTCAATCTTTCACCTTTTAACCGCCCCAGTTGGATTAATACGACATATCTTTTCGTAGCCTGAGTCGTGTTTAATACACATTATGAATCTATGTTCGGTTTTCGTTTTTACGTAATTGCAAGGCCCAATTCGTCTGAAATAATTTTCGTTTGATGTTTTTTTTATGAGTTGGGCGCTGTAGGCGTGGCAATTGATATGAAACCAAGCAGTCAATAGGTAAAGGGTGCCTTTCCATCAGAGCGTGCTATGCAGCTATGCTGCGAGGATGTGAAAGCTAAGCTACGAATTTATGTGACCGTTTCCACTGATGCTAAGCTATGTAGCGGGTTAGTAAGATGCGCTATGAAGATGCGCCGTCATGAGGAAGATGCGCAGCTCGAGCTATGCGATGTATCAACTATAGGGAAGGTTGGTAGAGGTAGGGTAGGTTACGGGGGTTGCGGAAGAATTCTTTTTGATTCCCGCGACCCCCGCGCAGGTGAGAGAGGGAACACCCGGGGTGGTTTTTAGTCAGTAAGAGTCTGACAGACCCCTCCGCCCTCCGCCCGACATCCATGAGGATTTTCCCCCAGGATCAAAAAAAAAAAAAAGGTAGGGTAGGTTGGTAGGTAGGGTAGGCTGGTAGGTAGGGTAGGTTAGGTTGGTAGGTAGGTAGGGTAGGTAGGTAGGGAAGGGTAGGTAGGTAGGGTACTCTCGACTATCCATAGCACGCATCCAGATAATCCATTCGTCCATATAAAAAACATAGCTTAGCAGAACCTGTTTCTACCAGTGCTATGCTATATGGACCAATGAAAATTATTGGTGGTAAGTAATAACAGCCGCACGGATTGATCCTTCAGGTTAAGCTACGCTTGCTGGGGTTGGTCTGTGGATGGGTGACGATCTTTAGATATCGAGACTCCTCCGTGCCTCGGAAAGCACGTTAAGCAGTTGGTGCCGGCTGTCATTCATGGATCTTTGACAGTCGTTACGGGTAGTCAGAAGCCCGAAAGTCTGACAGCCAGTCTTACCAAGGGGTATCGTGTTACCCAGTTACTGGGTTGTGGAGGTCAGGTAGGCAGTCGCTCCATGTAAAATACTAGTATTCAGCTGCATCCGGTTAGACTGGAAGCCGACCCCAACATAGTTGGGAAAAGGCTAGGCAGATTGATTGATCAAACGCATACATAGCAACGTAGCATAATTATGCTGTTTTGTTACTTTCCATAACCTTGGTGTAAAGCCAACCATATTCTACTGCTGGGCATGCGGCAACAAGGATTCCTAGCAACGTAGCATATATATCTCTGGTGAAAAGGCACTCTAAAGCGATGCGTAGCGCGGGAGTGCGTGTTCTTACGTTGCTTGAAAGTATTTCTCTTTGCATTGAAAACACGCGTAGAACACACAGAAAACGCAATCACGCGCAGTGCGTGACTTCGTCGCCACGCACCCCGCAGCGTCAAGCGGGCCAGTGTGTGATTCGCCTAAGGGCTCCTACGCACTATGCGGTTAGCCGGAATGCGGTCAGCCGTCCGGCTAACCGCAGGACGCGGTTGCGCTTGCGGTTAGCCGGCACCCGGCTAACCGCAAGCGCAACCGGAACGTGCGGTTAGAAACCGTCGTGGTTTTGCGGTTGGATCGACTCATTTCCAAGATGGAAGTTATTATATTTACTCGCGGTATATAAAGAAAAAGAAACAGAAAAAAAGGTACTGGGTGCATCCTTATTTGCAAACTCGAGACGAGAGCAAGCATTTCGAATTGTTTTTCGAAGAGCTCAAAAAGTATGAAGACAAGTTTTTTGGATATACTAGAATGAGTCTGAAATCCATATTTAATTGAAGAAAATGCGCTAGCGTCGGTGAACACGTTCACTGTCAATGGCGGGCAACCGCAAACTAGCACTATCCGCTTAGTGTGTATAGCAACCGCCCGGCTGGCCGTCAGTCGGGCCGCAGTGCTCAGAACGACCGGAGCGGTTAGCCGGCAGCCGCATCGCAGTGTGAATAAAAACTCCTTTCTCGTACAAATTTCCTATTGCGGTCAGCCGCACGGTTGGCCGCATTCCGGCTAACCGCATAGTGCGTAGGTAGCCTTGGCTGACCGCAATAGGAAATTTGTACGAGAAAGGAGTTTTTATTCACACTGCGATGCGGCTGCCGGCTAACCGCTCCAGTCGTTCTGAGCGCTGCGGCCCGACTGACAGCCAGCCGGGCGGTTGCTATACACACTAAGCGGATAGTGCTAGTTTGCGGTTGCCCGCCATTGACAGTGAACGTGTTCACCGACGCTAACGCGTATAGTCTAGTATATCCAAAAAACTTGTCTTCATACTTTTTGAGCTCTTCGAAAAACAATTCGAAATGCTTGCTCTCGTCTCGAGTTTGCAAATAAGGATGCACCCAGTACCTTTTTTTCTGTTTCTTTTTCTTTATATACCGCGAGTAAATATAATAAATAGCTGCGACTTCTTCGACTTCCATCTTGGAAATGAGTCGATCCAACCGCAAAACCACGATGGTTTCTAACCGCACGTTCCGGTTGCGTTTGCGGTCAGCCGGGTGCCGGCTAACCGCAAGCGCAACCGCGTCCTGCGGTTAGCCGGACGGCTGATCGCATTCCCGAGGAGCCCCGCTTATTAAGACGAACTGTCGATACGTGAACTATTTGGTCGATTTTTGCATGTAAACCATTGCTTTGTCTGCCCCGGCTGTAAGGATTAGGAGAGTAGCATATTCGAACGCTGGGTACGATTCGAACGGGACAATCGAATGAGAGAACCATGCAACGTGTGGCGAACATGTCGAGCTTCCACCACATCACATGCCAGCAACAACCACTGACGGCCCACGCGAGCAGAACACGGAATAAGCAATAATAGTGCCCGTGTTCTCTAACCCAATATTAGAAATAATATGAATGCCCCTTTGGTCTCGTCCTGGTTTCCATTCCCGTGTAGGAACAGACCTCGGCTTTAGGCGTAGCTTGGGGAGGGCAGCAAAGGACAGAAATATTATTCAAGAAGACTCGGCGCAGGCGCGGCCTGGCTCGAGCAAGAATCGGGGGGGTACTATTCTAAACAATTGAAAGTCAGTTTTAGTCAAGTGTTTTCAGTTCCGTACTCGGAGGAGCTCGTGGCAAAGGTATAACAGCCGCACAGATCGATCCATTAGGTTAAGCTACTCTTGCTGGGATTGGTCCGTGGATAGGTGACCATCTTTACGTATCAAGACTCCCCCATGCTTAAGAAGGCACGTTAATGAATCTTTGACAGTCGTTATGGGTAGTCAGAAGCCTGATAGTCTGAAAGCCAGTTTTACCAAGGGATATCGTATTACCCAGTTACTGACTGGGTTGTGGAGGTCAGACAGGCAGTTCCTTCATGCAAAATACTGGTATTCAGCTGCATTCGGTTCGACTGGAAGCGGATTTAAAAAAAGGGTGGGCAGATATTGTTTTCAGCGTTCCGTAACCAAAGGGTGCCAATATTGCTGCAGCACTCAATTGTTTTTGTTGCACATAATCTTTCCAATACTTTCCAAAACTGTTCAATAATCATTAATTGTTAGTAAATATAATATTACATTGGCAAATTCAATTGGCAATTAAAATACTATTTTTAGGATAGTCACTATGACTCTTTAATCACAGATGTGACAATGATTTGATTTGACATAATTATCAGATAAGATTGATTTCTAACTATAATAATATGATGTGGCAAGTAAACGTAGGTATTTTTTTTTTTAAGTAATACTTGTTATAGGCCAGCCCGTCCTGAGGTAGCTGCATGCTGTGAATAGAATAGAATAACATTTATTTGCTGAAATGTGGGAGAGATGACTGTTGTCTCAAGTTGACAAATCAAGGAGCGTCCGCATCGCGTCACTACAACCCACTCACGCCTCACAACTACCTCAGGATCAATCTCAGTTAAGTGGTTAGACCTATACTGCCATGATATATCTATAATGCCGATATCTACCAAAAACATTGTTTTGAATATCATGCAAAAACTGCTGTAAAAATCTAAACCAATGTATATTTTCAATGACAACACCGTTGAATGTGAATTGGAATATAAAATTATTGCTAGGATTGTTACATGAATAAGCAATTGCATGGAGAATGTTCATTAACCTCAAGAAGAAAATAATTTTGTTGGCTATCCTGACACTTTGTTGACAACTTCGCAAAACGCCAACCTTTCAACTAGAACCAAGAGATCAATCCTCCTGCAAAATAAGATCTAGTGTTCATTACAATAAATTGATGAAACATTAAGTCTGATTTGTTAATCTATTGGTATTTAAAATTAAGAAAATTGTTATATTGGGACCATCACTAATATATTGTGCTCACACATTAACTTTTGTGCTTAGGTAGGTTAAATGCTATCTCTACCAGCAATTTCTTAACTTCTTTAGGGCCCATATTACCAGAACCTCATTCAAGTCCCAAAACTAGTTTTTACCAATCAAATGGCTTTGATCGAGACTCAAGCAATGCTATGTGAGGTTTTGTAATACGGGCCTAAGACTGTTCTCTACTTCTCTCGACCTATTGCGGAAATAGCGTTTTAAGAACAGATTTTTTTAATCTTGAAATTTGATTGATAGGATACAACCTCTTCTACGACTAGTGAAAAACGAAGGCCAAGGACAAACCTATTTCAACAAGATAACAACGACGTAATGCTAAAAGATTTGATAATTACAATGATAACTTTTGAAACTGTTCATTTAATCAATAATAGGACTGTGACTTACCATTACTACTGATTTCCTTCCACCCAACTCCTTTAGATCATGAGGCATAGTAAGTTTTTGATGAAATTGTTAGAATAACGGGAGACCCGTTACAGCCTAGTTTCTACAATGATTTGCACTTTCACCCTCTGAGTTGTAGCGTAGCGGCAACTGACATACAATATTGATAATATTACACAAGGATTATCAATATAAACCTAAGTATTTTCTAGAATATTCACGGGTAAAAAGTAAACAATGGCACAAGCTCAATACAATATTACAATCAATCCTTCAATCTTGTCTCGCAGAAAATATGCAATAGTGATGTGCTCTGCGATAGTTTGTTTATTTTAGAAGTCACTATTTCCTACCATCAACCTACTAAAAACTTATTTCACTGTGATATTAATTATAAAATTACTTTGGAGAGTTTTGTTTTAATTCAGTCATGAGATGTTTCAGGTGAAAGAATTTATATTCAAAAACATTAATTATTTTGGTTTTTACTTTTTTGTTACGTATAAGCCTGTCGTCAAAAGTTACAAAGAAAAAATCGTTTTTTTCTTTTTAGTCTGTGGTTGATTGACGACTTCGAGAAGAAGGAAAAAAGCAAGCAGACGCATTTAATTATCGTTTTCCAGTTCTAGAATAGTGCAAAATGGCTAAAAGGAAGAATAAACCGTTGATAGACTCGGACTCCAGCAGCGAGTGTTCAGATTTGGACTCAGTGAGTTAATTTTCTTTAAAAAACCTTAGGTTATAAGTTCACGTCCGTACGTAACGATTTTGACGGCATTCTTCATTAATTTGACTGCGTAAATAGGCCAAGATCAATGTTCCTTCGTTCTAAATTGATCTTTTGCGCATTACATGAAAAACAAGTGTATGTAACATGTTTTAGTATTCAAAATATCACTACAAAAATTATCCCTTATCTTTTCTTAGAAAACGTTGTTTACGTTACAGCTTTATTAAATGGCTTCTGTTGCGTGAGTCATGTAAAAATGAATGAAAGTCAACATTCCCGCCTTTATTTTTGTGATAATTCACTACATTATTTAAATAAAAATGAAATAGAACCAAAACAAATGTGATAAACATAATTCAAAGTCGAGGCAGTTTAAAAAAAAGTTTTGATGTCGTATCTCGTCATGGCACTGTTGCTAAGTTATTCAGCCAAGAAATGTCCAATGGTTATATAATTTTGGGTCTAGACTTTCTCTTTTGATCATTCATGTAATGATCAATGTTGTAGCTTATTCTTCCACTAAATTTAAAATGATTTGTATGCATATTTTTATTGTTTCAAAAGTAAATAATGATAAATTCTCATAAAAAAAAGATAAATTCTCATAGCAAAAAAAATAAATATTGATTATGTTTTGAATGAAAAATAAATAAAATGAGTTGATCATTTTATTTATTTTTCTGAGTATCTATGGCTCAAATAAATAAATACCTCTATGTCCTTTAATCCATTGACTATTAGAGCTGTTAAAAATTGTTGTGAAATAAGATAAATAGGCTATCATGAGATGAGTCATGAGATTATGAGAGTTTAATATTTTAAATAAGGATGTAGTTTCATAAACAAAACAAAAACATTTTTCATATACAGCAGAAAACTAATTAACTAATGATGGCATTTTACTGTAATTTTGTCTTTACCCAGCTATGTTGGTATTGGTCCCAATTAGAGATGGGCAGAGGGTTTAAACCCAATGGGCGGAAACGGGTTTAAACCGGGTTTTTTGGGTTTAAATGGGTTTAAACCCGAATAAAAACCCAAACAGCGGGTCTAAATTAAGTACTTTCACTAATATCTTCGATCATGGACCTAACACGATTTAGTTACTTCTAGTGTTTTTTGGAGTATAAATATCACTGATAGTGATGCATTTAACAGCACATCAAGTTTGAAAACTTACTCTTCGAACATGATATTTCAACAATTGTGTTATTTATGCAAGTATTTCATCACAGCCCATTGTATGATCAAGCATATAAGTCTACTGCTGATCTCAGAGTCGATCCTATAAACCGGAATTAACATTCTTCACTACATCTTTCAAGGCTATCCAAAGAAACATATATAATCTAATCTAAACCTTTTTTTTCTTCAAAAATCTTGAGGACGATGACTTAAATAAAACAAATGGGTAAGTGATTGAATTTTTAATCAAATTAGACAAGTAACATGAGCAATTTACATTTATTCAGAGTCAGTGTCGGTCGCAGAATTAGTATTATCAGATTGTCCACAATTTATGAATTCTAACGCATTTGATGTCGTTGCTTCCAATTGAGATGGCGCGAATACCTCGTCCTCAATTGCATTCGTTTCGGTTAGCGGTGAACTTCCATGTGGTGTTGGAGTTTCCTCACTAATCTGATCATCATTTATACTTTCGTTTACAGTCTTTCTGTGTAAAATATTCCAATTGTAAGAAACAAACGTTATTTTGGCGGCTCTTTCCGCAGTAAGACGATTCCGTTTTATGCTGTGGACGTTTGCTTGAGCGCTAAATGTGCGTTCCGTTGCTGCAGACGTACATGGTGCCGTAAGAATCCTCATAGCTACTTTGCTCAGCTGTGTCGAGCTGCATATACCTTTCCACCACACAACTGGTTCAATATCTCCCAGAGATCGCCAAACAAACTGTTTACCCCAGAAGCATTATTTAGCTTTATAATTAGCGAGATCAGCCTTTGTCCTTCATTGTATATGAACTCCATGGCTAGAAGTTCTTGTACTTGGTTGAGCTGCAAACCTTGCTCTCTAGGGTCAAGCATGTATGCTGCCATGTGTATAGGTTTCACACACATACTTGCCCTTAAATTAATCTACTGATACTAAAATTTCATTCTTCTCGTCTTCACTCAACATTGTTATGGATGGAAGCACAAATTCTAATTTAGATTTTATATTTTTAAATGTTAAAAATACTTTGCTTATAAGGTGATCATTTCCCTCTAATTCAAATATACATTCTGTTATAGGTTCTATAACTTTGATGGATTCCTCCGTTTTGTTCCAAAACTCTTCCTCCAGCAGTTTTCTTTTTAAATCACGAGGGATATTCACAGTTTCATCTACAGCCAAGCTTTGCAGAGCAGCTTTATTATTTTTTAAACTTTTTAAGGCTGTCACTATTATTCACAAATATTAACATTTACCATGTTTAAATTGATAAATTTCCCCAAATCAATAAAAACCCGAATAAAAATCCCGTGGGAGGGAATAAATGGGTTTTTATTGGGTTTAAACCCAGTAAACGGGTTTAAACCCGGTTGATTGCCCATCTCTAGTCCCAATCCCAGTCTTAGCTGGATGCAGCTGAATACCAGTATTTTACATTTAGTGGCTTCTAAAAGTCTTTGAAATAAATAAATAAAATGAACAAATACTAGAATAATTTCATAATTCATAAGAATGAGGTTGGACATTTACACAAATATATAAAAAAATGTGGATTATAAAGAAGCTTATAATATAGGATATAATTCATTTATTGAAATCTTCTTTGTTTTATCATTAGTAGGTAGCTAAAGTTGGTTTGTTTTAGTTAGTAAGTGCTAAGTTTGTTTTAATTTGTTTACTTGTTTTTTTTTTATTTTATTATGTATCTCTGGCCTGAAAATTATGATATTACAAGTTTGTACCTAATGCAAAAGTATGGTGATTTTGTCACTTATTTAAAATTTAAATATAATACTAGGAAATAAAGCAAGTATCTAAAATAATAGTAATAGCAAGATTTCCCAGGAACTACTAGGTTGGATCCAACCTAGTATTTCCTGGGAAATCCTGCTAAAAGTGATCAGAAGAATATTATTGTAATAAAATTAAACATAACATAGGTACTTATCTTTTCTCCATCTTTAAACGAGAGACATACTATCAAGTACTATACTCATGAAAATGTACAAATTTGACTATGGAACTACCAGAAATCATGAAAAAAAAATCAGCTGTTCAGTACATTTATGTTCGCATAATTCGTCAAAATGTAGGGAACAGCTGATATTTTTTTTTCATATTTCAGAGTTGGTCACATAGAGAAAATTGTTAATTTCAATGTGTACTTTACAAACTGATAGTATGTCCCTCGTTTAACCTGTGTATATAGATTATTAAGTCTTCTTTTCGTGTGGTTAGTGACTAACCTGGTGTCAGAGTTTTAATGCTGCCCATGGGCCTCTGACTTAGCATCACATGCTGTTGAGAAATATCTCGCAGGCATGCCGTCTTCCTCACGATGTTTTCCTTCATTGATTTTTAAGCAAGTGATAATTATACAATATGCACATGAATCTGAAAAGTCAGAGGTGCATGCCTTGGGTACGAACTCGAGACCTAAGACTTGGCAGTCCGACGGTCAAACCACTAGGCTATCACTGCTTATCTGATTTTTAAGTTATTTATTATTTGTATTTACAGCAATTCCTGAACTTAGCCAAGAAAAAGAAGAAAACAGGAGACTCCCCACCTCCATCAAAATCTAAAAGATCTGGTTCAGGATCTGACAGTGAATCAGACTGGGATGATGATGATAATAAGAAGAATAACTGTAAGTATAATTATATTGATCAATTATTCTATAGAATTGACTATTTGAAACATTCAAAAATAAAATATGAAATCACATAGAAAAAAGACCGCTTGTCTTAAAAACTTCCATCACCATACAGAAATTAAATATTATGCAAACATATAATTGTAAAATTGCATTTAATGCTCATAAGTTGATGTTCATTTGATTCTAAAAATCTGTGACATCACATTGTTATATTTCATCAAAATCATGTACAAATTCTGCATTTTGACAATTCATAAAAAGTAATGTTATTGACTAGCCTTTCAAATACCCAATTATCTTCCAGTAAATGGTTGCTTGCATTGTGAAGCCGGTTACCAATCAGTGCAGGTTGATCTAACCATGTTACAGTTAAGTACCCTAAGAGCATGTACATTTAATAACATAGCATACCCACATTTCCATATGCATAAACACTAAGGGGCTATCTCCACGAGCGAGAGAATCGCGACGGATCCGCGCTTCTATCGTCGGGACGTCTCCACGAACAAGCGTTTATTCCGCCAGCGTATCGTCGCGACTGGTAACGGAATCGCCGCGTGCCCGTGACGACTCGTAACGGAATCGCCGTGTTTCCGCGACGAGGCGTTGTGCAATTGTTTTGTTGAAAGAGTTCAGTTAGGTGCCAGACGAGAGTGAAATACGAATAATAAATAAATTATTTATTATGGTTGTAGTGTTCTGGGGTGCTTGTGCAAGTACGCTAGTGAATATGCAGTTATTGTTATTAAGAAATGAAAAAAAGCGCCGTTGGTGGACCGTGGCCCTTTAATTTCTCTGTTCCGATACTCGGGCAACTGAACATCGTAAAGGGCAGGTCTCTCTCTCATTTCAAGAATAAACTTTACAATGTTAAACATAGTACTTAGATTGTTTAACACGTTGAACGCCAACGCGGTCACCGTGTGTCCGACAAACAATAGTTTTTCTATTGTGTCTGCTGCGTGGCAGTCAATGACTTAAAAAGCTTGTTGCCTTGCTTGGTGAATGACAACGCTTAAATTACGCTGCGTTTGACAGCCGCGGCGAGCGCGCGGCGGACGCGCATCCAGTAGCGACGATACCGCGGCAATACAACGACGTTACGCGCGCACATTGCCACTCGTCGTATCGCCGCGATAACATCGCCGTGTGGAGACGCGTTCATAGAGAGTGTATGGAAATACGTGGCACGCCGATATTATCGCCGCGATTCTCTCGCTCGTGGAGACAGCCCCTTAGTTCTAGTCATGGCACCAGGTAACTTACCTCTTTATGCAAGCACCCCTAGTCGAAGTCAAACCGTTTATTTCAAATAGGCACAAGAAAGGCACGTCAAAATGAACAAGAAATAGAATTGATTCTAGTCGCCCCTTCAGAAATATAGTTTCGTATGGAGAAGATTGGGCAAAAATCTCCACCGTTAACTCTTTTTAAATGTTTCACAATGTTTTGTATACATGAATTATAAAATTATAATATGTGAAGACGATGCACCCAGAATAAAAACACTACACCACAAAAGGTGAAAAGAAAAACATATATAACAAAGGGCATGTTAGTACCATGCTATTCCCTGGCCCTTCGTTCTCATACATTTTTCTTGCCGTGAAACACTGCGGTGTGTTCGCCATGTGTAGGCAAGGTCACCAGTGTTGTATGGATTACTGTGGAATCTTATAGACAGCCACACCGTCACCGTATACTACAGAACCGTTTCATACAATATGGAGATCACTTATCATCATCATCATCATTCTCCTGCCCTTATCCCAATTTATTTGGGCTCGGCGCAACGTGTCTTCTTCTTTCATACATCTCTATTAGTCGTCATCTCGGTAGTCACTCCCTTTCTAGCCATATCATGTTTCACACGATCCATCCATCGTTTCTTTGGTCTCCCTCTACTTGTATAGCCATCCACATTCATGCTCACAACTTTCCTGACAACATTTTCCTCATTTCTCCGCATGACATGCCCATACCATGACAACCGATTTCCACACAACTTCAGGAACCGGTGTCACTTTCAGACTTCTCTTATATACTCATTACGTATTCTATCCATATATGGAGATCACTTATATGGAAATAAATCAACCACAACAACAAGTAATACAAGTCCATAGAAATGTGGCAAAATTATAAATTGAATTTTAAACGTACTAATAAAAAAAGAACATACTGATTTCAAAATAAATTCAGTAATAGTAAACACTGTTTGGACAACCTTGCCCTGACCCCAGAAGAGCGGCAACGTTGCACGCAAGCGCCAAGTTCAATGAATCATTGTTCTAGTGGTCTAATTCAGTGTTCAAATTGCTGAATATTAAAACTCAACTTTTTTTACTTTGTTAATAATTATGTCGTATAATTCTTGTTTACCGTCAGAAAAGGTCATGACAAGTATGTTATAACATATAATGCCTACTAGCTGACACAACAGACGTTGTCCTGTCTTAACTATGACACCTACCCTACTTACCTACCCTACCTACCCACCTAACTTTTTTCACCTTTTAAACCTTCCCTGGACTACGACAAACATTTTAACACCAAAATCAGCTAAATCGGATCAGACGTGCTTGTGTTTTAGCGAGACCAACGAACAGCAATTGATTTTTCGTTTTTCGTCCCGCAAACCTTAATAAATTATACACCTAAACCTTCCACTTGAATCACTCTATCTATTAAAAAAAACTTATCAAAATTCGTTGTGTAGTTTTAAAGATCTAAGTATACATACATACATTAGGACAGACGCGGGAAGCGACTTTGCTTTATACTGTGTAGTGATAAGCTTCCACAAGACGACCTTATTGGCAGCGTTAGCATTGGCCTTGCACCATGACCTGGGTTAGGACATGGGCTATACTTCCATCCTGGGACTACGTTCCCGTGGGACACATTCCGATCTCCACGCGAACATAACCGCGAGCAAAAGCTACTAATTAAAAAAACTTCTCTTCCAGCCAAATCCTCATCATCATCAGGCTCAGATTCTGAAAGCGATGCCAGAAGTGATACATCAAAAAAGAAAGAACCTGCACATCCTAGTAGAAAGACATCCTCAGACCATTCAGACGATAACCGGAAGCGACCGGAGCCCAAGAAGACAGAAACAAGACGAAGTACTGATAGTGCGGGGTCTACAAAGAAAAAAGAGACTTATAGTGAGCCAGAAGAAGGTATGTTGAATTGATATTACAGTAACGGATGTCTACACACATCCTTACCGATCGCCCTAGCCTAGTCGTAGCTTTATTTTGGGTCTTCTTCCTCGTGTGGTTAGTGACTAACCTGGTGTCAGAGTTTTTATGCTGCCCATGGGCCTCTGACTTAGCATCACATACTGTTGAGAAAATATCTCTCAGGCATGCTGGTTTCCTCAAGATGTTTTCCTTCACCGATTTTTAAGCAAGTGATAATTATACAATACGCACATGAATCCGTAAAATCAGAGGTGCGTGCCCTGGGTTCGAACTCGAACCCTAGGATTTCACTGCTTTTTATTTTGGGTAAACATGTCAGAGATAAAGAGAGGAGCTCGTGGCTAAGTAATAACAGTTGCAAGGATCAATCCATCAGGTTAAGCTATACTTGCCGGGGTTGGTCCGTGGATAGGTGGCCATCTTTACATACCGAGATTCCGTGCCTCGGAAAGGCCGTTAAGCCGTTGGTCCCGGCTGTCATTCGTGGATCTTTGACAGTCGTTACGGGTAGTCAGAAGCCCGAAAGTCGACAGACAGTCTTACCAAGGGGTATCGTATTAGTTACCACGTTCGTACGTATCGTATCGTACCAGTTAAATTACTGACTGGGTTGTGGTCAGATATGCAGCCGCTTCATATAAAGACTGGTATAAAGCTGCATCCTGTTAGACTGGAAGCTGACCCGAATAATCTGCCTACTTCCCAATTACATATATTGTGGTTGGCTTCCTGTCTAACCGCAAGCAGCAGAATACCAATAATTAACTTCCTTTTTTATTTTCCACTGTTTATATTTTTACATGGAGCGATTGCCTATCTGACCTCCACAACCCAGATGGTCACCCATCCACGGCCAACCCCGGCAAGAGTAGCTTAACCTGATGGATCGACCTGCACGACTGTTATTACTTAGCCACGAGCTCCTTTGAAGCTGACCCGAACATAGTTGGGAAATACTAAGCAGTTGATTGTATAATTATGGTGTATCTTTGCATCACCATGTTTTTCTGGTTTGGTTGCTGTGCCTGGCACTCAACAGCCATGGGACCTGCCCAAATAGACTGTATTTACTTTTATTTTCCTTTTTTTTATAGGCGAAGTATCATCACATTCATCAGACAATGATTCCATTGATTCTGAAGAGGAATTTGATGATGGGTGAGTACGTTATCACCAATTAAGTCCTATATCCACACGCAATAAGGCTGATTTTACAGTGACACCGTCTCCTAAGCGCGCTACTGAACTGGATATTTGTAACTTCGGGCGGCAATAATTAGTATAGGCTTTTGAAGGCAAAATATTGTTCGATCAATAAATTTAACATTTAAAACGAATATCAACCTTATTGAACCGTGTAAGAGTTATTTTAGAGTGAACTTCTTGATCAGATTCGCTTCTACGACTATGAGCATTATTTGCTTGACATAAAGTTTATATTCGTAACTATAAGACCGTCTCCAGGAGCGAGAGAATCCACGCACCTATTTCTATATTTTTTTTAGAACGGGTCTGCACACGGCGATTTCGTCGCGGCGATATTTTGAAGGCACAGCTCAACTATCGAAGCGATTCTCTCGCTTGTAGATACGGTCCTTTAGTAGAGTTACAGGAATGAATCTTGCCTTTAGCCTCTAGACGTGTTTTTTCAAGCATATTTGGCGGAAAAATATTTTTTGTCACTGATAGCTTCCTTACCCTTTTTCATTCAGATACGATGAAAACCTCATGGGAGATGAAGAGGACAGAGCTCGTCTGGCGGCCATGTCCGAGAAAGAGAGGGAACAAGAGATCTTCAAACGTATCGAGAGGAGGGATCTAATGAAGACCAGGTTTGTAGACAAATTTTCCATATCCATCACACCTTGTTTTCCCGAAGTCTTGGGCAGAGGTGTACCCAGCCTGCCGGTTAAGCAGGATTGTCCGAAAGGGTTACCGCTGCCCCGGAACACAAAGGGCTAAGGAAGGAAAAGAATGGATGGGTTTTAGTCAGTAAGAGTCTGACACTCCCTTCCGCTCCACCCAGAGCAAGAAGGGTCATTTGACGATTTTTACCACCCTCAAAAAAAAAATGAGATGTACCCACTTTTTATTGAGAAAGAGATGGAGCTATACTTCCTGTATAGCTTCATCTCTTTCTCACACTGAAGTAATATAAAAAAAATACAGCTCTTTGAGGTGATTGGCTCCCTGGGTGTAGTAAATATTCTAAGCTATTATTTGCAGGTGATCTATGTGATTCGCGGTCACTAAACAAAATGGAATTTATTTGCTATGTTAATGTTTCCAATGTAAAATCTAGGGTTATTGCACAATGTTCCCCCCATACTGAGCAAGACGTATTTCCCGAGCTGTCAGTAGCTGTTATCAGCCATCTTGTTACCATAACACAAGCATTAGGTTGCTTAGCTTGGGACTATATGGCGTTGTGTGAAATGTCCAAGGATATTATTATTATTATTTCATTTTGTTTTTGTCATAGTCCTACTCAGGTCCTTTGTCTGATGATACTAAAGTCTCATCCCAATGTCTATATATGCCATTGTGTGTACTCTTTCCTTTGAAGTCATGTTCTCCATCATTCACCATCACCATAGCACAGCACCAACACCGTAGCAGTGATAGCCTGCCTAGTGGTGTGACCGTCCGACTGCCAAGTCATAGGTCTCGAGTTGGAACCGAAGGCACGCACCTCTAATTTTACGTATTCATGTGCGTATTGTATAATTATTACTTGCTTAAAATTCGGTGAAGGAAAACATCGTGAGGAAACCTCCATGTCTGAGAGATATTTCTCAACAGCATGTGAAGCTAAGTCAGAGGTCCATGGGCAGCACAAAAACTCTGACACCAGGTTATTCACTAACCGTGACGTATGGAAGAAAAAACGTGTTGCACCGACCCCAAATAAATTAGGATATGGTAATGGTCTTCTTCTTCTCGTGTGGTCAGTGACTAACCTGGTGTCAGAGTTTCTATGCTGCCCATGGGCCACTGACTTAGCTTCACATGCTGTTAAGAAATATCTCTCAGACATCGCGGTCGCCGGTCCTCACGATGTTTTCCTTCACCGAATTTAAGCAAGTAATAATTATACAATACGCACATGAATCCGAAAAGTCAGAGGTGCGTGTCTTGGGTTTGAACTCGAGACTTATGACTTGGGAGTCCGACGGTCACACCACTAGGCCTATCACTCTTGCTGCACATATGCTTTTTTTTATTAATTAGAGTTCCTCCTAAAGATATATTTTCCATCACAATTAAAACTTTGACATAAAACAGATGGGAAATAGAACGCAAACTACGCTTAGCGCGTCGTTCAGCGGCCGAACGATCAGCGTCACCGGGAGAAATACAAAGAAGGAGAGAGGCGAGGCGGAGGCGGCGAGCGTTGAGGGAGCAGCGGCAGAGAGAGAGGGAGAGGGAGCGGCAGGAGAAGAGAGGTTAGTGAGGGAGACAGAAGCTTTATTTAGTTGCGTTGAGGAGCTCGTGGCTAAGTAATAAAAGCCGCACGGATTGATCCTTCAGGTTAAGCTTCGCTTGCCGGGGTTGGTCTGTGGATGGGTGTCCGTCTTAAGATACCGAGACTCCTCCGTGCCTCGGAAAGTACGTTAACCCGTTGGTCTCAGCGGTCATTTGTGGATTTTTGACAGTCGTAACGGCTAGTCAGGAGCCCGAAAGTCTGACAGCCAGTCTTACCAAGGGGTATCGTGTTACCCAGTTACTGGGTTGTGGATGTCAGATAGGCAGTCGCTCCATGTAAAATACTGGTATTCAACTGCATCCAGTTAGACTGGAATCCAACCCCAACTTAGTTGGGCAAAGGCTAGGCAGATTGCAGATTGAAATAGTGGAGACAGATGTCTTTGCTGGCATTATTCAATTAAAGTTCGTTTAGTTTACATTTGTTTCTAAGATGGGTTCAGGATGTTGATGGGGTTGCCCCGTTTCTGCAGTGAATCAGGTATGTTTGCACAAGCACACGTCGATAGCTTCAATGCCATCGTCAGACAGAAATCAGCCTCTTTGCTCTACAGAGTACGGGGGAGTTCCAACTCTATCTTGAAGACCATAGTGGGTGGTACGATTCTCCTATATTAGGTGATGTTGTTCAAAGATGTATTTGAACAACAATCTGGTTTGCAAGTAAATAGTAAGTTTACTAACATAGGTATAAGTTATCTTTTTGTTTATTATATGTATGTTTGTTGTTGGATTGATCCGAAATAAAGATTATTTTATTTATTTAAATTGACTGAGTGAAGACTTATTACTTGTATTTTCAATTAATAGAGGCGGAAGCTGAGCGGCCAGAACCTAAAGAGCCGGAGAAGGAGAAAGAACAGACACCTCCAAGTTCTGGAGAGACACTGGATGACGCTAAGGACGCAGGTGAGAATATAGGTAAAAGCGGTTTTTTTTTACAAATTTGGTTTATTTACAATTACTTGACATACTTGTATAAGATTGATCTGGGAGCACAGGGCCCCGCCTAGACGAGCTAAAAGCAGCAAGTCTGTATCTATACTAATATGATATACAGATGTATAAACGTACAGGCTGTGATGAAAGCCGAGTTCGTATCCAGCGTTAGTTGACGATACGAAGATGCTGCATCATTTAATAACTCATTATTATATCAAAACTAAGGGAGGAGCTCGTGGCTAAGTACGAGCAGCCGCACAGGTCGATCCACCAGGTTAAGCTACGCTTGCCAGGGTTGGCCGTGGATGGGTGACCATCTTTACTTACCGAGAGTCCTCCGTGCCTCGGAAAGCACGTTAAGCCGTTGGTCCCGGCTGTCATTTGTGCATCTTTGACAGTCGTTACGGGTCGTCAGAAGCCCGAAAATCTGACAACCAGTCTTACCAAGGGGTATCTTATTGCCCAGTTACTGGGTTGTGGAGGTCAGGTAGGCAGTCGCTTCATGTAAAATACTGGTATTCAGCTGCATCCAGTTAGACTGGAAGCCGACTCCAACATAGTTGGGAAAAGGCTAGGCAGATGATGATGATGATATCGAAACGAACGCTACAATCAAGCTCAATTTGCACAGTATTTGCAGCTAACACTACATTCCCAAGGTCAAGGTCACCTTCAATCCATCTATGCATTCCTTTTTATTATTAATTCCAGACCCCTCAGAACGTTCAGCCTCCCCCCTTTTTGGCGCTAAAACTGAGCGCAAACGCAACGTGGATGACAAACGACAGAACGCGATGGCTCTCCTACGAGCACAGAGGGATGCTAAAGCGAGCAGAGTGGAACAACATAAGCAGAAGAGACGGCTTGAGGAGGAGACAAATAAGGACAAAGACGACGATGATGTGAGTAAAAAATTTCGTATTACATTCACGTAAAATGGAATGTAAAAGTGTACTTACTAATGCCCATCCGTTCCTTTCATTTCATTTGACATCATTCGGTTAAGCGAGTGAAAGATGCTGACAACTTGGACCAGTTAACTGATGAATTATTTTTGTGTTCAGCGTTTCACTTTGTAAAGTAAGACATCTGATATTTAAGCTTTAGAGGTGTATAAGATGGCCGAAAATAAGCAGGCCGACAAAGGTTGGTAAAAATAGAATCTACATGACACTTTTCTTTTATTTATTTATTAATACTTTATGCACTAGTAAAAAGTACCATACAAAGGCAGATGTAATGCCTGAGGTATTTTCTACTAGTCAATATCTTTTACAACTTTTTTTTACACAAATAATACAGGCCGCTAGAAATTGTCTATGGGCTTAGTGATGTAGTACTTTGAATTTTAATTTCAGGTGTAATAGTTGATACAAAATTATAGTTATATTATTTCCGCGAATAAGGTACATTAAATTATTAAAAATTTGATAATTCCCTTAGTTTTTATTATGAAAAATGTACTAAGTATACAAATGAAATATAAATGTCGAAGACCCAAACTATTAGCAAAAATAACTTTCTACAAACCAACACTTATTTTGTTCTATCTCTTGTAAACTCGAAGGTCAAGGTCACCGTTCTCAGGACCCTTTTTTTGTTTGAGGGTGGGAAATCAATAAAGTCAATCCGTATTTCCTTTCGTTTGTAAAGTTGAAATTAGATTTTTGAAGCAATAAAATAAACATAAACATAACAGTTTAAATACCTATATACATTATACTCACGCGTTTTTCCTATTGGGATAGGCAGAAACTGCAAAATTTCACCTGCTCTCTGCTCCTCCTTTTATAATATTTTAGTTTATTAATATAATTGTTCACAACACACACATTAATAATAATTTCGCTATACCCCGCCTCATATTGAACTAAAACAGTCGTCATTCATGAAAACGACATCAAAAACACACCATACGGATCACAGACACATATCATCTCAAAAATCACCCACAAAAAGCAGTTATTTATTATTTTCTGCCCTTGTTGTAACCTCGAAGGTCAAGGTCAAGGTCACCGCTTGTTCTCAGGACGCTGACGCCGAGATCATCGGCGGCTCTAGCAAACAGAGCGTCAAGTTGAAAGCCTCAGATATCTATTCTGATGATTCCGGCTCCGATTCTGATGATAATAAGTCTCAAGGTGAGTGTTTTATTTTTGAAAGGTCTGACAGATCTGGACCCTATTATTTGAATATACCTGACAATGTTTTATTTGTCTAAAACTACAAAACTGACACATTTTTATCAAAGGGACGTTTAAAATTGTCTGAGTGCCGCTCGATGACACATTACTCCAGTATATATAATACAAATTTTCTCATAACATTACTCTTCATAGGCCGTCGCAGTTCCTCAAGTTCTTCATCGTCAGGTGGAGAAGAAGAAGTTAAGAAGCGAGAACGTGAAGAAGTTGAGATCAAATACGCAGACACCAAGGAACAGATAAACAAACTTAGACTTAGCAGGTAAATAAGGCTTCGCGGAAGAAATAGAAAAAACGCCCCAATCACGCCTCCAGACCACATAGCGTACCATACAGCGGTCTCGGAAGGACAATTATGTTGTCCGAAAATATCACGAATTTTACGAAATGTAACTTTAACAGAACCACCATTTTCATAGTGGATTTTTATTATTTTAATTCCATTTTCGAGCGAAATTGAATTCAATGTAACAATCGCCAAAGAATACGTCAAAAACCAAATGTCAAAACTGTCATGTTGTTGGTGTGACCCAATTGAAAAACAAAGTTCTTGTTGAAAAACCATATGTAGACATTTAAAATGATCACAGATTGTGTATTTATATTGCCGCTATATCAAGCAACAATTGAATAATAGTAGATAGGCAGTCGCTCCATGTAAAATACTGGTATTCAGCTGCATCCGGTTAGACTGGAAGCCGACGCCAATATAGTTGGGATAAGGCTAGCCAGATTGATTTTTTTGATCAAGAAATAAAATTAAGTTAAAAATATTGTACGGTGGTACGGGATCCTTCGTGTAGAGTCTGGCTGTAGTCGGCGCAGCGTGTTTTCTTCTGCCTATCATCTCTATAAGCCTTTTCAGTAGCCACATTCTATATTATCTTTATCTTTACATATATTTATTCCATTGTATCAGGTTTAAACTGGAGCGTTTGGTGCACCTCCCGTTCTTCGCGCGCGTCGTCAACGGATGCTTCGTTAGGATCGGCATCGGGAACAATAACGGGAATCCCGTGTATAGGGTGAGTTTGTAAATAAAACTGAATGCTGCTATATGTGAATGGCTTTTGAAAAAAACTTATATTTATCCTGCATTACCAATTTAGTATCGAAACATGGAAACAATTAGTTACGAATTTTTGGAAAAATAAGAGGATGAGGCTAATTATTAACAGCAGCACAGATAGATCCATCAGATTAAGCTACGCTTGCCGAGGTTGGTCCGCGGATGGGTTATCATTTTTACATACCGGGACACCTACGTGCCTCGGAAAGCACGTTAAGCCGTTGGTCCCGGCTGTCATTTGTGCATCTTTGACAGTCGTTACGGGTCGTCAGAAGCCCGAAAATCTGACAGCCAGTCTTACCAAGGGGTATCGTATTGCCCAGTTACTGGGTTGTGGAGGTCAGATAGGCAGTCGCTCCATGTAAAATACTGGTGTTCAGCTGCATCCAGTTAGACTTGAATCTGACCCCAACACAGTTGGGAAAAGGCTAGGCAGTTGATAAAATGATCGAATTTATTTTTTTTTGCTATTTTTTTATTCGAACAAAAACCTACTTTTTAAAGTAAGTATTAAAAAAAAAAGTACTGAAAATACAACCGTATTAAACGTTTAATTTATTCACAGGTAGCAGAAATCATAGACGTATATGAGACGGCGAAAGTATATAATTTAGGAAACACTAGAACTAACAAGGGCCTCAAGTTACGGCACGGCACACAGGATAGAGTGTTCCGGTTAGAGTTTGTTAGCAATCAGGTGAGTTTGTACTATGTAGTATAGCCTTCGATCAATAATACACTAGATACAGGATCAGGAACAAAAATGAGTCGCTGAAGTGGCCACGTTTACACACACATAAACATTTACATTTGTTACTACGGAATAAAGAAAAAAGTTTTATAATATTAACAACTTCAGTTGATTATAAACCTTAACACTCAAGCATAAAGTTTGATTACGATTGCAAAATATTTTTATTAAAGTCCTTCTATCATCGGAGAAAATAAAAGCAATAAATTCAAAATTTCGCTTGAAAATAAATAGTCATTTTTATAATAAGTACAAAAATATTTATTGTAAGATGAAACTTAAATCTTAAGCAATAAGGTTAAAAATATTTTGTTGACAATTTCGTGCTTACTCTTTTTTGAAACTTAAGTCCCCGCCACGAGAAGCTATAAATTTTGTAAACAAGTGTTCAGGAGTTCACAACATATGGACCAACAAAAAAAAATGAATTTGTTTAA
The DNA here is from genome assembly GCA_951799385.1 of Hyppa rectilinea. Taxonomy (NCBI): domain Eukaryota; kingdom Metazoa; phylum Arthropoda; class Insecta; order Lepidoptera; family Noctuidae; genus Hyppa; species Hyppa rectilinea. The sequence continues at coordinate 11,123,859 of OX637325.1, read as the reverse complement.
GATTTAATAAATTATTAAGTAACAAATATTAATTAACATATATTATTTAAGAATAATTATTCGTCAGATTCAGATTCAGATCCGCGATATATGCAAAGCAATGAAACAAACTCGTACGCATTCGAAACTCGAATGACGCGTTTATTTGAAAATGGCGTCCCGATAGTTGACAATCCCTGCGATGGACGCGTTCCGGTACCAAGAAACACAAACGATAGCGCTTTGCGTCGTTAAAATATGATCCGACTAAATTAAATAGGTTGTTACTTTCATATAACCCGTTTATATTTCATGTCGATTGAATATGGTCAATTTATTATTATCTCGCAGTATAAAACGTTTACTTAGTAAAAGATGTTTGTTTACATAATTTATAGCTTCTCGTGGTTTAGACTTTAGACGAAATTTTTGGTATCACATTTCAATGCTCAGAACACAGTAAGTATTGAAAGACGTAGAGTTGCAGAATAATAATATATTTTTTTAGACGAATGTTCGTTTTCTATGGTAGATTGTTAGCAAATATTTTTGACCGTAGTAAAAAAGTAATAGGACTAAATTAGTACAATAGTTATTTTATTTGGACATTGGTTTTAATTGTCTGCTGGTTGGCTCATTGTTACCAACCCGCAAAAACCCGTGTCTTCTTATGTGCGCGATTTAGAAGTTATGGAAAAAATATTATTGTATTAAATCCAATTATTTTTTCAAATGAAAACTTCTTTAGCGGCGTTGTGCACTTTTTGTGATGGGTAAAAAATGTTAAATCAAAAATGCATAACGATAATATTCAAGTTTAAACTTCTGCCGCCACTCCCGGCGTGCAACCCGTTGATTATTTTTTTACTTATTATTTTATTCGCCCGAATTTTTTTGGTTAAGTTTCGCGACAATATATAGATACCCATTCTGCATTGCGAAATGGGTTGGTTGGGTTGGGTTGGTTGGTAAAATCTACGAACAAAGACAACAAATAAAATAATAATACTACTCCATGCATTCCCTGTTCCAGAACAGTCAATGTTTGTTACAATAGTTGCAATAGTTGGCGCGTGGTCGCAAACATTGGACATACAATAATAATATTTGCTAAACGATGTCATATTTAATATTTAAATGTTTTTATTTTATGCAAAACACATACATTTATCGAAAAAAGATATTCCTCCAAAATCTTGGTGTTACGGTGGTTATTTACACAATTTTTGAACAGACACGGCGGCATCTTGACGTCTTAACGTTGGCTATGGTTGGACCATACTAATTTGAAATAAGAGCACAAAATTATTTGTGCTCTTATTTTTCGGGCCGTTTTTGAAGCGCTAATCGGGAATCTAGTGTATTATTGATCGAAGAGTATAGCTTAGTATAATCTGTCTATAATGTGCCCACTGTTGGCACACAGGCCTCCTCTCTGTGAGAGAGAGTGGGCCGTAATCGACCACGCGGGTTCAGTGCGGGTGATTATGCTAATTTAATACATACAGAGGCCAGCACATCAAGTTACCACAATCTGTCAAATTTCTTTGATGGTATTTCAACTTTATTGCAAAGTCATAAGGTGCATTTTTAATTGAGAAAATTTGACAGTTAGGGATAGCTTGATGTACTGGCGTCTCTACAAAATATGGAAATTTTAATTGTTTGAATTAAACAAATTAACATTTAGACACAGTATTCATTTTTACTGCTATAATCATCTTTAAAAATAAATAAAAATGGGTAAAAAGTATATGGTAGTTATATATTTTTTTTTGTCTTTTTGTTTGTTCCGGCTAATCTCTGAAATGGCTGGACCGATTTGGACGGCACTTTCTCTGCCAGATACCTGATGTTATAATGAGTAATTAAAGCTAATTACTTAGAAAAAAAGGTTCTGTTAAAAAAAATTAAACCAATGAAATTGTGAACAAATGTTAAATTCTACTCGGACGAAAGTCGCAAGTAACAGCTAGTAATTTAATAAATGTTATAATTTTCACAGGAATTCACGGAGAGTGAATTTCAGAAATGGAACAAAGCAATAAAGGACGCGAACAAGAAACCACCGACCATGGATTTTGTTAGGAATAAGATACAAGAAGTTAAAGAAGCGCTTATGTATGAATTTAAGGTAAATATATATACATTTTTATGTATATTCGTGTGTTTGTTTGCTTATGTGTTTATGCACATGCTTTAGAATAACGTAAATTATTTCGGACACGAAATGGAGCTCTTATTTTAACTGAATCGTTGCCTTGGAGTTCTCTAAGGTCAAGGATCAATAGAAAAACCTGCCTAAGTTTTTGCCCTTGAGTCTGAATTTAATAGAGCATTGGTTTTAACCATCGCATTTCTAAGCTTATTTCCCTAACCATTCGCTAACTTTTTAAAAACAACTCACTCTAAAAATGAAATAAAATAAAGTTATTTTTTTTAAGCATGTTTATGTATCTAATTAAAATATTTCAACATTTCAAGAATACCTTTTTCAGGAAGAGGACGTAGAAAAGATAGTCGCTGAAAAAGACCGCTTCAGATCGCACCCGACCAACTACGCCATGAAGAAAACACAACTTATGAAGGAACGAGATGTCGCGCAATTGAGGTGAGTGTCACTAAAATAAAATAGTTATAACTCAAACTCAAAGTATTTATTTTCGCTACATAAAATTGCAATTCCGAACGACCATTACTTGGACCTATAATAAAATCTTAGTTTTAGTTTTAGGCACTTTAATTGTATGGAAAACTTATTACTGTTGGCTACATGTACACTTTTTTTAACGTTTTATTTGAAAATAAATTATTATATAAATTATTATTATTATTTCAAATAAACCAATTACAGGCACTTTTGAATTGTCAAGGTGTCGGTCAGTCAGAGAGATGAAGCTAGTTGCCCATACCAAAGCAGTAGGTACCTATGGAGAAGAACGGGCAAGAAACTCCATGGACACTCTTTTAAACAAAATATGGTTACAAAATATTGGTTACATAGTTCATATTAATATTATACATGTGAGAACGATGCAGAACGTTAAAAGCATCAGATATAAAATATGTAAAGACTATTCAATAATTAAATTAAAACAAGCCTTAGCCGCTAAGAGATGACCAGTCCCTACTGACATTATACCTATATTATTAGTCTGTCGGAATGAGTATATAAACGGAACTCTAAAAGTGACACCGGTGACTATAAAGTTGTGTGGAAATCGGTTGTCATGGTATAGGCATGTTATGCGGAGGAATAAGGAAAATGTTGTCAGGAAAGTTGTGAGCATGAATGTGGATGGCTATACAAGTAGAGGGAGACCCAAGAAACGATGGATGGATTGTGTGAAAGATGATATGGCTAGAAAGGGACTACTGAGATGACGACTAATAGAGAAGTATGGAAGAAAAAGACATGTTGCGCCGACCCTAAATAAATTAGGATTAGGGCAGGAGCACCTGCAGTGGGACACTTGTGCCACTGCAGGCCAAAGGCCTCCCTTTTTCCTCTCAACTCGATCCTGAGCCAATATGGACCAATCCCTCCTATGAACGTCAAGTTCGTACCACGAACGTACTACCAGGATAAAAAGTGTGTTAATCCAGGTCATAAACTGCCTCTATGCCAAGTTTCATCCTGATTCGTTCAGCTGTTTGAGTGTGAAGGACAAACATACAAACTTACGCACGCACCCACTCACAAACTTTCGCCTCTCTAATATTACTGTGATAGCTAAAAACTGCTCTTTCGAAACGCATATTCTAGACTTTTTCAGTAGATTTTTTTTCCATTGCATATTTTATAATTACCAATTTAACTTTTCAGGGGCGATGATGAAACAGTACTAGAATTAAACGCAAAAATACAGGAATTAGAAGAACGCGCAAATCAACTAGATAAGACACGAACATCCTCCATACAGAGCATCTCTTACATCAACAACAGGAACCGGAAACTCAATGTGGAGACAGCCGAGAAAGCCATCATGGAAGAGGTGAGATATATTCCCTAAGAAGGCTTATTTACACGAGGAGAAAATCTCTTCGAAAGATTATTACAAAAAAAAAAGCTTTTCCATACATTTTAACCGCATAGAAAATCCTTTTTTTATGGTTACGTAGTCTACAAGGATCCCTTGCAGTTCGCCATGTAAAAAATGATGACCTGGTTTATACATTTTATTGAGTTACGTGTGCATAAATGTATGGAACAGCTGATAATTTTTTCGCGTTTTCGGGGTTCATCCCTTAATAAAAGATGTTCGAAACGATGAGTACAATTTTCCCACGAGATACTTAGAGTTAATTTTTTTAACACCGTATATACTTATCAATCACGCCGACATTAGAAATTGTGGGAGACCGTGATTTTTCAACTACTAAGTAAATTCTAGGTAAAATTCATCGCGCGTTGTTTGTTTGTTGTTTTGGCGCGGTCTGACACGACTAAACATTTCAACTCGCTGTGGGATCCAGAAACCATATTATACTGAATCCATAGTAAGAAGTCCCCTGTATATGAAGTAACACACCTGCAGTCATCACCACAAATCACTTCTACATGTCGTAAACAGCTTTTTACCCTATTTTTTTTTTAAGGTAAAAGCAATGAAAGGGAAGAAAACGGACGACCCATTCACGAGGCGGCATACCAAACCTGTTATGAACTTCAAATCTGGAGGAAGTAAAACTACAGTAAGTTGTTTCAACATTTAAAATGTTTAGCTTTTTTACTAAATGCATTTGAAAGTAGGTAAACAATGTGCCGCTACAATGGTGACATTAATTTAATACACATATACGTTTTCGCATTTTCTGTTCGTGAAGACAAAAATAGAAAGTGTAGGTAGTTTAGTGACTATCCCGGGGTCAGAGTTGTCTATTTTCCACACGAAAAAGAAAGAAAGAATAGAAGACAAAAACCGGGCACTAATCCAGACTTCGGGCTGAGAACCGCCGAACCGGCTTCTGCAAAATTTCAGATTGGAAAATCTAATAACACTGTCTGGTCTGGCAATCGAACCCTTGACCTCGTGCTCACTAGTAGCGCTTGAGATCATTAAACCAACAAACCAGTCTACATAGATACATTAAATTTATTTATCTCTTTTAGGATATCATAAGAACCGAAGAAGAAATAGCCGAAATATTAAAAATTAAAGAAGAAGAGGAAAAAGCGCTTAAAGAACACAAAGAACGAGAAAGACTTGTAAGTATACCATAACTATATAATATTGCCTTAAATACCACAAAGAGCTGGAGTGGCTCAGCAAGACTGTCCAAAGGGGTTACCGCTACCCCGGAACATAAAGGGCTAAGGAAGGAACATGGATCGGTTTTAGTCACTAAGAGTCTGACACTCCCTTCCATTCCATCCTCAGCAGGAGGAGTCATTTTTGATGATTTTAAGTAGGTAGTTAAGTGCCGGGGATTGGCGCCTATTAGAAGCCGCTTGCTTATAAGAGCTCAACGATTTATACGGTTATATTTATTGTCGTTTCGAGAGAATTTTTCTTATAATCCTATGGGGTTCATACGACATTTGAGGGGTTAAAAAAGGCACTTGGGGTGGGACTTTAGAATATCTGGTGGTGCCTTTATGGTGAAAGGATTCCGAAGGAGATCTATCTAATCTGTAAAAATATCACATTGAAGACTTATAGTGCATTTTTCTTTAGTTGTCTCATTTGGTAAACAAATGTCGCGACTAATATTAAGATTTCTAGGTAATGTATGTGTCTGTGAAGCATTTATATTAAATAATTCATGCCTTATGTGTATTATTCAAAGTTCAAGACGTCTATGCTTAACTCAAAGTGTTTGGATTGATACGAAAAATCGGAATTTTCGTCCCATGTTTGTTTACCAAATTGGACACTGTAAAAGAAATACACTATAGGTGTAGTGAACTGTCATTCCACCTGATGCTAGGGTGACCACTGACACAATTTATGGTTCACTTTAATCTCGTTTTCCTAAGTTTTCACAGTGTAACTTATACAGAACAGCAATACTAGACTCTGCATTACTGTATACTAAGCGTCCAAGGGCTGATAGACGTTTGGGGGAATGGTAACCGAATTGTAACGTCGCTCGAAGAGTACTGTTACCTGATTTTAATGATTACTATTCTGCTAATACTTGCTTGGGTACGGGTGCGAATCATATTTTGGACACCGACCTGCAAATTGCAAAAAAACTCGAGAAAATTTAAACTTCGCGGGCTATTTCGCTTCGCCCTTATGGTGTATCTTTTAATGTACAGACGCCAGCACATCAAGCTATCCCTAACTGTCAAATTTTCCCAATTGAAAATGAACCTTATGTCTTTGCAATAAAGTTGAAATACTATCAAAGAAATCTGACAGATTGTGGTAACTAGATGTGCTGGCCTCTGTACAAAAATAAAAGTATTTATCATTTTGTTTTGCAGCAACAAATCCAAGATGAAGAGAAAGCTAAAAGAGATAAGCCGCCTGCGAACGACACCAGTTTATACTCTCTACATGACTTCGATATCAACATAGAGTTGGATCTGCCCATAGCTAGTAAGTATATTTCCATAATAATGTCCTTATCTAACATCCTCCTTACCGCATCTCGGTCACGATGGCCAATCTCAACAGAAACCCAGTAGATATTAAAGTAAGAAAGAAACATACAAGATTTTCGCAAACACACTTGCTTTGAAAAAAAAATGTAAACAAAAGCTGAATAAAATAAACAAAATACAAACAAGAAAGTGATACAAAAATTCAATACTTAGTCTGAACTTATAATAAACTACCACTTTGCCCGCGGCTTCGCTCCCGTGGACTTTCCCGTGGGACCCGTTATTTTTCCCGGGATAAAAAGCCTAGCCTATGTTACTCCTAGGAAACTAAGCTTTCCAACGGTGAAAGAATTTTTTAAATCGGTCCAGTAGTTTCGGAGCCTATTCATTTCAAACAAACAAACAAACAAAAAATCAAATCTTTCCTCTTTATAATATTAGTATAGATTTAATCTTACGTCCATCTCACAACATCTTAAACATTCACGACATACATCTATCCACCTTCAAACAAGACACACTTTGGTGTTGATTTCAGAAGAGCATTAGCATGGTAAGCGCCCAAACGAATCATGAAGTCCTAATCTTCAATAGCCCTGTGTAATGCCCCCAATACTAGTAAACCTGCATTTATTTCCAGAATCAGTATCGAGCCAACCGAAACAGGTGACAACTAAAGTGAAAGAGACCGGTCCCAAGCGCTCGCTCAACCTAGAAGAGTACAAGAAACGTCACGGACTCATATGAGTGTGGTTCACGTACTGAGAGACTGATTGAATGTGATCTAGCGTCCGGAGTATTGGTGGCATAGTGTTTATGAAGTGTGTGTTGTTGTGAAAAGTGAAATTGTTTTGTTATATTTGGTGAATTGCTATTGTTTTATACCCAACTCACTTTAGTGTGGCAATAGCGGTAATTGCCCTTGGCCTAATATCTCTCCGTAGGAACCCAATTATTAAACTATGCATGGTTTTTAGTTATTGGAATATGTTGAATATCACAAAAGATATTGATTCAGGATGTTAACGGACTTTATTTCAGTTTTTGGAATAAAGAATGCTAGAAAATGTAGGTGGGTAAATGACCGCTATTGCCACGCTAAAGTGAATTGGTTATAGTCAATCTGCCTAGCCTATTCACAATGGGGATGATGCCAGGGTAAAAAAAACTTGAGAGGTGTCAAGGGACACCCGGATGGAACGAAGTTCCTTTCGATTAATTAGTGGAGGAATTGAAAGAAAATTGTATTTCTTTTAAGTTATAATAATATTACCACACTGTTCAATGCGAAATAGAAAGACGAAACGAAAATAACTGGCTTGCTCTCTATGAGAGAAAGAGAGAGACAGACAGAGAAACACGCGAACGCCGCACGGCTTACAACTATAGCAAAAGTGTCGTTACAACTTTTGGTCTTCTTTTTCCGTCTAACCCCCTTTCGCAACCCGCGATAAGGAACTTCGTTCCAAAAATTATATTAAGTCCGTCAATCAGGTAATAAAAAATATTTATCACGTATTTTTTGGTTTATCATATTAACAAAAAATGACTAAGATAAAACGCATTAAAGTTGGGGAGTGGGGGCTCGCTACGTCACAAGTAAGTATAAAAACTACATACTCGTGACGTCATGCCACATTTCAACTCATTGTATCAGCGTAATCTTTGGATTACGTAAAAAAAAACGTGTTACTGACTTTAAAAAAAATCTAGTCATCATCCCTATTGTGTTGAGGTCAACTTCCAGTCTAACCGGATGAAAGTATTTTACATGGAGCGACTGCCTATCTGACCTCCTCAACCCACTGGGTAAGACAATACCCCTCGGTAAGACTGGTTGTCCTGGTTCATAAGATTTGTAACAGTTGTTCTTGTCCAATACAATATTATTGTATAATATTTGGTTAAAATTGGTCATGTTACCGATTTCTGTGTAACGGTAAATAAACCAATATCACAAATATAAGCAATAAATAATATTTATTATCTAGCACAGAGATGATAATGTTTTAAACTTTAATTGGTAATTTTAATAATAACTAAATTTTAGCTAAATTGTTAAGATCAACAGAGAAATCATGTGATTGTTTGCATTTTTTAAATTTAATGTGATTTTGATGATTGCACATTGAAATTTATAATTATTACTTACCTGGCAGTAGGTAAATATGATACTTTGTAGAGCGAGTCACTCATACGACACTATACTACTATATGACACTATCTTTTTAAAGCCTCGTTTACATGATGCAAGTTTCTTGGCTATCGTATACAATAAAAGCAGTGGCCCCGTGGTTATTTGTGGCCGCGACTTACGAGTAGGTCCCATGTTCGAAGCCAGCCTGGCACTTTATTTTTCTGTAAATTGTTTCATTACCTTTGCTCTCAAAACGGTGAAGGAAAACACCGTGAGGAAGCCTACATGTCCTGGAACCAAACATTCATGTGACATAATATCAACCAGCTTTGGGTCCGCGTGGTGGATTATGGCCTGCTCCCTTTCACTGAGATATGCGTCCCAACAGTGGGAATGTTATAAGGCGATGACATACTATGAAATTCTTCTTTTCGTGTGGTTGAAGTGTCTAACCTGGTGTCAGTTTTTAAGCTGCCCATGGGCCTCTGACTTAGCTTTACATGCTGTTGAGAAATATCTCTCAGACATGCTGATTTCCTTCACCGATTTTTAAGCAAGTGATAATTATACAATACGCACATGAATCCGTTAAATCAGAGGTGCGTGTCTTGGGTTCGAACTAGAGACCTATGACTTGGCAGTCCGAAATGAAATTGAAGAAATAAAATACTTATGCCGTCTATACACTGACGGTAAAACTTTTACTGTGGTCTCAGCTTGTGGTATGTAACAAACAATCAGAGATAAACTACGATAACATAGCCCCTACGCCGTCCCTACAAGATTCAAAACGTTTGAAAGTATTTGTGAAAATAATTACAAAGCGCCACCAAGACTCACAACGCATGTCGCTGCCGGCCTGCTACTGAACACGAATACTTACAACTACATACAAACTCTGTCGTAAGGATGTGACTACAGACATTGAATCAGTAATTTGGAGGGGCGCGCCATGTTATTGTAGTTTAGTTTAGTGTAAATCAGTCTTGAAGCTCAATGTGTCATTTACGCCCGAGTTTTGTGTATAGTATAAAAATAAGTGTGACGAAATTGGTAATATTGTCACAACTCGAATATAAAACAATATGCAACCAATACTTCCGGACGTCTATGAATTAATAGTTAATGTATGATAATTAATACTGGTTTTCAATATTAATAAAACAAGTTATGCTGATCTTAATTTTACCCATAAAGTACAGTCAATATGATAACCTCCTTTCTTTTTTTATATATTAACATAATACATAGGAAACAGGTTTAATATCTGGCGTTTTCCCACCGTATGCGCAAAGGCAGCGTAAACATAACGCAGTTTTCCATTCATAGACAAACACTCAGTGCAAAGACACTAACTCTAGTAATCATCTCAAATCAATGTTTAAACTGTATTCTTCGGATGCTAGAAAGGGATAGAACTATAAAAGACCAAATAGCTCCATCTCTTAGTGTCTGAACACACTATGCCGAAGGTACGCGATCGAAGTACGTATCGATTTTACGCGGAGGAAATTTAGTTGCGCAACATGTGTATTCAGTGTCTTGAGCGCTGTCGTGGCGACGGCGTCGGCTTCAGTCGCGTGTAATAATTGCTCTATATAGGCCGCCGAATTGCCGCTGAACTTACGCCCGACCGAAGTTCGGTTGTACGCTATAACGCAACGTATTTCGGCATAATGAGTTGTCAGTATTTCAAACAGCATTGCAAGCGTAATCACGCCGAATTTCGGCCGCGTAACTTCGACATAGTGTGTTTAGATACTCATTCGCGCCAGAACATTTATGGCTTTGACACTTCAAGATACGTCTCCAGTTCGTCCCATCCCACAGAAGAAATTGGTTGTTCTTTTTCTATAAAAAAAACTTATTTTTTTAATCTTATCTCTTCAGTAGTCAAACGCTAGCTCCTTGAATTAAAACTACTGACATAACAACCTTTTTTGACTTTATAACTGGGTAAAAGTTAAGTTTCGCGTTTAGTAAGTACCTAAATGAAATATAGAGTGTAGAAATGTCAGGATAATTATTCTCAGAGAGTGTATTGAAGTCCAAACTTGATTTCGTACCTGCTGTTTTCTCTTGGTATGATGACTGTTGTACAGAGGCCAGCACATCAAGTTACCACAATCTGTCAAATTTCTTTGATAGTATTTCAACTTTATTGCAAAGACATAAGGTTCATTTTTAATTGAGAAAATTTGACAGTTAGGGATAGCTTGATGTGCTGGCGTCTGTACTCCGTGAAAAATACTAATATTTAATTGGCCTGAGAGTGATGAAGGTCAGCGGCATTATCCGATAGGGTTACCGCTGCCCCGAAACACAAAGGGCTAAGGAAGGAACATGGATGGGTTTTAGTCAGTAACTCTGACACAAATGACCCCTCCCGCTCTGAGTGGAGCGGAAAGGGTCATTCGATGATTTCCCACCCTCTTTGAATAAAATAAGGTTGATTTCCATCCAGCATCAGATACTCGCGAGAAAAGTCCAACGACTTATACACTTTATATTTTCGACCACGGATAAGTAGCAAATGGAGTGGTTTGTCTTCAATTTGTAACTCCAACTGCAAAGAAATGTGTGTAATCTAGAAAAGCTAGCGAAATACTTACATGATAGGACCGAGTTCAGATGATTGGGGCAACATTGAACAGCAATGAACAACAAAAAAAAATCAGCTGTTCCATTATGCTCGCTTAACTCGTCAAAATGTAGGGAACAACTGTTTTTTTTTTGGGATTTCAGATTTGTTCCCATGGTGAAAGTTGTTTATAATGATGAGTACAATGACTCATTAAAATAATGCCCATGAATTCAATTTCACCCTCTAAATGCAGTGGAATGGCGAGGAAACAGAGTTAATTGCAAGCGTTCGCGTTCCATTTGTTACTCCACCGTGTTACAGTACCCGGCCGCAAGTATAGCACATCAAGTTCTTAAAGTTCGGCTTCGTAATGCGTCGTCTCCGTCATTCATGCAGACTGTCTCTTTCTAAAGGCCCATCGACACCGATGTCAATTTTTGTGGAGCAACGTTTGCAAGCGTTAGTCGGAAACAAAGGATAAGAAAAGTTTATTCAGTGAACTTACTTAATGTAATAAAAAATTACTTTACATTTTTACTGTTCGCAAAGTACTTGGAGGATTAGGAGGATAGGATTTCGCAGCAGTGATATCCTAGTGGTGTGACTGCCAAGTCATAGGTTTCGAGTTCGAACCCAAGACCTCTGATTTTACGGATTCATGTGCGTATTGTATAATTATCACTTAAAAATCGGTGAAGGAAAACATTGAGGAAACCAGCATGTCTGAGAGATATTTCTCAACAGCATGTGAAGCTAAGTCAGAGGCCCATGGGCAGCATAAAAACTGACACCAGGTTAGTCACTAACCACACGACAAGAAGAAGACCAGGAGGCCAACCACCACCTCTAATACCAGTATTATTTTACTTCACACTGATATAAATGTTGCTCTTCGAAAAATAAGTTCGTGGTGGATGCTCCATAAAACTTGATGTGTTATAAGCGCCGCGTACTGTACGTAGAATTAGGATATTAAATTAATTAATTACCTCCAATACGGCGGATGCCTGTTAGCCTTAATTATTATAAGTAGTTTGTTATTACGTATTTATTATTGTTCCTGTTTTTATTAGAATGCTGGGATGACGTACACAGCCATCCTATACTGGTGTTAGCAGATAAATATTAACTGGTTATTATTATGCTTGAATATTGTTTGTGAAATATATTGATATGGCTACTTCTACCAAGGTTCCGGGTAAAATGACTTTGTATGAAAACGCCCAGCGAACTAATTAAAGAACAGTGTTTTAGTATTCCTTCACACTGATTATCATTAAAATTCAAGTTGCAAAAGCAATAAAAATGTAAGAAAAATATATTTAATAAACGGTGAAAAAAAATGGCGTCGTTTAAGGACTAGACTTATAAAAGCATACGACGTGTGCCGCAAAAAATACGGCAATGAACTAAAATATAGTTCTCGAATAGATAATAATTATCGGTTTTATTCGTAAGCGTGTATTTTGCTCCTGAATTAGAATAATACCCATTAGGCAAAAATAGTTTTCATACCATTTTAAAACTACGCCAATACGAAATACGCAGACCTGTAATTTTTAACATAGCACTAATTTTTTACTTGTTCACACTTTTAAGTTATATGCTTGATTTCTTCCATATACGATGATGCGGAACTGCGTATTCCGAATTGGCGTAGTCAACAGTTCCTGGAAATACGACGATTCGTATTAATTCGTACCGTTGTACCTATTAGTACTTTTATTCATTTGACTATGAACAAATAGATAATGGTTAATACTTAATTCATTGTAAATGAGAAAGCTCAAAGGCTTGAATAAAATTTGATAAAGCGATTACTTGTTGTTTCAATTACAATAATTGCCTAAATTCACGCTTTTACTCCTACCTACCCCAGGCACAAGAATGCTCGCGAAGGAGGTGGCGGGATGGGAGAGGGAAGGGACCTCCTAACCGCCGCAGGAGACGCCCCGGGCGTCGGGAGCCGCGAGAAGACTCCCGGCCACCGTACGCGGGCCTGCGGGCGGTAAGTAATGGGTAGCTCACCGTCCGATCAGGACCAGGCCTGTGCCGGACGGCGCGTACGTATTCCACGCGCGCCTCAAAGAGATGTCAGCATGTGAAGGGGCCCTAGGGCCGAAGCCTGCCGGGTAAGCGGGATTGTCCGAACGGGTTACCGCTACCTCGGAACATAAAGGGCTAAGGATGGACATGGATGGGTTTTGGTCAGTAAGAGTGACACTCCCTTCCATTCCACCCAGAGCGGGAGGAGTCACTGGATGATTTCGCACCCTCAAAAAAAAAAGGCACAAAAATGTTTAAAATGCCCTTTTTCAATAGGTCATTATTCTATGGGTATTTCAATAAAAAATGTTGTTTAAAAATCAAATTGATGTATTTTGACAATACAGGGGATTACATACATTTATCTCAGTTTAATCTTTTATAATTATTTTTACAATAATATATATCATTTTAAACGGACAATTATACAACAAGAATCTGACAAAGCGCAACTAAATACAGAGTTCACTGCCAAACAAATATCAACACTAGTTTCGTTGAAATAAGTACGAAAGTAAAACGCGTCTGCAACGATAATCATGCGGGCTTGTTGAATTTTATTTATTTTCGACGTGAACAACTAGTGCAATGTTAATATTTGTTTGGCAGTAAATACAGATTGCTGTTCAAGCCATCAAGTCTTTAACACCAAAGTTGAATTCGAGCGTTTTTTTAAAAGAATAGGGTTGGACATTTTAGGGCCGGTGTAAACCCTAAAATGTCCAGCCCTATTCTATTAAAAAAACGCTCGAATTAATTTTTTTTTTTTCAAGTCACATCATTTAAACATTCTACTTAGAGAAATCGTCTAATCAGTACTCCCCTCCACTAAAATGTTTATGTACCGTCGCAAGCTCATAAATTTATACCAAACTGTCAAATTTCTCTAAATGTTTTTAAACCTTAAAACGTTGATGGTTAAGTTCAAAATCGATTGAGAAAATTTTACAGTTTGTGGTAACTTGATGTGCTGGCGAATGTACTAACATTTGAAATGTTTATGCGTACCTACTATGTATCAAGCAGTGGAAGGCCCTACCGTCAAACGGGATGAATAGTGATGCAGGAGTGAATCGGGACGACACTTTATAAAAGGGATTTTACCTGTAAAATAATATAGTTTGTTACTAACAAGGGCACTTCATTGTTAATTATAATATAGTAAACACATTGCTGGTCCTTTATGGCCACAAACTATATTATTTCAATGTTAATATCCCTTTTAAAGTTTCGTCCCGATTCACCCCTGCAGCCCTATTCACCCCGTTTGAGCTTACAGTTTTAAATTCGACGATCTTTACCAATTTACATTTGCCTAAGGTAAACTGAGTAACCTACTATTACAGAAATTGTGAGATGAATGCAGGAGAAATAGCGAACTAAATTACGCTAAAATATGTTTTAGCTTTTAACCTATTAGATGTTCGCCTATTAGAAGCCGTTTGCTTATAAGAGCTCAACGATTTAAACAGTGATATCTATTTATTGTCGTTTCGAATTTTTTTTTTATGAATCTATGGGTTTCATACGATATTTTAGAGGTTAAAATAGTAACAGGTCAAAAAACAACCGAATTGAAAACAGTAAAACGGGGTGAATAGGGTTGCAGGGGTGAACAGGGTCGAAACTTTAAAGGCGATTTAAGCATTAAATAATATATTTTGGTGCCAACCAGAACAATTGATCATTAATTATTATACAATAAACACATTAGGAGTCCTTTTTGGCCACAAACTATATTATTTAATGCTTAAATCGCCTTTAAAGTTTCGACCCTGTTCACCCCTGCAACCCTATTCACCCCGTTTTACGGAACCCCTCCATTTTCAAGTCGTTTAATAAAGGCCATGGTCATATTTGCTAGTCATATGTATTAAAATGTAACGATTGATTGAGTGATACTTAAAATTAATATGTAAACATCATAATGACTTCAATAAAACGGTTTACTGGAAAGTTTTGTTTTTAAACTCTGTGCTACAATACTTTAACTCCCGTCTCATTACAGATCGAGTTCTAATTCTAACCCAACCTGGCAGTTATTTCTACATTTCGACGATGAAGTGACAAGATCTCCTATTTGACATTGTTAAGTTCTTTAGTTAGACGTTCTTGTCACTTCGACGTCGATTTGGAACTCTATTCCGATATTTTAAAAGTTCTTAAAACAAAATTGAAAATATAAGAAAGTCTTTATTTTTGTATTAAGAATTTTATTCCGTCGGAATAAAGTTCAAAATGAAAAAACTGGCTCGAATGTTTAGCTTTCCAGCGGTTCTGCACTGCATCCGATCCGAATTAGAGAAATTTAGGTCCGAAGTAGCTATACCTACTACTATTTGTATGAGGGGTTGCGAACTAAGGCTTAAATTACACCGCCAAGGAATGGAATGGAAGCGACTTTTGGTGCATAGCAAAATGAACTTTATGTCAGTTATGTAACGTATAAACTAGAAACGAGCTTGAAACTGCGAAAATAACCGAGATTCTCTGGAAAACGCCCGACCTGTTATTTGGCTCTATACATTATACTATTGATATAAAGTTCATTATGCTTCACACAAAAACTAAACGCTTCCATTCCGTTCCGCGGCAATGTAAATTCAGCCTAAATCTCACTTAGTGCGTCCAAATTAAGAACATTCCTAATTCGAATTGAACTCGGATCTTGAATTCAAGTCGGATGCAGTGCAGAACCGCTCTTAAGATAAACATTCGACCAATTTTTGCATTTTGAACTTGATTTCGAAAAAATAAAATAGTTACGTTATACAATTTATTATTATTAAAAACAGTCTTAGGTTGTCAATTCTGTAATAAGAACTTTACAAATATCTTATGAAATGTCTTATTACATAAATATTGGACGTTCTTTGAAATATTTTGCAACGTTTGCTCAATGATTATAATTTTTTTCAACATCTCTAGAACATAGACATTCCAATAGGAATAATATTAACACTACACAAATTAAGGCATAAATCAAATTATTATATTTGAAACCACAAGCAGAAAGCAAAGAAATAGCTTGATCAACAGTTTACATCCGTTTTGGTCATGTAACTTGTCAGAATTAAACGCATGTCAAGTGATCTGATTGGCTGTCGACAATGGAGTCAACCAATCACAGCCGTAGACAATCGTTTGACAGTTGTTAAGCTTATTTTTGTGTTAAATTTCGTTCCAGAAACCGGGTGTTAATATTGCTGACAGCATAGACACATGGTTTAGATTTCTTTAGCGCATGGTATGTCGACAACATAAGCCATTATGATATGATGCTATTATAAAACCCTAATAAACAATATGCTCTAAACAGCACAATAAAAATATTGGTTTAGAAAACTAAATCGTTTGTCTATGCTATGTCTAACGACCGGTTTCTGAAACGCAAAATCAACACAAAAATAAGCTAAGCAACTGTCAAACGATTGTCTATGGCTGTGGTTGGTTGACTCCATTGTCGACAGCCAATCTGATCACTTGACATGCGTCCAAATTTGACAAGTTAATTTACTTGTCAAAACCAGTTATAACCTTTTGATCGTGCTATTTTGTAGTATGCTTTCTACTCTTGGTTTCTAATAGAATCATTTGATTGAGGGCTTACCTTTTAGTGTTAGATTAGTCCTATTTTAATTTATATGTCCGAGAGATATTGAAAAACAATTGACAACCATTCAGCAAAAGCTGCAAAAACATAAATATAAAAAAAAAACATATAGGAATCGTTTCAAACTTGAACAAAGGCGAAAACTGAAATGCTTTATTTGTACAGACGCCAACACATCAAGCTATCCCTAACCGAAAATGCACCTTACAATTTTGTAATAAAGTAGAAAATCTATCAAAGAAATTTGACCGATAGGGGTAACTTGATGGCTGACTTCTGTACACCAATCATGTTTACGTTTCATAATATTCGGATAATCAATTATTCAGGCTAAGTCTAAATAAATAATGATAAAGATGTTTACTAACCGCTTCTAACCCAACAATCAGTTTCAGAAAGAATTATCAACACAAAAAAAAACATCTAAAAAACCTGTTACAACTGAACGCGATCAACACTTCTAAACCGAGTTCAAGAACTGTCAATAATTAATAGCAATGTTGACACTGACAGCTCTTAAACGCGGTTTATATGCGCTGATCGCGTTCAGGTGTAATGGTGAATTTGGCCCTCAGTCAACCAATCACAGCACTTGACATGCGTTTGACAATTTGTTAGCAAGGTTTTGTGTTGAATTCCGTTTCAGAAACCGAGTGTTGCTGTTATATTAACGAAATAAATACAAAAGAAATAATCTACTAAAAGTAAAGTGTATGTTTGCGAACCTAATTTCAATAACAATTTCTCTTTCATCTCACAATTTCTTTGATAGTTTATACTTAGGTATTTAATTATTACACATTTTTTTTTATCTGTTCGCGACTATAGATCAAGCCCAATTTCTAGAATAATGTACAGACACGAATCTTCAGTTATAACATTGATTTGACATTCACAATTCCACGTGTCATCTTGTTTTAAATACAGATACAGATTCAAGAGTCATTCTAGATTTTTTTGGACTATATTAAGACCATACTTAGAGATTTACGTTCAATACATACCAAACACTTACCAAACTTCAGTACATACCAAAGAGATTTACGTTCTAAAGGATCTTCCACGCTATACAGGATGTTTTTTTTAAATTGGCCAGCTAAACTCTGCAGACGTGATGGGTGTCAATAGTTTAACACGAAAAAATAAATGTTTTTTTTTTGGAGGTCAGTAAGACAACAGTTTAACTGTAACTTGAAGTATGAGTCGAGAAAAACTGTTTCTTATATTTTATGCGGTTCTGTAAAAATCTGACGGTGAAAACGAATGTAAAGTGATAGTGTTAACTGGCAATCCCTTGCATTAGGTGGAACGACATCTTCCTTCACCTTACTTCGCATGGTGAGATTGTTCTCAGAATCGACCGTTTACACAAAAAGAACCAGATTTTATAAACTGATGTTTCAAGTGACTAATTACAGTCGATAGACCCACAAAAAAACAATCATCATTTTTTTTTCATAATTTTTAGATATTGATCAAATCAACAAATCGCGTCTGTGAAGTTTAGCTAGCCAATTTCAATTAACCCTGTATAGTATTGACGTTCCTTTAGATAGTTAATCTCTTTGGTATTATTACAAAGTATGGTCAAAATTTAGTCGAATCAATCTACCACACACTAAACATGTTATACAACAAGTTTTGTAACATATTTCTATAGAGAGGTTAGCAATGTTAAATAATATGGATGTGTTATTTAACAAAAGGTTATGTTGACATACGCTAAAGTCAGAGTGCACCACAAATCACTAAACGCGTTTAACGCTAAACTAAGATAAAACATCAAGTTTCTGTGAAATTCCTACGATCTAATTCTAAATTCCTTTAGCACTATTATTTAGAAAATTGCATTACAAGCGGGCCTAACTCTTCACCATATGAACAAAATAATATTTGTAAAACCTAATGAATACACATCTTATTAAACGCATGACAAATTCGCTATTAATGAATTCATTATATTGAATTCATAATTATTGTGTTATTATTGGTATTTCAGATATTAAACTATAAAGCCTGTATTGCTCATAAACAAAACATTGGCGCAGCAATACGTTTATGTTGTGAGAAAAATGTTGCACACACCAGATGTGTCATGCAACATGTTTCCCGCAACACAAGAACATGTTGATGCAACAATGTTGTGCAAAACAAAGTTTAGAAATCTGAAATTACAATACACCTTTAACAAGTTGCTAAAATATTAATGCATTAATAGATAATTTATTAGCTTTTTTATTTTGGAAATATGACGCGTACCTATTCTATGATTTGAAAATATTATTTTCAGTCACATAAAAATCATTTAAATTGAGTTATTATAAATCACATTCATCATTAACGAAATAGCAAAAACCTCAAAATATTTGTTGGAAATAATAATAATATCCTTGGACATTTCACACAGCACCATATCGCCCCAAGCTAAGCAACCTAATGCTTGTGTTATGGTAACGAGATGGCTGATATACTACTTATATACATTTTTTTTTTTTGTAAATACATACATATTATAGATAGAAAAACACCCAGACTCGTAACAAATACTTGCAGGTCGTACAAATATTTGTTCCGTGCGGGAATCGAACCCGCGACATAGTGCGCAGCAGTCAATCGCTCAACCACTGCGCCAACCGTGTCAAAAAAATATACCTGTTTTTTGTTGACAGAAAGTCCACGCAATTTTAATTTTATTACAACACCACTAGACTTTCTTAAAGAAATTGCTTCTTTTAAATTTCTCTAAGACACTCTAATTGAATAAAATAATATAAATCAAATTAAAATTGAGTCGAAATACTATGAACAAAAAAAAACTACTGACTGAAACATTTTGCTTTTTTTGTAATTTTGTACCTGTTTTAACTTTTTTTAGTGGTTTATAATAACTGGACTTGAATAATTTTCATGTGATTTCTACACAAATATTATAAAGAGAAAAGATTTGTATGTTTGTTTGTATTAGACACATAAACTACTGGACCGATTTTAAAATTCTTAGGGCGAATTTCACCAATGAAACTGAACTCCATCAGAACATGAACCCCGTTTAAGGGCTGTCAGTATAATTATTTTTTATGGAATATTGACACTGACAGGTCTTGACCGCGATTTAGATCTGCTCATCACGTTCAGTTTCATAAGTAAAATTTGCACTTACAATGCTATAATTTACAAAGATATAAAGCGGGTGAATATGTTGACGGAAGCTAGTCTAAACAAAGTCAACATATTATTACTGTCCCAGTGCAGGGCAAACTCAGTTGATTAAAAACAAAACTATTTAGTTCTACTTACAGTACTTACCTAAACAAGACAAGTTTTTGAAATGGAAATACAGGGCGAAAACTTTAACCACACCGAGATAAATAGCCAAACATGTTATTACTTACTTATTTAAGGGAAACCTAAAACGGCATATTTTTATTTATTTTAGAAAAATCATTCACCAGAAATGGAACACGAAGTTTTGTGCAAAAAAATACCACCTGTAGGTATAATACTACTGATTGATAATGTTGCTGATGTGGCTAATTAAAGTAAATACCAATTATTTGACGTAGAATTTTCATACTTAATATCATAAAATCATTGTTAGAAAAACCTTCAGTTTTGAAAATAAGTAATAACAATGATTTCTAGTCAGTTGATAAAATGTATGAAAAATTACAAAAAAAATGTACTTATTTGCTTTAATTTTCCACATAATAATATTCTCATGAGCATTTCTTTCCTTATCAGTGTGCTGAGTGCAAGTGAGCTTCCCTGAACATATTGTAGTCTTTGGTGAGCTGTCATTCCAATTTCTACCTAAGGCTCAATTTACATCGCCGCGGAAAGGAATGGAAGCGACTCTTTGTGCATAGGAAAATGAACTTTATGTCATTTGTGTAACGTATAAACTAGAAACGAGCTTTGTAACAGCGGAAATTACCTAGAATGCGCGTGAATTCTCCAGAAAACGCGCGACCTATTTTTAATAATAATAATAGTACTCAGATCAAATAAAAAGTCAAGATGGAACGTTGCAAGCAACAAAGTGACGCCGGTTAAAACTACGCCTTGCCGTATAAATACACAACTACACGCACACACGTACAACGAAACTACGCCTTAGCTTGTCAGTCGAGCTATCTCACCGTTCGCGGCGCATCGTCATCAAAAATATAAGAATTTACGAGTAAAAATGCCGAATTGTGTTGTGAAAGGGTGTAAAAACCAAACTTCAAGCGATAAAAGCAGGATGCAATCACTTTTCACACTTAAGTAGACTTGGAAACCAATATTTTCCTTAGATCAAAATTTATCAAAATAAAATTGAGGTTATGGCTTGACATACAACCAGTGTTGCCATTATTAAGTGTTATAGTTTACCCTATTATTAGGTAATGTGACACACAATGTTATGTTATTCGTTTTTTAATCTTCGAACCAATTTTTATGGGTTTTTTTTGTTTGAAAGGTGACGTGATCAATCCGAACGATCGGTCTTTTTATGAATTTACGATGTCGGGGGTTACTCAATTTTATTTTTTTTTGTTATTATTTCAATCAATTTAATTGGTAAAATATTTGTAATACTGGTATATAAATTTGTACACTTGTTGATAGAGTTACCCCGCGGATGCCCTGTGACCGGGCAAAACACGTATAGAGAGAAGTAACGGTGTAATGGGTGTGTTTTATTGCATGGCTTGTGCATGTTGCATTAAATTACGGGTGAACGGGTGATGCTGTCTTAACAGCTGAAGCTGATGAACTTAACTGTCTTGCAAAGCATACCTTCATTTGTGTGAAAGTAGCTATTATTCTATCTCGCTTTATCAAAGTGTGAGAATTTGATAAATATTTCAAGGACTATGTTATTGCATGCTTACTTTTACTTTACTTAAAAACACTTCTTGTATCTAGTGATAACGGTATTAAATAACGTTAATAAATAGTAACGTTATTTTTGTAATATTGGGGAAATTTGAATTAAGTGACAACACCGGCCCACGCACCACATGCATAGAAAACCGGCGTCACCTTGTGGTTTGCAACGTTCCATCTTGTCTTTTTATTTGATCTGAGTAATAGTAATAATTTATTTCAGGTCCGAGACCCATATAAAATAACGACAGATAAAAATACAAATACAAACACAGAAATTATTGCTAAATGTTAACCTAAATGTCAGAGTTAAATTAGAAACTTGAATTAAACCTAAATTTTTGGCTTGTATCTACTTGGTTGTACCCTACACTATTGACATAGAGATTATTATGCTTTGCACAAAAAAAGGCATCCATTCCGTTCCACGGCAATGAAAATTGAGCCTTAGGTGGAAATTGGAATGACAGCTCACTTCAAGCTGCCGTCACTTAAGCTGACACGGTGATATTTTTACAGAATAAATTAATAGGATAGTACTTTTCTATGGGGAAAAGATCAGGTTAATTTCTAGCTAAACCAATTGCTTTTTGAAAAGAAAAAATAAGCAGTATCATTTAACCAATACAAGTTGTACTAATTAAAATCATAGATATCTTTCATAAAATTATTTACACACGAATATGAAGAAGTTATACTAAGAAACCCATTAAAAATAGGGAAAAAAAAACATCTATTTCATACATAAATACTTTAAGTGAGATTGTATTTTTGTATGAAACAGCAGATTTTTTTTTCGTTATTTCTAAGTTAGTCCCTTAGTAGAAGTTATTAATATTCATGAGAACTTTTAAACACTAAGGATGCAAATGATTTTAATTACCTACAAGTAAAGTTAGACAGTAATTACTCCTTTGGCCATTTCTCTCTATTTGTTTGAGTTTCTGTTTTCGCTCCATGACAAATAGAGAAAATAGCCAAAGGAGTAATCCTTCTAGAGAAACAGAAACAGCATTTTTTTTCAAAAAACAACAATGTACAGCTTCTTAGGGAATTAAACCAGATGTTTTGTGCAAAAAAATAAAACTATCCTTCATCACGCCACTGATTGTCAATTTTGACAATTAGGGTCTAAATCGACAAAGTAATTTTATGTGGCTATTTAAAGTAAATTCGAAAATTTCGTTGAATTTTCATACAGATCCTATGTCATAAAATCATTGTTAGAAAACCTTCAGTATTGAAATAAGCAATAACAATGATTTCTCGTCATCTTATAAAAAGTATGAAAATTAAAAAAAAAAACCATTTACTTTAATTACCCGCACAAAATTACTTTCTCTTGCTCGAAAACTTTGAATTGGTGAAATACATGATGGTATTTTTCTTTTAAAAAGATCGGGTTCGATGTCTAGCTAAACCAAATGCTTTTTAAAAAGAAAAAAATAAGCTGTGTTATTTTTCCAATACAAGCTGTACGAATCAAAATCATAGGTATCTTTCAGTAGTTATTTACTCACGAATATGAAGAAGTTATACTAAGAAATCCATAAAAAATAGCGAAAAGAAATCTCATCTATTTCATGCATAAATACTTTGATTGAGATTGTATTTTTGGATAAAACAGCAGATTTTTTTTATTACTTATATGTTGGTTCCGTAGTAAAAGTTGTTAATATTCATGAGAATTTCTATACACTGTAAAGATGCAAATGATTTTAATCAACTAAAGTTAGACAGTAATTACACCTTTGGCCATTTCTCTCTGTTTGTTCGAGTTCCTGTTTTCGATCTCAAAACCCAAAAGAGTAGAATTACGTAATATCACAAACAGTTAAAAGTGTGTCGTATTTCATCATTCTTATCCTAAATCCCTTCTACTTAGGCATACCATTTACATGGACCAATTTAGTTAGTTGTTGAATGCAATAATTGAAAGCGAAATTAAAAGTTGCTCAATCGCTGAATGTTCCTATTCTTCACTTGGCGTATTTGCCCACCTTACAACCACCACCTTACACCTTACCTTATTTGGCCGTACAAAATACACCTTGTTGGAATAAAATCATTTTCTGCCAGCGGATAAAATCTAATATTTGCATAAATAAGTCTAGTAGAATACCTAAAACTGCATTAAAATGGTACTTACAACTTTTAAATTGCTTCAATTTGTTGCATTTAACAGCCAATTAAATAGCTCCATGTAATGTCTTTGAAAATCGCTTTAAAGTTGTTTAAATTCCCTTAAAGTTAATACACCATTTAACAGTATTCGGAGCTCATGACATCCTTCAAAATAATAACTGGACTTGGTAATTTTCCTGTGACGTAAACGAATACACTATACATACCTACTTATATATATAGACATCTATTTAGACAAATTCAAAAGTATTTAATCCTGCAGTAAACAAGACGTATTTTTGAGATGTGAATGCAGGGCGAAAATTTTAACCATGGCAAATAGAGAAAATAGCTAAAAAAAGTAATTCTCATAGAGAAAACTAAAACAGCATTTTTTTTTTTTTTTAAACAACATGGTTCAGCTTTTTAGCTAATTAAACGCGATGTTTTGTGCAAAAAACAAACTATCCTGAATTACGCCAATGATTTTCAGTGTTGACGATTTTGATCGAAATTAAGAAAGTCATTTTATGTGGCTAATTAAAGTAAATTCCAAAATTTCGTCGAATTTTCATACAGATCCTTAGTCATAAAATCATTGCCAGAAACCTTCAGTATTGAAAAAAACAATGATTTCTAGACTGCTAATAAAAAGTTTGAAAATTGTAAAAAAAAAACTATTTACTTTAATTATTTGCACAAAATTACTTTCTCTTGCTTGAAAACTTTAAATTGGTGAAATACATGATAGTATTTTTCTTTGAAAAATATCGGGTTTGATGTTTAGCTAAACCAATTGCTTTTTGAAAAGAAAAAATAAGCAGTATTATTTTCCCAATACAAGGTATACTAATGAAAATCATAAATATCTTTCAGTGGTTAAATTATTTACTCACGAATATGAAGAAGTTAAACTAAGAAACCCATGAAAAAATCGAAAAAAATCCGTCTATTTCACACATAAATACTTTAATCGAGTTAGTATTTTTGTATGACACAACAGATATTGTTTTTCGTTATTTCTAAGTTGGTCCCGTTGTAAAAGTTGTTAATATTAATGAGAACTTGTATAAAGATGCAAATGACTTTAATTACTTACAACTAAAGTTAAGCAGTAATTACTCCTTTGGCCATTTCTCTCTATTTGTTTGAGTTCCTGTTTTCGATCTCAAAACTCAAAAGAATAGAATCACGTAATATCACAAACAGTTTTAAAGTGTGCCATATTTCATAATTCTAATCCTAAATCCCTTCTACTTAGGCATACAGAACCATTTACTTTACACGAACCAATTTAGTTAGTTGTTGAATGCAATAATTGAAAGCGAAATTTTAAGTTGCTCAATCGCTGAACGTTCCTATACCTCACTGGGTGTATTTGCCCAAATATTTGCCTTATTTGGCCGTACAAAATACACTTTATTCATATAAAATACATTTTGTATCAATAACATCGGCTTATTTCTTCAAATATTTGAAGAAATAAGCCGACTACCTAAAACTGAATTAAAATAGAACAACTTTAAAAATTCCTTCAATTCGTTGCATTTATCAAATAACAAAGTTACTCCGTCTAAATGACTCTTTAAAACTAAATAGCATTTGACTTCCTGTACCAAAACTCTTAAAATTAATAGACTTACTAATACTGGATCCTCTTCTTCAAATAAAGATGATGAACTATCTCTTCTTTGTCTTCATCTTCATACACGATGATTTAAACGTAACACTCACACTTCATAACGTTTCCTTTAAGTAGTCCTTGTAACGTAACCGTTTCGTTACAGTCTTCAACAACATGTAGTCTTCTCATAATTTCTGCACAGCATCTACTGGTCCATCGTTTACTTCAATTATAACCAGGCTATCTTCTCCAACCTTTCCTCTCCCTCCAGGAGAGTGTTTGACATTCAAGTCTTTAAAAAATTATCACAATTCAACTGGTTTTCCAATTTTCCCAGCTGGGAATATGACATTCTTATCCTGGTCGATCGAAATCGCACGTCATCTTCCAATTTAAATGGTTTTGTAAAGAGATCAAAAATTTCTCTTTGAGAGATCGAAGCTTATATGTATGGTCGTCAGAAACGGGGAGTTCCTTCATTTTCAGGGGTTTCACCTGACAGATTTTTACAGTCATCATAATCAGGGCTTCGAAGTCAAGCAGGCTCTTCGCAATGAAATATATCTCCATCATATTTAGATCCGTGAACACGTTAAGAATCCTTTCAACAACGGTTCCTAAATCACTGGTCCCATTAAAATAGTCTTCTTTAGATATTTCCTCTTCATTAATATCCATATCCTTATAAGAATCTTGATTTATCATTGTGAAGGTGTTCAGGTCTTTACAGGGACACTCTCCAGCTTCAACAGAACAGGTACTGGCTATGCCTGACCTGTTCATCTTGACGAAATTGCAGTTTCGTATGTTAACAGAGTCGAACGATGTTGGAGTGGCCATTTTATTGGTATTCTTTAGTAAAGTTGAACTGCTGTAACAATAGAGTAATTGTTAGGTTAAAATAAAATAATAATTAGCTGTTTGAGTTAGTAGGAAAATGCGATGGATGACAGGGGAGGCTGTAAGAGGAAACCATTTGCTCCGACGTTAACTAAGTAACAGAGCTTGTACAGACGCCAGCACATCAAGCTCTCCCTAACTGTCAACTTTTCTCAATTAAAAATGAACCATATGTCTTTGCAATAAAGTTGAAATACTATCAAAGAAAATTGACAGATTGTGGTAACTTGATGTGCTGGCCTCTGTACAAGACGCCAGTATCGCAACAATACCTACCGGCTTCTATTCGAATGTTCGCATCAGCAACTTTACCGATATTGGAAAATGGCATATAACAATGGGTCAGTGGGTCATCTTTTAATAATTAATCGATGCAAGTTTCATATTTATATACCTACCTATTATTCACCGGAATACCTAAATTCTCAAAATTATTATGAAAACAACATGCAAAACCCGTTGCGAAGTTGGAATAAGGCGATCATACAACACGAAAGGCAAAGTAAATCACTACATAGTATAAAACAAAGTCGCTATTTTTGTCTGTTTGTTTGTCTGTATGCTTAAATCTTTAAAACTACGCAACGGATTTTGATGCGGTTTTTTTTAATAGATAGAGTGATTCAAGAGGAAGGTTTATATGTATAATTTGTCGACATATTTTGCGGGCGAAGCCGCGGGCGGAAGCTAGTTTATTATAAATGACGCAATCGCGACAAAACAGATAAAAAGTAATCTTATCTTAGTACTTAAACGATTGTCTCCGCCGAGAGGCAGCCGCGATATGAAATGTATCAAAACAAAACTAAGTATAAATATTTAAGCGGGATTGTCCGAAAGGGTTACCGCTACCCCGGAACATAAAAGGCTACGGAAGGAACATGGATGGGTTTTAGTCAGTAAGAGTCTGACAAGGGAGTATCAGTGACACTCCCTTCCGCTCCACCCAGAGCGGGAGAAGTCTAGATGATTTACCACCCTCAAAATTATATTTTTGATGGAACTTTTATTATCAACTTTACGCCTTGTGGAGCTCGTGGCTAAGTAACAGCCGCACAGGTCGATCCATCAGGTTAAGCTACGCTTGCCGGGGTTGGCCGTGGATGGGTGGCCATCTTTACATACCGAGACTCCTCCGGGCCTCGGAAAGCACGTTAAGCCGCTGGTACCGGCTGTCATTTATGCATACGAGTATTTGACAGTCGTTACGGCCGAAAATCTGACGTCCAGTCTAACCACCTCTTGGTTATACTGGTTGTCAGATTTTCGAATATCGAACTACCCAGTAACTGGGTTGTGGAGGTGAGATAGGCAGTCGCTCCATGTAAAATACTGGTATTCAGTTACATCCGGGTAGACTGGAAGCCGACCCCAACTTAGTTGGGAAAAGACTAGTCAGAATCATATGTATATTGACATAACATTATGTCAGTATCCTTATGGGTTAAGCAAAAGTGTACCTAAGTACACCCCCATTTGTCCAGAAGGGCAATCACAACGCGAATGAGACGGAGCTATACAGGACGTAAAGTTCCATCTCCTTCCCACTGGAAGTAAAATTAAAATAATACTGTTATAAGAGGGGTTGGTCTAGTTCCAGTGATGGTAAAGTCCTATGTGATAGAGAGTGGCCCTTTTATAGGTGTATTAAATTGAAAAAAAAACTTGAATTTAAAGAAAAATTGCTCTTCGCCACGCGCCGTAGTGCTATTTTAAGTAAACATCGATTTTTCCTTGTATAATAAATTGAAATAAATTTATAATAAATTTGATTTTCCTTATAATATAGTTTCGATTACGACATAATTGAGATATTTAACCAAGTAAAATGGTTAGCGATTGGATGTCCGAAAGGGTTACCGTTGCCCCGGAACATAAAGGGCTAAGGGAGGAACATGGATGGGTTTTAGTCAGTAAGAATCTGACAATCCCTTCCACTCCACGCAGAGCGCGAGCGGTCCTTGGATGGTTTCGCAACCTCAAAAAAAAATTAAGTAGGTATTTTTTTTTTTGGAAAAAAAATGTTACTCACCCAAAAATATGTTATTAAAACACTAATCACTTAAAAACTTTTTAAAGGTAATTAATTAAAAATGCACTTTTTAAAACTCAAAATTGAAGCACTGTTTGCACTGTTTGGGTCTAGAATCGGAACTGTATGATTTATCAAAATGACGTACCCTTTTTATTCAAATTGAATTGAAGTGAAGTTAGCAGTTTGATTAACTAGGGTGTCCATGTTTTAAAATTCAGGAGATACATACCCACATAGAATGATGCAATATATGTCAAGTTACTCCAATCTGTCAAATTTCTATGATAGTTTTTTTAACTTTAATACAAAAGTATAAGATTTATTTTCAATTGGGAAAATCTGTCAGTTTGGCATAGTTCGATGTGCTGGCGTCTGTATAGAGGCCAGCACATCCAGGTACTCCAATCTGTCAAATTTATTTGAAAGTATTTCAACTTTATGGTTAAGTCATAGCTTGATGTGCTGGCGTCTGTACATATACTAACGCTGTTTTTTCATGGCATTAGACGGACGTAAACTACAGAACGCCAACTTACTACGATTCTATAACAGCTGTCTTTATTTATTTTTTATAATGTTTTATGTTTAAAAAATAATGAGTAAGTAGCGTAAGGGTGCGTACAGATAAGCGGGGTTGACCGAAAGGGTTACCGCTACCCCGGAACATAAAGGGCTACGGCAGGAACATGGATGGGTTTTAGTCAGTAAGAGTCTGACACTCCCTTCCGCTCCACCCAGAGCGGGAGAAGTCATTGAATGGTTTCCCAGCCATAAAAAAAGCCATTTGTTATCTAACATGCCCACATTATTTAATAATTGCTCACATCTCTGTATAGAAATATATAATACTAGCTGCTTTCCGCGGCGCGTGGATATCAGAACTTATCCCAAAGGAACGTATTATCGGGATAAAATGTATCCTATGTGTTAATCTAGGTCATCAACTGTCTCTGTGCCAAATTTCATCAAGACCCGTTAACCCGATTGAGCGTGAAGGACGGACAAACATACTAACTCAACACACACTCACAAACTTGCGTCTTTATAATATTAGTGTGCTGTGATACTACCTACGTTTTATGACATATAATGTTATATAGTGTGGACACATTGAGAGCTCTTTGTGACAAAGGTTCTTTGAAAGTCTTTCGCGTTTCTATCGTTTGTTCACAGAATAGATCCCTGATATAGGTTTTCTGTCCATGAAATAGGTACAGGGTATTAGGCAATTTAATCTTTGATATACAGATCTGTCAATTAACGTTGTAATCACTAAAAATTAAGGATATCGATATCATCCAATGCAGTAAGTTATAAAAAAGATAAGAAAAGTGGACGCGTAGCAAACATTGTGCTCTGTAGTGCCATAATTTTTTAGTGCATAACAGATGAAATTAATTAAAAGATTATCCTGGTTTTCCTTTACAATATGGTGTCAATACTAATTCAGACAACTTCATACTAAACTAATACAGTCAACAAAAATGATGCAACGGACGAAGATATTTTGCTACCAATTCCATGAAAAATGATGCAGAAAGTAAATTAATGTCATCAAAATACTTATTAAGTCATATAGTAGAATATTATACAATTAATATGTCTTATGCAATTAAAATTAATATCTTTACATAATAACTAGTTTTGATGTGATGTAATTTTTCATGTTTTTCATGCAAAGAAAATCATGAATATTTCTTCTCATGGATCTTTTATTTCACGCTAGCTTTTGCCAACGGCTTCGCCCGCCTGTCTATAGGAAATTATCCCAAGGAAACCTTAATTTTTCTAGGATAAAGACTAGCGGCTGTGCTATTCCAGACTACATATTATTATACTAAATCTATCTCAGTGCCAAATTTCATCCTGATTCGTTTAGTGATTTTTGCGTGAAAGAGTAACATACATCCTCACAAACTTTCACGTTATTTTACGAGACCTGGACTCCTGGAGTGGAGACTGCGTATCAGCAAGCGTAGTGTGGGCCGCCCCCCAGCTAGATGGACCGATGACCTTAAGAAAGTGGCTGGGGCAGACTGGATGCGGAAGGCGGAGGACAGGTTGCAGGCCGCAGCCTGGGAGAGGCGTGTGTAAAGATCTTCACATCGTGAGGGAACCAGCATGTCTGAGAGATACTCTCAACAGCATGTAAAGCTAAGTCAGAGGCCCATGAGCAGCATAAAACTTTGACACCAGGTTAGTCACTAACAACACGAAAAGAAGAAGAAGTAACCGTACATGAGCACTTGTAAAATGTCTGAAGCTAGGTGCACGTTTCCAATTGGTAGTCACTACATAGTATAAAACAAAGTCGCTTTCTCTGTCCCTATATCCCTATGTATGCTTAAATCTTTAAAACTACGCAACGGATTTTGATGCGGTTTTTTTTAATAGATATAATAGTGATTGAAGAGGAAGGTTTATATGTATAATTTGTCGACATATTATGCGGGCGAAGCCGCGGGCGGAAGCTAGTTTCCTATAAAGAAGAACAAGAAAGAAACCCCATGGTTACTTTTAAAAATAAGCTGTCATCATGTTATGGATGGGTGACTGCCCTCAGTGCTCTGAACATACAATGGACCTACGGTTGTGTAGTATCAAAGGCTGAATGAATAATAGATCCGCGCCCATCTTTTTCTCTATTATCTATGTGTGGGAATCGAGTGTCATGCGATAGGCATATGTTGAAGAGGAGGAAAGAGGAATGTTAGGAGTTAGAATGTTGATGGCTACAAAAATAGGAAATTTCTCGCCGGTTGGTCGACACTTCGTGTAACCAGAGGGATTTTTTTTTCAGCTTGGGAAATCATCCAATGTCTTCTCCCGCTCTGGATGGAGTGGAAGGGAGTGTCAGACTTACTGACTAAAACTCATCCATGTTCCTTCCTTAGCCCTAGCCCTTTATGTTCCGGGTAGCGGTAATCCTTTCGGACAATCCCGCTTAAACCAGAGGGCTGGATTGTTCTTTGGCCAAAGAACCATTGCCATTCAACGTGGCAATGCTGCCAGTCTTCTGGGCACGTTTCCGGACGACAGCGATGCGGATGAGTACTTTGACGCCTAAGTGTCCTTTTTGTTTTTATTTGAATGTAGTTAGTTAGATAGTCATTTAATGTAAGTATGTATAAGTTGTTATTATGATGGCTACAAGATTAAGAGAAGATCAAATAAATTATGGATGGATTGTGTGAAAGATGATATACCTATCTAGAAAAGGGGTGATCACCAAGATCATGACTGATAGAGAAATATGGAAGAAGGTGACCTCACTATCTTGGACGGAGCCAGGATCTCCTGCGCTTACACACACATTCCGACGTGTTTCTGCTTTTGGTAACCACAAGTCAAGCGCGTGTCGCTTCGTGGGATAAAAATACTAAAGTACGAGCCACGAGAAGCTATAAATTATGTAAACAAACATCTTTTACTAAGTAAACATTTTATACTGCGAGATAATAATAAATTGACCATTTTCAATCGACATGAAATATAGACGGGTTATATGAAAGTAACAACCTATTTCATTTAGTCGGATCATATTTTAACAACGCAAAGCGCTATCGTTTGTGTTTCTTGGTACCGGAACGCGTCCGTCGCAGGGATTGTAAACTATCGGGACGCCATTTTGAAATAAACGCGTCATTCGAGTTTCGAATGCGTACGAGTTTGTTTCACACAGAAATGGAAACATCTGAATCTGACGAATAATTATTCTTAAATAATAGGTATATGTTAATTAATATTTGTTACTTAATAATTTATTAAATCTTAAACAAATTCATTTTTTTTTGGTCCAAATGTTGTGAACTCCTGAACACTTGTTTACAAAATTTATAGCTTCTCATGACGCTTACTTTATAGGTATACATCCCAGCTTACTAATGAGGGCGTGTACGATGACGTATGATGTACATGTACATGCTATATGTATAAACAAATATTATGTTGTATATGTTAAATGTTGTGTAATTTATTATACAATAAATATGTCATAAACATTATTATATATGTAAGTCCCCGTGCGGCTAAAAAGAGTGCAGTTTATATCAGATAACTGATAAGATATGGGCAGCATATTATGGGCTTATTTACGCTATTTCGATCAATCAATCAACTCAGCTAATGGCAGTCCAATGCTGGACATAGGCTTCTCCCAGCCTGCCCTACCAGCATACCCTGTCCTCCACCTTCCGCATCCAGTCTATCCCAGCCACCTTCTTAAGGTCATCGGTCCATCTAGCCGGGGGGCGTCCCTCTACGCTTGCCGATACGCGATCTCCAATCCAGGACTAAGAATTCCAGATGGGAAAACCCAAAAACATTTTGCCCATGATGCTTTGATTCATGTGCGTATTGTATAGTTATCACTTGCTTAAAAACAAATCGGGGAGGAAAACATCGTGAGGAAACCAGCATGTCTGAGATTTCTTAACAGCATGTGAAGCTAAGTCAGAAGCCCATGGCCAGTATAAAAACTCTGACACCAGGTCTTCGTTCTAGCCGGGAATCGAGCCCAGGACATCATACTTAGTAGTAGCGATTGTGACCACTAGGTAGTCAACTTCTTCATAGTAAACAAGGAAAATAGGCGACAGTAAAACCACACTTTAGTCACTGTCGACACTGACTAATATACTCGGTAGGTATTGAGGTGACAGCTGTAAAAGGCTATCACTCACGTAGAGTCCGAAACGTTACATCGTAGTAATTAAATTCTATGAAAACTGTATACTGTAATTGTTGTACAATTGATACATTTTCAGTAAAAATTATGTGATGCAATTTAATTGTGAATTGGCGAGTGTTTTGTTATTTGATTATGCAGGTTTGCTCATACTTCGTTTCAAATTAAATATATCAATCGACCTGCCTTTTCCCAGCTTTGTTGGGGTCGGCTTCCAGTCTAACCGAATGCAGCTGAATACCAGTATTTTACATGGAGCGACTGCCTATCTAACCTCAAACAAACAAACACAACCCCGTAAGTATACTGGGTAATACGATACCCCTTGGTAAGACTGGCTGTCAGACTTTGGAGCTTCTGACTACCCGTAACGACTGTCAAAGAGCCATGAATAACAGCCGGGACCAACGGCATAACGTGCTTTCCGAGGCACGGAGGAGTCTCGATAAAGATGGTCACCCATCCACGGACCAATCCCGGCAAGCGTAGCTTAACCTAATAGATCGACCCGTGCGGCTGTTATTACTAAGCCAGGAGCTCCTCTTAATAAAATATATAAATGCCTATATAAAATTATGAATAATCCCACTGCTGACACTGTTATTTACACCCACTTTTTAACATAGAATAAATAGTACTAACGTGTTTTATTAATAACTAGCTTCCGCCCGCGGCTTCACCCACAAAATATGTCGACAAATTATACACATAAACCGTCCTTTTGAATCACTCTACCTATAAAAAAAACTGCATCCAAATCCGTTGCGTAGTTTTAAAGATTTAAGCATACATAGGTACCTACTCCTTTGGAATGGGCAACTAGCTTCATTTCTCGGACTGACCGACACCTTGACAATTCAAAAGTGCCTGTAATTGGTTTATTTGAAATAAATACTTTGAGTTTGATATAGGGACAGAGAAAGCGACTTTGTTTTATACTATGTACAGAGGTCAGCACATCAAGTTACCACAATCTGTCAAATTTCTTTGATAGTATTTCAACTTTATTGCAAAGACATAAGGTTCATTTTTAATTGAGACAATTTGACAGTTTCGGGATAACTTGATGTGCTGGCGTCTGTACCAAGTGATTCATTTATTTTTCAGACATTTTTACTAGCATAATCAGCCATATTGCCACTGCTGCGACGCAGGCTTCCTCTCTGGGGCCGTAATCCACCACGAAGGCCCATTGCGTGTTGGTGGATGTCATAAGTCTTCAAATTTTTTGATCTAAGACATGCCGGTTTCCTCACGATGTTTTCCTTCACCGTTTTGAGAGCAGTGGTGATGAAATGACTTACTCAAAGTAATGTCTGTCCTGCGGGTGGTGAGTAATGGCTCACCGTCCGATCAGCACCAGGCCCGTGCCGAACGGCACGTATGTACATTCAGCCAAAAAAGTATCGGGAATGGATGATTTGTTTATGGTTCCAAATTCAAATTTTTGTTTTTTTTTGTAGTTGTTAGATTGGCACAACTGTTTTCCATTTTGGCGCGGAGTTTGAGTTGCATCTGTTATTTATATTAAATACAGTGCTGATTTTAGTAATATCATATATAGTGTGTATTGCGAATTTCATAATGGACAAAAATATCGAACAAAGAGTTTGTCTTAAATTTTGCATCGCCAATGGAATTTCGTGTTTGGAGTCACTGAAAATGTTACAGAAGGCTTACGGTGAATCGACTTTATCAAAAACTCGTGCTTATGAGTGGTTCAAAGCATTCAAAAGCGGTCGAGATGTGATGGAAGATTTGCCTCGCTCTGGTAGGCCGTCAACGTCTGCAACTGAAGTTAACATCGCAAAAGTGAAGAAAATAGTGACTGAAAATCCCCATTCAACTCTGAGAGAGATAGCCGCCGAACTTTCTGTATCTCACGAGTCGATCCGTACCATTTTAACTAATCATTTGGGTATGAAACATGTTGCTGCTCGGCTAGTCCCAAAAGATCTGAATTTTCTCCAAAAACTCATTCGCATGAAAGTCGCTGAGGACATGCTAGAACGAGTCAGTTCGGACCCAACATTCATGAAACGCATTGTTACTGGTGACGAGACGTGGGTTTACGAGTTTGGAATGCAAACTAGTCAACAAGCTTCGGAGTGAATATGGTGGTTGCTGGATGGTATTTGTTGAGTGTTTGGTCAAAAATTCGTTCACAATGATAGCCTTGTGCGAAGGCGCATTGTCGTGGTGCAAAATCCAAGAATTTTCTTTCCACAAATCTGGCCTTTTTCGTCGAATTTGCTCTCTTAAACGCCGCGTAACGCTCAAATAATATTCTTTATTTACCGTTAGACCTTCCGGTAAGAATCAGAGTGCACAACACCGCGATAGTCAAAGAAAACAGTCAACATGACTTTGACTTTTGATCGACTTTGGCGTGGTTTTTTCGGTTTCGGTTCAGTTGGAAGGCGCCACTCCGAAGCTTCGAAGAAAAAAACAAAAAAAAAAAAAAAAAATTTTTGAATGTTTTTTTTTAATCTTTTAAATATGGACCCTGTTTTACGTTCTTCGTCGTTCTCGCATGTATATTTTGATTTTCATCTTTCATCTTTCTGACTGGACAATTCAAAAGTGCCTGTAATTGGTTTGTAACGAATAAACTCAAAAACTAGGTACTTAACGGATCTGTATAAAACTTGGCACAAAGATAGATTAAAGTCAGGAATAGCATTTAAGCTACTTTTTATCCCGGAAAAATGTACGGTTCCCATGGGATAATTCCCTACATAAGCGCGGGCGAAGCCGCTGGCAAAAGCTAGTTTTAAATAAATGCATTGAGCTTGAGTTCATACACAATATTAATCTATCATCAAAACAATCTCTCATTCTAATTCTGTAATAGTTTTAAACATTAGCGGTTCAATAAATGCGATTTTAATTGTTACATTATATACACCTAATGCTCTTTCTTGTGATAACGCGAATATTTAAAAGGTATATATTTTGGTTTGCGTATGCAAATGATATTTGGACATCTGAAGCCTGTAAGGTAAGTAGATTACAGCTTGTAATTCTTTATTTATTCAGAATCAAAATTAGATGGAGGTTCATAAAAATAACGTATACAAAGTGGAGACGACAATACGATCATACATTAAGCAAAATTATATCTAATGCCGTCCCCAGCCTGCATACGAAAATACAATCAAATATATCCAATAGTTTAGTCACTACAGCTAGTCAAAGATTGGCAAAACCCATAGTCGGTCCAACACTATTTAGTTTGTTTGAAAAAATCACTTTTTAAATTTGAGCGTTAGGATTTATTCGATAGTTCCAAAATATTCCTATTCATTAGTAATGTCAGTGTTTATGGTCGTATTGTTTTCTCCACATTGTATATAATTTGGTATATTTAAAAGGAAACCCTTATCTATCAACTGAACTGAAACGGATTGGGCTAAAATGTGGCATACAGATAATTAGCTATAATGACGTAAGGATCCGCTATTCTACGCGAACGAAGCTACTCAATAATAATAATAATAATATCCTTGGACATTTCACACAACGCCATATCGTCCCAAGCTAAGCAACCTAATGCTTGTGTTATGGTAACGAGATGGCTGATAAACTACTTATATACATTTTTTTTTTGCAAATACATACATATTATAGATAGAAAAACACCCAGACTCGTAACAAATACTTGCAGGTCGTACAAATATTTGTTCCGAGCGGGAATCGAACCTGCGACATAGTGCGCAGCAGTCAATCGCTCAACCACTGCGCCAACCGTGTCGTCAAAAAAGAATAACAATTTAATATACCTATCCTCACTTAGCTAAAACTATTGATCAATGTGAACCTACTGGGCAGTAAAATCTAAGGAAGGATTTTTGTAAATTCATCGTGTAAAGCAGTTATAGGTAGGATGGAAGTTTGTCCTCTAAGCCGATAGAAACAGCCTGTCACTACTAATCACCTAAACAGTTTCGCAGGTCACAATGATGTCCAAATACCTGCTTCTTCTCTTCATACCAGCGATCTACGGCCGCATAGCCCTCCGGATCAGAGCAGGTCGCACCGACACCGACGCTTCAGTAGAATTCAGTGGTGAAAACATAGAAATCATAAGTGACCAGGAACGGGCGTCATTTAACATCGAAGACCGTCGATTAAAAAAAGCCTGTGAAGTCTTTTCTGGTCGAGAACCAACAGACGTGTTCGTCAAAAGACCTACGCCCTGGGAAGATGTCTACCACAAATTCGGCTGGCCTGAAGTCCAAAGAATTCTAAGACCTGTAAGATTTAGAGTCATGGGGATGCATACAAAACCTGTTATTGTATCCACTCGAGAGTTCGATAACTACAGTCAAGTAAAAGCGAAGTATAACGCTGGTATCTTTCATCAGATTGAAGAGACCGTTACCAGTAGCTGGTCTATCAGCAAGGAGCTGACCGTCTGCCAAGAGATAACCTACAGCGTCAACTACGCAGCAGGAAGTATTGGAGGAACAACTAGCATGTCTTTTTCAGGGAACTTTGGAAATGAGACGAGCAAAGCCAAAGCCGTCACTCTTGGAACCACAACGAATGTTGAAGTTGAGCTGCCTCCTGGACAATCAGTAGTGGCTACTCTTACTGCCACGCACGGCACCTTAGATCTTGAGGTGGATTATGAAGCTCATCTTATAGGCAGTGTATTTGCCAACTATCACAGAAAATTTAGAGATCACAATTGGTGGAGTTACCCTATCGAATGGGTGATGGAAGCTGGTGGTATTCAGAATAATGTTACGACAACGGAGAAGATCTCGATTGGTTTCTATACGAGTGCCAGGGTTGAAGTGCATGATAAACTGACTAGCAGTAATGTCAAGACGGCTCCAGCAACGATCATAAGTGAAGGAGACTGGGTATAGTTACGTTAAATTTGGAATACTTGGAAGTTATAAAAATAATAAAAGAAAACAATAAACATCGAACGTTTTAATAATAAAATTATAACATGTTAAAAAAGTCTTACAAAAATATTGGTATCGTGAAAAATGCATAGTTACAGACTACAATACCGGTGGTGCATTTAGTTAGGTGCCAACTGCCAGAATGCAACCTCGTAGGGGGTTCTCACAGCTGGCAACATTACAAATAGCTGATTAGGTACTATTCGAAAATATAGTAGCTGATATCCGTTACAACACCAAATTCAATGTCATTTTTGCAATTCATAATCAATATGTTAGTGCAACACAGAGCGATGTTTTATTTGGTATCATAGTATTGATCGAATTATTTGACAGCTACCGTCAAACGGGATGATTAAGGGTGAATCGAGACGAAAATTAAAACGGGATTTTAACTTTAAAATAATATAGTTTGTTGCTAACAAGGGCACTTACCTAATTGTTAATTCTATTACAGTAAACACATTACTGGTCCTTGTTGGCCACAAACTATATAATTTCAATCATCCCTATTCACCGCGTTTGACTGTATTTGCGACGTTGCAAACTTTCAGAATGCACAGCCTCAGGGATCGGTCTCGACACCGCCGCCGGTGTTAGACTAGCTTAGCTTAGCTAGCTAAAAACTTATAAAAATAGGTAGGTTCCCGTGTAAGTAAAAGAGAGACTTTAATATGTAGTTGATCGCCAAGTGTAAACACTCTCTTCCCTAGTGTGTCGCAATGACAAGAGCTATCAACGAAAGAACTCGTTTAGCGAGACTCGCTTGGTCCCCACCAGAACCACAAAATCTCTTTTATACTCTGTAGGGAGGACACTCGCTGCTCATTGCTGTGTTTTTGGTTGCTAGCTGTACTTGACTGTCGTTAATGGCCGACGATGGGAGATGTGCTACAGATGACACTTGGATGTGCAGTGTGCTGTTATTCAGTTAAACATCACTGTCGCATCTAGGTTGGTGTGAGTCAACCTCGTAGATACCATCTTTGTAGTGTATATCAGCAGTGTCACTGAGCATGTCAATCAGTTTCTCAGTGCTACGGTGTGACACGTGCGCAGGAGTCTCTGGGTAGTCTGGACGCTTGTCGCATTCCTCATTCTTCTGCTTGTGAAGTGATGGCAGCACGAACACGCCCACGCCCATCTAAAAAAGAAGAAACGACACGGTTCATGAAACACGAAATCTATACTAATATTATAAAGCTGAAGAGTTTGTTTGTTTGAACGCGCTAATCTCTGGAACTACTGGTCCGAATTGAAAAATTATTTTTGTGTTGGATAGTCCATTTATCGGGGAAGGCTATAGGCTATGTAACATCACGCTAAGACTAATAGGAGCTGAGCAGCGGGTGAAATTGTGCGGGAGCAGCTAGTACAGAATAAAAATAAAACGCTACAGAATTATTTTGCCGCGTAAAAATTGGAATAAGCGCCGCCATCTTGTTTTTTTGGAATCGAACAGTTTCAAACATGAAACGTCATTTTATATTTACATAGATAAAAAAAACTAGTAAACAAATGATATCCACCTCTTTCCTGGTAGGTGCTTCGTCTTCAGTCTGGTCAAGTATAACGTTCCTACGCTGTAGATCTGAGATGTTCCGGTGGAAGTACTCAGATTTGTGTCGCTCTCGAACGAACATGCAGTACGCTATCCATATGACAACTAGCGCTGCCTGCGAAAAAGAAAAATAATATCTTGCACCATATTTCACCAACAAAAGTTCAAGACCTGTCAGTGTCAATATTCCACAGAAAATATTGTCGCGTTTAGTTTCATTGGTGAATTTCGCACTTAGAACTAGTGATAAATCCCCAGCGTTTAGCAGGTCGCGATCTGGATTATTGCCCAGTCGATAGCAATAGGCACGCCCCCTATTACATGGGACTTACATAACATAACAAACAAAAACGCAACTGGCCACACAACACCACAATTTACATAACAACAACACAACATAACTTGCGAATCGTAGGTGTATAGGCGCACCTCTGCCCAAACCTTCGGGTATAACCGGTATGAAGATATAATATATACTTAAAAAAGTATTAAAAACAAATTCTACATAGAATCACCTTGAATCGTCATAACAACAATATCGATCGACAAACATCAATGATTTAATAATGGACTTGAAAATCAACATAGCTAAATGACCTTTTTAACTGTGCAACAGATAAAATATTCAAATTAAACTCACCAGAACCAAGGCGACGACAAAACCGAGGATATAGACGCTCATTTTAAAAAGATGTTCTGTATTTTGCGTCGTATTTAGTTAGACGAGTGCAGTCAACGAGGTTGAATTGGTACAGTCGGAGCGAGCGGTCGGCAGTGCTCTCAATTAATGTCCTATTGAACTTGTGCCTCTCGTCGTCTGATGATGTCACTACAATTTATTGAGAGATCACGATCTTAACAGTTATTTACTACGAAACACACGACTTTCGTATCGAAAGGATCGAGGTAAACAAGCGAGTGGAACGTCGTGTTGTCGAGAACTCGTGAGTCGTTTGGAATTACCTAAAGGAGATTTTCCTGCGACCAATCATCGGTGACGCTATGATATCTGCGCAGGTACATATATCTATGCAAATGGTGCTAAAGCGTTCAATATCGTATGGAATAGTTTTTTTTTGTGACGGTAGATAAATACTCAACAAATGGATCGATTCATTACGTATTACGAAGACTCTATGTTATTATGTGTGACTCTGTGTATCTGTCCCGTTGGCCTCGTGGTCGCATGCGCAACTGCCGAGCGTCTTGAGTTCGATTCCCAAGTCAGGTAAAGTGCTAGTGGGTTTTTCCATTATAAATTTCTCAGTATAGTATTTTGTTCCACGAAACGACGCATGCTTTCCTTCAATGTACAGACGCCAGCACATAAAGCTATCCCTAACTGTCAAATTTTCTCAATTAAAAATGAACCTTATGTCTTTGCAATAAAGTCGAAATACTATCAAAGAAATTTGACAGATTGTGGTAACTTGATGTGCTGGCCTCTGTACATATTATGTGTGTTTGTACATTTGTAAAGCGCGCTTCGCTTCGCTGAGATAAAAATAAAATAACAGCGGCGAGGTTTTCAAGTTGAAGGTGTGATGTGCCTCGGAAAGCACGTGTCTCAACTGGTCCTGAGCCTGATGTCTCTTCGGTCGGATCGGCGCGCTGTACATTTATGTTTATGAAGATATTGCACACATTTGTGCAATATCTCCTGCATTATTGGAGTTTTAGTAACGATCCCTATTTTTTTTGACAGTATAATATAGCCTTTGTCATCCGGGAATAGTGTAATAGCTTCCCAACAGTGAAAGATTTTTTCAAATCGGTTCAGTAGTTTCGGAGCCTATTCATGCAAACAACCAATCAAATCTTTTCTCTTTATAATATTAGTATAGGATAGATAGTGGCGTAACTATACCATCTGAGGCCCGTGGCAAAGCCATTGCATTGGGCCCCAAATTTAATATTTTTACAAAATTTTGTTAAAAATTTGAGGTCACTTTTGAGCTCGAAGCCTCTAGGGCCGGGGGCCCGTCAGGCCGGGGGGCCCGTCAGGACGGGGGCCCCGTCAGGCCGGGGGGCCCGTCAGGACGGGGGCCCCGTCAGGCCGGGGGCCCGTGGCATTTTGCCAGTCCTGCCACCCTATAGTTACGCCACTGAGAATAGATATACCTATATATCATCTACCTAGCCTTAATCTAACCGGATGCAACTGATGTTTTACATGGAGCGACTGCCCGTCTGATCTTCATAACCCAGTTACTGTGTAACATGATACTATTTGGTAAGACTGGTTGACGAACTTTCGGGCTTCTGACTACATGAAACTACTAACAAAACTACTGTCAAAAATACTAAAGAAAGCCACGCCCACGTGCTTTCTCATGCACGAAGGAGTCTCGTTATGTAATGGATGGTTACCACACCAGCCAGCCACATGTTGCTTAACCTTGAAGACCGGCCCGTGCGGCAGATATTATTTATCTAAGTACGACTTATTTATTTATTATTATGTAAGTAATAAAAAGCAACTGCGGTAGAGGTCGCAGACTCGCAGTGCATAATGTATATCTAATAAAAATAGCAATAAAATTGACATTGAAGACTGAGATAGACGAGGCTAGTTTTTCTAAGATTAACTTATATGTATACTAGCTTTCGCCCGCGGCTTCGCCCGCAAAATATGTCGAAAAATTATACACATAAACCTTCCTCTTGAATCACTCTATCTATTAAAAAAACCGCATCAATATCAGTTGCGTAATTTTAAAGATTTAAGCATACATAGGGATATAGGGACAGAGAAAGCGACTTTGTTTTATACTATGTAGTGATTCATGCAAAAACCTCTACTGCTGCTGGCTTGGCACAAGTAAGTGCTATTTACACCATGCTAGTAATTTTCAGCAAATAGCAGGGCAGTGACTTAGTCCGTAGAAGTAGATTAGAATTATACGACTTGGATGTTCTTTCTTTGCCGGCCACACGAGGCCAGCACACAAGCCAGTATAGTAATCGGTGACAGGAGGGCGCTACCAGCTCAAAATAAAACCCAATCACTCAAACTCATAGTATTTATTTCAAACCAATTACAGGCACTTTTGAATTGTCAAGGGGTCGGTCAGTCAGAAAGATGAAGCCCATTTCAAAGCAGTAGGTACCTATGGAGAAGAACGGGCAAGAAACTCTATGGACACTCTTTTAAACAAAATATGGGTACATAATATTGGTTACATAGTTCATATTAATAATATACATGTGGGAACGATGCAGAAAGTTAAAAGCATCCGACGTAAAAACTATTCAAAAATTAAATTAAACAATCAAACTAGCTTACTAGCCTAAAAATGAAGCTATTTCTGTATACGCAATATTAGACTTGCTAGCTAACACTAGAGTACTATCCTAGCTTTAGAAACTTATAGCCTCGTGTGTCCCGGGCATATACATATGAAGATGAAGTGATATTTAAATGACCGGCCGTGTGACCCCAAGTCCTAACCAAAAGCAACTGATGCGCGAATACGCTGCGTCGCGATCGTTTATATGAATTACTAGCTTTTGTCAGCGGCTTCGCCTGTTTTTCTGTCGGGTATTATCCCACGAGAACGTACCAACGGGCTTGAAAGTATCCTATGTACTGTTCCAGACTATAATTTATCTCTGTATTAAATTTCATCCAGACATGTTCAGCCGCAACCAGTTTTTTTTTTTATGAGGTTGGGAATCATCCAATGACTCCTCCCGCTCTGGGTGGAATGGAAGGCAGTGTCAGACTCTTATTGACTAAAACCCATCGATGTTCCTTCCTTAGCCCTTTTTGTTCCGGGGTAGTGGTAACCCTTTCGGACCTTACCTGACAGGCCCCCTCCTAATCTACGAAACAACTGAGCCTAGAATTAAAAAAAAAACGGTATATAGTCCTATACGACATAGAAATAGCAAAAAAACCTATAAGAAGTTCATGGTCTTAAAATAACATGGTAAATCTCCTGATATTGTGCGTACAAACGTACGTTGAAACGTATGGCAGAAGATGCTTTCAGTTACAATGCTGAGTTAGTTCTTCGGAAAAATTCAATACTTAATACATTTATTGCTTCCACATATGAACTCATAAGCGGGATTGTCCGAAAGGGTTACCGCTACCCCGGAACATAAAGGGCTACGGAAGGAACATGGATGGGTTTTAGTCAGTAAGAGTCTGATACTCCCTTCCGCTCCACCCAGAGCGGGAGCAGTCATTGGATGATTTCCCAGCCTTAAAAAAAAAAAAAAAAAAAAGTGGTAGCCTGGTAGGTACAAAAATTAGATCATTGTGGACCCTGTAGGACACTGCAGAAGTAGGATAGAGGGAGAGGGCTTTTATTTAATTAATTATGTAATTCAATTGTAAAACACAATGTAGATAATTTAGAATTTGTCATTTAAATCCCAAATCCCCTCCCAACCAATCCCATTTTTTTTTCATCCCAAGGGAATGCAATCCCGCGGATCCGCAATCCCGCAAATGCAGTATCCCGCATGAAATTTGCGGGATAACAAATGCGGGATTACACGTGCGGGATCCGCAAGATTTGCAAGATTTTATTTTTTCCAGCCTGATTTCGCATAACTCATGAATGGCACGAATACCTATACGATAATACGGGCATCCCCGTACGTATTTGTGTGCGAGACGAGTGACGAGTGAATGGGAATTTCTCTCTGTACGGGGATTCCCCAAAATATCTGTCGCGTGATTTTATTCTCTCCTAATGCTTGCACTATTTCAGACGTGAATTCGTTACCTTACCTTGCGTAAACTAGTGTGAAGTTTATGACATGCGATTTAAATTGAAATAAATGGTCTAATTATTTAATTAATAACTAGCTATTGTTAAAT
This sequence comes from Hyppa rectilinea, assembly GCA_951799385.1. Classification (NCBI taxonomy): domain Eukaryota; kingdom Metazoa; phylum Arthropoda; class Insecta; order Lepidoptera; family Noctuidae; genus Hyppa; species Hyppa rectilinea. The sequence goes on along the minus strand of OX637325.1, from coordinate 11,079,391 downwards.
TTGGAATCGAGAAATTAAAAAATAAGTGCTAAAGTGAATTATAAGGAATACGACAGTAATAAATTTATATGGCAGCACTTTTTAAGATCGGATGATGGCCTTTCTGCTCAGTGTAAACGTTGTCCTTTGTCCTTCATTTTTTTTTCAGATTTTTGTCATTATTTCTGTAAATAACAATAAATACTATTTGTTTCTTCTTATTAAATTCTATTGTTTCATTTACTGACTTAGAAAATAATGTTGTGGGCTAATTATTATAAAATATTGTTTAATCCTGCAAATCTTGCGGATCCGTGGGATTGATGGCCTCAATCTTGCGGATTTGCAAGATTAGCTTTTGGGTGCTGGATTGCATTCCCAATCCCAACTACGGAATAATTTATCGTACTGTTAGCAGAAGTCCAGTTTAGCGTAGTTCGGAGTCCCAATAGAAGGTTAGGTTAGCTTATACGGCATGTTACCATGTGGAGTAGAAAGGTTCTTCAAAGGAGCAAAACCTGAAGAAGGTAGCTGGCTGCATGGATAAGGATGCTGGGAAACATGCTGGTCCCGCTCCACAGGACAATCTAGTGTCTAGACAAAATCAAACTGGTTGCTAAGTAAATTAGGTAATTATTTATAATTTGTACCATACTATTTTAACATTTTGGAATAACTTTAACTCACACATTGATTGATTTATTATAATTCACTTTTAGAATGTTTGTAAATATGTGAGCACCATGTACAGACGCCAGCACATCAAGCTATCCCTAACTGTCAAATTTTCTCAATTAAAAATGAACCTAAGTCTTTGCAATAAAGTTGAAATACTATCAAAGAAATTTGACAGATTGTGGTAACTTGGCTTCCGTACTTATGACATAATTAAGTTTACCTGCCATTGCTATAAGTATGTGTTTTTCTTTCCATTTTTGGTGTAGTGTTTTTATTCTGGGTGCATTGTCTTCACATATAATGTTATAATTAATGTATACAAAACATTATAAAACATTTTAAAAGAGTAACGGTGGAGTTTGCCCATTCTTCTCCATTCGAAACTACCTTTTGGAAGGGGTAACTAGAATCAATTCTATTTCTTGTTCATTTTGACGTTCAAAACTGCCTTTCTTGTGCATAATTGAAATAAATCATTTGACTTTGACTTTATTAAATACTAGCTTCTGCGCGAAAGCTGATTTGGCATGAAAAGGGGAGATCGTGGGCTGTGGCGCTCCGTGAGGGAGGCCTATGCCCACCAGTGGACTACAATAGGCTGAAATGATGATGACCATGTGCAAACGCGACTTATCTATAACCTATACTGTACATAAATACATACTTATTATAAACTAGCTGAGCCCACGACTTCGTCCGTGGAATAGTCACAATGTTCGCCGTGATTCTTTAAATTGACATAACTTTTTTATTTATTAACCGATTGACATGAAATAAACACTAAATGTTAAGTGAAGCTTACTACAATATATTAGTGAAAACCGCATCTAAATCGAATAAGCCGTTTCTACGGCTCTCCGACAAACCGACAAACAGACAAAAAATATTTAATTACAATTTCGGGTTCGGCATCGATATAATAACAACCCCTACTACTTTTTTTATGTATATTTCCATTGTACAGACACCACTTTTCTACAATTTTATCATACGAGTATGTATAGATGAAAGTCGTCCATACGACCTCGTTCCTACTAAACTACGTAACGGATTTTGATGCGGGTTACACCGTCTCTTAGTGAATTTGTTCCGAAAGACTTATTTGCATATGAACTTACTTCTTGGAGGAGCTCGTGGCTAAGTAATAACAACCGCCCGGATCGATCAACAAGGCCAAGCTACGTTTGCCGGGGTTGGTCTGTGCATGGGTGACCATCTTTATATACCGAGACTCCTCCGTGTCTCGGAATGTTGCCGTTGGTCCCGGCTGTTATTAGTGCTTTGACAGACGTTGAAATTGAAATTGAAATTGTTTATTTAAAAAATTGATTATTACGTTACGGGTCCTCAGAAGCCCGAAAATCTGACAGCCAGTCTTTTTTTTTTTTAAGGCTGGGAAATCATCCAATGACTGCTCCCGCTCTGGGTGGAGCGGAAGGGAGTGTCAGACTCTTACTGACTAAAACCCATCCATGTTCCTTCCGTAGCCCTTTATGTTCCGGGGTAGCGGTAACCCTTTCGGACAATCCCGCTTACCCGGCAGGCTTGGCCCTGAGGGGCCCCTTCATATGCTGACATCTCTTTGAGGCGCGCGTGGAACATATCCGCGCCGTCCGAACGATACATCTGTATCTTACCGCCTAGATAATTATGTGTTATTCCTTTTTTTGTCACGTTTAAATGTCGTAATTACTAGAAGTGCCAGTTATTTGTTGTATTTATTATGTTTATTTACAATAATAACAATTATACTATAATAAAGTTAAATGACGATCTAACTAATTATATACAAACAGAAAGGACACTTAGGCGTCGAAGTACTCATCCGCATCGCTGTCGTCCGGGAACGTGCCCAGAAGACTGGCAGCATGTTTGGTTTGGATCTTACCGAAGAATTTTAGTTTAAATAATCTTGAGGATGACTTGTGTTGTACAGACGCCAGCACATCAAGCTATCCCTAACTGTCAAATTTTCTCAATTAAAAATGAACCTTATGTCTTTGCAATAAAGTTGAAATACTATCAAAGAAATTTGTCAGATTGTGGTAACTTGATGTGCTGGCCTCTGTACCATGGATGAGTTTAAAAAAATATTTTTTATTGCTCACCTACGTTATAAAGGAACTCTTGCGCACACGTTTCTAAACCCAGTGGTTTAGCCTGTGCGGTATCTGTGAGTTATTTACGATTTTTATTCATCATCATCTGCCTAGCCTTTTCTCAACTATGTTGGGGTCGGCTTCCAGTCTAACCGGACTGACTGGCTGTGAGATATTCGGGCTTCTGCCGACCCGTAATGACTGTCAAAGATGCACAAATGACAGCTGGGGCACGGAGGAGTCTCGGTATGTAAAATGGTCACCCATCCACGGCCAACCACGGCAAGCGTAGCTTAACCTAATGGATCGACCTGTGCGGCTATTAGTAATTAGTCACGAGCTCTTCCAAGTGGACATATCAACGTAATTACTTGAATACTGCATTGCATTGTTGCATTAAAAGATCCAGTTGACCTCACTGAACACCCGTCCAGTGAGATCAATTGCATCTTCAATGTAGCATTTTGCTGACCTTCAATTGATTTCTACAAATAGGTACCAGCTTATTGTCCTCTCATTGCCAGATTTCTGGGAAGAGCTAAATTCCTCCTCTGTCAATTAACATTGTAATTAAATGTCTGATGTGATATGTACTGTATTAATTGGTTGCAACTGCGTCTGCGCACATACTTGTGCACAAAGTGTTCTACGCTGAGATTTGTCGCGATGGCCGGTCTGGGGGACTATTAGGTGTTTGAAGTAAAAGTAAGTTGAATCATCAACCTTTATTTTTATAAATTCATCCCCTCAAGCCATAAGCTCCATAAGCACAGAAGTTGGCGTTCCAAAACCCCATCCGGAACACCACTTGTCTCCTATTTAATTCAGCTTTAAAAACGAATGGTTCATCTGTGTAACATTGCTATATCAAAGACGTGCCTCTCACTCTAGTAAAGTGCCATTTTCTTTTGTTTAATTTGTACTTTAGCAGATTGCAATATACGAAGTTTTCCGTCGGAAATTTCTCAGTAGTAGCAGTGAACTTTGTACCATGGATAGACTCTCCGAAACACGAGATATCCTCTTTCGAGATGACGCCGGCAGGTATAGAAGGAAAGATATGGTGCGCCGATTTCAAGTAAATTGGGAAAAGAGCAGGAGAATAATAATAATGATAACAATTAATTAGCGAAGGCAGCATATTACATAATCATTATATTCAAGTGATCTGTGCTACAGTAATTAAAGCTTAAAAATCGCAGTTTTCGACAATTATTTCAGTAACGGATATGTCTTCTCCCCGGATTACTGATAAATCCTGCAGGAACTACTTTAATAGGCCTCATATTGTGTGTGGTTTCCTTATCATTAATCTCAACTCTTGCACTTGTATAGAAGCCGATCGATATCTTCTCCGTGGAATTAACATAGTCAGGAAGACCAGCAGCATTCAACACTGCATTGACAGGAAAAGCCCAGAAGTGATGACCATGGATTGGTTTCGGGTAGTTGGCAAAGACGTCGCCAGATAGTTCGGCTTCATAGTCTACTTCCATTTCTAAAGTACCGTGTGTGGCTGTCAGAGTAGCTACCACTGCTTCCCCGGGTTGCAACGATACTTCGACGCTTGTTGTAGTTCCTAGAGTGACAGCTTTATGTTTGCTCGTGTCATTACCCCAGGTTGCAGCGTAAGACAAAGTGGTGGTGCCTCCAATGCTTCCCGCTGCGTAGTTTACACTATAAGTTATCTCCTGACCAACTGTCAGCTGTCCACCAATAGACCAGCTATTGGTAACAGTCTCTTCAATCTGATGTGAGATAGCAGCATTATATCTCGCTTTCACTCGACTATGGTTCTCGAACACTCTTGTAGATACGATGATAGGTTTTGTATGAATCCCTAAGATCCTCGATCTGACTGGCTTTAGCGTTCTTTTGACTTGGTCCCAATTGAATCTGTGGTAGACGTCGTTCCAAGGTGTTGGGCTTCTGACGTACACATCCTGCGGTCTGACTCCTGTTAAGATTTCGCAGGCTTTTTTAAGCCCTTTTTCTGCAATCCCGAAAGTCTTTCGTTCCTTGTCGCTTATTATTTCTACGTTTTGACCGGTGAATTCTACTGAAGCGTCGGTCTCAGTCTGTCCTGTCCTTATCTTGATAGCTATGCGCCCGTAGATCGCTGGTATGAAGAGAAGTACGAGGTATTTGGACATCATTGTGAGCTGTGAAACTATTAAGGTGATTAATAGAGACAGGACGTGGGCTTTATGGTATTTTCTATCTGCCAAGATGATGAACTTCCATACAAACTTTCATCCTACCTGTAAAGAACTACTTAAAGGGATTTTTAAAAATCATTCCTTAGCGGTAGATTTCATTGCCCATAAGGTGGGCACATTGATCAATAGTTTTTTATTAAGTTACTTCGTTCGTGTAGAATAGCGGATCCTTGCGTCATTGTAGCTAACTATCTGTATGCCACTTTTCAGCCCAGCCATGTAAAGTTTTTTTTGGTGGTAAAGTCAGGGAAGTTAATTGGTAAGCAAAGTGACTATAAACTCGAGTCTAATCAAATCGCAACTGTCCTACATTTGTATAAAATAACAGTAACACGGCCAATTGACGTAGGTTAACATTTTGGTTAACAAATAATTTCCATGGCTGTACACAAGTACTTACAAATAAATAAATTCTTTATTTAGGACAACATTAGATCCACTGTGTTAGTAAATTCCTTATAAACACAGTCTTCACAAAGAGGAATCTAACTTATATTTTAAGACACTATCATAAACATCCAGAGTTTTCTTGCTAATTAATATCAACAGGCGTTTTAAATTGAATTATTAATTGAAGTAACGGTTTTTCGGCGTATAGCAAGGCGGTTCTTACCTGTCCAGCTAAAGATATCCAAATAACATTTCCGCCGAATTCAGTAAGATATAAATATTCGAAACGAATGTTATCACATACAACAGTATCTTAATAATTAAAATCGTATTTTAATTGACCGCAAATGTTTTAAAGATAAATATTTTTATCTTTATGAGTTAGCAGTGGTTGAGTAGCGACAATTGTGACTCCTAGACATGGCCTAGAAGTTCGATTCGTAAATCAGGCATAGTGTTATCGCGGGCCTGCGGGCGATGAGTACTGGGGCTCACCGTCCGACCAGGACCAGGCCCGTGCCGGGGGGGCGTATATGTTCCACGCGCGCCTCAAAGAGATGTCAGCATCTAAAGGGGCCCTTTAGGGCCAAGCCTGCCGGGTCAGCGGGATTGTCCGAAAGGGTTACCCCGGAACATAAAGGGCTAAGGAAGGAACATGAATGGGCTCACATTCCCTTCCGCTCCACTCAGAGCGGGAGAAGTCATTGGATGATTTCCAAGCCTGCAAAAAAAAGCCATAGTGTTATTCATATTATATTCATAACTAGCTTCTGCCCGCGACTTCGTACGCGGATCCTGTTGCTTATGCCAGCGACAACGGGGTCGTCAAAATCGAAGATCTGAATCACGATCAGTGGTCAGTCGCGCATCACGTTCCGCACTTGTCTCTAGAGACCTCGAAGTCGATGTGTATATACGCTGAGAACTCAAGCGTAATTCTCTTTCCGTGAACGTCTCCGACTCGCGAGACAATGCATGACGTTCACGATCAGCGGTCAGTCGCGCATCATATTCTTCACTGGTCTCTAGAGACCTGGATGTAGATGCGTAAATACGCTGTGAACGCAGGCGTGCTTCGCGATCCGAAGAGGTTTCCACGGAGCAAGTTGCAGCCGGATGTTTTCGAAGAACATCAAGTCTCTCATGACGCTCTTTGGTAGATTCTTGGGATCTTATGTTCTTCAATCTTTTAGCTCCTTTGGAACATTGGGAAAGATTTGACCTCTTTCTAGGCATGGTTATAGTTTCATTGTGAAGATACCTGATCAATTAAAATCTAAGTGCCTGTTTCCCTGCGTCATCGGGTAGGCTACCGTGTCACGAAGATAAAATGAAAAAGAAATTAAAAACTCAAATAACATAAGCCCAGAGGCATATTTATTCGATAAAATAAAAAAATAAATGGGTGTTTTGGCCAGTAGAGTCAAATTTTCAATGATATACCATCGTCATCGAAAATCAGTCCTAAACTGTTACCGCCTTCACTGCGTGGAAGTACTCCCAGCTTATGTTATTTTATAATTATACAGTGTAATTAGCGATAGCTTTGATTTCCTCATCAGATGTTTCTGGTGAGGAACAACTTTTGCTAAGACTTCATTCCTATATATATTATGTTATAGTGTAGCTGGGCTCTTGGAGTTGCACATCAGGTATTCCAGATCTTCAAATTTATTCTCTCAGCAGAAAATGCTTATCACGTGGAACAATTATTGCGATGGTACCATTTTTGTATCTCTTATAGTTTAGCTGGTCTGTTGCGGTTCTGCATCAGCTGTTCAAGTTACTCCAGGATACGTGCGTTCGCTACGAATAACTAAATCCTTATTGCACCGGCGCGTTTTTTTTTTATTTTTGGTATTGGCATCTTGCAGTTCAACCATAGAGTTGTCTACTGCTTAACCGGACTTGTCTGTGGATGCCACAAAAGAATTGCAGCCTCCAGGCAGGGCTTAAAAAATTAACTTACAAACTAAACGACTACACGCTAAGGCACCCCCTGTGGGGTACGGAACTCAGCTTAAGGCGTCGCTGGGGGAGGACAGCAAGGGACAGCTGGATCGGGGGTTTTTAAAGCTACTGGCTCAGCGGCAACGCGGGCTGGCTCGAGCAAGGGTCGGGGGGGTAGGGATGTGCAGGGTCGTCGCGACGGGCCTCGACGGCGAGGACGGAACTACGGAAATCTGTGCCTGTAAGGTTTCCTAACAGTACTGGTGGCCAGGTTACTCTCCTGGAGGAGAGTGGTGGCATCATCGGGGGCAATGAGGGTATGCCGTGGACGGCGAACCTTACTGATGCGGGACGGGGTGTATCGGGAGGCGGCCGCAATCAGGGGATTGCGGTGCTCTATAGCAGGGTCAAAGAAACGTTTCGAGAGGCGTTTCATGAACTGCTGAACTGTGGAGCCAGCGGTGCGGCTCTCAGCGCGCTTTATATAGCCACGGACGCGCAGGCGCGAGGCGTGTACGTTCTCTGATAGAATACCTTAACAAATGTTCACCGTGATTCTTTAAATTGACATAACTTTTTTATTTATGAAGCGATTGACATGACATAAGCACTAAATGTTAAGTGAAGCTTACTACAATATATTAGTGAAAACGGCATCTAAATCGAATAAGCCGTTTCTGATATTAGCGTGCACAAACACACAGACAAACAGACAAACCGACAAACAGACAAAAAAAAATTAATTACAATTTCGGGTTCGGCATCGTTATAATAATAACCCCTGCTACTTTTTTTTTATTTATTTCCATTGTACAGACACGACTTTTCTACAATTTTATTATATGTATAGATTATATTTATTTGCATTCCATTATGTGTGAAAATCTTACAATAGGCCAGTCTTACCAAGGGGTATCGTATTGCCCAGTTACTGGGTTGTGGAGGTCAGGTAGGCAGTCGCTCCATGTGAAATACTGGTATTCAGCTGCATCCGGTTAGACTGGAAGCCGACCCCAACATAGTTGGGAAAAGGCTAGGCAGATGATGATTTAGAGATCAATTATTTGAGATCAGTTATAACATAACATTATTTGGTAAGATAAATCAAAACATCTATACACATATATAAAAATGAAACCCGTTTTCCTTGGTTACGGCATCACGCGTGAATGGCTGGACCGATTTCACTAATTCTTTTTTTGTTGTATTTGTTATTATTAGGAGAAAAATATTAAGAAAATCTCTCAGAAATATTGAAAAATATACATTTAATTTTGCACGTAACGAATGTCAATGTCATTCACAGCCATAGACTATATTGAACAAGCATTGTTTGTTGGGAAACGTGGTTACTTAATTAAATTCGAGCATCATTTGTTCGGAATCGTGGTTACTTAATTAAATTTTATACAGGGTGGAATTTTGTAATGCCCCCTGAAGGGAAAGTACCCTTAATACTGTAGTTAGCAAATTTTACTCAAAGAAAACTTTCCTTTATTTTTGAATAGAAAGAAAACTGCATTCAAAGATTTTCAAAAATTCGCTTGCCACACCCGGGAATCGAATCGACTAAAATCTTTAAAAATTACACCATGTATTTTTATTGCATCGATCGTTAGGATCAATTATAAGAATGAAATCTCTCTAACAAACTTGCTAAATTAAATGATGGGAAAACCATGAAATCTTAAATTATTTGAATTATTTACAAAAAATGGTAAACAAACTATTTAGTTGCTCGAAATGCGCTCCATTTTCTTGGATACACAAATGTATTTTTCTAACGAATTCATATCTAGTAACCTTTAATAACGTGTTGTGGTGAATATTATTAATCGTATTCTGAACTTCAACTCTCAACTCGTTTACCTTTGCTTAAGATTTAATGAAAATTTGATTTTTCACATATCCCCACAAAAAAAAAGTCTAAAGGGGTGAGATCTGGTAATCTCGTAGGCCATCTGATTGTACCGTTTGAACCAATCTTCAATCGTCTTATCTAAATAGTAGCTCGTCATTTGAATGGGTAAATGACGTTTGAGTTTAAGAGTTTAACTTGACTCATTGAATTTGTAAGTCCAGATTTCATGGTTTTCCTTTCATTTAATTTATCAAGTTTTTTAGAAAGATTTCATCCTTATAATTGATCCTGACGATCGATGCAATAAAAGTACAGGGTGTCATTTTTACAGATTATAGTCGGTTCGATTCCCGGGTGTGGCAAGCGAATTTTTGAAAATCTTTGAATGCAGTTGTCTTTCTATTCAAAAATAAAGGAATGTTTCCTTTGCGTAAAATTTGCTATCTACAGTATTAAGAGTACTTTCCCTTCAGCCCCCTGAAGGGAAAGTACTCTTAATACTGTAGATAGCAATTATTTTTTCATTACAATATTCCACCCTGTATATAAAAATGAATCGCAAATTGTGTTGGTAAGCGCATAATTCAACAACGCCTGGACCAATTTGGCCAATTCTTTTTTTGTTGTCACGAGAAGGTTCTTACATACAAAAAAAATAGGTAGGTAGGTAGGGTTGGTAGGGTAGGTAGGGTAGGTAAGTTGGTAGGTAGAGTAGGTATCATAGTTAAGACAGGCCAACGTCTGTCGGGTCAGCTAGTATTTTATAATAATAAAATAATACTTAACGATGTATGATGTCTGTTTGTGTGAAATATATATAAAACTAGTTCACCTCTGGTTAAAACTTGTTCACCTCTGGATAAAACTAATTCACCTCTGGATAAAACTAATTCACCTCTGGATAAAACTAATTCACCTCTGGATAAAACTAGTTCACCTCTGGATAAAACTAGTACACCTCTGGATAAAAATAGTTTACCTCTAGATAAAACTAGTTCAACTCTGGATAAAACTAGTTCACCTCTAGGTAAAACTAAAGCACCTTTCTCTACAATAAAATAACCTCTGAGTTAAGCTAGTTTACCTCTAAATAAAACCAGTTCACCAATGGATAAAACTAGTTCACCTCTAGGTAAAACTAGTTCACCTCTAGGTATAACTAGTTCACCTCTGAGTGAACCTAGTTCACCTCTGGATAAAATTAGTTCGCCCCTGGACAAAACTGATTCACCCCTGGAAGAATCTAGTTCACCTCTGGATAAAACTTATTCACCCCTGGATGAATCTAGTTCACCTCTGGATAAAACTAGTTTACCCCTGGATAAATATAGTTGACCTCTAGGTAAAACTAGTTCACCTTTCGGTTTATAACTTCACTTTTGGATAAAACTAGTTCACCCCTGGATAAATATAGTTCACCTCTAGGTAAAACTAGTTCACCTTTCGGTTAGTTCACTTCTGGATAAAATTTGTTCACCTCTGGATAAAATTAGTTCACTTCTGGATAAAACTAGTTCCCCTCTGCGTAAAACCAGTTCACCTCTGGGTAAAACAAGTTTACCTCCGGATAAAACTAGCTCACCTCTGAATAAAACTAGTACATATCTGGATAAAATTAGTTCACCTTTCAGTAAAACCAGTTCACCTTTCAGTAAAATAAAACTCTGGGTAAAACTAGTTAACCTCCAAATAAAACTTGTTCACCTCTGGGTAAAAACGTAATACTTAGGTGTAGGCATAATATGATAGATTTATCGTCTACTTAAGCAATCATCATTCTCCTGCCCTTATACCAATTTATTTGGGTATTTATAGCCACTCCCTTTCTAGCCATATCATCTTACATACAATCCATCCATCGTTTCTTTGGTCTCCCTCTACTTGTATAGCCATCCACATTCATGCTCACAACTTTCCTGACAATATTTTCCTCATTCCTCCGCATAACATGCCTATACCATGACAACCGATTTCCACAAAACTTTTCAGTCACCGGTGTCACTTTCAGACTTTGTCTTATATACTCATTCCGTATTCTATCCATTTGCGTAACACCACACATCCCTCTTAGCATTCTCATCTCAGCTGCATGCAATATTGTCTTTCATTAATTTCTTGTTTGCCTTACCACTCTGATCCAAACAAGACGGCAGGTCTAACCATGCTTTTATCTTCGGACCCATAAGTTTAAGGAGAATGCGGGAGTCACAAATTGCTAATTCTATGCTTAACAGTCCGAACTATTTTGCCATCGCTTTGCACAAGTGAACCGATAATTAGTGTAAATGCAATGTTATTAAATAAGAGTGTTGCTTTATTTTTTTGATAGGCACTAAAGTATTCTTAAACAACACTTTTGTCGACATCTTTATTGCCGTGATACACGTTACAGTATTATCGTTGTTAAAACATTGAGAGATGTAAACGGAAAGTAATTAATAGACACTGTGAATTTCAATAATTCTATTTATCAGAGACACTACGACTCCGGGACCAGCCGTACTGACATCAGAATGAACGGTCACCCTTAAAATATTTTTTTCTTCTAGAACACGATTGGAGTATTTGTTTGAGAATAGGAAGCAATAGGGATGCAATTCTTGGCCCTAAATTCAACGTCAAATACGACTATAATGACGGTGTTGTGAAGTTCTTCACAGGAAAACTTTGTCCTACCGAAGGATAGAATACAGGAGCCCACGTGCAATAAAGGGGTAATTAGCATCCGTCAATACTATATTTTGACACATATGGCGCAGGGGACTGGGGACCAGAAAAACAATGGATGGACTGTGTGAAAGATGATATGGCTAGAAAGCGGCCGATAGCCGTATTGCGCCCGCGACCTCAAATAGTCGCATGGTCAATTAAATATATTACATATCTGTTTATGAATAGGGCCCTGACAGGAGCTATGAACAAAAACGAAACAAATGAGAAAAAAATCTTTAATACTCAAAAATACAAAATTTTGGCGATTCTAAACATAAGCACTGCACATTTATTGGAAAACCAGAGTCCAGATCAGAAGACATTAAGTGGCATGGACACGACCTCATCAGTATTTACATCACGAACATCCACCCTTGAATTGACGTAGAAACCAAAATCAATGACCTCTGAAGAAACTACAGTCTTGTTCAGACCACCAACTTCTAACACCTTAGTGATGTCAATATGCCAGAAATGATGATCCTTGTACAACTCCTCGTAATTCACAGCCACAGACCCGGACAAGCTGGCAACGTAATCCACCTGCACCTGCATCGAGCCTTTGGTAGCAAACAGTTCAGCGATGAGGGACTGGTTCGGCTGCAAAAGAATTTCCAAACCAGTCATGGAACCAACAGTCACAATCAGGGATTTCATGACGTTCTCACCCCATCTAGACTTGTAAGAGAAGGTGGCTTTCCCAGACACAGCCATAGCTTTAATATCGAAGCCGTATTTGATGTCTTGATTAGCGGAGATCTCGCCGTGTTTCTCCCAGTTTGATGAAACTGTATCCTCAACATTTTGCCATATTTTTGCCTGAAAGCTTGCTGGTGACGAGCTTGTATTGTTGAAAACTTCACTGTGTACTAAATACGGGTAGAAGTTCACTGATACAATCTTGGCTTTCAGAGGTTTCAGGGTTCTGGAGACCTGCTTCCAACCGTACGTGGTGTACAGATCGCCCCAAGGAGTAGGACTCTTTAGGAAAACATCAGTAGGTTTAGCACCGAGGTGTGCTGTGACAGCTGCCTTCAGGTTCTCGTCTGTCAATTGGAAGGTCTCTCTTTCCGCGTCGCTGATGAGGTCTTCGTTGCTTCCAGAGATGTGGAGCGCTTGTTGGGTACTGTTGTCGGATGCTGTTATGTCGATTTCGATTCTGGCCAGTGCCAGCGCTGGAAGCACTAGAAGCAATGCGACGGTCTTCATCTTTTTGTCCCAATTTGTTCTGGAAACGAAAAATTATGTTATTTTATTTGTCACCTTTATAAGCTTGAGTTGTTGGAGGAGGTCATGGCTAAGTAATAACAGCCGCACGGACTGTTCCATCAGGTTAAGCTACGCTTGCCGGGGTTGGTCCGTGAATGGGTGACCATCTTTACATACCGAGACTCCTCCGTGCCTCGGGAAGCACATTAAGCCTTTGGTCCCGGCTGTCATTTGTGCATCTTGGACAGTAGTTACGGTTCATCAGAAGCCCGGAAATCTGACAGCCAGACTACCAGGGGTATCGTATTGCCCAGTTACTGGGTTGTGGATGTCAGGTAGGCAGTCGCTCCATGTAAAATACTGGTATTCAGCTAATTCCGGTTAGACTGGAAGCCGACCCCAACATAGCTGGGAAAAGGCTAGGCAGATTGATAAGTTTCAGTTGTTAAACTTTGTGGGATTTGGTTAAAAACCTTTGTTTGACTTTGAAAAACTTGACTTTTCACGATTATTTGGTTGTTTTTTACGCACCTAATTAATTTTCTTTTCGTGTGGTTAGTGGCTAACCAGGTATCAGAGTTTTATGCTGCCCATTGGCCTCTGACTTAGCTTCACATGCTGTTGACAAATATCTCTCACACATGCTGGTTTCCTCACGGTGTTTTCCTTCACCGATTTTTAAGCAAGAGATAATTATACAATACGCACATGAATCCGTAAAATCACAGGTGCGAGCCTTTGATTCGAAACCGAGACCTATGACTTGGCAGTCCGACGGTCACGCCAATCGGCTATCACTGCTGACCTAATTAATTACAAAATAAGATAAATAAAATTCTGAAACCATAAGCGAAAATTTAAATTAATTAAAATATTAATTTTCTGACCAACTTACACTGTGTTTAATAAGTTCACAAATGTTGATTAAATAAAGAACACTAAATAAAAATGCGTATGAATGCGCTTTTATACGATTTGCATATTTAGTAAGGCTCTATTCACAAGTTGTTCGGCCACAAAACAGCTTACACCAGAAGTGTATTTCGTAAAGAAAAAAAAGTTTTTTTGAAAAAAGAACCCTATTTCATAACACTATGGTATATAAAAGACTCTGTTCGAAACTTTATGAATTTTGGGTAAATAATTTAGGATAAAATCGTCATAATATATCATATCGTCATCATAACTAACTGTCCCACTGTTGGGCAAACAGTTACGGATCAAGTTATGTATAATGATCACCACGGCCACGTTAAGCGCCCATTACACAACTTTATCATAATCTCTTTTATTTAGATTACAAGTCGTGTGACCGACTGGATTCCCATCGGCATAATTATTAACAATTACTTATTTACAATTTACCCCTTACGGGATGCATTTTCAAAAGTCCTTCCTCAATTTCGGAACAAACGGAATTCTTGTGCAACCATGCTTCTATAAGTTTAGACCCCGCAGTTTTGGGCTGTCAGTAAATGAGTAAAAATAAGATTCTTTTAAGTATCTAACCGTGGCTGGCGTGAATATGTTGACATCTCTAAAACAACAATTTGTCAGGACGGCTATTTTAAACATTTGAACTGTTATGGTAAATCGGTAAATTAGTTTAACGTTTGTGTTTAAGTTGTTTTATAGGTTATTTTATGCCATCTTTTAAATGATGACAATAAATAAACATAATTCCTCATAGTTTGCATAATAATAGACTTGTCAAGTCGTTAACCAACGAGTTATCAACTTATTCACCGACTTGTCAACTTATTCACCACAGGTATCAACTTATTCACCTTCTGAGTGGGGAACATTTAGTAAGTAAACAATGTTATTTTAATGACAAACATATTAATATTATTGGATAACAAACAGATGATTAATACAAAAAATATTAGTCGTCCGTGCTCTTTCTTAGTTTTCGCTTGGCGTTCTTTCGGCTTTTTTTTTGTGTTTGCTCAGCTACTGGGGGTCCCATGATGGTGTGAAATAGCTTACAACCTTCCTTAGGAATTAGGCTATCAAATGCAAAAAACAATATACAAATCCGACGAGTAGTTCCAGAGAAACATAACTCTTAAGCTTAGTCTATATTAATATTATAAAGCTGAAGAGATTGTTTGTTTGAACGCGCTAATCTCAGGAACTTGTGGTTGGAATTGAATTTTTTTTTGTGTTGGATAGTTATTCAGGAAGGTTAGAGGACCTAGCATTACGCTACGACCAATAGGAGCGGAGCATACATAATATTTTTTGCAAAAATGGGGAAAAATATTCCTTTTTGAGAGCTTTAGTTGCGTGCGCTGCGTGAACGGTTTAAAATAAAAAGTCCTCATCGATCCGATACCTGGAAAGAAAATTACTCGGGGTGAAAGGTCGCAAAAAGGGGTTTTCCAGCAAACCTGTAATTTTTATCATAAAATTAGTTCAGACAAAAACTGCAGATCAGATAAAATTATCTATAAAAATGTTTAAATATTTTTTTTTGTAAGAGCCACCGTTTCTTAGACATAACTATTCAAAAACAGTTCAATTTCACTTCACTTTAGCCATCCAACTTCATAGCCCAAAATGTTTCTTTACCATGTTCTGCAATAGTCCTGCACCAAGGGGTTGTCCTTGGGTGTGCTTTCATTAATGCATACAGGGCATTAACCTTCGGTTGGTGAATCCTCAACATTTAGAATGGTCTAAGGGGCCCCTGCTGCATTGGCTTCTGCCGTTCGTACGCCTTCCTAAGGTCCGGGACCCCAGGTTCACAAGATGTGCCAAAGACTTAAAAATAATAATAGAATAATATTTTTACTTGCATTACAGGTTTAGTGATGTATATACGTGGTGTACAGAATAATATCTTACTCGTACACATATTATGATGATTACTACCCTTTCAAATTTTTGAATCATTATATCTCAGAAAAGGTGGCTCTTAGGAAAAAAGTATTTAGAAATTTTTATAGACCAGATCTAAAATTTTTCTCTAAACTAATTTTATGATGAAACTTACCAGTTGCTGGAAATCGCGAAAAACCGTTTTTGCAACCTTTGAGTCAGAGTAATTTTCTTTCCAGGTATTGGATCGATAAGGACTTTTTAGATATCATTGATGATGATTGTTGATGATGTTGTTTTGAACGATTCTACTAACTTTCAGCTGGGTGCAAAATATTGTACTTTCACTTCTATTTTTTGGTCTAATTTGACTGGACTATAGGGAGAGGACGCGACACGGTATTTTCACAAATTGTTACTTTTATGGAAGTATGTTGATAGCTCAATTATTTTTTTAATACCACTTGGGTACATAATTTGGCAACTTAATAATACTCATTTAACATTAATATTTGTTTTTAACCGACATGTAGTGATACTTATCACATTTAGAGTTCAGAACTTCGTTGGCCATAACTTGACATCTCAATTTGTCAATTTAAAATTAGTGCTAAAGAAAACTAATAAGTGTTTATGTTGAGATGTCAAAAAAACGAATATTATTTTGATTACTGACATATCGAAATATCAATGTTTGCTCACAAAAACATGTGAATCGTTAATTTGACATGTTCTGTTGTCAATAACATGTAAAAATGCGAGATGTCAACTTAATACCATAGTCGATTGCTCTAAAAGTTATGTATATTATGAGCTGTCAATTTTTTTCATATAAATGCCTAATGCATAGGACGTATTAAGCCAATAAAAAAAGAACATACAAGTCGAGTTGTCAATGTATTCACGCCAGCCACGGATATAGTCGATTTAGTAAAACTAACTTGCAACAAAGTACTTTTTAACAGACTTCGAAAAGGGAAGAGGTTCTATGTTCGATTGTATGTATTTTTTTTTATGTATGGTAGTCGAATTCTTCGTCAATTGTGAAAAATAAAATACAATCGTTAAAACAGTATTTTTTTTTAATAAATATTGGATACGAAGCGTAAAGATAAATAACTCGTCCCACAGTACATACAATCAATTTATATCCCATCGCGTTATTTTACTGTCAAGCAGTCGAATTTTCAGGATTGTTCTGGGACCTACTGTTTTTTACATATTATTATATAAAAATCTGAAGAGTTTGTTTGTTTGAATCTCGCGAACTACTGGTTGGAATATTGCAAAAATATTTTTGTATTGGATAGTTCATTTATCGTGGCAGGTATACTATGTAACATACGTGGTAGGCTATGTAACATCAACATCTTGTAAAAACGGGAAAAAAGAAACCTTTTTTAGAAGCTCTAAAAAAGGTTTCTTTCCGTTGCGTTCGCTGCGTAAACGGTTTAAAGTTAAGCAAATCTCGTGTATAATGGAATTGTTCCTCTTTAATAGTTCTAAACAAAGTCCGCGACAGCATATGTCTGTCTTGACTCACTATATTCTTGTTTTATGGTCATCAAATTTGTTCGAAATTAATGCATTATTTGCGGAGGAGTTTCATCACAAGTATTCAAATGTAACGGAAATTATCCTTGACATCACTTGATTTCAATCAAAGTCTTACGAGCTCGAGCCGCACAGGTCGATCCATCAGGTTAAGCTACGCTTGCCGGGGTGCCATCTTTACATACCGAGACTCCTCCGTGCCTCGGGAAGCACGTTAAGCCTTTGGTCCCGGCTGTCAATTGTGCATCTTGGACAGTAGTTACGGTTCATCAGAAGCCTGGAAATATGACAGCCAGACTACCAAGGGGTATCGTATTGCCCAGTTACTGGGTTGTG
Source organism: Hyppa rectilinea (assembly GCA_951799385.1). NCBI lineage: Eukaryota > Metazoa > Arthropoda > Insecta > Lepidoptera > Noctuidae > Hyppa > Hyppa rectilinea. The sequence continues at coordinate 11,061,581 of OX637325.1, read as the reverse complement.
GAGGTCAGGTAGGCAGTCGCTCCATGTAAAATACTGGTATTCAGCTGTATCCGGTTAGACTGGAAGCCGACCCCAACATAGTTGGGAAAAAGCTAGGCAGATGAAGATCTTTGGAGATATCTAAACCACTCTCTCTCTTTGGTGACGCAGACGAAGTTGCGCGGGTCAGCTAGAACAAGAACGTTCAGTGTGAACGCGGCCTTAACAAGTGGGTCAAGCGCTTATCGGCAGCTAAACAATTATGAAGAGAAAAGCGATAATCGTAACAATGAAACGCTGATGTATTGCCACAAGCTGGGAGTACCCGGTTTGTATTATGATTAGGGATGCCAACCGCGGGAGTTAGGACGGACTTTAAAGGTTACAGCTTATTAGAGCCACCCGGCACCCACTCAGCACCACCTCGCCTCCTGCGGCTAGTATTCTTAATACGGACTTGTATGGGTATGCGCTCAATTTCGTGACGTCACCGGATCGCCTCGGTCGTGAGCCCTCCACGCGCGGGCCCCGGGTGGATCACTCGGTGCCATCTCGCTGCTTGCATGCTTGCATTGCATTCACTCCACTGAGAGTTGCGAGACCCACTGGTTGACGCGGTGTCCACCCGTGGACCTCTTGTCGACAAAGAGTGGACGCTGTGCGACGAGGCGGCGCGGTGTGGATGCCGGATGGCTTTAATGAGCTGTGACATTTAAAAGGATTGGGAAGCGTAAGAACACTCCTAAATCTGTCTTAAGGTTGATTCACATTCTTAAAACTTCAAAACCCTTTATCATTAGTAACATTATAATTTCTAGATATAAAGTGTTACAAGTGCCGAAGTTTTAATTTATCGGGCTACTCTGACGCTGTAGCCGTAAAAGAGATGGGCCTTTTTTTTCAGTACGGGAAATCATCAAATGACTCCTCCCGTTGTGGGTGGAGCGGAAGGTAGTGCACGACTCTTCCTGATCAAAACCCATCCATGTTCCTTCCGTAGCCATTTATGTTACGGGGTAACAACAATCCTGTTTGGACAATCCCGAGCCTGCTCAAGAATTTGGTCTGACCTGACCTTTGATCTTGATCTTTCACAGCATAAGATAAGATATTTTATTTTGCACGAACTTAAAATATTCCATTATCATTCCACGATTCCACCTCAATTGGTATATTGGCGTGTGCTAGCTGACATGTGGCAAATGACTGTTTTTAATGTGAACGTAATGTCAATTACCTACTTCTCATACGATAAACGTGTAGAGTCAAGTTCTTCCAACTAAACAGACAGCTGTATTGCTGTGGAATTTGTTGCGCCACTTCTTCTACCCAGCTAAAGCACTAGGAAGTGGTGAAGGGCGTTTTTCGGGGGACTGTCTTATGTAACTTTGACCTTCAAAAAGTGCTGATTTTCAGTCTAGTCTGAATAAATAACTTTTGATTGTAGATCTTTTTTTTGATTATCGAGGCATTTGTGTAATTTTACTTTTAAACACAACTTACTCCGGCAGCGCTTGCTCACGCTCCTGCAACTGCCAGGGTCCCAATGCTATTCTTTACAGGCAGATGAGCTTCGGGTCCTGTCCTGTCCTGGGTCAGCTCCGCCAGTGGCGGTCCGTAATCTCTCATAGGGACCAGCCTATGATTCATCAGCGGCCGTCGGGGATCTCGACCTAGCTGGGCCTAGCATTACATTTGCTACTCGGACAATGATGAGGTGTATGCTATTCATAAACAGAGCCGGAATACTTGCTGGGGACGGCGAAGACTTCGTGTGACGTGACGTGAGTCAGTCACCTGAAGTTATAAGTGTATCTAGTCTATGGTCTACGCTGGTGACAGGTGACGGATCATTTTAAGCAGGGATGTAGTGTGCTCCGAAACTTTCGGATATCCGATATAAAAAATTATCCGTAACCGTAACCAAATCCGAATAAAAGTTTCGGATAATATTGGATAGGGGCGGAGCCTAATTGAGACTACCCAAAAGGTTTTAAGAATATTAGAGGTAGACTCGATACAACCTCTCGTAACTAGAATATGAAACAATAGGCAAGTTCCGCGGTTTATTTGTTATTTGTACAACCCTTTTATTTGCTATTTGTATTTTACTTTTCAAATTCCTTAAAAATCTAATATCCGTAACCGAAATTATCCGATACCAACGGATAATCCGAAATAATTTCATATCCGTATCCGGTATAATAATCATTCCTATATCCGTATCCCAAATTTCATATCCATAACATCCCTGATTTTAAGGCAGTTTTAAATGTCTATTGGTCTTTATTATAGCTATGAGTATCGTACCGTATAGGTTGAATGCTCTAAGTACCGTATGAATTGAAAGAGAAGACATTATCCAAGATAAACTATGTCAGCCTTAAAAAAGCGTGTTGATTATCACCTTGCCGCCTTGACGAATCTAGACTTAAAAAAGCTCGAGATCCCCATATCGTGAATGTCAAAAATTCTGCATCAGCTAGGTTAAATGCTCTAAGGCATCAGCATTCAGCATCATCCCTAATTTAGGTATACGCCGTCAGCGGCAAAGTATAGAGTAATACACTTTTTTTTTGTAAAACCTTTTGTTATTGCTACCTAAGTTATACAAATCAATAAAAAAAAAACAATCTGACTAGCCTTTTCCTAACTATGTTGGGGTCGGCTTCAAGTCTAACCGGATGCAGCTGAATACCAGTATTTGTCATGGAGCGACTGCCTATCTGACCTTCACAACCCAGTCAGTAACTGGGGAATATGACCTCCTTGGTAAGACTGGCTGTCAGACCATCGGGCTTCCGATTACCCGTAACGACTTGGAAACATGCTGGTCCTGCTCCACAGGGCAATCTAGTGTCTAGACAAAATCAAACTGGTTGCTAAGTAAATTAGGTAATAATTTATTATTTATAAAATACTATTTTAACATGTTGAAATAACTTCTCACACATTGATTGATTTATTATATATTAACTTTTAGAATGTTTGTAAATACACACATCAAAAGTGTCTAGGGATCAACATATATTTTTGCAATAACTTTTCTCTTGATTGATATTAATTTAAATTTTCTTTAAGGATTCATCAAATAAAGTGTTTTCGTTTGTCACAGTAACGATAAACCAAGTCACCTTTGCATTAATAAAGAAATTTGCCATTTTCCTAATAAAGGGATTTTTGACATTTGAACCACTAACATTAAAGTTCGAAAAAAAGACTGAAATAACAGTTTTCTTTAAAATTTTATTGGGTAACTTAAACAATTAATAATCCGTGTTTCTACCGCGAACACTAACAACACAAGAACATCGGTTTGGCATACTCAAAATGAGTTCATCCAAATCACGCTGTGGAATGGCCGCCCATGTTCGTTGCAACAACAAAAAAAGGTCTTCTTGCAACTGGATACCCTCCATATTCGGCAGAGCTCTTCTCTGTAGCATATCCCATGCATGCTCAATCGGGTTCAAGTCTGGCGACTGAGCAGGCCAGGGCAGGACATTGATGTTAGCTGCGGCGAGAGTCTGTCTTACAACTCTTGCGGTGTGCGGTCGTGCATTATCATGCATTAACTGAAATAAGGGACCGATTTGCACTTGTAGAGGAACGATGACGTCAGATACAATCGTCTCAGCATAAATTTGAGCGTTGAGGTTGCCTCTGATCCAAATCAACTCAGTTCTTCCGCCGATCCAAATACCCGCCCATACCATGATGGTTCCACCACTATAAGGATGGACTTCCTGGCAGGATTTTAATCGCTGTTGGCGTCCAGGGGTTCTCCAGTGTCGTATACGTCTTGTATCCGGTCTCATACCAAAACGAGACTCATCAGAAAAGCACACGAAACGCCATTGTTCTTCTGCCCAATTTCTGTGTTCAAGAGCCCATTGATATCGAATCCTACGATTGTGCATTGCTATAGGTGGTACCCGTAGCGGTCTTCGGGAATGAAGGTTCACTTCATTCGTTCCTCTACAAGTGCAAATCGGTCCCTTATTTCAGTTAATGCATGATAATGCACGACCGCACACCGCAAGAGTTGTAAGACAGACTCTCGCCGCAGCTAACATCAATGTCCTGCCCTGGCCTGCTCAGTCGCCAGACTTGAACCCGATTGAGCATGCATGGGATATGCTACAGAGAAGAGCTCTGCCGAATATGGAGGGTATCCAGTTGCAAGAAGACCTTTTTTTGTTGTTGCAACGAACATGGGCGGCCATTCCACAGCGTGATTTGGATGAACTCATTTTGAGTATGCCAAACCGATGTTCTTGTGTTGTTAGTGTTCGCGGTAGAAACACGGATTATTAATTGTTTAAGTTACCCAATAAAATTTTAAAGAAAACTGTTATTTCAGTCTTTTTTTCGAACTTTAATGTTAGTGGTTCAAATGTCAAAAATCCCTTTATTAGGAAAATGGCAAATTTCTTTATTAATGCAAAGGTGACTTGGTTTATCGTTACTGTGACAAACGAAAACACTTTATTTGATGAATCCTTAAAGAAAATTTAAATTAATATCAATCAAGAGAAAAGTTATTGCAAAAATATATGTTGATCCCTAGACACTTTTGATGTGTGTATGTGAGCACCATGTACTTTTGACATACTTAAGTTACCTACCATTACTATATGTGTTTTTCTTTTCACCTTTTGTGGTGTAGTGTTTTTATTCTGGGTGCATCGTCTTCACATATAATGTTATAATTCATGTATACAAAACATTGTAAAACATTTTAAAAGAGTAACGGTGGAGTTTCTTGCCCATTCTTCTCCACACGAAACTACCTTTTGGAAGGGGCGACTAGAATCAATTCTATTTCTTGTTCATTTTGACGTTCAAAAGTGCCTTACTTGTGCCTATTTGAAATAAATGATTTGACTTTGACTTTGACTTTGACTTCGACTGTCAAAGATCCACGAATGACAGCCGTGACCAACGGCTTTACGTGCTTTCCGAGGCACGGAGGATTCACGGTATGTAAAGATGGTCACCTATCCACGAACTAACCTTGGCGAGCTTATCTGAACCTGATAGATCGATCCGTGCGGCTGTTATTACTTAGCCACACGCTCCTGTATGTTATAAAAATATACCTACATTTTATAAAGTTTTATTGATGATTTTAGTTATTATAATTCTGTAAATACATATTTGCGACTCATTTTTTGATCAATATACAACCTGATTGAAAACTTGCATTTCGCGGACTGCCTTAGCACTTCCCTCTTTAAGGTCAATTGACCAAATAGGCAAAAAAGGCTAGGCAGATGATGACCAAATAAAACAACATTCAACAACAAGTTTGTTTAAAAAGAAACTAAATAAAGAAAAACATGTAATTATGTTCATCTTACTTTAATAATTAAAATAATATTGTACAGCACGACATATTGTGTGTTATTTACTAAATAAATTATTGTTCATTACATAATAAATAAATAATAAAGTGTTTAATAAAAATAACCGTAATTATTTTGCTTTTAGAGTATCAAAGAAATGATTTCTAAATAATGTCGAGAAATATAAATGAATATTGGCAATTCAACATTTTCATTTAATTTAAATTAATCTTTATAAAAAAATTAATAAACTTTAATAGTTTATTATTTTTTTTATATTTATTTATTTGCCAATTTTAGGAATACAGTTTGTTCGCTGAAAGATTTGTAAAGAATAGGTGTCGCTATTTATACGATTATGTAAGTATATCAACGTTAAAATTAAATTCCATTTATGGTAAGAAAAGACTTAAACTACCTTTTTACTTAAAACTATTTCATGATTTTGAATATTTGTATCTTATTTTTTATAATAATTGTACAAAATAATTATTACATAAATTAATCATAAATATAAATTAATATTAAAATTTAATCGCCATAGGAAGCCATGAGTTAAAATCACAAATATCTTTCAAACCTAATTTTACTATTTTTGGACATAACATTATTTAACTTAGAATATTTTTACAAAAGAAAATTACAACTAAAAATAATATTTTATAAGTAAAATATTATTGAATTGTGATATGTATACAACTTTATTGAAAAAATACTAGGGTGGAGCGCCCAATTGTTGGCTGAGAGTTAAAATATTATAATTTACACTGACATAACAAATAGTAATATTTTTATAAATAAAATTATTACAAAAAAATGACACAAAATAAATAAATAAGTTTTAAATGCCAAAGAAGCTGCTATTTGTTCAAGAAATTTTTGCAATAACAATTGAAGGCTCCATAAAGTAACCAATGGTACAGAGATTAGTTGATTTCTTACAAATTACATGAATAACTGACAAAACTTTCGATAAATGCTTTTTATACTTAGTTATTTTAAGTATTGTTAATTGTTATGTTGTATTATGAGGACTGGCCTAGTTTTAGACCAAAAAGTTAGCTTTGTCAGCCCACGTGGCAATACTGCCCGCCTTTTGGGCACTTGTCTCTTTATATTCCTATATTCGATGCTTAATGCGCTCGTCCATATTTTTAATATACTTATACAAAAAATATTTCAGTGTTACCTTGTATACTGTATTTAAAAATTGTAACAGTAAATTTTATTGTTTTAAGCAAATAGTTTTATCAGTGACCACTAAAAGATTTTTAGGATTAAATTGTTTTTTTTATAATGCTTTATAATTATCGTATTTTTTCATCAATTTACCTCGTTGGCATTATTATTCCCTATTAAGTAAAGAATTCGGACCAACTAGAAACAACTGATCATTAGACAGTAACGAGTTTTGCATAGAAAATTCTGTGATTTTAGTTAATAATTCTGCATATTTTTTAGCAGGTATCTATGATTTCTATTATATGTATTATAAAAGTTATATTGTTTTAAAAACACCTATAACATCGCGCGTGCAGATTTTAATTACACAAAAATATTTTTTATTGTTTTACAGCGCTAAAAAACACAATTTGATCATAATCTTTCAAGACTGTTTCTATTAACCTTTATTAATTGCTAAATTAATCCTTAAAACACGCCAGTAGCTCGCGATTAAATTGTCAAGCGCGATAAGATCAAAAGGTCAAAAACATGATTTAAAATCCTCAAAAATTAGAATAATAAAACGATATGTTACGATAAAATCAATACATGTATTAAAGAAAGCGATAATATCTCTGGCAATCATAATTTTATGTAAAATGAGTAGTTATGACGTTCCAATCCTTATTTGCTTGAGCACGGTTGGTATAATGATCTGTTTAACATAATTATGAATGTGTGCTATTATCATGCGCACACATTTTTTAATTGAATGTTTATTATAATTAATGATGTACAACATTATGATAATTAGGATGAAACAAGCAATTATTAAGTGTGTGGTTATTTATGATACTGATATTGAGACTTGATTTTGTTTTATTAATAACATTTTTCTTATCAGTGATGATGATCTATGATTATTACGGATGTTTAGACAGCGAGATGAGCACTGTTAGATATGAGCGTCCAAATATCAATACGAAAAATACTAATACAATTTTTTTACTACAAGTATACAGAGTGTAGCCGAAAGGGTATATACATACAAAAGCATATGCTACAGGCCACCAAACTGAAGAACTTTTACTATGGGACCAACTCCGAAATCGTGAAAAAAGAATCAGCTGTTCCCTACATTTCGACGAGTCTCGTGACCAAAAATGTATAGAACAGCTGATACATTTTTTGCGGAGTTGGTCCGATAGTAAAAGTTGTTTAGTTTGGTGGTCTGTAGCATATGCTTTTGTATACAGTATATACCTCTCGGTTACACTCGTACACGTATTTATGGTTATGGCATTGACTACCACGCAGCAGACACAATAGAAAAACCATTTTCAACGGGCACACGGCGAACGTGGTCGCGCAACGGCGTTCAACGTGTTAAGGGTTAAAAAAATATGTAAGTCTCTACCACTGTTCTCATAAGAACAAATATTTTATTATTGATATTCCTTTTTCAAATAAAACAAGTGTATTAAATGACTCATGAAAGAACATCAATTGGTGGTTCCACCCTACATTAAAATGTATAACAAAAAACTTAAAATACAGATAATTTATTATTTTGTTAAACTAAAATTTATACAAGTTAAATACAAATAATTATATTGTTCTGTGGTCCTATACAACTTAAATTACAGGATTTATGAATGCTGAAGCAAACTGCATTCGATTGAAATCTTAATAGGTAATACCTACTCCATTTATTTTAGCATTAGACTAAATAAACATTCGTCTAGAGTTATTTTTCTAAATTGTAAATGGCAGATAGTTTAATATCGACTTACGAGTCGTAGGTCGTGAGTTCAAACACAGGCAGGCACTTAACTTGGTGTCTTAAACCTTTTGAACGCCATTGTCACATATACGTGACAAGCAAGCGCATGCCCTGTACACTAACGACGAAATATGTGACAATGGAAACAATACTATACACAAAATAACCAATCAAATCATTACTTTTGTGAGTGTTTAAATAGATATCTTAAAAATTTAAGCTCTCGTACGTATTTAATGACATGAAACAAATTAAAAGACACCATGGAAATTGTGAAATTCATGATAACAGGAAGAAATAAATTTGTAGCTTGGCGTGGAGGGCAGGCGCGTGTGCTTATACTTTGGCATTCAAACGGTTAATTTCATCACCACTGCTCTCAAAACGGTGTAAAAGATTGTGAGAAAACTGGTGCAGCCCACTCCCTCTCGCAGAGGAGAACCCTGTGTCCCAGGAGCGTGCAGCGGGAACATTATAGGCTGATTATGCATACTTTCGTGAAATACTCGTATAACAGATAGGATGAAAACCGTTATTTGTCTAAAGTAATAATAAATGGAGTATATGTATTTCTCAATTTCTCAAAACTTTTATTGATAAAATGTAGCTACTTTTAATAATTATATCTGTGTGAGCTTAACAATCTGTTTCTTAGGAACTCAAAGACTTATACTTTAAGTTTATGTCTGCCTATGGACGATAGAAACGACAATACCACAATAAATTAAACTTTGGATATCAAAATTATGTTGCCAGTTCGCATATAAAAATTCAAAAAAAATGCCGTTGGTCTAACTGTATTTGAAAGGCTCGTCGACCGTGTAGTTAGCTTGCAGTTGACTATTTGAAACGGTAAAAAAAAATGAAATCACATAGAAAAAAGACCGCTCGTCTTAAAAACTTCGACACCGCACAGAAATTTATTGCATTTAATGCTAATAAGTATTTCATTTGATTCTAAAAATCTGTGACATCACATTGTTATATTTCATGTAGGATTGCTCTAAGTCAACTTGTCTTCTTCTTCATCGTGTGGTTAGTGACTAACCTGGTGTCAGAGTTTTTATGCTGCCCATGGGCCTCTGACTTAGCGTCACATGCTGTTCAGAAATATTTCTCAGACATGCTGGTTTCCTCACGATGTTTTCCTTCACTGATATTCAAGCAAGTGATCATTTTACAATACGCACATGAATTCGAAAAATCAGAGATTCGGTTCGAACTCGAGACCTATGACTTGGCAGTCACACCACTAGGCTATCACTGCTACAACAACTGCAGTTGCAGTCAAGTTATACAAGTTCAGAAATCAATTAATATGTATGAAAATGACAAACCATCGAAGTTGTATAACTTGACTGAGAGCAATTCTACACCTTTTGTGCCATATTAACTATTGCTCTAAATGACTGGTAATAACCACACGTACCAAGTTTCTTCATGGAAAACTTTCAGAAAAGACCTAAAAGAAATAATCGCTTTTGCAGTTGGAGTACAGTTTAGTCTGTCTATAGTGTATTTTTCTTTAGTTGTCTCATTTGGTAAACAAATGTCGCGACTAATATTTAGATTTCTAGTTAATGTATGTGTCTCTGAAGTCTTTTTTTTTGTATATTTCATGTCTTATGTGTATTATACAAAGATCAAGACGTTTAAATGCTTAACTTAAAGTGTATGATTGATATGAAAAATCACAATTTTTGTCCCGTGTTTGTTTACCAAATTGGACATTATAAAAGAAATACACTATAGACTCTATAGTGTGACTCTAGAGTCTAGAGCCTATCTTCACTATTATTGCTCCATAATAACGTGAGACCTCATACAGCACGAGCAACCGTTTTAACTCTACAGGAACTGCAATTAGAAACCATTCACCACCCTCCGTATTCGCCAGACGTTGCTCTAACGGGCTACCATTTTTTTCGTGATTTGGACAATTTTTGTGTTATAAAGTTTTCTTCTCAGGTGGCAGTACAAAATGCATTCACACAAGCCTTTGTCGAAAATTTCATTTTTCAGTACAAATCGGCAATTTCATACTGTAACCCCTATATAATGCTTTCAAAATAGTCCTATGCTGTACAATCAATGTTTTTATTTACTGTCGTATGGTCGTCTCTAAATTGTATGTATATTTTAAACAGTTCGGCTTCTACAGCGCATCAACTCGTTTCATAAGTTTTGAAGCAGGTTTCACATAAAATTTCCAAGATATTTACAACTTTGACACTGAGTAAAAACTTCTGAGACCAAGCTTTATTCAATCGCAATGCAATGGTAACAATCCGAAGTTTAGTGGCTAGCGGAATATACTTGACATTGAGAAATAAAATTAACTTCAATTGTCATCTTTAAAATAATTTAAATAAGAATTTCCTGCTTAAATATTCAAATAATCAGATTAACTTTTTGAACGCCATTGTACATATACGTGACAAGCGAGCGCCTGCCCGGTATGGCAACGACACAAATATGTAACAATGCAATGTACACTATGACACGAAATAAACAATTAAATCATTAGGTACTTTGGTTAAAGCAATCAATTTTGTAAATGGCACTACAAATTGGTATTCACAAATACATTTTCTGATACATTTGTTTATATTTATATCCGATACTATTTGAAAACGCCACAGGTTTTCTCTATCCAGTGCCAATAACCACTTCTGATTATCACTGCAGCGTATAGTACGGCCGACATATCTTGGCTGTCCGGAAGTTAGTTGTTTGGCTGCGCAATGCATCTTTTAGGAACGAAATTGTTTACTGCGCATCTAATCGGCTAACTTCAGGGTGGTCAAGATACGTCAGCATTATTGTAGAACGATGGTACTGTAGATGCGCTAACAGCAGATGGAGAGGCTGTATCTATCGCAGAACAGATTGTATAAAGCTTAGTCTCCTTTCTATTCTACTGCCCTACAGCTGGTAATCACTGTTAGATCACGTATGATGGTAGAAATAAACTACGATAACATGGCGTGCCCCTCCAAATTACTGTTTCAATGTTTGTAGTCACATCCTTACGAAAAAGTTTGTATGTAGTTGTAAGTAGCAACATGGGCCGGCAGCAACATGCGTTGTGAGTCTTGGTGGCGCTTTGTAATTCTGCCTAGCCTTTTCCCAACTATGTTAGGGTCGGCTTCCAGTCTAACCGAATGCAGCTGAATACCAGTATTTTACATAGAGTTACTGCCTATCTGACGTCCACAACCCAGTCAGTAACTGGGTAATACGATACCCCTTGGTAAGACTGGCTGTCAGACTTTCAGACTTCTGACTACCCGTAACGACAGTCAAAGATTCATGAATAACAGCCGGGACCAACGGCTTAACGTGCTTTCCGAGGCACGGAGGAGTCTCGATGTGTAAAGATGGTCTTTACACGGACCGAAACCGGCAAGCGTAGCTTAACCTGATGGATCGATCCTTGCGGTTGGTATTACTTAGCCACGAGCTCCTCCTTGGTGGCGCTTTGTTTGTACTTTCACAAACACTTACAAACGTTTTGAATTTGGGAGGGGCGGGCCATGTTATCGTAGTTTATCTCTACTGTAGATGCGGTAGAGGATATTGGTACAGTCACGAGCACCAATAAATACACACTTAAAAACATTTAAAGGCGTTTATCTCGTGGAATAACGATAAGTTTGTGATAATAGATCCTATTACATACTCGTATTAGAATGGGCTCCCAAATACTATGTCCATAACAACATACAATTACAACAAATACAGAAGGAGAAAATCACTTTTTAAAGGTGCTCAGTGTATACATATTGGTGCTCATGACTGTACCGCGGAAAGTGACTGTGGTCTCAGAACAGATGGTATTGTTTGATATTCTTACTCCAGTGTCACCTCTACAACTGATAGTCGGGCTAAGGTCACGTGTGATGGTACTGGTATAGTTTGATGTCTGTTCTTACTCCAGTGCCTCTACAGCTGATAGTCCGGGTAGGGTCACGTGTGGTGGTACTGCAGATGCGCCAGCGGGTGCTCGTACAGCGGGTACAGCGGCTGCGGCGCGTGCGCGGCCAGCGCGTGCGGCGCCGGCCCGTGCGGCGGCGCGTCGCTGTCGTCGTCCGTAGACGAGTCTAGCTGCTTGTCGCCTGTTCCACCGCTGGAAATAACACATAATATGTTGGTTAGAGTGGTAAGGGACTTGAGACTTTGGTTCCTTAGGAACACAAGAGTTCCCAAAATAATTGATGCCGAAAATACATTTTGATTGCATTTTCATCAAAACGGCAAAAACCCGGTAACATTGTTACTAGGCAGCGTGGACTATTGTTTTCACGAAATTATTTGAATTCCCAATGGTGGGAACATGATAGAATAAAGTGGATAAGCTGGATAATTGGAAAATATGTCTAAATCAACCTATTCAGGGACACTGAATAGAAGTTTTATTGTTATTTAATAACGCTTTTTTTTGAGGGTGGGAAATCATCAAATGACACCTGCCGCTCTGTGTGGAGTGGAAGGGAATGTCAGACTCTTACTGACTAAAACCCATCCATGTTCCTTAGCTCTTTATGTTCCGGGGTAGCGGTAACCCTTTCGGACAATCCCGCTTAAGGAAAGTTACCTACAACACGGTCACAAATTGGTGTTTGACATTACTGTAACAAAAACCGCTTTTTATAAGTGTAAGGGTGACCGTCATTTATATTGCGTTCAAAAGTAATGTGACGGCGCAGCTGTTTTAGGTTACCCAAACTTCTTATAAAGGCTGGATGTACTCTTTGTCAACTTAACAATAACTAAAGCTTTGCTTTTGTCTAAAACAAGGGCACCAAACCCTAAAATAATCCCTTAATTTAATATTACAGTTTTTTTAAAATCCAATGTCATAATTTAAATAAGATAGTTTTCGACAAACCAACCCGTGCCTATCAGTTCTAAAAGAGAAACATGTAGTGGCATCTACATCGCCTCATGCGAACTACGAGTACACTGACGTCACGCAAAATCCTGAATCTCGCAAGCAGAGTTTACTGCACGACTAGCATTTGATACACCTGACACTAATTCATCAGGCAGTAACCCGCCAGACACAACGCCCGTCTGGTCAGGGGATCCTCTCTTTTCTGTACAGTATGAGCGAACTTTACACCCTGTTCCTCATATCGCAAAGAAAATGGAGCTATCAAGCTTTAAACTACAAGAAACCGATTAATATGATATTGAAGTCTATATTTTTGGTAGGTCTCTTTTCAAAGAGGCTTGATTTTTAGATAAGAGGCCAGCACATTAGTTTTCCAGACCGAATTATGACCATAAACAACCCATCTCAGTAGAGACCAACCTTCGGCGCAGGGGATATATCAGAAAGCCAAGTTAAAAGGCGAAAATAGCAAAGATAACGACGCCCACCCAGCAACAGTACCGAAAACTGTCCTCGAAAATATATTGTATTAATAAAATAGGTAGTCGTACTACTCGTTCAGGTCCAATGAGGGGGAAGCACATTGAGACATATCGCTGATGACAGCCAGCCCTCCAAACGAAGTAACGTGATACGTGGGGGCCCGTTTTTTGTTCTGCTAGACAAACGATGAACTGGTGTTGTTTTTGTATGCTTTTTGGACTTGAGTATTTTAGTAAACGGGAATTATAGGTGAAACTTTTTGATTGTTTTTTTTTTGTCAATCGCCCTAATTTGCATTTTGTTCGGGTTAAATGTAATGTAAGTATAAGATTTTTTTTTTATTTATTGGCCAACCAACAATTGTTTACAGTATAAATGTTTTGAGTAATTATCTACCATTACGTAAAGTTAATGCCACAAGCACTGTACTATAAAATTGGTTTCTAATTAACTAAAATTAACAAGTTTAAATTAACATAATGTAAAGATGATAAAAGTAATAATAACAGTAAAAGTAAAAGTAACACTAACGTGAGATTACAAGCTTCTATGATTTTATTAATGTTATTGTAGAAAATGTTTTGGTTTACCAAGTTTAGCGCTCCAATCGGGTTTTCAGAATGCACTGGCTTAAAATTCTACTACTAAATGATGTTAATCTGTATTATTATTATAAAGAGGCATTAAGTTTGTATATTGGGGGTAATCTTCGGAACTACTGATCTGATTCCAAAAATTCTTCCACTAATGGGAAGCTACATTATCCCTGAGTAGGTATAAAGGTTATTTTAAAAAAAACACGCGGATGAAGTCGCGGCAGAAGTGCTAGTGGGTAATATTTCACTTCTAATAATTACACTAATATTATTAAGGCGAAAGTTTGTGAGTGAGTTTGTATGTTTGTCCGTCAAACTCAAACGGCTGAACGGATCTGGATGAACCTTGGCACAGAGTTAGTTTATGACCTGGACACACAAATAGGGTACTTTTTTAGCCCGGTAGTACGTTCCCTTGGGATAATTTCCGACATCCACGCGGGAGAAGCCGCGGGCAGCAGCTAGCATTATAATGATATTTCTTCCTTCTCTATGTAAACTGTGGTTAAATCTATTGGCTTCCACAGTAAAAGACAGCGAGGTTGCCAAGAATAAAATAAGGTGACCATCTCAAAACGATATCGAAATAGCTTAGTGATAGCCTAGTGGTGTGACCGTCGGACTGCCAAGTCATAGGTCTCGAGTTCGAACCCAAGGCACGCACCTCTGACGTTACGGATTCATGTGAGGAAACCAGCATGTCTGAGAGATATTTCTCAACAGCATGTGAAGCTAAGTCAGAGGCCCATGGGCAGCATAAAAACTCTGACACCAGGTTAGTCACTAACCACACGGAAAGAGAAGAGATAGAAATAGCTATTAGCAACCAAATGTAGTGTTTCATCTCGAATAACATATGAAATGACAAGGCTGACATACTACAATTTGGATACAAAATAAAGACCAGATGGTGCGGAGTTCAACCGGGAATAGAACCCGGAACCGATTGCTTGGCAGCCGAACAGTATGCCGTTTGTCTACCAAAGGTCGTTTTAAGTACTAATAGTGTTCATAAAAATAAATTGCGTTATCTCGTGTATTGGATTTCTGTTTTTCGAAATTTATCGGCCATGTTTTTGTACCGCTTCGAAGCAGTAGATAATAATAAAGAAGTATTGTAAAATATTAGCGTTTTCTTTTTTTTCTCAAGAAATAGTCTTTATACTTTACTTTATTGGGTGAAATTGAATTCATGGACATTTTAATGAATGAATGAATGAATGATATATTTATTTGCAAGAATAGGTAGCTACATCAGTTCTTAATATCTATCGGTTTCACTATATTCGGCATTACAGCCGTGCAAATATTTAGATTTTACATTTAATTTTTAAATATATAGCATGCAGTACATATTTAGTAGTTAGGATAATATTATATTAAATAGGGGTCATTATGAACAACTTTCACTATGGGAACAAATATGAAATCGCGAAACAAAAATCAGCTGTTCCACACATTATGCTCGCATAACTCGTCAAAATGTAGGGAACAGCTAGCAACTTTAAATTTTGTTCCCATAGTGAAAGTTGTTCATAATGATGAGTACAATGGCCCCTTAAAATAAATGCCCATGAATTCAATTTCACCCTGTATATTCTTAATAGAAGTAAAATAGAAGTTAGAAGTGTATTTTTTTACTAAGATCATTAACATATTTCGTGGCGCATAACTCGTGTTCCTACCCTACAACCTCATTAGTTGCGATGAGTAATAAAAATGTTAACAAGAATATTTGGCAACCAATAAAGCTATAAAATCATATTAATTATTGTCCGCCATTTTATACGCAACCATTCGTATTATGAATCGCTAGATTTAATTTTCGACTTTGCCTATACTATTCCTATTTTTCCTCGTAAAAACTTAGGTGAAGTAAACTATCACTAGTGCCATTGACAGCTGATTTCACGTTTACTTCACATACGTTTTCACAGGGTAGAGTGATCCAACACACATAATTAAGTAATTCGACACGACAACCATATAAGATTGCGTTAGCAATTATTTTGGACGTAATAATTATTGCAATTCTACAAAAGTAATTTAAAGCAAACCAACCAAGCTTGCAAAAAAAAAACGCGCCAAGACAAAGCCTTTGTACTCCACAGATAATAAAGATAGTTCTTTTTTTTAAGTCGGCAAAGATCCAGGTCCCACGTCCATTGAGCCGAAAGCCTTCCACTTGATCAAATACGAACAGGATTTAAGGTATTAGAACTTTTTGTTTGAAACTTCGGAAAATGCTTATTTTGTTTGGTAATACAATTCTTTTGTTTTTTCGCTAGTTTGTTTGATAAAAAGCTTGTTAGCTACTAGGTACAAAGGGCCTCTTATAGCAATATTATTTTAAAATGCGCAGGTTATTTAAACTACTTAGTACTTGGCCATTAACGGCTTACTCCTTAGAATGGCCACAGACTGGTTCATAAATGAGTAGCTGTGTCTGTGACCTGAGTGGACACCTGAACTTGATTGACAGTTTGAAACTAAACGCGATCAGCACATAAACCCAGTTTAAGAGCTGTCAGTAGTATTTTCTGTTGATTATTGGCACTGACAAATCTTCACTGTGGTTTAGATATGCTAATAAGATATGTAAATAATGAGTTGTGCTGGAAATTTCAGCACGAAGTAGTGTATTGACGCCATTAGTTTGTAAGTAGTGTCCTTGTATGATTCAGAAATTTGGTTACCCGTCTTGGTTCAGAAAAAAAAGTGCTCCAGTTAAAAAAGAAGTGGATATTGCCTATAGGCAAAATTTCTTGAATTCGAACGATCGATGTGAACACGAAACGAAACCCAGTTCATATAGTGTACATTCTGTTTAAAATAAGCAGCTGACCCAACATTCCTTCAACTCCCAATTCAGGAAGTAAAACATTAAAAGTAAAATAAAATAACAAAAAAGAAACTCAATTATTACAACAATACAGTTCCCAAGTACGTCCCTGTACGCTTTTAGACCGCAGATGTGAAGGTGTCAAGTTACATATAGCTATTCCTTTCGCACTCGTTGCATTGTCTCGCTCTAACAAGCGATACGTCATCGGATGGTAACCAATATAGATATTGCATCCCACAGCTGGACAAAGTCAGATGATAGTCGAGTTTTATTCATTAGGGAGTAATTAAGGATACTTTCAGGATTTTACAGACTTGAATCATGTAACTACTATGTTTCAGTGCTTAATGTCCGGAATCAACATGAATGATAATAATATGACCCATATTTTGATTTAAAGGAGTGTCCGTGGAGTTTCTTCTCCGTTCTTCTCCATAGGTACCTACTGCTTTGGAATGGGCCACTAGCTTCATCTTTCTGATTGACTGACCCCTGGATAATTCAAAAGTGCTTGTAATTGGTTTATTTGAAATAAATACTTAACCGAAAGTTTACCTCAAATTACAAGAAAATGGCAACCCATCCAGGATTTAAATTGACCCCAGCCAGGTTAAGCACACACAATAGACTCATGGCAAAATGACTGAACTACCTGCTAGAATTTCTTTTCTTAATTTAAATCTTAGCAACATTCTAAAGGAGGCTAATTACCACGAAAGAGGTAAATATCAGAGCCTACGGTATTCAATAATTATCAATCTACAATTAAAACTACACAGCTCACACAAAACAGATTTCCCGTTGATTAAAATGACACACTCCCATAAAATTATTATTACGAAAGTCTCGTTCAACATAAAACTATCATTAATTTCTGCCGCCAATATGACAATTGCACCATTCGACATAACACGGCGGCCATTTTAATCATTATCAGACTCTTCAATTAATATTTCGAACGCAAAAATTCAAATATTCGAACCATAACATTCTAAATTGGAAATTATTATAAAGTAACCGTTGGATGTACTATTTTTGCTCGTATTTTTGACTCCGAACCCTATTTTTAATGTAGTAAGGTTCGTTTTTGCTTGTAGAGGGCGTTATTTCCAGGGATGTACTGCGTAGGATATCGGGTTTCGTTTCGAAGCCAGCCAAATGGATAGGCAAACGTGTACTCCCCTCTTTGTGTGCTATTGTACCTATGTATGTGTATATCTGTGTACGTTGGCGGCTTTGTCGAAGAATAATTTGGAAATATATACGCATAGGTTCTTTGGGAAAGTTTTAACGATGTTTCGCTGTTTTTTTTTAGAAATGTCAGTGTGACAGTGACAGCAGCTGTCACCTTTGTTTTACATCGACTCATTCTTTGTTTGATGTATCAAATACTCTAATTTACTTTTCGGTGACTCAAAACTTAAATGAAACGTATATAATTTATTAAGATTATTCAGACTATGCAACCTAAAACTAAAAAATATATCTACGAGTATTATGGACAAGAGGTAAAAAAGAGGAAGAGCTGTGAGTTTTGTTTCTGCAGAATAAACATTTTTTCTTTCTTCTCACAAGGCGTCAAAAATTTCATCCCCATCGCTGTCGGTGGGAAATGTGCTTAAAAGGCTAGCAGCGTTGCCACGTTGGATGACAATGCTTTGGCCTAAAAATTGACCAGCCCTCTGGTCAGGTCTAGAGTCGACCAACCACTGGGCGATACCCCGAAATACTCGATGAGCACTCGGAACCTAGGCCAGAGCACCTCCCTCGGCCCTAGTATTTACTCAAATACAGCAACGCCATCTTGTAAGAAATATTCTTCTTCTTTTCGTGTGGTTAGTAACTAACCTGGTGTCAGAGTTTTAATGCTGCCCATGGGCCTCTGACTTAGCATCACATACTGTCGAGAAATATCTCTCGGGCATGCCGGTTTCCTCACGATGTTTTCCTTCACCGATTTTAAGCAAGTGATAATTATACAATACGCACATGAATCCGAAAAATCAGAGGTGCGTGCCTTGGGTTCGAACTCGATCCCTATGACTTGGCAGTCCGTTGGTCACACCAGTAGGCTATCACTGCTGTAATAAATATTTAAATAATGGTAAAGAATTAATTAGACAATAAAAATTAATGAGACAGATTGACAGTCTGATACTCTTGTCACTTAAACCGTAATGACCCAATTTCCATTTGCAGAGATGTAATTGAAAACCCAAAAATGAATTAACGTTATGAGCAGTAATAACTTACTTAACAACACCGAATAAAAAACTTTTTCACGCAAAAAAGTTGTAATTGATGCCTCTAACATAGAATTATTATAATTTAATCACATCTACTCAATTCTATCGCAAAAAATATAGCCTTTATCAATAAAAATAAACTAGATGTTGAAATATTATTTTGTTAGGCACACGCCAAATCATACTATACAGAGGTACATATATTGTACAGAGGCTAGAACATCAAGCTATCCCAACTGTCAAAATTCCCATTTGAGAATGAACCATAAACCTTTGTTATAAAGTTGAAAAACTTCAAAGAAATTTGACAGATTTGGGTAACTTGATATGCTAGCCTCTGTTCTAAGTTTATTCCTACCCAAAACAAGTTACTTAATGAGATCTATTTCTTCCCAATAATAATTAAACAAACTTAACAACATTTCTATAATACACTCGAGAGCAATGAAGCCGGGTCACTTAAAGAATGTTAAAAATCTCGGAAACTAAAAATGATAGGTTAATGCAATAAATTGTATTTAATAGACAATGTAATACTCCTTAAATGAAAGTAAAAAAAAATATGAGTCACCATACATTTTATTAACACAAAATTACTTAAAGAAAAAAACTGCTGATCTCTCCTTAAAACAAAAATAGGAAACATGAAATTTTTGAACTTTATTACGATTTTCTTGAATTTTAATACTTCGTATTGCCTCCTCGTGCTTCCATTACTGCGTTTACGCGGTTTGGCATGCTGTACACCAAGTTCCTTATACGATTTTGGGGAATATTCTCCCATTCCTCTGTGAGAGCAATTTTGAGCTCACGAAGCGTGATTGGGGGAGGGTTTCGTTGTTTTACGCATCTGCCTAGCTCGTCCCAAGCATGCTCGATCGGGTTGATATCCGGGCTGCGCGCTGGCCACTCCATACGAGTAATGTTCATCTCTTGAAGGTAGTCATTCACAATCCTACCTGTATGAGGTCGGGCATTGTCATGCATAAATATAGCATCCTCACCTAAATTGACCATAAATGGACCAACGTGATCATTGAGGATTTCTTCCACATATCTTACGCTAGTTAAAGAGCCGTTTTCTATGATCACCAGCTCTGTGCGACTTTCAGAAGAAATTCCGGCCCACACAAGTATAGACCCACCACCGTAGGCTACTTTTTCTTCGATGCATGCTTGCTTGAATCTTTCCCCTGGTCTTCGATACACTCTGTGTCTTCCATCGTGCTTGTAGAGCATAAATTTTGATTCGTCGGAGAACATAACTTTTGACCAATCTTCAATACTCCAATTTACGTGGCCCTGGGCATATCTTAGTCTTGAAATACGATGCCGACGCTCCAGTTTAGGGCCGTTTGCAGGTCTAAGGGGTTTTAAGTTAGATTCAGCAAGCCGACGTCTTACTGTCCATGCACTTGGGTTACTTCCTCCGAGGTGTCGAAACTGATTTGTGAGTTCAGTTCCTGTGAGAAAGCGATTTCGAAGCATGGTGTTCACCAAGTATCGGTCTTCTCGTGCTGTGGTACACCTGGTTCTGCCCGTTCCTGGTCTGCGTAGGTTAGAACCAGTTTCTTCGTAACGTCGGAGAACTCTTTGTACTGTTGACAGCGACACACCGACAGTCCTGGCTGTATCGCGCTGACTCCGGCCGGTTTCCAGCATTGTAAGTATTCTGGTGCATTCTTCAGGCGTAAGCGACATAATTTCAGCTTGAATAATGAATATAGAGCACTATCAAAATGGTTTATGTACCCACATAAATGACAGATTACAAACAAAAGCAAAACCAAATGCTGTAATTTCGTAGTTCCATCTTCGAAAGTGGGCCTTTTTCAAATTTGATTTTTTTATGATATAACTTTACAATAACTAAGAAGTTTTAATACCTTCATTTAAGGAGTATTACATTGTCTATTAAATACAATTTATTGCATTAACCTAGCATTTTTAGTTTCCGAGATTTTTAGGATTCTTTAAGTGGCCCGGATTCATTGCTCTCGAGTGTAGTTGTTAGCCTAGTGGTGTGACCGTCGGACTGCCAAGTCTCGAGTTCGAACCCAAAGCACGCACCTCTGATTCTAGGGATGCAAGTGCGTACTGTATAATTATCACTTGCTTAAAATCGGTGAAGGAAAACATCGTGAGGAAACCAGCATGTCTGAGAGATATTTCTCAACAGCATGTGACGCTAAACCAGAGGCCTATGGACAGCATAAAAACTCTGACACCAGGTTAGTCACTAACCACACGAAAAGAAGAAGAGGAACATGTCTATGCAATGTGCCTGATAGGATTTCCCATCGAACAATTTTTTTTTTGTGAAACATATTATTCTCTCTCAGGTCAACCAAGGATATTGTCGGCTGCTTAACTGCGGCAAAAGACAGGCTGGATCGGATTAGTCCTATCGGCCAATATGACAAACTTCTATAAAAACATTCAACGTAGAGATTCCAACCAATCCACATATAATTTTATAATTCATGTATACAAAACATTTTAAAAGAGTAACGGTGGAGTTCCTTGCTCATTCTTCTCGATACGAAACTACCTTTTGAAAGGGGCGACTAGAATCAATTCTATTTCTTGTTCAATTTGACGTTCAAAAGTGCCTTTCTTGTGCCTATTTTAAATAAATGACTTGACTTTGACTTCGACTAACCTCTTAAGAGGGCGAATTTTCAAAAACCCTAGATCTTGTGCAAAATATGGCAGTGCCTTGCCTGTCAATGTAGAATGAATTTAAGAATTTTATTAAGTAGTTGATCTATTTTTTTCCACATCCAAAACTCCGTTCACGCTTAACCAACATTTCGGGCGGTCAGACCCGGGACTTCTGCGCCACTGATCCGAAACAGATGCGCTCAGATTTAGATAAGAACTGATTTTACACGCCGATAACTTGACAATAATTTGAGATAGATACCATTCTGTTATATTGTAGATAATGATGAGCGTAGGGGATTGTTACTAATTGTTATTATTAGTGGTGTCAGCCATTGTATTCTGTAAAAATCTCACCTTGAAAATTTGGTGAAGGGTGTTTGAAGTGAGTTAATAATTAATAATCACTACATAGTATAAAGCAAGGTTGCTTCCCGCGTCCGTCCTAATGTCTGTATGTATGTATGCTTAGATCTTTAAAACTACACAACGATTTTGATGCAGTTTTTTTTAATAGAGTGGCTTTTTTTGACAGAGAGGCTTTCCTTTAAACAGCTTATACTAGGGACCATTTTCAAGCTCTGTACCAAAAATCAATTAAATAGGAGCAGTAGTTTAGTCGCAAATGTTTTTTAAGTTTTTGCCCCGTTTGAACACGATGAATCTTTCCTAACAGCGCTCCGGCGTGCACGCGTCGGTCGGTGCCGCTGCGTTACAAGGTCAGTTTTTATTTACAAAGGGTGGTTGCGTTTTACTCTGATTTGTAAGCTATTTAGTTTGTTTGAAAAAATAAAACGCTAATTTTTGGTGCTTTTTATTTTTATACCGTACCGAGTTAATACTAAACACGTATAGTATAGTATAAGTAGTGTAATTTAATGCCCCTCTGTCATATCAACTCTGTATGTATAATAACATGCAATTTCCGTCACCCACGCGGGCGAAACCGCAGGCAGAATCTAGTAAATAATAAAAGTCAATAATTTCAATTCCCAGCTTTATGAAATGACAGCTGACTTCACTTAAATTGTCACGGATTGATTATTTTTTGTTTTCATAATAGAAAAAAAACCGGCAAAGTGCGAGTCGGTCTCTGCACGTAGCTACAACACTCGCGACCATTCGTAGCACGCATCCAGATCATGCACCCATCCATATATAAAACATAGCTCAGCAGAACCCGTCTTAACCAGTGCTATGCTGTATAGACCAATGAATATGATTGGTAGATATCAAACGCATCCATAGCAACGTAGCATCGCATATCTCTGGTGGAAATTAGGTAGCTTGTTGTTGGGTAGCTGATGAGGTGCTGGTACAGACGCCAGCACATCAAGCTATCCCTAACTGTCAAATTTTCTCAATTAAAAATGAACCTTATGTCTTTGCATTAAAGTTGAAATACTATCAAAGAAATTTGACAGATTGATTGATTGGGAAAGATCAAATAAAATAAAGCAAGTACTTATATAAATGTACGTCTGTATTGGACTAGTGTCGCAGATGGAAGGGAACAGTGTTGCCACTATTTACACAAGGATTTACAATTGATATTGGTGTTGCAAAATAAGAATTAAAATCTCCAACAGAAAGAAGGCTGGGAAATCATCCAATGACTGCTCCCGCTCTGGGTGGAGCGGAAGGGAGTGTCAGACTCTTACTGACTAAAACCCATCCATGTTCCTTCCGTAGCCCTTTATGTTCCGGGGTAGCGGTAACCCTTTCGGACAATCCCGCTTACCCGGCAGGCTTGGCCCTGAGGGGCCCCTTCATATGCTGACATCTCTTTGAGGCGCGCGTGGAACATATACGCGCCGTCCGGCACGGGTCTGGTGCTGATCGGACGGTGAGTCACCCATTACTCACCGCCCGCAGGCCCGCGTCACGTGGCTCCCGACGCCCGGAGCGTCTCCCGCGGCGGCTGGGACGGGAGGACCTTTCTCTCTCCCATCCCGCACAGAAAGGCACCCTAATTGTAACAGACTAGCCCCTTGCGGGATTGTCCGAAAGGGTTACCGCTACCCCGGAACATAAAGGGCTAAGGAAGGAACATGGATGGGTTTTAGTCAGTAAGAGTCTGACACTCCCTTCCGCTCCACCCAGAGCGGGAAAAGTCATTGGACGATTTCCCAGACTTAAAAAGCCCCTAATTACTGGCGAAATGTGAGTACATATACCTACGCAAATAAAGACATGACTAACTTACTAACCTACAAACACCAAAACCTTATTACTAGTGAATGTTGTAACTTAATATTATTATGATGAGTCGATGTTCGAAGCAGACATTTATACTCAGCATTAATTGCAATAACAATTCATTGTTTGTAGCTCAGCTTATTTTGAGACGGAAACGCAACGAGCTTACTGACTACCTATTCAGTTTAGACCTAATATTTTTTGAGGAAATATGACCTCACAAAAAGGAAATGATTTGATTAAATTGTGAGAAATATCCATACGAAACTAACTTTTGGAAGGTGCATGTAGAATTAACCCATTAGATGTTCGCCTTTTAGAAGCCGTTTGCTTATAAGAGCTCGAAGATTTATTCGATTATATTTACTGTAGTTTCGAGAGAATTTTTCTTATGAACCTATGGGGTCCATACTACATTTGAGGGGTTAATCCTATTTGCTTGAGAAAGCCGGTAAAAAGTGCCATAAAACAAATATAATATCATGGCATGATTAAGGAACAAACATCCAACCATAAAAACACCCAATGGGTTATATCGCAATTTTGAGACATGAAGTACAATTACAATTCAAGGTACAATTTGTCTACGGATTCATAAAAGAGACCACGCAAAAATATTGCCTAGTTACATTGACAGAAAACGTCCAGAAAATAAGAAATATATTTTGAATGACTTACCTATCTTTGTGTTCAGCCTGCCTGTCTCGCTGTCGCCTGTTTTTGAACCAATTTGAAACCTGCAAGCATAATCATAGGAATTAATTAAAATAAACAATAATGCCACCACATTTTACTGTATACTAGCTTCCACCCGCGGCTTCGCCCGCAAAATATGTCGACAAATTATACACATAAACCTTCCTCTTGAGTCACTCTATCTATTAAAAAAAACCGCATCAAAATCCGTTGCGTAGTTTTAAAGATTTAAGCATACATAGGGATATAGGGACAGAGAAAGCGACTTTGTTTTATACTATGTAGTGATAATCAAATTCTACCAACTAAACAGACAGCTGTGCTGCTGGGGAGTTTGTTGCGCCACTTCTTCTACCCAGCTAAAGCACTAGGAAGTGGTGAAAGGCGGGCATTTTGGGGGACTGTCTTATATAACGACGTTCAAAAAGTGCAGATTTTCAGCCTAGTTTGAATAAATGTCTTCATGAATTACCCCCTAGTTAATAAACGTTGTATATCGTCTGTAGAGTTACACAACGCTTTCGTTTTCTTTTTGAAATGTAAAATTTTTGACGACTGAAAGAGAGAAATCAATGTGTAACTATTCTCCTGATTTAATACGTTTAGTAGTAAAGGGGTTGCTGATGGACAAGGACCAACCAATAACTATGGTGTAATTTTTGTTTGTCCCCAATCCCAGATAGATATTTTTCCTAAGGAATTACATGCCCTTATTTTTATATATTTTAAAACAAATAAAAGCGACGTTGCTACGCTTGCCGGGGTTGCCCGTGGATGGGTGGCCATCTTTATATACCGAGGCTCCTCCGTGCCTCGAAAAGTAATACGTTAAGCCGTTGGTCCCGGCTGTCATTTGTGCAACTTTGACAGTCGTTACGGGTCGTCAGAAGCCCGAAAATTTGACAGCCAGTCGTACCAGAGGGTATTGTAGTGCCCAGTTACTGGGTTGTGGAGGTCAGATGGGCAGTCGCTCCATGTAAAATACTGGTATTTAGCTGCATCCGGTTAGACTGGAAGCCGAACCCAACATAGTTGGGAAAAGGCTAGGCAGATGATGAGGTTTTAAAACAAATAAATACATAGTGAGTGTATATATCACAAGTATATCTTCAGTAACCCTATACGTTCAGTTTGAGGAAGCGGTGTCGAGTTGCCGGCGACCACAAGTGACCGTCTGCGAGCGGCGCGGGCGCATGCACCGCCATGACTAACTGCTCTGATGAGGTTTTTTGTTTATTATTATAATCATGATTGTTGTATTGAAAGGTAGGCAGAAAGATAAGTGACAGTAATGCCTTTTTTTTTAAGGCTGGGAATCATCCAATGACTTCTCCCGCTCTGGGTGGAGCGGAAGGGAGTGTCACTCTCTTACTGACTAAAGCCCATCCATGTCCCTTCCTTAGCCCTTTATGTTCCAGGGTAGCAGTAACCCTTTCGAACAATCCCGCTTAGACAGTAATGCCTTTTTTCTGTATTCACTCCGTCAGCATCTGACCTGTCCCCCCCCCCACCCCTAAGGGTGTATATCAGGGAGGAATTCCAGACTTTCTTTCTGAGATTCGAGGAATATGCTTTTTTTCCACACGCAGTATGTATATGACAAAGATTTGGATTTTCTTCGTTATCAAAATGGATATGGATGGGTATCCGAAATAATTATCAAAACCCTAAGCACAGACGTCTTTTAATTCAGCGGGATTGTTCGAAAGGGTTACCGCTACCCTGGAATATAAAGGGCTAAGCAAGGAACATAAATGGGTTTTAGTCAGTAAGAGTCTGACACTCCCTGACGCTCCACCCAGTGCGGGAAGGGTCATTTGATGATACCCCACCCTCAAAAAATAAAAAAGGCGCCTATTAATGCGCTAAGATTCGCTAATTACAAAAATATCACTTGATTAAGTAGATGCAAGATTACAATATGGAAACGCGGCATTCATCTCTATTCAAAATCATCGCGCCTAGTTTCGCTCAAAGGGAATGATAGAGTAGAGATAGAGATAGGTTAGATTAGTATTTATACCTACATAACGCTAGTTAAGTTGAATGTAATAGAGCACAAGAATATTGCCATCAACCGGCCCCAAAAACAGACAATTGCTGACCTGGGAATCGAACCCAGGACCTCATGTCCAGCAGTAGCGCTTGCGACCAATAGACCAACGAGGCATTAATGTCAATTTCAAACAGTATTAGCTCTTAGCAGTCATCTTAGTAGCTACCCCGATAGAAATGATTTTGAGAAACGGAGGATGGATTTTAAGACAATACTTTCGCCTTTTAACCCATCCATCGCTTCTTTCACCACTAAAAAACATCGTGAGGAAACCGGCAGGTCCTAGAACATCTAACATCCACAAACCCGCTGGGACCGCGTGGTGGATAATGACACACTCCCTCTCACAGCACAGAGAGGGGCCTATGTCCCGGCAGTGGGGACATTATAGGCTGATTATAATCCTTTCTTTGATCTTCCTCTATCACCATAATACTTAAAATGAACTTACTTGTACAGTAGTAAGACCCGTGGTCTCTGCTAGCTCTCTCTTCTCTCGAGGAGAAGGGTATGGGTTGTGGAGATACCAGTCTCGAAGAACTGACCGGGACTTTTCCTGGAGAAAAGATTTCAGCTTTAGTTTAAATCAGCCTTGCCCGCCCCCTTGTGGGCGCTACAGGCCTTAAGGGGGACAGTAAGAGATCCAGAAAAAAAATGGGGGCGTTGTGTAGGTAGAGGCTTCGGGTGCGATTTGTAATTTCATTAAGATAGTAGGATTTAAGTACAGAGGCCAGCACATCAAGTTACCACAATCTGTCAAATTTCTTTGATAGTATTTCAACTTTATTGCAAAGACATAAGGTTCATTTTTAATTGAGAAAATTTGACAGTTAGGGATAGCTTGATGTGCTGGCGTAAAAAAATATTTATTTCCAAAGTGGGCAGTAGACAAAACAAGTATGGGAACTCCTGGTTTAAATAATTAATGATGGCAACACGTAGGTAAGTTAATGCGTGGATACAATTATTTTATCTACAAGGTATTGGTTCGTTTCAAATTTGCAGACAACGGCTGCAGATTTGGAGCTAGTATAAAGGGTTTTTGTTTTTGTTATTGCGAAATATTTTATTGTAACCACGTTACTGTGGGGTAGATGCTTCAGCGTGAGGAGCCCGTTGCTAAGCAATAACTGCTGCACTGGTCAAGCCATCAGGTTAATCTACGCTTGCCGGGGTTGATCCGTGGATGGGTGATCATCATTGCATACACACTCGTAGGCATCTATTTAAAGACGATAAAGGCCTATTGTCTAGCAAGGAGCTCGTGGCTAAGTTATAAAAGCCGCACGGATCGACCCATCAGGTTAAGCTACGGTTGCCGGGGTTAGTCCGTGGATGGGTAACCATTTTAACATATCGAGACACCACCGTGACTTGGAAAGCACGTTAAGCCGTTAGTCCTGGCTCTTTTACAGTCCTTACGGGTCGTCAGAAGCCCGAAATTCTGACAGCCAGTCTTACCTAGTTACTGGGTCGTGAAGGTCAGATAGGAAGTCACTCGATGTAAAATACTGGTATTCAGCTGACGGTTAAATTGGAAACCCTGAGAAACGAACCCGATGTTCCCTCTCACACCTGCGCTGGGGGTAGAATGGAAGCCCACACCAACACAGTTGGGAAAGGATTAAACAGATTGACTTACTTTAAAACAATAAGATGTCTCCTCCCCATCCCATATGGTCCGAGGTAGAGGAAACTTGCGCCGCACTCGGTACTTGCCGACGGCACCCAGCGGCCGGCCTCGTAGCCTCTCTGCTTCCATATAGTGTGCTGGACAATCAAGAAAAATTATATTAATTTTAATTGGAATACCAGCACCACATAAACGAGGAGCTGGAGTGGAGCAGTGGCCCAGGGGTATCGGATCAAATGAAATCATTCTTCTTCTTTTCGTGTGGTTAGTGACTAAGCTGGTGTCAGAGTTTTAATGCTACCCATGGGCCTCTGACTTAGCTTCACATGCTGTTGAGAAATATCTCTCAGGCATACCGGTTTCCTCACGATGTTTTCCATCACCGATTTTTAAGCAAGTGATAATTATACAATACGCACATGAATCTGTAAAGTCAGAGGTGCGTGCCTTGGGTTTGAACTCGAGACCTAAGACTTGGCAGTCCGACGGTCATACCACTAGGCTATCACTGCTTCTTATTTATTTACTATTTATTTCTTTGCAAACATTGGTTGTAACTACATGGATGTTTCAATAAAATAAGGGTTCTCCATATTTTGCCATCATGGGCATGCCTATAAAAAAACCACAACAGTTTTTTATTTATTTTTACAGATTTACAATTGAAATTAGAATAAACCAAAAAAAAAAATGAAGGTACCAACACTCCAGAAAGATATTTAAAAGAAAAACTAAACTATGTCAATTTTAAATTAAATGTCAAGCCAAGTCATCATCAAATACCAAATAATTGAAATCCAATGTACTTTTCCAAACTCAGGAGTCATAACTTCAAACCGAGACAGTCACTTTACTTTTTGTAAGTAATTTCATCACTAGAAATCATCGTGAGGAAACCAGCATGTCGTAGGACCAAAAATCTGAAGACGTGCACATGTGCCAACCCGCACTGGGCCTACGGTTGATTATGGCCCAGTACCTCTCACCGAGAGGAGGCCTGTGTCCCAGCAATGGGAATATACGCTTATTATGATGATGACAGCATAAACAGCAAAGCTTCTCTGATACGCCAGACTCGGGAAATGCGAACTGAATCCTAAGGATGATTTCTGGGAGGCTTTTGAGATGTGCTTGGGAGATTCCAGCTTCACCTGACAAGATAACACTTCTTTCTTTTTCCTGTGGTTAGTAACTAACCTGGTGTCAAAGTTTATATGCTGCCCATAGGCTTAGCTTCAAATGCATGATGATGACACTATGAATATTGTTCACATGAGTATTTCAAGTATGAATTACATATCTGTCTTAGACGTATCACGGGATCCTGGGGTCCCGGACCTTTGGAAGGCGTACGAGGGGACGAAGCCAACTCACAGAGGCCCTTAGACAATTATAAATGATGAGCAAGACAACACTAGAAAGAGATACTATAGGTACTCATCCTTTTTCATGTGCCACCAGTAGTACCGTCCAGGTCACCTTTCTGGGGACTGAAATTCCAGTAATTTTCTAATCCAGTCTACGGTATCCTCACCTTTAAGCCACAGATTCTGCAGCTTGGGATGGTTATGTGGACTGAAGGTGTGTGACTCCAGCAGGCGGTACAACTCCTTGAAGTTCCCTCTGTGGAAGGCCACCATCGCTTTCGCTTTGAGCACTGACTCGTGTGCATGGAGCCTTTCGCACGCTGGCAGGGACCAGAGGAAGCGGCCTAGTCGCTCGATATTGCCCGCTTGTTGCAGGACCTGGGGAGAGAAAGAGGAAAGTGATGATTTTGGGGATTGGCCTGCTTTCCTCCTCATACCTGTCAGTAGGTGGAAGGACCACCGTCGGTTTTGCTAATTTAGCTTTAAGTAAGTAAAACTGTGTTGCATTGCAATACACCTTTTTTGAGTGTGGGATATCATCCAATGACTTCTCCCGCTCTG
This sequence comes from Hyppa rectilinea, assembly GCA_951799385.1. NCBI lineage: Eukaryota > Metazoa > Arthropoda > Insecta > Lepidoptera > Noctuidae > Hyppa > Hyppa rectilinea. Next base: position 11,031,064 of record OX637325.1, on the reverse strand, counting down.
GGTGGAGCGGAAGGGAGTGTCAGACTCTGACTAACTAAAACCCATCCATGTTCCTTCCGTAGCCCCGTGTTCCAGGGTAGCGGTAACCCTTTCGGACAATCCCGCTTACCCGGCAGGATGTTGCTATACCTAACACGTTGTTTTGAGATTTATTTGTAAAGGTGTATACAAATTAGGTATCTAGTTGTGTATATTTCTTCCTATAAAGTTATTTTGACGATAAAGGCTCCCGCTGATCCGAGGCGACGCGATTCTGGTAAAACAATTTACATGAAGTTTTCATAGAAATGGTTCTGCTAGAGTCGCGTCATGGCGCAGTCGCGTCACACTTGATAACCCTAATCCTTCTTAAGATTAGCTTGCAGCGCTGAATCAGGATGTTTAGGGATCGATCGATATAGTTATTGATCGATCCGTAAAACAATTTGAGCTGGGTACAATATCATTTTTATTGTAAGTCAGACTGGGGATTACTGAAATAAGCCCTATACCTAATTATAAGTGGATTTTCATTGACAACTTTCTAAAATCAAAATTAAATAAGTATGTTTTATGTTTATTCCTGTTTATACGCTTTATGTTTACGCGCTAAATCTGCGAAACTGTTAGCGAAATTAAAAACAAAACACCGTATTTTCGACACAAAACAATTTCTACTGAGACTATTGTCATTCTCGAACCGTTGAGTCAAAAAATTGGCAAAGATCCCGTGAATTCCCGTGCAAGCGCCATATTTATTTAGAGTATCTACCTACAAAGTATTGGTTTAGGCACCGGATGTCCTTGCACATGTGCGCCTGCGCAAATAGCCTGATATGGCTGTTTGTGACCACCCCCGGGCCGTTGACGGGTTGAAAACGAAAGGAAAATTTTTTTGATGTCGCAAATTCTACGTTTTTATAAATTGGCACAAACATCATCATCTGCCTAGCCTTTTTCCCAACTATGTTGGGGTCGGCTTCCAGTCTAACCGGATGCAGCAAATTAAATTGGCACAATAAAGTTATACTTTAGTTGGCACAATATATTTTATACAGGCAATACTTGAGAGATTTATTTTTTCTAGTACACAAACAGGAAGTATAAATTATTTACAATGTTTCTCCTGCCCTTATCCGAATTTATTTGAGGTCGGCGCAACATGTCTTCTATACTTCTCTATTATTAGACTGCCTCATTGGTCAAGTAGTCGCAAGCAGTACTGCTGTGCACGAGGTCCTGGGTTCGATTCCCGGGTCGTGCAAAATATTATTGGGGTTTTTTCATCTGAAATTTCTGAGTAGCAGCCCGGAGTCAGGGTCTGTGCCCGGTAATAGGCTAATCCTCTACATGGGACTCAAACATAGTTGGCGAAATGTGGGTGTACTAATATATGTGCACTTCTGCCTAGCCGTTCGGCATCAAAGGCGTGATATTATATTAACTTTTCTATTAGTCGTCGGTCAGTCTCACCCACAGATATAGATAGACATAGATAACGCAAGTATCACGATCTGTATGAAAACCAAGCGTGCCATTTTTTGACTACCTATTATGACGTCACAAGCACTATTTAGTGATGTATGATGATCGAAAACCAAGCGTGCCTTTTTTTGACTACCTATTATGACTCACAAGCACTATTTAGTGATGTATGATGATCCGACTAGCGCTGTATACCGATGCAGACTGAGCGCGAAAGTGACCACTTACGATTTTTGTACGTAAGCTAGGCACGCGAATTAGTTGCTCTTGCGTTATCTATGTCTATCTATATCTGTGGTCACACCCTTCATCTCAGTAGTCACACCCTTTCTAGCCATAATATCATCTTTTGCGCATACCATGACATCCGATTTTTTTCTACTAGTACCCAAGTCTTTGACAGTCAAACCCGAAAATCTGACAGCCAGTCTTACCAAGGGGTATCGTATTACCCAGGTTACTGGATTGTGGAGGTCAGATAGGCAGTCGCTCCGTGTAAAATACTGGTATGCAGCTGTATCCGGTTAGAATGGAAGCCGACCCCAACATAGTTGGGAAAAGGCGTAGGTAGATTGATTGACCTAAGTATTATTACCCGAAACTGGCATGTCCTGTAACCAAAAATTCAAAGTCATGTCTCAGCTACCCGTACTGGGTATTCACGTATTCACTGTTTTCATTTTAAAAACTAACTTTTCTGACGTCTGATCATTCATGATTACGTGGAAGAAAATTAACATAATATAATGACAGTTACTGGTATAGATAAACTGTCAAAAATTCCAAACTATAACATGGACAAAGAAATTTTGCAATTCATTGTTTGACCCAAAAAATACGAAAAATATAGCGAAATTTTCCGACAGGATATCACCGTTAAGAAAGAACAGAAATAGTTAATATTCTACATTAACAGTCATTATTATTATTATTATGTTTCAATAGCAGCCCGGAATCTGGATGTATGGCCTGTTGACGACAATAGGCTCGCCTCTAATTGCCCTTTCCATAAGTTAGTTTCGTATGGCGAAGAATAGGCAAAAAACTCCGCCGTTACTCTTTTAAAATAAAATGTTGATCGACTCTTCACGTGACCAGAGGGCTGTCCTATTTTTTGGTCAAAGAATCAGCATTGCCATACAACGCGGCAATGCTGCCAGCCTTTTGGGAACTTTTCCTGTTGGGAACTTTTCGATGTGGACGAATTTTTTGATGCTCTATAATTATCATACATATTATTTCGGTACTTACATATTATTATGAATATTTAGCTTTTAAATGTAAATATGATTATATTTCTTGCAACCTGTAAATGTTATGTGTAGGTACTAATAAATAAATTTTACGATGTAAAAAAATGCTTTACAATTATTTGTATAAGTACAGACGCCAGCACATCAAGCTATCCCTAACTGTCAAATTTTCTCAATTAAAAATGAACCTTATGTCTTTGCAATAAAGTTGAAATACTATCAAAGAAATTTGACAGATTGTGGTAACTTGATGTGCTGGCCTCTGTACATGAATTATAACATAATATGTGAAGACAATACAACACCCAGAATAAAAATACTACACCGCAAAAGGCACGTAACAGGAACTGACGGACGCTAGTGATGGCGCCAAACACGTAGCCGTATTCTGGGACGAGTCCATTTAGATTGACACGCTAAGAAGAATGAAAACAAAACACACTCGGAAAACCCTAAAGCACCGCGTAGTTAACAAACACAACCCCTCGAATCTCATTATCTACACCGGGCGCATCGCAAATTATTGTAACCGATACCAGCCCATTAGAGGGTTGATCCCATTCAATTCGTGCTCAACGCCATGACGACCATTTTATTGATGTAATGGAAAATGAAGGTGATGGCTGTTAAAATGATGGTATTAAATGTGTGGCCTATGTTAGGGGATTACTTATTCGGTTTTTATAACTAATCAAATCTTTGGTTTGGAAGAGGTGTTAGATCTATGTGCAATTGTGCATTGTGCAATAGAGACACAAGGAAAATGCATGTGTATAAATGAAAGGAAGCCGTGACTGATTGACTGTCATAATATCAATGCACTGACGCAACTAACATGGGACTAGGAACGTGAAGTTTAGAGAGCACTAAGAAGGGATTTTTGGAAATTTGGCCTTTAAGGGGGTGAAAGGGTTTCAGCGAGATTGTTCGAAGGATAGTGGCGCTACAATAGTGACGCTACAACGTGGCGCTACAATAGTGACATTTATTTAACACACAGTAGGGCTATTGCCCATTGATCATTATAAATGTTGATAGGTAAATTTTATATAATATAAATAGCTAATCGAAAAAAAAATGTAAATAAAATCATTTCGCCTACTTTTTGCAGTTGTTTCGTTCTTATAGTATTGATTATTCGTTTTAATTGCATTGCTGCGAATGTTATGATCTGTAACCCCGGCAAATGACCGCTGCGCGACAGTTCTTTAAGTACAGGTTGCTCCAAGATGTTATATTAAAGTCTGTCCCTAATGTCCCTTATCAACTACATAGAAATCATTGAAGACGCCCGACTGCTAAGTATTTAGAAATGTCAAAGTCAAATCATTTATTTCAAATAGACACAAGAAAGGCCCCTTTTAAAAGGTAGTTTCGTATGGAACGTCACTTCACTTTCAATTATAAAAATTAAGATTTGATATTCAGATATTTTTTATTTTTATTTTGACGTCTAACCTTACGGTCGATGATTTCGATCATACCATTAAATGATTCTACAACTTCATTAATTAAAAACATTTTCAACGAAACCGGTCCTCAACACAGACATACCTACCACATCTCTCCCAAATTAAATTACTCAGCGATACTCCATTGGTCCTTCGAACCCCAACTCCGGCCCTTCGCCACACCCCCTCCGGGTAACCGGATATCCGGGTGGAAGCCCTGTCGCCAAGGTTACCTACCCTGTTTGTTTTGTCTAACTCTAAGTTTGTACTCTGGTGTTTTAAGGAAGGAGTTTTATTCCTTAACGCGTTGTTTATGGTTACCTATGTACGAGTATCTATAGATGTTAGACTACTTCTATAATCAAACTGCCTAGCCTTTTCCCAACTATGTTGGGGTCGGCTGCTAGTTTAACCGGATGCATCTGAATACCACTATTTTTCATGGAGCGACTGCCTGTCTGACGCCCACTTCCCAGTAACTGAGTAACACGATGCCCCTTGGTAAGACTGGATGTCAGACTTTCAAGCTTCTGACGACCTGTAACGACTGATGACAGCCGGGACTAATGGCTTAACGTGCTTTCCGAGGCACGGAGGAGTATCGTTATGTAAAGATGGTCACCCATCCGCGGACCAACCCCGGCAAGCGTAGCTTAACCAGATGGATCGGTTCATATGGCTGTTATTACTTAGCCACGAGGTCCTCTTAGACTACTACTATAGTCTATGGTAAAAAAGTATGAGAGTAAATGCTACGGAATCATAATCATATCAGTCGGTCGATTCTGTTAGAATCTCTCCGTGAAAACGTAGGTTAAGTGAGCGTGAAGTGAGTTCCTCCTAACACTACTAATAGCTGACTTGAAACTCACCTGCGTTTTCACGGCTATATTATTTTAGAGAACAGCACTTTCCGAAAAAAATTCATTGGGTGCGTGAGTCCAGCCGAAGGTAGACGCGACCTCTGGCAAGAATTCCTTAAGCCTCCTGATTTCTTCGCTGAACCATCAGAAAGCCTCCCATCTAGGCACAAGCTACCGTGTCTTACTTGGAAAACCTTAAACAAAGTCCGTACCCAAGTAGGTCGCAGTCAGGACAACCTCCACAAGTGGGGGTTCATAGATGGCTCAGATCTCCGATGTGTACGCGGCGTCTCTCCACAGACAATGGCTCACTTCCCATCTTGCACTGCATGCCCCGTCACATGCACACGTGAGGACCTAATGGCTGCGTCAGTGAGCGGTATCGACACGCTAAGAAGAAGAAGAACAGCACTACAGGTGGAATGACAGCTGACTGCAGCTCACGTCGTCCAAGTCTTCGCGGTGAATTTTTCACAGTACAGAACGGATGAACCATAAACGAACCTCAGTCCACTCGCTTTGCAGTTGCAATTACTATAAGCTCTTCTAATCCCGACTTAGGTGAACAACTTACTGACGACTGACGTGACAGCAGGCAACGTGGACGGATTTAGCTTAGCCGTAGTACGTAGAGTACATAAATACTCCGCAATGTACACTACGAGTACAGAAACAATCGTAAAACGTTACCTGATTAGGGTTATGCGTGCTTGTCGTCAAGTCTAGATTTAGCTTGTTAGGGCTCAAACTCAATGCATTTATTTCCAATAAACCAATAACAGGCACTTTTGAATTGTCAAAGGGTCGGTTAGTCGGAAAGATGAAGCTAGTTGCCCATTCCAAAGCAGTAGGTACCTAAGGAGAAGAAAGGGCAAGAAACTCCACGGACACTCTTTTAAATCAATATAATTATTACAAAATCTGGGTTACATAATTCATGTTGAAATTAAAAACAATTCAAAAATTAAATCAAATATTCAAAAAGCCGTAAGCTAAGGGATGACACAGTGACAGTCAAAAACCTAACACAGTGAACTCTTTCTAAATCGCTTACGTTACTATTAATGGACCTACATAATTCACAGTTCTCGGAATGCTGACCCAGCCACTTAGTATGAACTCATAACATTGTAAGCAGTCAATTGTTTTAAGTTATTTGTTTATTTAAGCAAGATTTAATAATACGTGATTATGGGGCGCAAGCGGTTTCTTTTTTTAGATGTAAGGCCTATTTAAGAGCAGTGGTGAGCCTGTGGTAACTGCCCGACTAGTTTTAGGTCGTAAGTTCGAACCTAGACAGGTACTTTAATTTGTGTATTTTAGTAGTTTCAAGAAATATAATCACATTTACATTTAAAAGCTAAATGTTCATAATAATATGTACAGAAATAATATCATACATCAAAAAATTCGTCCACATCGCTGTCAACAGGAAAAGTGCCTAAAAGGCTTGCAACATTGCCGCGTTGTATGGCAATGCTGATTCTTTGACCAAAAAATAGGTCAGCCCGTGTCACGTGAAGAGTCGATCGCCGAACCGCTTGTCGATATCTCGAAAAACTTAGTGGGCACTCGGACCCATGACTTTGTGTATTGAATTTTATTACCATTGCTCTCAAGGAAGGAAGACATCGGTAAGGAAACCGGTATGTCCTAGAACCAAAAATTCCAAGACATGTGACAACTACCAACCCGCACTGGGCCCGCGTCGGCGTCGTAGATTACAGCCCACTCCCTCTCAAAGACAGGAGGCCTGTGTCCCAGCACTGGGAACATTATAGGCTGATTATGCTATATTCAGACCTGGATACAAACAAACAATAAGGCCGACGGATATGGGAAGTCCAATTTTTGCTTCCTAAACTTTCTTTATATAGAGTTCAGAGTCGTTCGGAATTCCGCTATGAAATTCCGCATAGTCTCGGCCTTCTATTATTCCTTCAATAGGTGTTGAAACGTGGCCAATTTCGGCCAGTGCGTACACAAACGTTAAAATAACGAAAATACGCGCGGTTATATGCGTCCATCGTAAAAACACGTAGTTACGTAAACAAAACAAATGAATTCCGCCGCCTGCGTTTAGTGGCCATGTTTTCTAAATAAATAACTACTGAAGTTTTCTGTATGATTCGGATTAAATATGCATTTGTCTATTGGCTATGGACAACGCAGTGGAACTCTACAGATCCACTACAACCTGTGTGGTTCTTTCCTCAAAAAAACATTCTAAACTCTAATCTACGTGGTCCTGACATGATCTGACCAAGATTATGTCTGACTTCTATTTTTTCTCGGGGGTGGTCACTTGGTCAGATAGAAAATGTCGACTTTATTTTATCGAGTTTTTTTTTGTATGACGTGTTACGTGTTTGTTAAAGTGATTCCGAAATCCAAATTACAGAATAAACTATAGCATTTAATGTCAAACTCAATCTCAAAGTGACTTATCTGCTGATATCCGAGTAGAAAAATGTCAAAATCCGAAATTCGACCTCAGATTTTGTCGTTGGTTGGTTGGTTTAGTGCTACCCAAAAAGAAAAGTGTGTTCCTCTCTCTTAACGCCCACGTCATGAATAAATTCTTATAATTAATTTAGAGAACATTTTATCTTATAACCGTTAATAAAATTTCATTCCCACCAATTATTAATTTTATTTACTGTTCATGTTATTGGATAAAGCTTACCTCGCAAACGCACGCCACTTGCTCCTGTGTGAAGCCGAAACTCGGCAGGGGAGCATCTCTAGGGGGGCTCGACTCCCGCTGACCCCATTCGGGGCCCCCCAACATGTCCAAATGCTCGTCTCCAGCCACTTTGACACAATTTCACACCAATTTATGCGAAAAACCACCAAAAATGGCAATCGACCACCACAGTTCACAATAATTTACAAAATGGCATTCACTATCCCGCGCTTTACCAATTTTTTTTAATCTATGGTTTTTTCGACGAGAATAACAGTGCGTTCAAAAGTCAAGTGTTTGCACTCCCACTGTTTTTTGAAAATACTTTAAACGGTAAATAAACATTAAAAGGCGGCAGTCCCAAAAATGTTTAAACAAAAGCGATCACCTTTTAAACGGCGATTACTTATTTGTGTTCCGATTTCGAAAATGGCCTGAAGTTTGTTTATGAATACGAGTGAGTTGTATTTAGAGTCAACTTTTTTAATTTTATTTTTTAATTCACTCCCAGTCTCTGTCTGGATAAAGTCCGTTTACACCATGCGTTATTTTTGTTTGAGTTAAATGCTTTTAAAATTATTATTTGGTTGATGTATTTCACTTCGTTATTGGTTTTCTCTTCTTTTTCATTTTACTTTAATTACTGCAGACGGCCGCTGAGTTCACCTGCAACAACAGAAAGTTATATTTTAATAAAATTAATGTTGCATTTCAGAACAACAAAACGAAGGGCTCTTAAAAACTAGGTATACCATGCTTTCGTAGATATACAGAATAAAAAGTGATTTTTAGTAGACACGCATACGCGTAAAAAAATAAGGTTTGCTACAAAGAGGTGTCATCACTTCATCATCATTCTTAGCGGATTTCACTTAAAAACCTAATAACTACAATAAGGAATTCGAGAAGAAGTAGAAAGGCACAGTTCTTAAAGAGTTTCGTTTTTTTTCTTTTTTTTTTTGCTATAGTGTAATGTTAAATAATAAATACATATTGTATTTAACATTTTCTTCTGTAAACAAAATCCTTCATAAATATTGTTCATTGTCCAACACATTTTGCACGTTGAACTTTCAACCAAGGTATATTGACAGCTGTCGAAATCCCATTGCTTATTATTAATGTTATACATGAAGTTACATCAAATTGACGTATAAATAACATAGTGCCTGGGGTGCGTTAAAAGAGTCTATACCTATTTCCACCGCACACTATGCGCTTGGGCAGTCAGGATTGCTTGGTCAGTCGGGCTTTGCGGACAAGTCAATATTTTTCCCACTGAACGGGTTATTGTATTTGTGCTTCTTTGACAGTCGTTACCGATCGTCAGAAGCCCGAAAGTCTCGACATCCAGTCTTACCAAGGGATATCGTATTACCCAGTTACTGGGTTGTGGAGGTCAGATAGGCAGTCGCTCCATGTAATATACTGGTATTCAGCTGCATCCGGTTAGACTGGAAGCCTACCGCAACGTAGTTGGGAAAAGGTTAGGCAGATTGATTTTGATTCGTTATTCTATCATCAAGTCTAAAGAGATCCAGAGAGGTTTACTTTTCATATATTTTTACATTTTTCATAATGCTTATTCTGGCTCAATAGAAGTATAAATAGATTCAATCAACATTATATGTTATTTTTTTACCTCCTTTAATTACTATCCCACTGCAGGGTAAAGGCCTCCCCTAAGTCCTTCCAGGTAAATTTCCCCGCGCCATCTTGAACCAGCCCAGCCAAAACTATTATTGGTAAATTACTAAAAACCCGTAGCCATTATAAAGACTAGCATTCACGAGCAACTAACGTCATTATTAATCAAAATTATTCTTCGTACGTGCACCAGTTTACATTGATCTATACATTTGTATATAATTATTCACTTAGTCAGTCTTCAGCTGCTTCCATCATGGCTTAAATAAACGTGATTTATTAACTGAACTAGCAACCGCATCTAAAGATAATCTATAACAAGATAGGTAGTTCATTAATATTGATTAGCATTAGGGAAAGGCCAAGAATTGACCCTTGTGGAACTCCCACCGTTTTGATGATAAACTCCTATCAACAGAGATGTTACGACGTTTTATCATAAGTGTTTTTATTTGAATCAGAAATTGATTCAACTTTGAAGTAAGTAAGTAAGTATTAACTCGAACTAGCGTGGATGTCGGAGTATCAACTGAGATGGACGTTGGCATAAGCCTGTCCTACTTCAGCAGTTGCCTGCGAATTCTGATGGGTTGATGATTCTAAGTTGATTTGACTGATGATTGTTTGGTATCGAATTTCATTAAGTTTTAACGATCGATTTGTTTCTAAATATTGACAGAAGATCCACAGAGTGTCGCGTCAAAGTAGTTTAAAGTTGTTTTGGAGATAAAACCGGATTCGGTATTGTCTTTTTAAATTGTTACACAAAAACATTTTCTGAAAATCAAACGGTTATTTCTAACAAGAATCCATTTAAACAAATAATTCACAATGAATTCATTCCTCACATAAAACCCCAGTGTCAACCACATTTAATCAATTTCTCATCGCAATCACCCACAAAATCTTTTGAAAGAAGGCCCCACCATCAATTTTCCATATTTTTATTACCAAAAAAACACACAGTCACGTACTTTGAAGCATTACTAAGATTCACTGACGCGACAACGCAAGATTTAGTACAAAATTCTATAAAACAATCCAAAATTTTGTGTTACAAAGCCTAAAATACTCTTTAAAGACAAAGCTTGCTTCTATTTCTGTCTCTTTCCCTTTTATTAGTGTAATAAAGCGTGAGAGAGACGCAGGAGGGTCGTCAGGGGGCACGATGTTAAATGTTTGGTGTTTTAAGTAATTTTTATCATCGACACGATCACAAGGGAGGCCTCCTTGATATATGGAGTTGACGGGTTAACAGTGATGTACATTTATTGTCGATGGTTCTTGTTTTTTTTTTTGTTTGTTTCAGTTCTTGTTTTAGCGAGTGAATTGTGTCATAGAGACAACGAGACATTTTTAGTTGTTCTACCTTTGGTTTTTGTGTTTTATTTTCTGGAGTTCGTTGACACTGTGTTCGACATTGGTCGACAATCGTTATTTTGTCTGTAAAACTGTTATAACCTCATTTTTACCAATTATTTCATAGAAATAATTAATGTGTTTTGTTCACAGAACAGCTGTGAAGCTTATATAAGTAAAGAAATAAAAAGAAAAAGCTCATTCTCCGTAATAGGGTCACTTTGTGAAAAACATCGGACGTCACAAAACGTTCGAGACAATCCGAAACGTCTTCAAAATAATTTAAATTTAGAATCATTGAAGAAATTTAGGTTGCGTTTTGTATTTACATTGTAACGTATTTGGATGCGTTCCAAATGATTCTATTCCTCAACTCGAATACTTTAAGATACTCATATTCCTATATTTCTTAATAGTACGCAAAAGATATTCAGAGAGAAAACGAATGCTGTTTTTTCTTTGTCATTTGAATATTTGAAACCTGTCAGGGTTATTAGTTTCAATTTAATTCCGTAAGCTCTTTTATCTATGATCAAAAAGATAGAGATCGTTAGCAGAATGACATGAACAAGGATCGTTATATTATAAATGAAAATTAACTTATAAAATGCAAAAGATATAAGATAACAATCTCTTAAAATGATCTAAAGTTAAGCTAATTATATAAACAAAAATAGATAAAATACGAATATTTTTCCATAATGAGTTTATACCTCCTTAATTTTGCAAGGAGACACATTTCCAAGAGGAGATACACAGTGCTAGAGACGTTCCATCATAAACTAACTATAAAACTGTAATCCTCCAATTAACATTCCCTTACCCCGTTTTGTAGGCGCCACTACACAATATTTTACATTAATAACGACAATCGATATCGCGGACCGCATCACTATTACCCCACGTGGTGTCCGCGATCCTTATCGCGCAACACCAGCTGTAAAACGCAAGATTTATCGATATTTTACCACTCCACGATGGTCGAACAAATCACGGCACTATTTAGCGATTTGATTTTTCGATATACCAATTATTCGGTCTTGAGTTTTGTCGACGTGTTTTTTTCGGAGATAAAATTCTGTTTTGACCGATTTCGTGCTGATAAAATGTCTGAATTAATTAATTGGTTTAAATTTTAGATAACGATTAAGTGGGAATGTCAGTCTATTAGTTAAAGGTTAGTTCATTTATTGCAGACTGAAGGCCGTTAAAAACATTTAAAAAAGTAACAGATTGATATACTTAGATTCCTGTTTGTGTTGAGAATTCTTCTAATATATATTTTTTTAACAATATACCCAATCAAATTAGAGAACTGCCTCTGAAATATTTTAAATCTAAACTTCACGAATGGCTGATAGATAATACTTTTTATAGTTTAACGATTTTTTTGATAAAAAAGTAAGTGACAAATATTGCTACTAATAAACTAGTTATAAAAATTGTAAAAAAAAAACTATTTTGTAAGAGTTGAACTGAGTGACTGCTAGCTGAAACACTTAAAATTAATGCTACGTAATTATTAAGTTGTTTTCTGTAAAATATTTGTATACCAGTCACTGGCGAGACATGTAAGACAAACCCTAGTATTAACACCATTATTGTGCCATGTTTCAACGCAAATAAAATAGTCTTATTATTCATCATAAATGTTCCTAAAACTGATTTCTAGAATCAGTCAATTCTCTCTGCCTTTTGATTCGAAATAAGAAGTTAAAATAATTCTTTGTCATTAACGTTTCGAATCAGCCAATTAATCTTAACGATCCTCAATAACTGATCACGTTTTTGATAAAATTCTTCAACATTCTTTCTAAAATGTTGTTTATTTTATAAATTTACCGGTGTTACCAATCTAAATATATTTATAGCAACGCACAGCTAAATCTAATTTTATTCGTGGTGTCTATGCAATTTAACTCATTTAAATGAATTTAGTATTTTTTCCGAAAACCTGAAATACTAGACATTTTCTCATTAAAAACTATCATTTAAATGAATTTAGTATTTTTTCCGAAAACCTGAAATACTAGACATTTTCTCATTAAAAACTAACTGTGTACAAAATACGGAGAAATAAACTCCGAATTTAAATTCCACTGACGTACTAACTACGCCTCTTAAATTCAAATTAAAAAGCCTTAAAATCTCCCACTGCCTTCACTCATTTGACAAAACTATCTATTAACAAAACGATCCTGCACAACGTTCAAATAGGCCTAACTCAATTGAACTCAGATTTTATCGAGGGCCCATAAAAAGATACTTTTATGTTCCCAGACCTGCAGGAGGTTAATTAATGACCATGTAAGACCATATTACACCACGACTTACGACCGAGCGCTTATAATAAACTTAAGAACATTCGTAACATATGTTTTTGGGATAATATTATTGAAAAATTTAATTAATTGCCCGATAAAACTCGCTTTGACTGTTTTACGGAGATCTCCATCTTTTTTTTCGTCCTTTGAATCGTGAGTTTGGAAAAAGAACTGAGATCGGGGATAATATTAAAGTGTCACGTCAGAGTTTTTATGTGTAGTAAAGAGTTTTTTATAAAGATTGACAACGTTCCAAAGACAACCCTTTGACAACCTGTGGGTATCATAAAAGATGGCTCAACTTAGAAGATCCCTTCGAAAAATGTCAGCAGTTTTTTTTGTGTATGACATCTTGCACTTCAACCTAGGAGGTTGTCTAGTGCTTAACCGGGCTTGCCTGAAAACTTACAAACTAAGCCACTACACGTTTAGGGCACCCCCTGTGGGGTACAAACCTCGGCTTAGGGCGTCACTGGGGAAGGACAACAAGGGACATGCTGGCTCGGATACTTGTCAGCAGTGTTCTATGACATTCACGTTTAGGGCACCCCCTGTGGGGTACGAACCTCGGCTTAGGGCGTCACTGGGGAAGGACAACAAGGGACATGCTGGCTCGGATACTTGTCAGCAGTGTTCTATGACATTTGACAGATTTGACACTTTTGTTTAATTCTTTATTTGATTTATTGTCTTTTATATGCAGTTGATAGTCCCATCGTACACTAAGCTAACTGCTGCCGCGCGGTTTCAACCGCTGCTCGGCTCCTATTGGTCGTAGCGTGATGTTACATAGCCTATAGCCTTCCTCGATAAATGGACTATCCAACACAAAAAGATTTCAATTCGGACCAGTGGTTCCAGAGATTAGCGCGTTTAAGCAAACAAACTCTTCAGCTAAATTAAGAATTACACAGGCTCTCAGTATACAGCATATAAACTTTCTTACTTCTTAATTCAGTTATGTATTCACTTCAATACACAACATGCTTTATATCTCTTAAAAAGATTATCACCGAGACTCCAAACCTTTTTTACTTGACCTTTACAACGATTAAGTTACAAAATACATTTTATTTCGTGAGGGACACTTCTATAATTTCATAAGAGCCATTTATCGGACTCACCGTGTGGTCTCGGCCTCCGAAGGGCCATCCTATCACTTCTCAACGACTTAAAGGATCGAGAAAGAAATCAAAAGAAATAATTGAAACAAAACTAGTCTTTTGTATTGATAAGATTCGGCAGTCAGCAAACTTGGTAGTGAGGCAGACTGCACAGGTTGTGATGGAAATACTGGTCATCAAATTCTATACATATTGTAACTTATAACTCGCGTTTGACGTATATCTATGTCATCGCGTTGTTCTTCAAAACTTCGCAATGGATCTTGATGCGATTTTACACCATCTTTTAGAAAATTATTATGAAAGGTAGGGCCTTTTATAATAAATACAAATTTAATTAAAAAAACTTCATGTTTTGTCAAATTGTAAAAACCGTGCGCAGATGGTTTGTTATAATCATAACATTATTCTTATTCATAGAGCAAGACAAAACAGCTCAGGCACCTTGACTAAATTAACATGTAATGGTCTACAATTAGCACCACTCTGAAGTTACTGAAAGTCAATAAGGCCTTACCTACCTACCTAGTAGTTGATTCAAGCCAACAGCAACTGCCGGGTCAACGGAATTGTCAGAAAGGGTAATCGCTGGCTGCCCCGGAACAAAAAGGGCTAAGGAAGGAACATGGATGGGTTTCCAGTCAGTAACAGTCTGACACTTCCTTCCCCTCCTCACTCAGCGGAAATCATCAAATGACCCCCATTTGATGATTACCCATCCTTAAAACAAAAGTCAGCAGAAACATTAGGACAGGCCAGGCAGTCGTAGCAAGACATGCATCAGTTGATTTTGAAATCCTCTCTGTCCAAATCCAAAGTTGGGAAAATGCTATGCAGATTGATTGACGTTGTTTTGCTAATTGCTATTAGTGTTTATTCTAATTAACACCCGGGCGACTCGGTTGCGTGTCAGTCGAACATGCTAACAAACCAGTATTAAAACATCACTCTGTAGTCTCTTGCCAGCCAAAAACAAATGAATCATAGAATCGGGAACATTTGGCAAGTCCCTTAATACTGACAATCGTTTGTAAAACTGTAGGAGAGACCAATGATTTTAATTATCGTGAAGATGTTAATTCAGATCATCATCTAGCAGCAAGGGGTTGGGTTCCAGTCAAACCGGATGCAGCTGAATACCAGTATTTTACATTGAGCGACTGACTATCTGACCTCCACAACCCAGTAACTAGGCAATACGATACCCCTTGGTAAGACTGGCTGTCAGATTTTCGAGCTTCTGACGACCCGTAACGACTGTCCAAGATGCACAAATGACAGCCGGGACCAACGGCTTAACGTGCTTTCCGAGGCACGGAGGAGTCTCGGTGTGTAAAGATGGTCTATATCTACGGCCAACCCCGGCAAGCGTAGCTCAACTTAATGGATTGGCTTGTGCGGCTGTTGGTACTTAGCCACGAGCTCCTCCAAAGATGCTAATTCAGATGACACACATAAGCAGCTGTTTTCCCCAAAGGGGTTGGTTGAATATAGTGCACTTACATTTCTTTACTTATGTTGAAGTCCAATGTATCGCTGTAAGGAAAGTTTTGAATATTAATATGAATGGCTATACAAGTAGAGGAAGACCAAGCAAACGATGGATGGATTGTGTGAAAGATGATATGACTAGACTCTACCGAGATGACGACTAATAGAGAGTTATGGAAGCAAAAGACATGTTTCGCCGACCGTAAATAAATTGGTATAAGGGCAGGAGAATGATTTATTCTCCTGCCCTTACCTTTGTCCTGGACTTATATCACTAAGTCCTATGTAATCATAGCGGACGAGCCTATACCTGGCCACAAATCCTGGTTATAAACGAACACTGAGTAATTTTTTGGTCAAAGAATCAGCATTGCCATACAATGCGGCAATGCTGCCAGCGTTTTGGGAACCTTTCTTGTTGACAGCGATGTGGGCGAATTTTTTGATGCATTGTAGTACTAATTGAATATTACAATTAGTACTGAGAACATTCAACAACATTTTGTCTGACTTGGAAATAAACACCAAGATCCATTGCTCAATTTGTGCTAGTGACCACGTGACCAATGAAGAACTGATTAGAATGATTCATCGTTATTTAGATTGTAAGTGTCCACTATTGAATATGTCCATCAATAATTATTCAGTAGATATATAATTGCGGCCATGTGGTTCATAAAATCGATAGCCGTTTTAATATAAGTACGTACAGGATATAAGAATAAATCTGCCGAGCCTTTTCCCAACTATGTTGAGGTTGGCTTACAGTCTAACCGGATGCAGCTGAATACCAGAATTGTACATGGACCGACTGCCTATCTGACCTCCACAACCCAGTCAGTAACTGGGTAATGCGATACCCCTTTGTAAGACTGGCTGTCTGACTTTCAGGCTTCTAACTACCCGTAACGACTGTCAAAGATCCACAAATGACAGCTGGGACCAACGGCTACGTGCAGTATACTCGTATAAGAGTACAGTTACATTCAACCATCGTTCAACCATGTCAAAGGGCGAATTTCACCAATGAGACTGGATGCGATCAACGCATAAACCACGTTAACCTTTTGAACGCCATTGTCAAGAATACGTGACAAGCAAACGCATGCCCTGTACGCTAACGTTACAAATATGTAACAAACAACACTATAAAACGAAAAAACAATATAGATATCTTAAAATTTATGCTGTCGTACGTATTTTATGACATGAAACAAATTAAAAGACATCATGTATATTGAGTAATTCATGATAACAAGAAGAAATACATTTGTAGCTTTGCGTGGAGGGCACGCGCGTGCGTTTATGCTCTGGCTTTCTGTTCTCAGTGTCATTATTTTCAATGGAATATTGACAGTGACAGCTCTTGAACGCGTATATTTGCACTAAATACGGAATGCCGGAACTAGAACAACTTATCGTCGACAACACGGAACTGTAAGACAAGACATCTACAAAATGTAATGTTTGCGTTTCAACACAATAACAAATGCAACACAATAATTCAGTCTTTGGTGATTTAGTTGCAATAATTGTATTTCTAACCTAAAAGTTTTGCTGTTTTGGCGTATTCTCCTGTCGTAAATGACAACCGCAGCTTTTTCTTTGGGATGTAGGCAGTAGATGAGTATGTAACTGAATTTGTTTGTTGGTTTACTTCTAAACATAGAGCTCCCCTTCACTTGTTTTTTACTTTTTGAAATCCTTATGTACACCCTTGACTCTTGTGAAAGAACATTGTCGGGTTTCTACTGATTAAAATCAATCGGTGGCCCAACATATTGCATCAAGGAAAGGCTCCTGAAAGTGTTATAAGACCTCGTGTGCTTTCCATTTACATTGAAATTGACTATTTGAAACAGTCAAAAATATGAAAACACATATAAAAGACCGCTTGTCTTAAAAACTTCCATCACCGTACCTACAGATATTAAATATAATATAATATTAGAAGATGTACCTAATTGTAAAATTGCATTTAATGCTAATAAGTATTCCATTTGATTATAAAATCTTTGACGTCACATTGTTATATTTGATTCAAATCATGTACAAAATCCGCGTTTTGACAATTCATAAAAAGATACGTTATTGACTTCCTTTTCAAATACCCAATTATTTGTTTTCCACCAACCCACACTGGGCTCATGTGATGGATTTCAGACCACTCTCTCAGCAATGGAATACCTTTCACCTCTGTAAATAAACTGATCTAAGATTATTATAATATTCATGTTTAGTGTTTAGCCGTGTCTTCGTGTCTGCACGAAAATCTGCTCATCCTATACCCAACAATGTTGGGGTCGGCTTCTATTCTAACCGGATGCCGCTGAATACCAGTATTTTACATGGAGCGATTGCCTATCTGACCTCCACAACCCAGCTGGATAATACAATATCCCTTGGCAAGACTGGACGTCAGATTTTCGTGCTTCTGACGACCTGTAACGACTGTCAAAGATGCACAAATGACAATGACAATGCCGGGACCAACGGCTTAACGACCAACGGAGGAGTCTTGATATGTAAAGATGATCACCCATCCACGGCAACCTCAACAAGCGTAGCTTAACCTGATGGATCAACCTGTGCGGCTGTTATTACTTAGCCACAGCACGAATAAAACAGTAACTTTTATGAATGCCGCGTTGAAAAGATTGCAGTCAGTAAAATAAGGCTAACTGTCCCGGGAGGGCCGGCCGTATGAACTTCACCCTCATCGTTACACGTGGAGGCTGTATTAATAGCTGTCTGCATCCCTTCTTATCTTATTCCTGCAAATTTTATTCTGTCTCTGTTTCTGCAAGGTCACCAGTCATCACTTAGTTTGTATACAGCGCTGCAATATTTACCTACGCCTAAGTTACGGCATGTGCAGTTGATATATCTCGTGATGTTTCTTGCAATTCCAATTAACTTTAGGGGGATGCTTCCTCTCAGCGGGATTGTACTCAGCAGGATTGACCGAAAGGGTTACCGCTACCTCGGAACATAAAGGGCTAAGGAAGGAACATGGATGGGTTTTAGTCAGTAAGACTCTGACACGCTCTTGGTGGAGCGGAACGGATTCCGCTCCATCAAGAGCGGGAGGGGTCATTTGATGACTTATCACCAAAAAAAGGGGATGACTCTAAAAATAATGACGTCATCAGACTATTGATAAAATTCTTTGCTTCAGTCCAATGTGGTTCTTGTCTGGGTTGCGATGGATGGATTGGGTATTTGAAAGGGTAGTCAATGATGTTACTTTTTATGTACTGTCAAAACGCGTAATTTGTACGTGTTTTGTATGTGATATAACAATGTGACGTCACAGATATTTTGGATCAAATGGAATACTAACTAGCATTAAAAGCAATTTTAAAATTATATCTTCGCATAATATTTAATTTCTGTACCGTTTGTCTTTAAGACAAACGGTCTTTTTTCTATGTGATTTCATATTTTATTTTTGACCGTTTCAAATAGTCAATTGGAGAATCCAGATAAACTTGCATGGTAATAATGTTTAGTAACGCATTTTGTATCGACCTCTCGCAAGTAATTAGCTGCTTAGAAAGAATATGATGTCATCATCATCCAATAACTGAAGTTGCATCCCAATTCCTCAAACAAATCCATGAAAATTAATAGACCGATTAACGTTAGCGTCTATCTGTCACGGTCAATTTTACTCAGAAGCGTTAAAATTAACTTTAAATGTAAAAATAATTTCGAAAACAGAAGAACAAAGATTCTCTCTCTATAAAGTTTAACACACCAAAGAGGTTTTTAACATCAGTCAAGCGGAAGTTATGTGCGTTCTTAATTTGAAATATTTCTGTCTTCTCTTGTTTTTGTTTTTGGAATGACGATGTTATTTTCTTTGATTGTGCAATATTCGAGCTTTTGGGCTCTATGGTTTAGATCTTCAACGTTCTACCATTCTTATTTGTCAATATCTCATGAAAAGTTAATTAAAAAAATATCTGTGTCAGGAACTGTCGGCAATTCTAATGTTTATATTCTACCAGCTGTTTTTGATGTCCTTTTCTAATGAACATATTATTTGTTTTAAAATACGGACCTTATGTACAAAATGCCTGTATTTTTACCTACATACAAAATCTTTCGGTAAAAAATGGCATATCCATCCTTGTTGTACTCAAACCCTCATGGAATACATAAGGTGTTCATTTGCTAAATAAACTTAAAACAAAGGTTCATTAACACTTAGAAAGTCAATTCTTCTGCGAAACATAAGCCTTTCAAGGATACCGGTGGCTTTGGGAAGACATTGCCTAGTCATTTCTATGATCAAATGTAAAGCAGTATATTAACTTCGTCACCCTCAGATGCAAACCTGTGTTCATCTATTTTTATGTTGTCAAATGCGTGTTTTTAAAAACGTACCTATTTCATTATGTACTATGTTTTCCAGTTTATGTGGCTCATAAATCCGTTTACAACATTAAACTGCTCTCTCGGCTTTCGCAAATCATGCGCAGGTGTTTTAGTAGCATAATTCATTTCTAATGATGATTTTTTGCAAGATTTATTTTCTTTTCTTCCATTATCTTCAAATAGAGTCACTTTATCGCCTATTTCATGTAGATTTTGCTAAAATCGGCAGCTTAGCGTACAAATAAAGAAAAAAATAAGTCTCACACCGTATTTAAAAAATAAAAATGTAGCGCTATACAAACACACTTGCCGACGGCAAGCGAGCTTTAAAAATAAGGAAGACAGGCCGTGGCATACTCACACTCATGTGCACCGCTAAATTAAGATCCGTCTCACATCACACCAACAGCTTTAACAAGCTAAATGCTAAAAATAATACTGCCACCAATGACGAAACACAACCTATTTACGATTTACCATTCAAAATCAACGAAACCGTTACGAATTCATATATCGAACACAGCAAAACACCGGCAACTAAACACACTGGCATACAACACGAAATGAGTTCGAAATCCGATTTTTTTTAAATGCCGTCAATACCAAATTTGAAACGCGTGCGCGCCGCTCGAACGCTAAAATGGAACTGGTTTGACTTGAACAGTTGAACTTCCGTCGGGCCCTACGATTGGCTTAGGTGAATTAAAGAGATGGTATCGTCCAATGGGGTTGTTTTGGACTGTTAAAGGGTACCGCCTCTTATTGGTTGCTCTATAGGTTCGCCATTTTTCAGTTTCGTGAAACAATTGGGTTTGTTATGTAGGCGGATTCTTGACTATCAACGGTTAGTGGTTTGTGAGACGATGTGGATATTTTCGTCAGTTCCACCAGGGAGTAGATTTTTACCAAATGATCAATTTTGACCAATGTAATTAGTACCAATGCCTATGACTATTTTAATTGCTTGTGTTTAGTACTACTTACCGTTATGTCAAAATCACTTTTCGACACAAATGTAAATCTGTTATGAATGGATAAATAAACACGCAATAATAATTTCTTTCCGAGAAAACTTTTTGTTTGAAGAAAATAATGTCAGCACACTGTTCTTTTTTTCATTTCTGTACTCAGATCTTGGATGTGAATAATTTATCTATTTAGTACCTAGTGAAAATACATATTAATAGGAATGAAAACTAAATTAAAGCCTGTGTCTTCTAACGTAACATTTTTGACTATTTACAATAATATTTTTAAGTTACAGTAGTCATCATCTACGCAGACAGTTTAAACTATACATGTCAAACTCCTGTCATTCTAGGCACATCTTTATCTTACCGTCTGTCTGAACCAGACACAACACAACGCATAGTCATCCTATTTCATTCAATTGTACTTGATTAAGATGTCTGTCTTTAAATCATGACCCACCAATGACCACGTGAACAAATATTTACACAGCACTGTTTGTTAGGGAATTTGAATAGGCTCTTAACATACAACGCGACGGGCGGCGACGGGAAGATTTTTTTGAGAGATATTTATAAACAAAGTTATAGCTGAGTAAGCAGTAACAGACGATAACCAGTTCTGCAACTATATTTCAGGAATGTTTAGAGAAAATTGTAGGCAGTATTTTTAAAGAAAATAGATATGAACTGGGCCCCTAATCTTTTTGATTTTTTACATTAATAATAAAATATATAATACTGGTATTCAGCTGCATCCGGTTAGACTTGACGCCGATTTGGGAAAAGGCTAGGCAGATTGATTGTACATTAATACTCTTTTATATTTTTTATAGTCTAATACAGAGTGAACTGAGAAAGAGGCAGTAAGTACTTATTTATTTATTTATTTATTTTCTCACATCACTATCCTTACAGGAATTTCCTAATTCAATAGTGTGGCCATAATTACAGTTTTATTATTTAAGTACAATAACATATTCTATACATCGTTGTTTTTGTGAACTCACTGTTGTATGTAGGAACAGTAATAGCCCATAGGTAGGTATCGGCACTGACTTACGAGATGCAGATCGTGACTTCGAGTCCAGACAGGCACGTTACTTTGTGATTTAATTTAATCTCCACAGCTCTGAAATTGTGCAGAAACCGACATGCCCTAGAACCAAAAACTCAAAGAAGACATGTCACATGTACAAACTTGTACTAGGTCTACGTGCTGGTGGATTAAGGCCCACTCTCTCTCACAGAAAGGATGTCTGTGTCCCAACACTGTGAATATTATACCATGCTCATGATATGCTCTAGGCTTATTGTTGTATGGACAAAAACATGTAACAAAAATTAACAGATGCTAACTTTTATACAGATGTGCGAAACTATTTCTATATTGTTCTTATAATGAGGACATCCTCTGGCAGTTTAATAATAGCACAATTAGCAATAATTAATTGCTACAGCTTACGTTTAATATTAAGATACTAAAGTTACGCCACATGATTATAAATACAGGACACATTATAACTCCCTGAGAGATCCCCTTTAGTTAAAGAGCATTTTATTTCACATTGCATTATTTATTTTACTTTTTCATTAGAATATTTAAAGAATTTAAATATGTGCATGTCCTATTACTAAACAATGCATCTCTGCAATATGAATAATGACACTTTCAAAATATAGTTTGATGTTGACTCTATCAAAAGTCGTATCGGAATCGTTACGTCAATTCTAAACGTCACCACAATGTAAAAGAACTTTTCTTTCAAATATCAAAGGAGGCGATCGTTTGCTCATTTCGCTTCTATTCTTTATTTAAATGCACCTTTGGAAAACAATTGAGCTTTTATTCTTTGCATTTATGGTTTCGTACTCAACAATTAAGTAGAGTTTGAGGCTTTATTCACATAGTTGATTATGATCTGCTACTATAATCTATAGTTTAGTGTGTATTTTTATTGAACATGAGCGATTTAAAACTCAAATCTTAATCCCAACATTCACAGGCTATGTTTCAATTTACCCTTTTGAAACTTCTATTTTTTTTTAGATTATATGTTTTTTTTACATTTAATTAGACCTAGCAGATAAAGTTACGGCACAAGCATAGCAGATCATTAAAAACCATATGGTGAAACTGACCAATGCGTTAAATGCGTTAGATAATAAAGATATTCATATCACAATAATGACAAATTGATAGACAACCCTCTTGAATTAAATCCTCAACGCACAGATCTCTAAAACAAGCTCCAAAACCATAAACTACCACTAAAATAGACTTTATAGTCCCCGCCATAAAGTTGACAAAAACAGTTAAATATCGATTGTTATTTGTATAATGCATTGAATGAGATCATTATACGGTTGTTTGTTCTTTTGTTGCCTTTTGTATTCGCCCGCCATTGTAGTTTGACGTTTAGCGGTAGCCATCTTTTTTTGGCGGGAAACGGATGACGTTTTGGGGTCCCAGGTGGAGTTTGCAAGGTCGGGTTTTTAATTATTTTTATTTTTAACCTTTGCAGGATACTTCGGATGGCTATTGGGTTAATAAATCCCATTGTTAGGATAGAAGATGGACCAACTATAAAACTTAAGGTTCCACTTTTCTGGACCAATCTTAGGACGTTGTCATTCAATGCGTACAAGGTTGTAGTTCAAGGCTAAAGTATCCAAAGTCAAGGAGAATCAATCTTCCTAGACTTTTCCCAACTTTGTTAGGGTCGGCTTCCAGTCCAACCAGATGCAGCTGGATACCAGTATTTTAACAACCCAGTAACTGGGTATTACGTGATCCCTTGGTAAGACTAGATGTCAGGCTTTTGGCAGTGACATTTTTACCCGAACATACATCTTGGAATACCCACCGGAACCCACTTCAAACCCGCAGAATTTACACACCTATAAACGACCCCTCAACACTCAAATACGGCTCAATACAACAATAGTCAAAGATCGTTCATGAGATAAAACTACACAATTGTGGAAGCTGTAAGCTCCCGATTAGATGAGGCTTAAAAAAATAAATAAGATGTTTATTTAGATATACTAAATTCTAAAGGATTAACATATTGCTACAAGATGTGTTGAAATGTTACATGTGGCGAATGTCATACAGTTGTGACTATAGACAATGTTTTTCTCCGTTTTTTTTATATGTCTATGGTTGTGGTGCCTGTAAATTATAACCAGCCGATCTCATTGTGAATAACTCAGCATGAAGTGAGCTGCCATTGCACCTGCCGGTTGATCCTGTAAAAATCTCACCGTGGTTCTTCATCTTCTTCGTGTGGTTAGTGACTAACCTGGTGTCAGAGTTTTAATGCTGCCCATGGGCCTCTGACTTAGCATCACATGATGTTGAGAAATATCTCTCAGGCATGCCGGTTTCCTCGTGATGTTTTCCTTCACCGATTTTAAGCAAGTGATAATTATACGCACATGAATCCGGTTAAATCAGAGGTGCGTGCCTTGGGTTCGAACTCGAGACCTATGACTTGGCAGTCCGCCGGTCACACCACTAGGCTATCACTGCTTATTCACCGTCAATCACCGTGGTAAGTTAGATGAAGGGAGCGTGATGTGAGTTTTAGCATTATGCTGAGCGATGGCCGTTTTGCGCGGTTGTGACGCATATATTTTCCCACAACTAGTTCTTTTGTTGTTTTTTATTGAAGTGAAACTTCTTAATCGGGGTTGGAAGTAAATTTAGTGTAACATATTTTCGTTACGCGTCACATTTTTCCGTTACGCGCCATCTTCTTCTTATCCCTACCACGCGTGATTCGAAGTATACTTTCTCCAGCGGAGTAGGGATTGGTATTACAATAACAACAACAAACAACAACAACAACAACTACAACAACAACAACTTTATCTAATTTAACTTTATTTAACCAATTTCTGTAAAGTTGCATATAGTAAATTATTTTTTGAAAAATAACGTCATAAAGAAGTTTCACTTCTTACGAGTGTACGCTAGTACACGCACACATTTTTTTTTTTACTGCGTCATGTTGGCCGCAAATAAACGTATTCTCTTTCATTCCCTCTTTCTTCTTGTCCACCTAAACCTAGGGATTAACACTATTGACATCTCATTGTTAACTCACTTCATCTACATTTTCACAGTGAAGTTTAACGGAATATTCCGACTGATGATTGACAATATTGACAGTTCAATTCACCTAAGCTTTCACGATGAGTTTTGTACAGAATACACTAGTTGGAGTGAGAATCACTTTGGCGGTCGTTAGAAGCCCGAAAATCTGACAGCCGGTCTTATGGGGCATCGTATTATACAGTTACTGGGTTGTGGAAGTCACATCATAGGCAGTCGCTCCTTGTAAAATACTGGTATTCAGCTACATCCGATCCGGTTAGATTGGAAGTCAACCCAACAGAGTTGGAAAATGGGTAGGTAAATTGATTGAATAGAATTAGAATGTACAGACGCCAGCACATCAAGCTATCCCTAACTGTCAAATTTTCTCAATTAAAGATGAACCTTATGTCTTTGCAATAAAGTTGAAATACTATCAAAGAAATTTGACAGATTGTGGTAACTTGATGTGCTGGCCTCTGTACTTTCTATACACGGTTAAATTTTAGTCGTTTTAATCCCCTTAAGGGGTCATTGTACTCATAATAACGAGCAACTTTTACTATGGGACGGAACCTGAAATTGCGAAAAAAAAATCAGCTGTTCAGTACATTTATGTTCGTCTAACTCGTCAGAGTAGTGGTATCACTACATAGTATAAAACAAAGTCGCTTTCTCTGTCCCTATATCCCTATGTATGCTTAAATCTTTAAAACTACGCAACGGATTTTGATGTGGTTTTTTTAATAGATAGAGTGATTCAAGAGGAACGTTTATGTGTATAATTTGTCAACATATTATGCGGGCGAAGCCGCGGGCGGAAGCTAGTATATGATATATGGAATGGTGATGAAGATGCATTCTAAGGAAGAATCCGTACAAGATCTCATAAAAGCAGTTTCCATACGCGATCCTCAATTTTTTTTGTCCGCATCTTTGCAAGCCGCTCTTCAATAGTCAATTACTTAAACGGACCAACAGACAAACAACAATAGATCAATACATACACAACAATAGTCTTAGATTACCAGATAATCGGAATCTTTGTCGGGTTTGTGTGAAAGGCTTGTAAAAAATGGCACCTGAATTTTATGGTCATCCAAAAGATGCAACGAGTAGAGATAAACTACGATAACATGGCGCGCCTCTCCAAATTACTGTTTCAATGTTTGTAGTAACATTCTTACGAAAGAGTTTGTATGTAGTTGTAAGTATTCGTGTTCAGTAGCAGGCCGGCAATGACATGCGTTGTGAGTCTTGGTGGCGCTTTGTAATTACTTTTATGCTGCTCATGGGCCTCTGACTTAGCTTCACATACCTTTGAGAAATATCTCTCAGACATATAAAACTAAAACAGGCAATCCGAAACGTCAGAGGTGCGTGCCTTGGGTTCGAACTCGAGACATATGACGTGGCAGTCCGACGATCACACCACTAGGGTATCACTGCATTCAAAACAATAAATTGCAGGTAAAACAAGTGTTGATTGTAGCTAAAGCAATAGAGCATCGCAGTCAACAATAGTTTGAGATGACAAGATAACTGCTCTGTCAGATTCCCTTGAAAGGTGCCGAAGGGACGGGAGATGGTACGATGAAGTAAAAACTTAAAGGGATGCTTATAACTTGGATATTCGAGCCTAATTGTTCAGTGAAGCGTTGCTTTGTGTGTGGGATAGATAGGATGTTATTGACTTGTCTATTACATAAATACATACCTGATCAATCAGCTGGATTCTATCAAAACTTTGGTAGGAAAGCCAAGCTTTTAATAAATAATAATAATGTCCTTGGATATTTCACACAACGCCATATAGTCCTAAGCTAAGCAACCTAATGCTTGTGTTATGGTAACGAGATGGCTGATAAACTACTTAAATACTTATTTTTTTGTAAATACATACATATTATAGATACACAACACCCTGACTCGGAACAAATACTTGCAGGTCGTACAAATATTTGGTTCGTGTGGGAATCGAACCCGCGACATGCTGCGCAGCAGTCAATCGCTCAACCACTGCGCCAACCGTGTCGTCAAAAGCTGTAGCAAGTTTTCCCATTACCCATTTCCTAAAGAACCATAAACCACAAGTCAAGTACAGACGCTAGTCCATCAAGGTATCCCAAACTGTCACACCTTCCCAATTGAAAATCAACCTTAATGTTTTGTAATAAAGTTGAAAATCTATCAAATAAATTTGACAGATTGGGGTTGATGCGCCTCGGTACAAGTCTCTTCATGAATCTACAAAAAAAAATCCAATAACTCTCAAACGCCCTTATTAAAAGGATAACAAACAAGGGAGTAGGTACACGATCACCCTATTACGCCATGGGGTGCTAACAATATGCTGAGTAACGACATAAAAGCCCATAATATCTGCCACGGTTTGGGGTCCTGTGGCGAATTTGTAAAACCATGGATAATGCAGCGTGAATTATTAAGAGGGTATAATTGTTTGGGTGTTTTAATTGGGCTATTGCTCTTTTTCACCTTTATTTCGAATTAGACCAGCGTTAATTTGATTTTTCTTCTTTAATTGGTAACTTTTCCTGTTGACAGCGATGTGGACGAAGTTTTTGATGATTTTTTTCCCTCCCATAGTTATTATTTAAATTTTAAGCCTTTTTAGCTATGTAAATATTGTTGTGAATAATCTTCTTTAATAGGATCTATTAATTAATTAACCTTTTGAAACGCCAGAGCATACGCACGCGCGTGCCCTCCACACCAAGCAACAAATTGATTTGTTCTTGTTATCATGAATTTCCCAATATCCATGGTGTCTTTTAATTTGTTTTATGTCATTAAATACGTACGAGAGCTTAAAATTTTAAGATATCTATATAAAAACACACAAAAGTTAACGATTTAATTGTTTATTTCGTGTTATAGTCCTCTATACGGAACCAACCCCACATCTCAGCCCATTGACTCCGGTAAGGGTGCTTGAAACATGCCCAAGTAATTGTGGCATTGTACTCCACATTATGCACTTTATTACGACGTTATCACAAAAGACACATTTATTACATGGGAAACTGGATGAATACTTGAGAATTAGATTTTACTGTCTTTTTTATTGCCAATCTTGTGTGCATTTGACAGGCTGTTTCCGTCACGTGACATCTCTAGAACAGAAAAGTTAATAGTTCTGTCTCTAGTGTCATTTATATACTGGTTTATTTTTTCTGTAACATTTTTTTCCCCTATATAAACCAATCACTACATAGTATAAAACAAAGTCGCTTTCTCTGTCCCTATATCCCTATGTATGCTTAAATCTTTAAAACTACGCAACGGATTTTGATGCGGTTTTTTTAATAGATAGAGTGATTCAAGAGGAAGGTTTATGTGTATAATTTGTCGACATATTTTGCGGGCGAAGCCGCGGGCGGAAGCTAGTAATAAATAAAAACAAGTATACACTCTGGTTGTGGCTTTGTTTTATACTATGTAGAGAATGCTATATTTTATCCCTGATCCCTGAGAAGTAATGCCGAAACAAACCCCGAAGTCATGGTCTCTTTTAAACTCCAAACATTATATTACAAAGATTTTATGTGAATCTATCAATGCAGCGCCATGTCTTTTTTTTGAGGGTGGGAAATCATCATAATATGCTCTGGGTGGAGCAGAATGGAGAGTCAGACTCTTTCTGACTAAAACCCATCCATGTCCTTATCCTTATAATCCTTAGTCCTTTATGTTCCGGGGTAGCGGTGAGTAACCCTTTCGGACAATACTGCTGCCCAACAGGCCCATGTCTGGAAAGTGTTTTTGAAGAAAGAGCCATGGCAGCTTTGAGTAGAAGTGTCCCAACTGCATCAGTCATAGTGTCACAATCATCCTAAAATGTCCCCACTGCTGGGATACAGGCCCCTTCTCTTTGAAAGGAAGTGGGCCATAATCCACCAAGCGAGCCCAGTGTGGTTTGGTAGATGTCACATGTCTTCGAATTTTTGGTTCTAGTACAGAGGCCAGCACATCAAGTTACCACAATCTGTCAAATTTCTTTGACAGTATTTCAACTTTATTGCAAAGACATATAAGGTTCATTTTTAATTGAGAAAATTTGACAGTTAGGGATAGCTTGATGTGCTGGCGTCTGTACATGCCGGTTTCCTCACGATGTTTTCATTCACCGTTTTGAGAGCAGTGGTGATGAAATTATTAACACAAAGTAAATCGCCTGTCTGGCTTCGAACCCGCCACGGCCAGGAACACATAAGTCAGCGCAGTTACCACTGCCACTGGGCCGACTCACAATCCTATTTTAGGTATTTGTAAAATAAACACAACAAAAATTCCTTCGGAAACCAGCCTATTATAATTTGAAACTCGTTTTACCATATCAATCAATATATTGAAATAACTATTTCAGCTTACCATTTTCCTTAAATTGGAACACCAATTTATTATTTCCAATAATTTTCCTTCGATTTCAAACAATTAATAGAGCAGTGGGTGCGTCACTTAAGACCACGCCCACCTGCGAAGCCTTCGATGAGCTATCTCTTTCGCACAAGCTGTCTCGCTTTCGCACGTATCTTAGGTCGGATTTATATAATACTTATTGTACTTTTTAGTTCGGAAAATCTGGTTGAATTGGGAAAAAAAGATATTTTTAATTCGTTTCAGCTTCTTTGGTAATTGGTAAGTTATTTGATACTACAATAATAACGAGTATGAATAAGTGAACGATAAAAATTCAAATCTATAGGTCTTCTTCTTCTTCGGGTGGTTAGTGACTGACCTGGTGTCAGAGTTTTAATGCTGCCCATGGGCCTCTGACTTAGCTTCACATACTGTTGAGAAATATCTCTCAGACATGCCGGTTTCCTCACGATGTTTTCCTTCACCGATTTTAAGCAAGTGCGAACTATACAATACGCACATGAATCCGAAATATCAGAGGTGCGTGTTTTGGATTCGAACTCGAGACCTATGACTTGGCAGTCCGGTGGTCACACCACTAGGTTATCACTGTTTTTTTTCCAATCTATAGGTGTACATATCTATACATACTAGATAGATGGCCATTCACAAAAATCGTCTTGTTTTGTAGTTGAAGGGTGAGCCTCCTGGCAGTAAAATTACAGGGCGTAGCAAGTAATAATTAAGCATCCGACAATACTCCATTTATAGAGCATGAACTGGAAACACCATGGGATTCTGCCTACCCTGTCAAGGACTACTTGCGTAATGATACATAGCTTCGACACACTATTATCTTCACCCATACTACTTGATCAATCACCACTATGTTGGGGTCGGCTTGCAGTCTAACTGGATACAGCTGAATACCAGTATTTTACATGGAGCTACTACCTACCTATCTGACCTCCACAACCCAGTCACTAAATGGGTGGTACGATACCCCTTGTTAAGACTGGCTGTCCGATTTTTGGGCTTCTGACGACTCATAACGGCTAACAAAGATTCACGAATAATAGTCGGAACGCTATGTCTCGATATTATGTAAAGATGGTCACCCATCCACGGCCAACCCCGGCAAGCATAGCTTAACCTGATGGATCAACCTGTGCGGCTGTTATTACTTAGCCACGAGCTAAAAAAAAATTGACAGTTAGGGATAGCTTGATGTGCTGGCGACTGTACTTTTTTTACCCCAAACTGACAATTTTTCCCAATTGACAATGAACCTTATGGTTAAGAAAATGGTTATGGTAAAAAACGAGCCCAGTTATTTAACCTTTCGTATGCCGTAATTACAGACAAAATTAAAAACCACAGTGTCTCGCGTAGATCTGCGTACCGGCAGTCAATGGGCTAATTTCTATTAATTTATTAAGTCTAGTTCACTAAAAAAGAAATCGTAACAAACTTTTATGAATAAACACAAACAAATAATAGGAAATACCTACTTTATACCTATTGCATAACTCTAAACTGTTTTTTGTACATAGCATTAAATTCACTAAAGGTGAAAATAAAAAACTTTAGAATTATCGAAGGATAAGTGGGATAATTTTGTTTTCACCTCACAGGCTCTGAAAGAGTCTGTTTGTCATTCGAAATCTGAGCCGAAAATCGATTTTTGCTCTCTAGCGTGGAAAGAGTTTTTAAAATTCGAACCTTTCTATTTAATAATTTTCTATACTGCCAGTCCACTGAAAATGCATGACACGGTCTAAAATAAAATATTAAATAATACCGCTCACCTTAAAAACTTCCATCACAGTACAGAAATTAAATATTTTGCGAGGATATAATTGTAAAATTGGAATTAATGTTAATAAGTATTTCATTTGATTAAAAAAACCTGTGACGTCACATTTGAATATGCCATAAAATACTACCCTGTCAAATACCCAATTGTGTAGTAATTTAAGTTTAATTTTTTTAATAAAATAAATACTAATATAATATGTTATTTAATCCTTTGCTTGGCAAAAATAAATATGTATTAAATTAAATTAGTTAGTTATTTGTATTAAATTAGTTTTTATCTTTCATTCTCCTTAGAGGACAAGTAGGATATAGAACAAAATACAGGATATTTAATTTTGGAGATATTCTATGTAACTCATAAGATACATTGCCAAGTATCTGTTATTTTCTTCACATGAGTCAATGTATCTGAGACGCTCGAACAAAATAAAACTCAACAACACCAGCTGTTTTCTTGCACCTAGCAGTTTCCTCGCCGTAGTGAGGTGAAAAATTGTGTGTTGCGCTCGGCAGGAAAGCTTTTCTGCGTCTCGTACCATTGAAACCTTCGTTACGCTCAGGATTCTATATTTGAACCACTCGCTTCGCTCATGGTTCAACCCTAGAATCCTTCGCTTACTCAGGTTTCAATAGAAGTACTCGCGCCAAAAATCAACTTTCCAGCCTTGCATAACAAATAACTACACACATCAAAAGTGTCTAGGGATCAAGCATTTTTATGCGGATTTCTTGAGATTGAGATGTGGCTTTGTAATAAATTTATGATTTTATAAATTTATATGGATCCTTTTTGGTGCATTTCATAATTTGAAACAGGAACTGTCAATCAAATTCGAGTAAAAGATGAAAATCAGCTGTCAATATTTTCCCTATAAAAACATACAACGCATTGAAGACATTATTAGTGCTACTGTTTCCCTACTACTGATTAAAACCAACGTTATTATGGAGCGGCGACGTCATTTAAGCAGGGAAGAAATGCTCAGAGCCGTGGGAATGATAGAAGCTGGTTCCCGGCAACGTACTGTGGCTTTAGCTCTGAATACAAGTCAGAGTGTTATCAGTCGACTTTGGACACGTTACCGAAGCACTGGTACCGTGGCTGAGCGCCATGAAGGACGGTATCGCTGCACCACACGGAGACAAGACCGATACATTCAAATCTTAACTCGAAGAGCTCCAACAATAACCGCCATGATGTTAGCCGTGAGGCTTCATCACTCTTCAGGGAACTTAATTAGCGACCAAACAGTCAGAAACCGCTTGCATGAAGTGAACCTTCATTCCCGAAGACCGCTACGGGTACCACCTATAGCAATGCACAATCGTAGGATTCGATATCAATGGGCTCTTGAACACAGAAATTGGGCAGAAGAACAATGGCGTTTCGTGTGCTTTTCTGATGAGTCTCGTTTTGGTATGAGACCGGATACAAGACGTATACGACACTGGAGAACCCCTGGACGCCAACAGCGATTAAAATCCTGCCAGGAAGTCCATCCTTATAGTGGTGGAACCATCATGGTATGGGCGGGTATTTGGATCGGCGGAAGAACTGAGTTGATTTGGATCAGAGGCAACCTCAACGCTCAAATTTATGCTGAGACGATTGTATCTGACGTCATCGTTCCTCTACAAGTGCAAATCGGTCCCTTATTTCAGTTAATGCATGATAATGCACGACCGCACACCGCAAGAGTTGTAAGACAGACTCTCGCCGCAGCTAACATCAATGTCCTGCCCTGGCCTGCTCAGTCGCCAGACTTGAACCCGATTGAGCATGCATGGGATATGCTACAGAGAAGAGCTCTGCCGAATATGGAGGGTATCCAGTTGCAAGAAGCCCTTTTTTTGTTGTTGCAACGAACATGGGCGGCCATTCCACAGCGTGTTTTGGATGAACTCATTTTGAGTATGCCAAACCGATGTTCTTGTGTTGTTAGTGTTCGCGGTAGAAACACGGATTATTAATTGTTTAAGTTACCCAATAAAAATTTAAAGAAAACTGTTATTTCAGTCTTTTTTTCGAACTTTAATGTTAGTGGTTCAAATGTCAAAAATCCCTTTATTAGGAAAATGGCAAATTTCTTTATTAATGCAAAGGTGACTTGGTTTATCGTTACTGTGACAAACGAAAACACTTTATTTGATGAATCCTTAAAGAAAATTTAAATTAATATCAATCAAGAGAAAAGTTATTGCAAAAATATATGTTGATCCCTAGACACTTTTGATGTGTGTATTTCACCTCACAGGCTCGGAAAGAGTCTGTTTGTCATTCGAAATCTGAGCACAAAATCGCTTTTTTCTCTCTAGCGTGGAAAGAGTTTTTAAAATTCGAACCTTTCTATTTAATAATTTTCTATACTGCCAGTCCACTGAAAATGCATGACACGGTCTAAAATAAAATATTAAATAATACCGCTCACCTTAAAAACTTCCATCACAGTACAGAAATTAAATATTTTGCGAGGATATAATTGTAAAATTGGAATTAATGTTAATAAGTATTCCATTTGATTAAAAAAATCTGAGACGTCACATTTGAATATGCCATAAAAATACTACCCTGTCAAATACCTAATTGTGTAGTAATTTAAGTTTATTTTTTTAAATAAAATAAATACTTATATAATATGTTATTTAATCCTTTGCTTGGCAAAAATAAATATGTATGAAATTAAATTAGTTAGTTATTTGTATTAAATTAGTTTTTATCTTTCATTCTCCTTAGAGGACAAGTAGGATATAGAACAAAATACAGGATATTTAATTTTGGAGATATTCTATGTACCTAACTCATAAGATACATTGCCAAGTATCTGTTATTTTCTTCACATGAGTCAATGTATCTGAGACGCTCGAACAAAATAAAACTCAACATATAACACCTGTTTTCTTGCACCTAACAGTTTCCTCGCTGTAGTGAGGTCAAAAATTGTGTGTTGCGCTCGGCAGCAAAGCTTTTCTGCGTCTCGTACCTTTGAAACCTTCGTTACACTCAGGTTTCAATAGAAGTACTCGCGCCAAAAATCAACTTTGCAGCCTTGCATAACAAATAACTATTTCCCTACTGGACTAGAAGGTAAAGCTTCAACTGCAACATTAATAATACTATTATTAATAATAATATATAATATTAATATTTTTTGTTCATAAAAGTACATACATAATTAAATCAGATCACTGGTCTCCACACTAGGATTCCCTGTGTCGTGGAGGCCAGTCTCTTTCATCGTGGTTCATAAAAAAGAGAAAAATACAATGAAACATAATGTACCTACCTACGAAAGGAAAAGTTAAGCTACATGAACAAATACATAGTCGGAGAGTAAGCTGTCAAAAATTAACATGTAAAATTCTTAACATTCCAACAACGTAAAGTTAAAAAAAGAAGTTATTAAAACAACAACTGGAACCATATAAAACAAAGTGTAAACACAAAAAATATAATAGTGATGTCTATAAAACACATAATTTGATTGTCCCGCGTCGCGGCGCGGCCCAAATTCTCGGGATTCTCACACGGTGTGGCGTTATGCCGTCCCGAATTTACGACTTACTGAAACGTCCCGTGGTTTGGTATGGACACAAGATAGTGTCGGTTAGGGATTTAAAATTATTGTACACACGATTACTGAACTCCTTTGAAATTTGTTTTATTTCATTTTTATTTATTAGGAACAATAAACAGCATGGCTAAATAATAACAGCCGCAGGTCGATCCATCAGGTTAAGATATGCTTGCCCTGGATCGGTGACCATCTTTACAAAACGAGTCTCCTCCGTGCCTCGGAAAGCACGTTAAGCCGTTGGTCCCGGCTGTCATTTGTGCATCTTTGATAGTCGTTACGGGTCGTCAGAAGCCCAAGAATCTGACATCCAGTCTTACAAAGAGTTATCGTATTAGTAGATAGGCATTCGCTCCATGTAAAATATTGGTATTCAGTTGCATCCGGTTAGACTTAATAATATCAACACTTAGTCAATAGGAGTAGCATACACTAACGACGTTATCCACAAATTAACTTAAATAATTGTTAAAAAACTATTATTTTTTAATTAATGTTAGTGTCTGTGTGTGCGTGTGAATGTGTGTTGTGTAACTATAATATATTGTTTGTTTAATTAACGTTTTCTATAATTATTGTTTAAATTGTATGTGAATATACATCTACAAAAAATGGTATTCAAAATTACATTTAAATTAGGGTTTAAATTAGGCAGTTATTCAATCTAATCAGAGCATTGTTCAAATTATTTGTATTACATACCCACTTCACGTCCAAGCTTACGCTTAATAATATTTTTTTAGCTTAAAATATAGCTAAAACTAGATACCGAAACATGTGTAAGTTAGGTAACTGTCTTTTACCATGGTCTACGACGGCAAAATACAAAAAAAAAAACAATGTCAAAAATTCAAAAATGGCTGCCAGCCGGCCAGTACTTTCGTGTTCCATATTCTCGACAGACAGGCCCACCTCACTGTAACATGACACCGGTCGCGTACCTACGTCACCCGAGGTACCACACAACATACTGGGGTAGACAGAGCTCGTACTAAAATGTAGTTATTACCAGCCTTTAATTGTCCCACTGTAAATACTTCTTCTTTCTTTTCGTGTGGTTAGTGACTAACCTGGTTTTATGCTGCCCATGGGCCTCTGACTTAGCGACACATACTGTTGAGAAATATCTCTTCATGATTCATGTGCGTATCGTCAAATTATCACGGGCTTAAAAAACGGTGAAGGAAAACATCGTGAGGAAACCGGCATGCTTAAGAGATATGTATTCTCAACACTCAACAGCATGTGAAGCTAAGTCAGAGGCCCACGGGCAGCATAAAAACTCTGACACGGTTAGTCACTAATCACACGATAAGAAGAACAGAATGATCAGGAGAAATAACTACCAGTAGAGCAGAAATAACAATTGGTAGAGGAGAAAACGACTCCAGCAGATTAGCGCTGGGATGTTCCTAACAATTTGTTACATAATATGCTGATGTAAAGTGGCTTCGTGTCTTATGTAGTCTCATCCGATCTAGCTTGTCCCTTGCTGTCCTCCCCCAGCGACGCCCTAAGCCGAGGTCCGTTCTGTAGACCCTAAGTGAAACCTTATGTTGAACCTGGCTGGTAAGTCACTGACAGCATTCGACCTTTGAAATTAATAGAATAGTTTGATAGGTTTTTATAAAAGAAAATTGATTTCGTCAGAAACCGTGTGGCTTGACGGATGTACTCGTTACAAAGCAATATAATTGAATAATCGTTGTCCGTGTGTTTGTATTGTATAGGATACTAGCTTCTACCCGCGGCTTCGCCCGCATGGATGACGGAAATTGCTTGTTATTATACATATAAACCTTCCTCTTGAATCACTCTATCTATTAAAAAAAACGCATTAAAATCCGTTGGGTAGTTTTAAAGATTTAAGCATACATAGGGATTTAGGGACAGAGAAAGCGACTTTGTTTTATACTATGTAGTGATAATGAAGAAATCCCTACAACACACATTACACAAAGCTCTGCCACTGAGCCCCCTAAGTGTTGGTCCCTCTAACCTTCACAATCACAGGGGTGCCCACGGCGTGTAGTCGCCTAATTTGTAAGTTTTTAGGCCCTAACTGGAAGGCCTTAATTTATTATGGCATTCACAGGCAAGTCCGGTTAAGCAATAGACAAGCGCCTAGGTTGCACTGCGAGATGCCCATTCACAAGAAAAAGTCTTATGTTGTAGGTAGAGTTACAGTGGTGCTATTCTGTAAAATCTCACCATGAAAACGTAGATGAAGTGAGTTTAAAGTCAGCTGTAAGTAGTGTCAATCCCTAGCATAGCTAGCTGTCAATCCCTAGCATAGCTAGCTGTCAATCCCTAGCATAGCTAGCTGTCAATCCCTAGCATAGCTAGCTGTCAATCCCTAGCATAGCTAGCTGTCAATCCCTAGCATAGCTAGCTGTCAATCCCTAGCATAGCTAGCTGTCAATCCCTAGCATAGCTAGCTGTCAATCCCTAGCATAGCTAGCTGCCAATCCCTAGCTCACCTTATGGTCACTTTAGCTCAGTAATCACGGTGAGATTTTTACAAAACAGACCGGCATTTCGTAGCAGGTAATTAATCATTTCAAATTAAGCATCCGACAATATTCCTTTCGTAAAGAGCATGAACTGGAAACACCATGGCGTTCTGCCTACCCTTTTAAGGTGTACTGCGTAATAACATAGCTTTGATACACTATTATCTTCACCCATACTTCTAGATCAATCTGCCTGACTTTTCCCAACTATGTTGGGGTCGGCTTCCAGTTTAATCAGATGTAGCTGTATACCAGTATTTTACATGGAGCGACTGCCTAT
The DNA here is from genome assembly GCA_951799385.1 of Hyppa rectilinea. NCBI lineage: Eukaryota > Metazoa > Arthropoda > Insecta > Lepidoptera > Noctuidae > Hyppa > Hyppa rectilinea. The sequence continues at coordinate 10,993,386 of OX637325.1, read as the reverse complement.
CTGACCTCCACAACGCAGTAATTGGGTAATACTGGCTGTCAGATGTTCGGACTTCTGACGACCCGTAACAACTGTCAAAGATGCACAAATGACAGCCGGGACCAACGGCTTAACGCGCTTTTCGAGGCACGGAGGAGTCTCGCTATGTAAAATATGGTCACCCATCCACGGCCAACACCTGCAACCGTAGCTTAGCCTGATGGATGGACATGTGCGGCTTTTATTACTTAGCCACGAGCTCCTCAGTATTATATATGTATTATCTGTGCCCATACAAAACTCTTTACTTACGACCTTCTTTCACCAACGGACAGGCCCACCGTGCCACGTGTAACATGATACCAGCGTACGTCAGACTCCCTGAGACCTCGAGGGGCTAGTGCCTTGAGTAAACTACGTATGGTGCTAAATCAAATTATTATTGAGAATAATTTGAATTCAATAATAAAAATTCTGAGATGGTATGGTCTCTTCCAAAAGTATAAAAAAAATTATGAAAATGTAAACGATTGGATAAGAGAACATAGGTACATTTGTAGAGGACTATTTGTAGCGCCACTTACTACATTAAACACAGTACCTACATATATATATATATATTGTAAACTAATATATATATAAAAACAAACGTACTTAAAAAACTTCTGCACTCGTTGTGACGGCGTCGAGTTACGCTGCAAGGTATCGCGTAAGCGGCCGCGGAAACGCCGATACAGCATACCTTTCGGCCAAAACTCTTCCTTGAGGAAGGTCGCCAAATGCTGAGTAGGAACGTGCACAACGAACGACTTGAAATGAGTGTTATGGCGCGCCTCCAACCTCCCCACCCTCAAGGTCCAGTTGGACACAGCTTAGGTAATAAACTTGCACCGTGTAAGTGGGGCTTCGAGATGACATCCCGCGAAATTAACTTTGTAAAAACTGTAAGTTTAGAATATTGCGGGATATTTAAAGACAACTTCTGAACGGAAAGTTGATCAATTTGCTGAATAAAGGGCATTGTTGGTAGGTATCTTGAGATACAGTGGTAAAGGTAATCCAAGAATATTAACCGGTTGAATGACGTAATTACAGAAACAAAGGTCCATTGGGTGTCACTGTCACATCTAGAAGACAAATCCTCACCGCGAAAACTTTGGTGAAGTGAACTTGAAATCAGCTGTCAATTCACGTGATCCTTATCATCATTGAAACATTGACAGCTACTTGAAGCTAACTTCACTTCACCTAAGATGTCAAGATGAGATCAGGCTACTGGTTCCAGGTTGGGAGGAACCGCCGTGTCCTCGTAGCGGCTATCGGCAGCGGCGGCGGCCTCTCACGTCCGGCCCTGGTTCAATCCATGGTCCGGAGCGAGAGGGAATGGGAGGCAGTCACCTCCTTCTGTGAAGCAGTTATGCTAGCGTAGTAGATGGTTGAAAGATCGAGACTCACGTGCCGGTGCTGCATGTGACGACTCCCGGCCACTGTAGGCGCGGGCCTGCGGACGGTGAGTAACGGGTAGCTCACTGGTCGATCAGCATAAGTGAATGGGCCAGTTAGGACCGCAGCCTGCCGGGTTAGGGGGATTGTCCTAAAGGGTTACCACTACCCCGGAACATAACGGGCTAGGAATGAAGAACATGGATGGTTTTTACTCAGTAAGAGTGGGAGTCATTTGATGATTTCCCACCCTAAATAAAAGGCTACTGGTTCCATAAAATACATAAAGACCTGTGCATCATGGCCTTAAATTATTACCTATATTCCATACTGTAAGCCGATGACCTTGTAAAGGCGCAGGGAACCACAGAACTGGTCGAAGTGGCGGTGCTGGGGGAAGACCTTTGTCCAGCAGTCGACTTCTTTCGGCTGAAATGATGATGAGGTGGATGTAAACTTGGTAGGTACTTAACTTTAATAAGTAATCTGTAAATAATCCTGATCATTATAAAATAAACTAGCTTCTGCCTGCGGCTTCGCCCGCGTGGTTGGCGGAAATTGCATATAAACCTTCCTCTTGAATCACTCTATCTATAAAAAAAACTGCATCAAAATTCGTTGCGTAGTTTTAAAGATCTAAGCATACATAGAGACATTAGGACGCGGGAAGCGACGTTGCTTTATACTATGTAGTGATACTATTAATCAACTCTACCTACCCTTCCAGTGGAAACAGGGGCGATGATACTCCGTACTCAGTGTCTTTCTGTACCTACCATTTAAAAATATGAAACCGTATGATTGACCCATCGCTCCTGGTACGAACAGGTACACAAATTGCATTATGTAAAACGACCCATTTTGTTACATTTGCATTTATATTAGTTTTCAACAAAGTGCAGAATCTATAATAAACAAAAAAACACGCTTTAGGAAACCAAACTACGACTAGAAAATAAATTTGAATTAAGAATAGTGTAATTTTTTAAATAAATATTTATTAATAGTGTAAATTAAAACAAAATATTTTATTGTAAAAAAAAGCGTGCGAAAAACTATCAATTACAATTTGAATAATTCTGAAGGATATGGCTAATCCGTTGCTTCATATGTTCGAAAAATTTCTCTGCTTAATAACGTAAATAACGCAATGTATGTTGTTCAACTGCCAATATGAAACTCATTATGTAAAACTTGGAATGCCTACGGGGGCTAGCCCTGTGTTGACAAGTTCTGCTCTATTATGTGAGACCTTAGTGTGTTTCGCAATTAAGGAGTTCGTGGCTAAGTAATGAGAGCCGCACAGGTTGATCTATCAGGTTCAGCTACGCTTGCTGGGGTTGGTCCGTGGATGGGTCATCTTAACAAATCGAGATTCTTTCTTGCCTCGAAAAGCACGATAAGCCGTTGGCTGTCATTCGTGGATCTTTGACTGTCGTTACGCGTCGTTAGAAACCTGAAAGTCTGACAGCCAGACTTAGCAAGAGGTATCGTATTACCCAGTTAACTTCAGTTTACACAGTTACTGGGTTGTGGAACTCAGATAGGCGGTTACTCCATCTAAAATGCAGGTATTCAGCTGCCTCCGATTAGATTGTAAGCCGATTACAACATATTTGGGAAAAGGCTAAACAGAGTGTGATACTCAATTAGGGTGCTGGAATCGAACCTAAAACCACAATGCTTAGCTACAGCGCTTACAATCACTACACCAATTATTCCTGGAAACTGTCAGAGCTAGGCCAAGTAACAACAAAACAGGAAAATATACGTACAGTACCATAAATGGTAACATAACCAGTTAATGCTAGCCTCGTATTATATTGGAACTCCGTACTACGCTGGCCCACTCAAGGTCCAATTGACACCTCGTGCAGTCAACTATATCCTATCCATAGATAAACCATACTTTATTAATTGCTTACAATATAGTTTACCGTGACAGTACTGCCACGAAATATAGGCAGTCGACGAAAATGTTTTTTTCCAAGAAACTTTATCAAGTTGAGTCGACTGCCTCTACAAAAATATACTGATCGCACTGTACCCGTCTTTTTCCAGACTACTATCTCTACGCAATAATTTGAGGTGGTAGATAACACGACAACATACAAATCAGCATTTATCTTAGCGATAGATTTGTTGAGTAAGAATAAATGAGTCACACAAAAACAACCATTTACTTTGCGATTGCAGCGCCATCTATTTGATCGGAGCAGAATAAATTAAGTACTTCCTTGCGTACGTGACGTCGGCGTCGAACCAGTATGTACCTACTTTAGAAACCAAAATAACTTCATGAAAATATTTTGAACGAACCGGGCAACAAAGGAACATCGAGGGAGAGATTTCGCTCCAAATAAATATTCATCAATCCACTCGCTTTGTTACCCCCCTGAACTTTGCATTGGTAACTAGAAAATATAAATCTTGTGTTTCCAAGGTTTCAAGTGTATTGCTTTGTTATCAACTGTATCTTATCTTGTTGCCTAGCAATTTAAATTATCTTTAAAATGTAAGGAATGTAGGATTTTCAATTGCAGTATTGTGTATTTACGCAAATGCATTCTCGATCCATATTAGACCAATTAGTTTATGTACCTATTCTATAGATAGCGGAATAGAGGCACCCGGCTCCGGCTCGCGGCGCGTCATTAGTACCATAGATTTATAGAAGTTGATTGCCATTGACAATGTTGCCATAATGTGCGTGTTCAAAAGAAACTAAGCAAATTATTGTTTTCAAAGGTTCGATTTATTCTATTAATTAAATACATTTACATTATTATTCTGAAAATTTGAAAGTAACTTTATATATATTGTATAATAAATAATAATAATAATTATAATTTATTTTTTTATTTATAATTTGTTCTGAAAATTGGTGAAACTATTTCAAAAATTAGTTAGCTGTATATCCTTAAAATCTTTGTAAACATGCTAAAACTATGATTAAATTATCCTGTTCCACAAACACACATTTTTGTTTTTTATTCAAACATAAAAATAATTGTACGTCGTTGTTAACATACTAAATAACCGTATAATATTTAACTGTAACCTTACTCCTGATTGACAACACATAATTATTGTATTAATTTAAATAAAATAAGGAAAAATATAGTCACAGTCAAAAAATCTGACATCGGACATACAATAACATTATCTAACCATTAGTGTGTCTGCATTTGCAGTACGAAATCCGAATACAGACGGGCAGCGCAAACAAATCTTGACGTTGACTGAGTTTTTTAAATAAGAAATTGACACAGAGTAGATGGCTCCAATAAACAAATACGAGAGGAGAAAATAGGCATTTTTAGGGTTCCGTACCTCAAAAGGAAAAAACGGAACCCTTATAGGATCACTTTGTTGTCCGTCCGTCCGTCTGTCAAGACCGTTTTTCTCAGCCACGCGTGGAGGTATCAAACTGATACCTCCACGCGTGGTTTACTGGTTTACTGTCCCTTGGAGCTGTGAAAAAATCAAACTTCTACGCCAAAGCAATCAAAAGATACAGCTGTTTATGCCGCAAATTTTCGAAATTCGCACGGGAATCAAAACCTACAGGGTACTTCCCGTGAACTTAGAATCTTGAAATTTGGTACAAAGTAACGTCTTACAGTGCAGATAAAGGAAAAATTGCGAAAATCGCAAATTTTTAGTTACATCATATAAAAAAAATTGTTTTTTTTTTTCAAAATATAAAAATACCATAACTATGACTCGATTGTCGTGATGGGTGAACTTTTAATTATATACCTACGGTTTGCACGGAACCCTCGGTGCGCGAGTCCGACTCGCACTTAGCCGGTTTTATTTATAGAAGATTGAAATAAAAAGTGGTAAATATCGATAAAGTATGAACTCAAAATGGTTAGAGGAAAAAAATACATTACATCGAGACTTCTACTTTTTTATATAAACTATGTGAAAACAAACTAAACGAAGACAATTTTGAAACTAGTGGTTTTTAGTTAACGAATGAACTCGTTTTTCTGTACTAATTTCAGGTCCTTCCAATTCCATTGCAGTTCAATAAATTAAGCGTTCTAAACATGGGTGAATAAAGTTTATTAAATGGCAACATATTCTTAAAAACTTCTACATTTTTTTTCTATGGTCAATAGGAAAGTGACTTCGAGAGTTCGAGAAATATTTTTAATCGATTATCCTTGACTTAAATCGATTACTGTAGTAAGTAACTTTATACTGTATTTTAACTCAAAATCTTGTTATTATACTGGCAAAATTCATATTTCCGCTATTTTTAGGCAGCGATTTATAGATGAACTAGCTTCTGCCCGCGGCTTCGCTCGCGTGGAGGTCGGAAATTATCCCACAGGAATGTTCTACCGGGATAAAAAATATCCTATGTGTTAATCCAGGATATAAACCATCTCTGTGTCAAATTTCATCCAAATCTATACAGTAGTTTTTACGTGAAAGAGTAACAAACATCCATACATCCATACTTACAAACTTTCGCCTTTATAATAGTAGTAGGATAGATAAAAATAATGATTTTATAATTTACTGCTAAAGATATTTTAGTATTCGAATTATGACATTCCGATTGTGTGACTGAATCCGATTCACGTGATTACGTCACTCGGGCCAAGCGAAGCGAGCGGAGGGAGATGTACGAGATTCGTACAGTGTTAAAATTAATACGTCATCTCATATTCTAAAGTGATATCTGTAAAATAATTCGCGGTGCCGCTTACAAATTCATATTAAAACTGTAAGTAAATAATTCTGACCTCGTACCACGCGTCGCCGTATGGAACGGACGCGTTGTTTGGTTCCCTGTGCAGTGCCTATACAAATGCATAATATAACCTATCTGCGCTTTGCATAAATCTATGAGGCCGCAGCCTTGTAACTGATGCAGATGCAGCCGATGTGGAAATAAGGCGTTAATGCGATTACAAAAGTAGTTAAAACGTCATCGGAGCGAAGCCATCAAGTCGGGGTGTTTTGCCGCGCTGTGTGCCGTGTTTATTGACGCGTTGGTTGCAATATTGCAGACATAATGCCGGCGGCGCGAGGCGTTAAACGTGCTGCATCTAAATCGTCCGCCGCTGCGGCGTCAACGGCAGCCAAAAACAAGAAAAAACGTGGAGGTGAGTTCCTGTAAAGGCATTTTGCAATTGTTTTCTTTACATTTTTGCCTATGTCAATGACCTGTCAAACGCGATGGCGGGAAACGACGAAAGGCGCGAACTTTCGCCTGAGAACTTCTTTTTTTGTGTTTACAAGTTAACTGTACTTGAAATGAGACTTGAATACTTCAGTTTGGTCATTTAGAACCATATTTATGAGTAAATATTGCGTGGGTTATGTAAGCGTCGCGTAGGAATGGTTTTTTTTAGGTTAGTTGGACTGGCCGACGCTGCATAGTATTTACAAATGTGTTTTTCAGATAAATTAGTGTATTACTTAAAATAACTGTGACGAATTTATGTTCAAAATACAGTTACTAACGTGAATAAGAATGTATTTATCACTGTAGTTTGGCATAAAATTAGCTAATGGAGATAGAAGCAAGTCATTATTGTGTCGTTAGTATACCATAGAGATAAGCAAAACGGCATATTTTTAAGATTATCTTTGTAACTAAATATAAAAATGCTTATATTTATGATGACTCAGTTAATTAGATTAAATACTTCATTATTATTTATTTTTGTTAAATAATGTTAAACTCTCCGCCCCTAAGTCAACCCACTGACCAATACTTACTTTATATCCTATATTTGTGTTGTTTCTGGTATATACATGATAAGTCCAAAAGTCAAGTTTTACAGAGCATTTGAACCAAATTGGAATAATACTTATAGCCGCAGACTGTTAACTAATAACTAAGAATACACCAAATGTAAGTAAATAAAAATGATTAAGGTGATGTAAAAACAGTTAGTAACCAATTTTTGACTTATCATGTTTATACCAAACACAGATATAAAGGATTGATAAGAAGGTGATTGTTTGAAATTGATTACCTACATGAAATTTATACACAGAAACCTGAAAAAGTAGGTAGTCTTAAAATTTACAGTCATACACTATTAAATTTTATGGTATTCAGCAAGTAAATACTCGAATTCCATGAACATTACAAAAAAAAAATTAAGTCTTTAATTATATTTTTTTTTAATTGTATATAAATCATAATTTATTTGTATATGGCAACACTGCATGACCCTGACCCTTTCTTACAAAGAGAGTAGAGATTACCATATAATGTTATTATCTGTAGAAGTATTACATTCCTATCATACATATCTACTAGCTTTGATAATCGGATGCATATTTATCTAAAGGAGGAGGAGTTGTCTACTATAGAATGCACTTTTGTATTGATGGTAAAATTCGCTCGATTCTGGAATTGTCAAGTTTTTTATGTTTTTTCCGACTAGCAACAAATCCATATCTACCTATCCAATGTTTATAAGTAGGCAAGTAGTTACTATACTGGAATGTAAGCAAACAATCCCGACATTCTGCAATCTTTGCATCCTAGGTTTTTGTCAGAAGAAATATTTAAACACAAACACTCCCAATATTTTTTGCTATTCTAAGTGCAGTGCCTGAAACCCATACAAGTTCATGGCAGTGTTTGGGTTAATTTCATGGCCTAAAATAAACTTCAGGTAAAAATGCATAAAAATATTTAATCTTTAATATACAATAACACTTGTTTGTACTACATAATAATTTGTTTGCCTTGGACTCAGTACATCTGAACAAATAGAAATGGTGATCTTTTTCTGAAAGGATTAGGCAGATGTGTTTCTGTAGTGCCCTAACAATCTATCTATTGTGTATGTATATCTAGTATGTTGCCAGCAACAGGGCACAAATCCAGGCTCAGGGCTGCTACTGAGAAAGTCCAGGTGGAAAAACCTGGGACTTCAACCAAGGCTCAGCAGTAGTGGGAACACACCTGAAGTGACAAAAAATCAGCTTTTCCCTACATTTTGATGAGTTATGTGAGGATAATGGATAGAACAGCTTTTTTTTCACGATTTCAGATTTGTTCCCATAGTAAAAGTAGTTTAATATGATGAGTACAATGACCCCTTAAATATTGCTCATGAGTTAAATTTCGCCCTGTATATAAATTGCTATTCCATTCAATTTGACTGCATGCCCATGTCTCTGCCAACCTATATAAAGTCCCAAATCAAAGCACAATTTTGCTGAACTTTACTTAGGTTGTAAATTAAAATTATGTGATCACATATAATTTTAACTTACCACCTAAGTACAGAATGTGGAATGCAATTAAAGTATTGAGTATTTCTCAATAATACATAACTCACTGGGAGATGACAGTGCAGAAAATAATCTAGTTGAATATTATCTGATCTAAAACATTATGTCAATATTTTAATGTTTGTTGAACTAGTATGTGCTTGACCTTAATGAATAATGCAGATGTAAAAATTTTTGCATAAAAAAAGTTAAAGTATGACTTCCGGAGAATTTATTTATGTCAAACTCAAACCATTTATTTTAAGTAAACGAATTATAGACAGTTTGAATTGTCAAAGAGTTGGTCAGATAACCCATACACTGCCATGAACATGTATGTGTGTTGAAGGCACTGAGCTTAAAATAGCACAAAAAATACTGGCAGTGTTTGTCATAATCAGCAAGTTGAAGCTAGCCATTCCAGAATGTAGATCTCTATGGAGAAGAACAGGCAACAAACTCCAAAGACATTTCATAGCCATTTCGACAAATGATACAAAAACATTTGTATAAACTTACCTAACACACTGACTGACTGACCAACTGAAAATGACTAATGTAAACAAATGTATTATGTCATACCTACATCTTTTTATATTATTTATGTCATCATATTTGATAAGAATGACCTCAATATGTGATATTGAAAAGACATGATGCATCAAATCAATTTGCATCAGATATTCCTAAATCAATTTCCTGAATATTTGACTAAGGTGATAAATGTATGGAATTGGTATATTTTCTGACTTATCTGAATGTATTTATTAGTACTAGTGACCCAACAATCAACTTGTCCTTTCAATAATTTATAGCATAATCCCATAGAAAAAAAAGATATTCAGGCTTTCTTTTATAACCTTTCCAATTTTCTTTGCATATCAAAAAGTTACTATTAAGCAACATTCAAACAAGAAAGTCCAACCAACAATTCAAAAAGCAAGTGGTGCTCTTACTATTGGACAGCATTTTATTTATAAAGATAGCAGCATTATATTTAAGACTTGAGTAGCTGAGAACTGAATAGAAGATTTCTAATAATTATCATGCAAACACTAAACTTCGGCTGCTCTTAAGCCTTCCAAAGGACCGGGACCCCATGGTTCCGAGAGTAAAAAAGAAGATAAAAATAGATTCAAGCGATTTGCAGGTTTATTCTCCGAAAATAAGGGAAAAAAAACTGTAAAATAGATTTGATGAAATCATTCTTGTTTTTATGACATCAACAGTTGGCTGAAAAAACTGTTGCATCCCTAAAATAGAAACAGTAACATAATAAACTTTGTTTAAAATTACACCAAATACTCATAAAATACTAATTTATTCACTTAGACTTGGCCTTAAAAATATCTACTACCTACAGGTGTCTAAAATTATGTGCAAATTACAACTGACCAGATATTTGAACTTCAAAGTGCAAACTCTAAGCCGAATGCATCACACTAATACTATAAAGGCGAAACTTTGTGAGTGCGTGTGTTTGTATGTTTGTTACTTCTTTACACTGAAATAGCTGAACGGTTCTGGATGAAATTCGGCAAACTTAAAGTTTATAGTCTGGATGAACACATAGGATGTTTTAACCCGGATAAATGAATGGCATAATTGCAGACATCCGCGCGGGCAAAGCCGCTGGTAGAAGCTAGTGGGTAATAAAATTTGTTTGAAATTTTAACTGAAATTCCATGACATTTTCTGTATCACTGTTAATGTTAAACTTAAGTAATATATGAGCAGTGACAAAAAAAATGTGTTTCGTTAAACAGCCTTGAACAGTTTGTGTGGCTTTGACCATAATGACACAAAAAAAAAATGAAATGGGTCTAAAGGTTTTAATTTTTTTCAGTCTTGGCACTTAAACAAGACATTTTAAACAGTATGTGAAAACTTCTTACACCTTTAGTGTGAACAACATCAAATCAACCAAAAGACGTCCACTAATGGACATAGGCCTCCCCGAAGCACAAACACTTCAACCACCATAAAATAACTTGTCTTAACATTTACTTGTGCAGCGATCCAATGGGAGATCCCAACGGCTCCCAAGAAGAGGGGCCGTGTGCTAGCATGCGGGCAGGGCGACGTGGGACAGCTGGGACTTGGCGAGGATGTTGTGGAGACCACCAAGTAAGTAATACAGCTTAAAATCTTTGTAAAATGGTGACTTCGCTATGTACTTCATCATTCTCCTGTCCTTATCTCAATTTATTTGACGACACAGTTGGCGCAGTGGTTTAGCAATTGACTGCTGCGTAGCATGTCGTGGGTTCGATTCCCGCACGGAACAAATATTTGTACGACCAAGAAGTATTTGTTCCGGGTCTGGGTGTTTTTCTATCTATAGTATTTACAAAAAAAATGTATATATGTAGTTTATCAGCCATCTCGTTACCATAACACAAGCATTAGGTTGCTTAGCTTGGGACTATATTATGGCGTTGTGTGAAATGTCCAATGATATTATATTACATATATATATTTGCGGTGGGTGCAACCTGTCTTTATCTTCCATACTTCTCTATTAGTCTTCATCATCTCGGTAGTCACTCCCTTTCTAGCCATATCATCTTCCACATAATCCATCCATAGTGAACGAATGGATGATGTTTCCCTATGCACGTATTTAACATAATTAACTTTTGTTTCAGATTCAAGTATGTGACAGCATTGGGTGACAAAATAGTCGATGTGTATGCAGGGGGCATGCATACAATAGCTCTTGATAGCAGTGGGAAGGTAATCTATTAGTCCTCTACTAAATATACTAATGCAATCAAAAGTTAAAGGATTAGAAATTTGTAACCAAAATTGTGAAATAAAGCTAACCACTTTCGGAACAGCTTGTATCTGATAGTGTAGTTTTACGCATTCTGTACAACAAGGTAACAAATTTTGTAGAAAAATCAATTCTAAAGGGTCCAATTGCTTTAAAAGAAACCCCTTTTCTTCAATACTGTAACACAATGCTGCTCCCTCGCCCCAGGTGTGGACGTTCGGCTGCAATGACGAGGGCGCCCTGGGCCGCGCCACGGCGGGCGAGGCCGACGAGGGTACGCCGAAGCCCGTGGCGCTGGGCGCGGCCGCCGTTAGCGTGTCGGCCGGGGACTCGCACTCCGCCGCACTGCTCAGCAATGGAGATGTGTATGCTTGGGGGGCCTTTAGGGTAAGTCTATAAAACTGGTGGAGCTCCCTCTGGAAATAACGGTGGGAATTTTGGTTCGAAAACATGTTAACTCATGTATACGCTTTTCTCACTCACGCCCTCTTCCCATGGGGATAGGCAGAAACTATACAGTACACCACCTGCTGCACTACTTACATGCTCAATTTGCTTCGTTTACATTCTCTCCTCTTTCTTATCGTGTGGTTTGTTACTAACCTGGTGTCGAAGTTTTTAAGCTGCCCATGGGCCTCTGACTTAGCTTCACATGCTGTTGAGAAATATCTCTCAGACATGTTGGTTTCCTCACGATGTTCACATTCTTACATCCGGTCATACACACACTTTAGAAAGGTCAGAGTTAAGGTCACAGCTCATTAAAGCCACCCGGCACCCACCCTGCACCGCCTCGCCGCACGGCGTCCACTCATTGTCGACAGGTGGACCACGGGTTGACGCCGCGTTATCCCCAATAAACTTCACGCGGTCAACCAGTAGACCTCGCAACTAGCAGTGGAGGGAACGCAAAGTATGCGAGCAGCGAGTTGTCACCGAGTGGTCCACCCGCTGTCCGCACGTGGAGGGCTTACGATCGAGGCGATCCGGTGACGTCACGGAGTTGATGTGCTGAGCGCATATCCATATAAGTCGAGAAGAAGTGCATATCCATACAACAATAGGCGAGTTGGTGCGGAGTGGGTGCCGGGTGGCTCTAATGAGCTGTGAGCTTCAGTTGTATTGAAAATTTAAATTATTCAAATGTTATTAAAACGTACTTGCTACGGCCGCGATTCATATTTTGAGCAACATACAACCTGATATATCGCCTGTCTCTATGAGAAATGTCGGATATGCAATTTTCTTGATTGTTGCAAAAGAACGTAAAAAATTTTGAATTTCGTGGGCTACTCTGTAGCTTTTACCTTAAGCGAATTGTAGCCTCATTTCGCATCCAACATCTTAAAAAAAAACTAAGTACATGTTACATCATTATTTCTATTTCTCATTATCAGCCTATAGTCCACTGCTGGACAAACGCTTCTCCAGTTGCATGCCCTTCAGCTCGATTCTCGTTACCAAGTCTCATTAACTCCTCTATTCCAGGACTCTCACGGCAGCATGGGCCTGGTGGTCCGCGGTCGTGAAGGCAAGTCGTGTCGCGACCCCGTGAAGGTAGACATCGGAGAAACTGCTGTAGCTGTGGCGTCAGGCGGCGACCATCTGGTTATATTGTCGGTGCGTATCTATTTATAATATAATTATTAGAACAACTGCTGGATTTAAACTACCTCTACCAACTCCGAAATCCGAGTCACGTGACCAAAAACTCGGCGAAATCTAAGGAACAGCTGATTTTTTTTTCACGATTTCGGAGTTGGTCCCATAGTAAAAGTTATTCAGTTTGGTGGTCTGTAGCATATCCTTTGATATGTATATACCATTTCGGTTACACCCAATAATAGTTAGTAAACTATAAAAAAAAATATTTTAGGAAGAAATGTGTGATGTGTCGATTGTTTATGTTTCCTGTTTGTTAAATATCCCACCAAAACCCATCCACGGAACAACCGCAGCAAGTGTAGCAGAACCTAGTCGATCGACCCGTGCGACTGTTATCACCTAGCCACGAGCCCCTCCCATCACATAAAAAGCGAAACACTGTTTTTCTAATGCTTTGGTATTTAACGATGTGATATCTTTATTAATCAATATCTAAAGCTAACAATTGATTGTATTCAGGCGTCAGGAGGCGTGTACACAATGGGCTGCGGCGAGCAGGGCCAGCTTGGCAGGTTGCCGCAGCGGTCTGCTACCAGAGACGCCAGGCAAGGGTTCAGTAAGTACACTACACATTTATTTATAAAGTCAAAGTCAAATCATTTATTTCAAATAGGCACATGTAAGGCACTTTTGAACATAAAAATGAACAAGAAATAGAATTGATTCTAGTCGCCCTTTCCAAAAGGTAGTTAAGAATTTCTAAAAATGCTTACAAATGACAACAGTGAAACAGTGATGACAGTGAAAATCAAATGGTGGGGCTTAAAAGTCATAATAATATTTATTTTATGGATTTAAGAGTAGAAAAGCTCTTCAAGAAACTATGAGTATGTCGTAACACGTTATTTAGTGCATGAATATTGTACTATTTCGTGTGGATTATGAGTACATAGGTATACCTACGTACACTCTTACCAAAAGAAAACTAACATTATTATAAGTAAACAAAGTTAGTTAGTGTATTTTGCATGCTGTGGCAAGTATGTGTACTTTTTGTCTTATTGGAGATATGAGACAAAAAGTACACCTACTTAATACCTGATGTTGATCTTTTGACCTAAACCAATAAATTAAAAAGAAGGGAGGGATGATGATTTTATTTCTCAAGACCATTAACTAAACTATCCTTGCATCCTCTAGGCGCTCTGTTAGTACCGGCCAAGGTGACCCTAAAGGCAGGCGGGGCTCGCATCTGGGCCGGCTACCACGCTACGTTCGTGCTGGACAACAACGACAAGATGTTCGCGTGGGGTCTCAACAACTATGGACAGCTTGGTCAGTATTACATACAAATATTAAGTATTCTGCATGAATGTGAGGGTCGGGGACCCTGACAATTTTGAAGGGGCCTGTTAGGGCCGAAACCTGCTGGGTAAGCGGGATTACTCGAAAGGGTTACCGCGACCCTGGGACCCGTTTAACCTGACACACTGTAAGGGTAGAGCCTTACATATAATGTTGAATGTTGTAAAAATGATAGATGTTAATGTTCGATAAAAACCGTTTAATAAAATATTTGAATAAATTAATGTTACTTAAAAATACTAAATAATGTTATGTTAAAATGTTAAGAAATGTTCCGAGAGTTCGGTGCCAACCGTACTACTGACGTTAATCTGTACGTGACGTTTTAGCAAACCTACTTTTACCAGGTTTGCATTAATTTCTAAGTAGGCCGAAGTACAATGTGCGGATGCTGACCGTACATCTTGGCCGGGCCAGAATATAATATATATAAAAGAAATGGCTTAAGATATTCTATCGATATAAAACAAAGGTTTAAGATAAATGTTGTAAAAAAAAAATGTAAAATAAGAGCTAACTAATGTTGTAAAAAAGTAAAGGAAAAGACAAAAACAAAAAAGTTTTCTAAATATTAAATTCATGAGGTTTTGCGTAGGTAGGATTCCTCATAGTGCTCATCTCTATATCTTCCGTGGCCGTATGTAACCTCCGTGGTGTGGCTCTCTGTGGCTTCGGTGGCGGTAATCTGGCGGACACGCCTGTGACGGCGCTGCTGCCGCAGCGTCTGCAGTACACGTAGGCTCCTCCCGCCGCAACTACTACCAACACCAGAAGTCCCAACGAAGTGTAGGAAACGATGTATTGGTGCTTGTCATGTGGTGACATTTCCGCACGTTTTGTTTCTTCCTTTAATTCTTTCAGCGAGTCATGAATTTCTTCATAATTGTTTTTAACAAATTTTGTATTTTGTTGCCCAGATGCTAGATTTATGGGTTGGACAGAAGTTAAATTGTTAATGTCTTCCAGATTTATTAGAGGTATCTCTGGATCGACATAGATGTTATTTGTGTAATAAACTTGCGTGTAGTATGTATCTTCGTTGTTCCGAATAATACAACCTTCCTTGGCTTCTAGTATTCCTGTAGATTGTATGGACTTAGATGTCATACTATGGCCTTCGCAGTATATTTGTAGCTGACAATCCTCACAGCAGGCATAGAGCCAAGTATTAGGTTTTCGCAGTGGTGTCCATTTATTGTTGCAGGTCTCAGACGCGTAGATACATTTTGCTAATGTGATGTTGGTTATTGCGCCGATTTCGCATGGAATTTGATGACTTCTCATATTACGCGTTGGCTTATTTAATGAGCAAATAACTGTGTTCGGCTCAATCTTTATGCAATGTTCCAGGTCGCTTACTGTAAGCTGCATATAGGTCTCCTTCCTGATGTTGACTGCAACATATTTTGAGCTCGTTTTCATTATGAGTACATCCTTGTTATTTGTTTTCATTGGGATAGGAACGGGTTGGTACAAGGCGAATTGAGTGTCACCTGTTAATGGTAATGTTATTTCTATGATGAAGTAATTATCCATCAACCTAGACTTGACCTCTAGTAGCTTGTAAATGTCTGCTAGTTGGGTTTGAATATTATCCACCGGAATGGAAAGATGTTGAGGTAACTGCCCAGAGATGATGTTAAGTTCCTGGAAGAGTTGGCTTTGTGGTAAGAGTCTGGTGTCCACGTGACCATGGTGAATGTTGATAGCTGTGTCTAGGAGCATATGTTGGATGTGGCGTAATTTAGATGTTATTATAGATGTCATAAGAGCCATGGTGGTGAAGTAGTTCAATTCTTCAGTTTCCTGAACCGACTTACCTATTGTCCGTAGGTAGTTATCCGTGATGTTCAGATGTTTGGCTATGAGGTTGAACTGCGTATTCATCGCCTCTTCATTTCTCTTTAAAATGTTGTTTTGCGCCTCAATTATTGATGTTTGCCCCTTAATGAGTTTCAGCAAATGGTCTTTATCGTTGTGTAGTGTTTCTATGTCCTGTTTATATTGTGTAGCGAACCTTTCGTCGAGTACGCCAAACAAGCTGTTTGCTAGGTAGCCTACTCCATTAATGAGTCCTCGGGTGACCCGCCCTCGTATCTGTCCATGATGTGTTTGTAGCATGTAGTTGTTATGGTCGAGTTCGCTGAGTTCCTGTTCAAATTCAGTCGTTATAGTTTTGCACACAGTCTGATAACCGAATTGCTCACATATTTCCTCCAGGTGTTTCACCACCTTATGTATGTTTTCCATACCTCGCCAGTATGACGTCATGTTGTAATAGGTAACTATTTTCCAGTCATCATGTACGCTTTGTAAGTTACCGATTCTATCAAAATAGATTGCCCTGTGTGGTTCAAATGGTGTCACGGTTATGGTGTCACTGGTTTGCGTTGTAGGTTGGAATAATGTTAATAATGTTATCAACATACATAGCAGGCTGGAGCTAATTTTATTTGTTTTAAAACGTTTTTTGTTAGTGCTGTGTTTTGTTGTGAGTTTTTGTTCTAGTTCATTTGTTTGTTTGTTAGTAGTGACATCTGGGGTTTTTATCTCTGATTCTGTTATCGGGAGTTTAATAAGTTTAGTTATTGGTCTCGTTAGTAGTCCTGTTTTGGTTTTTAATGTTACGACTCTGGTTAGGTTGTCCCTTCCTGGATGAGCATCCTGTACTCTGCCAAGTACCCATTTAGCAGGTGGATGGTTGTCTTCTTTGATGAGGACAATATCCCCTGTTGTTAAGTTTTCCGTTTTATGCAACCATTTGCTCCTAAGTTGCAGCTGTTGCAAGTATTCGGAAGACCATTTTTTCCAGAACCCTTGATGCATTTTGGTTACTAGCTGCCACCGTTGTCGAATGTTGATGTTTTGCTCGCTGATGTTTTCATGTGGTAGGAATGTTGTTGGTCGCCCCATTAGGAAGTGTGACGGAGTGAGGTAGTCTATATCATCAATATCCTCTGTTAAAGGACACAGAGGTCTAGAGTTCATGCAGGCTTCAATCTGCGTCAGGAGTGTTAAAAACTCCTCGTATGTTAACCTCTGCTCTCCTAGGACGCGTTTTAGATGGTACTTCATAGACTTGACTGCTGCCTCCCAAAGTCCTCCAGCAGACGGCCAACTCGGAGCGTTGAAATGCCATGTTATTCCCATTTCAGAGTACTTTTTCAATAAGGAACTGTTATTAAATGTGTGCACGATGTTTAGTTGTTTGGCTAATTCCTTTTCGGCTCCGACAAAGTTAGTTCCGTTGTCCGAGTAAATATGTTTCGGGCAGCCTCGCCGCCCAATCATGCGATTAAGAGCAAGTAGGAATGTTTCTGATGACAAATCAGATGCAAGCTCTAAGTGCACAGCCTTTGTTGTCATGCACACGAACACAACAACGTAACCTTTACTTGTTTTAACGCCTCGGCCCTTATTTAGTTTGACGGTAACGAATCCTGTGAAGTCCACCCCTGTGTGATAAAATGGCGGTGATTGCGTTATCCTCTCACTGGGTAAATCCGCCATTAGTTGGTATTGGTTTGATGGCTTGAAGCGGCAACACTTCACGCAGGTTTGAAGATGTTTTTTGACTGTACTATTTCCTCCTATTATCCAGTACCTTTGTCTTAACGTAGCCAACGTTAATCTCGCTCCACCATGCAGTGTTGTGGCATGTGCGCGATCAATTAGCAGGGATGTCAGTCTGCTGTTATTTGGTATGATGATAGGGTGTTTCGTTTCTTCAGGCAAGTTTGAGTGTTTTAACCTTCCCCCAACACGAAGTATACTATTCTCATCGAGGTAAGGGTTAAGTTTCAGGATTCCACTAGTGTTGCATAACTTCCCCTTTGTTTTTAAATCTTTGATTTCTTGCCCAAAATGTTCGCTCTGTACTTGTTTTATAATAATGTTATGAGCGCATCGAATGTCAGTGAGTGTTAAATTACATTCTTTATTGTTTGCACTATGATCCATAGCGATAGTTGGGCCTTCCCTGTGACGTTTATTCTGTGACGCGTTCGCGATGAAACGCGACACCCAAGCGACGACGCGTATTGTTGTCATAATACAGCTGTTCTTGATCAAGAGCTGTGTAACAAAGTTGTTATTTCGGGTTTCGATTGTTTTTGCCGTCACGGCATGTACATTTTTAACCTCGATTTCTGGTGTTATATATGTTTCCAATATCTTTTCACGCACCTCATCGCTGTGCAGCCATTTGGGTCCGTCAAACCACAGGGGATATTTGTGTAACTGCGAGGGTAGTAGTCCACGTGATGCGCAGTCGGCAGGGTTTTGTTCCGATCTCACGTGCCTCCATTTCTCGGGCGGTACTATCGATGTTATTTCTTGAACCCTGTTCCCGACGTAGGCCTTCCACCGCGAGGCATCGCCGTTCAGCCAACCAAGCACTATCATAGAGTCCGTCCATGCAGTTACTTTGATATCAGGTTTATTGAGGCAATGTTTTATTTTCTTAACAAGTTGGGCTAACAGCTGAGCGCCGCATAATTCGAGTCTGGGCAGTGTTTGTTGTTGTTTAATTGGAGCGACCTTAGTTTTAGCCGCAATTAATGTGATATGATATTTCTGTGCAGTATTCTCGCGAACCTTGCTGTACACTACACAAGAAAATGCCTTTTCAGACGCGTCGCAAAATGCATGAAGCTCGAACTCGTTGTTTGTTTCCATTCCCAGCCATCGGTTAATATGAAAGGGTTGCATGTTTAGTAGTTCGTGTCTATATGTTCTCCACTCCTTTTCTAATTCCTCCGGAATAGCATCATCCCAGTCAATGTTGTACTTCCATATCTGCTGGAATAGGATTTTAGCCTTGACTGTTATTGGGGACAATAACCCCAGCGGGTCAAATATGGTTGAGATATCGCTCAAAATTTGACGCTTCGATGTGTTATTTTTGTTGTTATTATTTTTAGTTTTTAATGTTGGTGAGAATATGAACTGGTCGTGTTTTGGATCCCATGCTAATCCTAATGCCTTTGCTGCCGATGCGTCTGTAAAGTTAAGGCCGACAGGACTGACCATATGTTCCGGTAAATCTTTCAGTAGTTGATGATCGTTACTTGACCACTTTCTGAGATTGAAACCTCCCTTTCGTAAAAGTTTTATAAGTTGGTCTCTCGTGTCCCTTGCTTCGTGTACCGTGTTCTTCCCAAATAGTGCATCGTCAACAAAGAAATTATTGAGCAGAATGTGTTTCGCTTCTGGGTACCTATCACCCTCATCCATTGCTAGCTGTTTGAGTGTTCGTAGCGCTAAGAACGGAGCGGCTTTAGTACCGTAGGTGACAGTACACAGTTCGTACTCTCTTAGCATTTCTTTTGGGCAATTTCTCCACACGATTTTTTGTAAGGGTTGATGGTCTGGATGCACTGCTATAAAACGGTACATTTTCTCAATATCAGATGTTAAAACGTACTTGTACTGTCTCCATTTCAGCAAGATGCTAAGAATGTCTTTTTGTAGGTTTGGACCTGCCTCCATTAAATCGTTCAAACTTTGTTTTGTGCTCGATTTCGCTGACGCATTAAAGACGACTCTCAATTTTGTGGTAATAGCGCCTGGGCGCACTACCCCATGGTGTGGCAAAAAATACTCCATGTTGAGGTGTATATCGTTTTTGACCTGCTTCATGTGACCCATTTCTTCGTATTCCCTTATAAAATCTTTGTATTCAAACGCAAATGCAGGGTTTCTCGCCATCTTTCGCTCAAGTTGTTGAAATTGAGCAATGGCCTGCGATTTGGATGTTCCTAATCTCTCAGTAATGTTATCCTTTAGAGGAAGACGAACTTGGTATCTCCCATCAGGCAATCGTGTTGTTGTTTCTTTGTATAATTGTTCGCACTTGCTGTTAGAGTCGATGTCTTCCTTGTTTTCCTGCAGGGACTCCTGTTCCCAGAACTGGGCAAGATCCTTAACGTTGTTGACAATTACATGGCAATTAAAAGTTTTGTAATTGCCACACACTACCCATCCTAGTTGCGTTTGTTGAGCTATGACCGATGATGTTTTTGTTTTAATTAGCCCCTCTAAAACTATTTCCGCATAGATGTCGGCTCCCAGCAGTAGATCTATTTCCTGCGATATGTTAAAGTCAGGATCAGCCAACTGCAAGTGTTGTAAGTGTTTGAAGTTGCCTTTATCTACTGTTTTGTTAGGTAATTTGTTTGTGATTGATTTCATAATGAGCGCGTTAATGTTAATGTTATAGTTATTGTATAAGGCTTGACATTGTAAGTGAAGTGCTCCCTTACACCTTGTGTTCGCTGAGGTACCAACTCCTGACACCACGGCGCTCATTTTATCCCGTTTCAACTGTAATCGTTGCGCAGCATTTTCAGTTATCAGACTGACTTGAGACCCTTGGTCCAGTAACGCGCGCAGCATGATTGTTGTACCATCATAAGCTATGGTCTTAACTTGAGCCGTGGCCAGTAACACTTCATTCGAGCTATCATGTGCTAGATGCGTGTTCAATGTTTGAGGTCTCGATTTTGCTGACACGATTGCCTCGTGTAAAATGCTACTGTGCGGCTCTTCGCAGTGTTTGCATCTTTTTTCTGACGTGCATATTTCGCCATTATGACTAAAAAGACAATTAATGCATACACGCAGGTTGTTGGCGGACTTTAACCTCTCGTCCGGTGACATACTTAAGAATTCTCTGCAATTGTAGAGACCATGTTGTTTGTTACATTTGGGGCAAGTTATAATATAATTATGAAATGTTTTCTTGTTATGCAAGGTTTTCGGCGCGGTTTTAGTTTCAACTTTACCGGTTTGCTGTTGCATTTTAAACTTATTGTAAGTGGCATTATGAACTGTTTTTGTTTGAATGTTATGTTGCTGATTATTGATGATGCGTGGACGGTTCGTAGACGACTCCATTGACATAAACTTGTTTTCGATAAATCTAAGGAACTCTTTCAACGTGGGCATGCCCCGTGGATCATTTAACGATTCCTTAAACGACTGGCTTGTGTCTGAGTCAAGTTTCTGCATTAGAATATAAACTACCAACGGATCCCAGGTAGAGGTATCGAACTGTAGGTTATTAATAGCCTGAATACTCTCGATGGTCGTATCATGCATTCTCTTCAGTTGAGATGCTGTCGGGGTTTGAATGTTTGGTTGGTTGAGAAGAATGTTAGCTTGGTAGGTAAATAACAGCCTCTTATTATCGTACCTTTGCTGAAGGATCTGCCAACAAGTTTCATAATTATCAGCACTTATGTTCATGTGCTGTATTAATCTCTCGGGCTCCCCCTTCAATTTAGATTTCAAATGCTGCATTTTTTGAGCGTTTGAGATGAAAGTGTTATTATGCACGATTTCCACAAATAAATCCTTGAATGTTGTCCACTGTGCATAATTGCCACTGAACATTGGAAGTTCTATTTTCGGTGTTGATTTCTCCTGATGTTTGTTCTCCCAAATTCTCTTGTTAATTTGTTCTTTACTTAACTCATACAGCCTTTCCAACCTATTGTAATCGTTTTCAAATGCTTGCGTGTCGTCCAACATATTATCCAGCTTCCAATAGGTACTATCGACCCTTTCCCAGCGCTGAGTGACTGTCCTCAATTTATCTTCCAGCTGCCACTTTTCTTTCAGGCTTCCGACGTCCATGTTCTGCACAGCTCTCTCAAAAGCCTTGATGTTAGACCGCTGTTCGTTCACGATGTCTATAACTCGTTGATCGACGACCCTGACATTACTCGCGACGTGTCTGACCTCTTCTGTTGGCTCATCCCTGTCATGTTGTTCTGGAGCTTCTTCTTGAGCTCGTGGAGACGTCCCACTGCATACTCCTTGTTGTTTGACCTGGCTAAACGAACTAAATTTCTCTTCTTCGATTTTAGCCAGTACTCTCTGTCTTGATTTATTAATCATAACCTTCGTCTCCTCGTACAATTGTTCCAGACGGTCGTAAACACGTTTCTCATAGTAGGCTCCAGATTTCTCGCCGTCCAATAGTGCTAATTGGACGTCGTTTCTCTTAAAGTCGGTCCATAACTCCTCCAGCTTGATAAGCCTTTCGTCATGATACTCAAGAGTTGTTTTGCGTGTTGGACCGTCCTTCTTAAAGTTCTCATTAATCCGTTTAATAGCATCAAGAGTTACAGATTGAGATTCAAGTAAGACATCGTAAGAAGACATTGCTATTGATTATCGGTATTGCGCTCAGTCAATAAATTGCAATATTGAAGAAAAAGCAAAAAAAATGGAACGCGCTCACCGGGTTCGCAGCTACCGCCTGTATATTCAGCTTCTCTGCCACATATAATACTCAACACTGTTCACACTTATTTTAATACTCAAATGTTCAAATGTTCCCGCGAGTGAAAACGTACCACGGCACTGATTTTACTCTTAACGGCTCGAAGGACCAAAATGTAAGGGTAGAGCCTTACATATAATGTTGAATGTTGTAAAAATGATAGATGTTAATGTTCGATAAAAACCGTTTAATAAAATATTTGAATAAATTAATGTTACTTAAAAATACTAAATAATGTTATGTTAAAATGTTAAGAAATGTTCCGAGAGTTCGGTGCCAACCGTACTACTGACGTTAATCTGTACGTGACGTTTTAGCAAACCTACTTTTACCAGGTTTGCATTAATTTCTAAGTAGGCCGAAGTACAATGTGCGGATGCTGACCGTACACACACTGAATAAGTGTATATAAGGTGTTAAAAAATTAACTCTAAGAATTTCGTGGGAGCATTGTACTCATCATTATGAACAACTTTTACTATGGGATGAACCCTGAAATCGCAAAAAAAAATACGAGCTGTTCCATACATTTATGCACACGTAAATTAATCAAATGTATGGAACATTTTCTTTTTTAAAGTTAATAAGTTAATTTTTTAACACCTTGTATAGTATAAATTAAATATAATTTTCTACTGCAATACTTCACTTACACTTCTCTATTTTATTAACAGGTATAACAGACGAGAAACGCAAGACAGCGTTATTCATGCCGACAGAATGCGATGCCTTCACGAGTCTGAACACGACCTGGAAGAGCGTGGCGTGCGGACAGCACCACTCTCTAGCGCTGGACAGCAACGGACAAGTGTACGCTATCGGACGCTGCGAGTATGGCAGGTAAGATATAAAGTTATAGACAATAGCATCGTCTGCCTTTGCTCAACTATGGAATATCATGCTATAGTTACATTGTCGCGATAACGCGAATTTATTACACTTAGATCTCTCTCGCACACTGCTGGTCTCGCTGTAAAACAGAGAGCGCGCGAAGTGTTCACGTTCACGCTTCAATGTAGCTGTAGTACTAGAAGCCACTATCAGGTTATATCAACTGCATCCAGTTAGAGAAACACTTTGAAACGATGGCAGACTTTTGGAACGTACTTACGTGCCCCTGCACGAAGCACCGTTTCGAGTGCAAGTGGCGCCATCTATTATTAAAAGAACGTACTTGTTGTTTTCCCCGGGAACAGTACTTTTTTCGGGATGTAAGATGCCCTTTGTCCGTTTCTGAACACCTAATAACGTATATGCAACATTTCAGGATGATTGATTCAGTGGTTTAAGCGTGAAAAGGTAACAAACAAACTGACAAACTTACATTTGTATTAGTGGTTAGGATGCCAAAGTTTGGATGGATGTTGTTACTCAATCATGCTGGAATGGTTGATCGGATCTGGTGGAAATTTAGTACACAGATTATTTATAATTTTGATACTTTTATCCTATATATATGCAGGCGAAGGCGGCAGGCGAAGCTGCTCGCAGAAATTAGTAATTACTATTATGTTTTTCAACAGATTGGGCCTGGGAGACCGTGCGGGCGATGCAGAAGTCCTAGAACCAGTGCCCAAGCTACAAAATAAGAAGGTTATCAGCATAGCAGCAGGCACCAGCAATTCCTTTGCTGTCACTGATACTGGTAAGTTGTATTTTTACAAAAAGAAACATATACTTAAAAATTTAATAATAAAATCATTGGACATTTCCCGCACAACGCCATATAATTTCAAGCAAAGCAACCTAATGCTTGTGTTATGGTAACGAGATGGCTGATAAACTAATACATACATCCTACTACTATTATAAAGGCGAAAGTTTGTAAGTATGGATGTATGGATGTTTGTTACTCTTTCACGTAAAAACTACTGTATAGATTTGGATGAAATTTGACACAGAGATGGTTTATATCCTGGATTAACACATAGGATATTTTTTATCCCGGTAGAACATTCCTGTGGGATAATTTCCGACCTCCACGCGAGCGAAGCCGCGGGCAGAAGCTAGTATTATAGATAAAAAACACCCAGACCCAGAACAAATACTTGCAGGTCGTACAAATATTTGTTCTGTGCGGGTATTGAACCCGAGTCATGCTGCACAGCAGTCAATCGTTCAACCCCTAATGTTTTTACGATTTATTTTACATTTGCGTTGGAGAATTGACTTTTACGTATATAGATGTATAAATTGTAAGATCCTATTCGTCGTAGATATTTATTTGTTGACTAGCTGACCCGACAGACGTTGTCTTGTCTTAACTATGATACTTACCCTACCTACCTACCTACCTACCTACCCTACCTGCCTACCTAACTACCTACCTACCCTACCTGCCTACCTAACTACCCACCTATCCTACCTACTCTACCTTCCTTACTCACCTATCCTACCTACCTAGACCTACCCTCCCTTCCTACCTACCTACTTTCCCTCCCTATCTACCTACCTATCTACCTATCTTCCCTCCCTACCTACCTACCTACCTACCCTTCCTTCCTACCTACCTACCTACCCTTCCTTCCTACCTACCCTTCCTTCCTACCTACCCTCCCTTCCTACCTACCCTCCCTTCCTACCTACCCTCCCTTCCTACCTACCCTCCCTCCCTGCCTTACCCACCTATCCTACCTACCCTCCCTACCTACCTGCCTACCCCACCCTACCTACCCTCACTACCACTTACCCTACCTAACAACCCACTCTACCTACCCTCACTACCTACTTACCCTCCTTACCCACCTACCCACCTATGCTACCTACCTACCCACCCTACCTACCTACCCTCACTACCACTTACCCTACCTAACAACCCACTCTACCCTACCCTCACTACCTACTTACCCTCCTTACCCACCTACCCACCTATGCTACCTACCTACCCTCCCTACCTACCCACCCTACCTACCTACCCTCACTACCACCTACCCTACCTAACAACCCACTCTACCTACCCTCACTACCTACTTATCCTCCTTACCCACCTACCCACCTATGCTACCTACCTACCCACCTACCCTCCTACCCTCTCTACCTACCCACCCTACCTACCTACCCTCACTACCTACCCTACCTACGTACCTCCTATCCACCTAACTTTTCTCACCGAAACCTTCCATGGACTACGACAAACATTTCGACACCAAAATCAGCTAAATCGGCCCAGCCGTTCTCGAGTTTTAGCGAGATTAACGAACAGTTTATATAAGGTGACTGGTAATAAGTGACCGATATTTAAACACGTGATTGTACTCATGATTGCAATCAATTTTCACGAACAAAGAAACGGTTTTTTGTATACTCAATAGCTGCTAACAGCTGATCGGCGCGAAGGTCATTGAACTTTGCGCGCGCCAGTTGTATTGTTATTGTGATAAATATAAAACTATTGTGTATATTAAAAAAGTTTTTTTGGGAAAGTTGATTGTAATTATGAGTACAATCGCGTGTTTAAATATCGGTCACTAATTACCAGTCACCTTATATAGATTTAAAACCAAGCGGTCAATAGGTTAAACTGCTATTTAAACTTAGAACAACACGAAAATCAATGTCTCTCTCCATAGGCGAGGTAGTGTCGTGGGGCATGGGGTCGGAGGGCCAGCTGGGCACGGGCGCCAGCTGCGACGCGCCCGAGCCCACGCCCGCGCTCACCGCGCCGCTGCTGCAGCGCGCGCCTGCCAGGGTGTCGGCCGGCGGGCAGCACACCGTGCTGCTGGTGGTGAGTAGTGTCGTGGGGCATGGGGTCGGAGGGCCAGCTGGGCACGGGCGCCAGCTGCGACGCGCCCGAGCCCACGCCCGCGCTCACCGCGCCGCTGCTGCAGCGCGCGCCTGCCAGGGTGTCGGCCGGCGGGCAGCACACCGTGCTGCTGGTGGTGAGTAGTGTCGTGGGGCATGGGGTCGGAGGGCCAGCTGGGCACGGGCGCCAGCTGCGACGCGCCCGAGCCCACGCCCGCCAATTATGTTCAAGTCCCATGTATTAGGGAGTGAGACTATTGCCATCACAAATCCAAGACTTCAGACTGCTTCTGAGAAATTCCTATTTTTACATGTACAGTAACCGATTTCTGGAACTACTAATTACAAATGGTCCCTACCCTTCTCCTATCTTTTAACCCTAAGATAGGTCCCTAACATGTGGTCCTTCGAGCCGGATCTCCATCGACGGCACGCGCGCGCACTCCACAGTATTTTGCCAATCGATGTATTGTCAAACCTATTGGGATTATAATTATTGTAAAGAACTACAGTCCACTATTTTAATGTAGAGTCCTGAGATAGGTCCCTAACACCAACAATCTATTATTTATTCAAACAAAACAAATATTGAATTTTCTTTAGTGTTATGTCATAATGAAGTAATTTTTAACTAGACCCCTTCGATATAAAATAATGGATATTTATGGATGGCACATTTACTATAAATCTTCTTTCAACTCCACAGGAGGACCCGTCATCCCAAAAAGAGTCATCCCCGCCTCCAGAAAGCGAGACATCAGAACAAAAAGGAGACTCGCAGTCCAACGAATCGGAGGAAGAAGAGGTCGTGCCCGCTAAGAAGCAAAAGAGTGAGCAGGAAGGGGAGATCTCTTCGACATCTAGTGCGCAGCCCAGTGATGTTGGGGAGGATGCTAAACCACAGGTGAGATTAGTAATATTATCTTCATTAACCCTATGGTACAGTGAACGTACCTTACTTTAAAAGTTACGCTTCTATTTCAAGTTATTTTTTATCTGTGATAGTGTTTTTGTCATCATGTCTCCATCAACAATTTTTTTGCTTATACGCGATCAACATCGATTGGGGTTATCGATATTCGCGTTGCTGAATTTTGGGCCAAATAAATTTAAAAATTAAAAATTTATGTAGGTATTACTTTTGCTATCTACACACTAAAAACAAGAATAGACCATAGATTGTTTCTCTTCGATCGTTACATTTTCGAATTCAATCGATTTAACTTCGATTATCAATTCTTGTTTCAATCGAATTACGAAAACAACTCGTAGTAAAGTTCCTTTTGAAAGGGATTTACACTCATATGGGGATATACCCTAGAAAAAATGACCAGAAGCATAAAGTATGCAGGTCTACATGAACTTTTTTTTTTATTAACGTGCATAAAAATGTATCATCCATCCACTAGGCTAAAAAGAAAAAGCGCACGCCGTCGGTATCGTCTTCGAACGCTGCAAAGAAAACCAGGAAAAAGGCACGGCGGGATTAGGTTCTTCATAGTTGTTTTGTTACATTGTATGGTATCATACATCGCATTTTTGTGTTGCACTTGGAAAAATAAAGTTTGAATATTTGCACTGATGAAAATGTCTCTTTGTTCTCTCTCGGAATGAACGGTCAAATTATATCTTTCAATATTGGATTGTTTATTTATTAAAAGAAAACTTTAAGGTTTTATATAGACTTTATTTGAAATAAAAAATATTTGTGTGGAACTCTGCTCTGAAACACTCAATAAAAGTAATGCGAAAGCTACTCTAGGTTTTGCTTATTTTACACTATTTGCAGCCCGCGGCTCCGTCCGTGTTTGCCCTAATTGGGTATTTGAAAGCGTAGTCAATAATGTTACTTTTATGAATTATTGTCAAAACGCAGAATTTGTACGTGATTTGTATGAAATATAACAATGTGGCGTCACAGATTTTTAGAATCAAATGCAATACTTATTAGCATTAAATGCAATTTTACAATTATATCTCTGCTTAATATTTAGTACAGTGATGAAAGTTTTTAAGAGGAGTGGTCTTTTTTCTATGTAATTTCATATTTTATTTTTGATCGTGTCAAATAGTCAATTCTTTTCTAAAATAAAAGTAGCCAAAGTTACTACTCCATATAAAATCAGCTATCTGCCAGTGAAACTCTCGTCAAAATCGAATCAGGTGTTTCGGAGATTAGTTGGAATAGAAAGGCAGTCAGATAGCTTTTTTTGTTTTCTTATTATTCAGATTCAAAAATATTCCATACATTGTTAGTAAATAGTAGGATTTACTATGTTAGTATATTATTATTAAATGTCAGGAGTGTTTTAAGTATCGCTTTAACTTTCTTATGCGTTTAGCAAAAATGCTATTATTTTGTCTAGATAATTACATAAATTACAAATTTTTATTTATTTGTCTAGATAAACTAACTAAAGTCACGTCCACTGCTAGACATAAGCCTCCTTTGATACTTATCAGTAGGCTGTTCTGTGTATACCTCTGCCTAACCTTGCGAGGCATAAAATACAGGCGTGATGTTATGTAGGCGGGACTGTTCGAAAGGATTACCGCCACCCCGGAACATAAAGGGCTAAGGAAGGAACATGGATGGGTTTTAGTCAGTAAGAGTCTGACACTCCCTTCTGCTCAACACAGAGCGGAGAATCATTGATATCCCACCCTCAAAAAAAAAGGCGTGATGTGATGCTATACATATAATTTTATTACGTTTAACTTTAGATAGTTATTTTTACAAGTGCAACATACTTAATAATATGTAGATATTATAAAGGTGAGGGCAGGAAGTAGATAACATTAAAAAGAAGAGGTGATGGCATAAGATTCTTTTAATTTAGTTTTTTTTTATGTATTTTTTTTTTAGTTTTTTGTCCGTTGTGTTGTCCTTGTTTATGTTTATAGGCTCCGCGTTAAGAACTGAGTCGTGAAGCCATAAATTATTTTTATTAGTCTGTCTCACTCGCACTTAGGGAGTGCTGTAATGAATGCGTAATAAATAGTAGGGATTTCGATGAGTGTCAGGGTTAATTTTTAAATCGGTTTTATAAAGTTAAAATATGATAAGTAGTTATAAATATATGGCTTTAATTTATATAATATGTATTTATATCTATTAAATACTGGTGTTCAGCTGCTTCCGGTTAGACTGGAAGCCGACTCCAACATAGTTGGGAAATGACTAGGCAGATTGATTGAATATGTATTTATACCATGTCAATGAATCATATTAACAGATTAGGTATGATTTATAAACAGCGCGAATGTTGTAGGCCAACCTCAACCTCATAGAACAATATTATTCTAATATTGCCTCACGAAAGATATGGAGCGATACCTCCAGATAGCTTCATCCCTTTCTCACACTAATATAAGGCAATATTATAATAATACTGCTCTTTGCAGTGGTGGTACAGTCACATGTAGCAAACGACAAATAAGCGCAAGGCGTCTGAGCGGAATTGTCCGAAAGGGTTACCGCCACCCCGGTACATAAAGGACTAAGGAAGGAACATGGATGGGTTTTAGTCAGTAAGAGTCTGACACTCCCTTCCGCTCCACCCAGAGCGGGAAGAGTCATTTAATGATTTACCAACCACAAAAAAAAGGCGTTGCACATTCTCAATTACTACTGGCTTTTATGGACCGACGACTCAGTTCATAACGCGAGTACTATATTAGTTAGATTTATGTTGCGTATTTTTTTAGTTTTTTTTTTATTTGAAAGTAGGTAGGTGTAGTAAGTAAAGGATATCGATAGAGTATTAGAGTAGTAGATTTAATTTGTATTTGTAGTTTATAATATGCCTGCAATTACATACTATGATAGGTAGACAATTAATTACAATAGGGATGGTGACAGGAGAAAAAAAATGAATGTGTTTTTAGTCCGTCAGTTAAATAATAAAATATTAGACACGTATTTTTTGCTTTTTCATATTAATAAAAAGTGAGTTTGATAAAACGCATTAAAGTTGGAGAGTGGGGGTTCGCTACGTCACAACTCAGTATAACATCTATAAAGGAGTGACGTCTTGCCACATTTTGAGACATTAATAATAATAATCCTTGGACATTTCACACAGCGCCATATCGTCCCAAGCTAAGCAACCTAATGCTTGTGTTATGGTAACGAGATGGCTGATAATTATAATACTTATATACAATTTTTTTTGTAAATACATACATATTATAGATAGAAAAACACCCAGACTCGTAACAAATACTTGCAGGTCGTGCAAATATTTGTTCCGTGCGGGAATCGAACCCGCGACATAGTGCGCAGCAGTCAAAAAAATACGTGACCAATATTTTTTAATTATCTAGCTGATGGAGTAAATAATGAATTTTAGTCAACATCCCTAGTACTGATTGGTTTTGGTTGAATCAGCAGTTATACATTATTACAATGGTTGGAATTGAGCCGTTTCGTTTTTATTACTGAGTGGGGATTTCAGCAATGACTGTGAACGCAGTTTCCATGTGCTGAACGCGTTCAGTTTCGTTGGTGAAATTCGCCTTAAGTTGTAACAATCCCAAATGGTTTCACTTTCAATCGCAATCTGAATGATTCTGAAGGACATGGCAAATCCAATGCTTCATATGTTTGAAAAATTTGTACAACGTAAATAACGCAATGTATGTTGTTGAACTGTCACAATAAGGGCCATAATGTAAGTTTATAACGCAAATACCCCGCTGGTTCTCTTATGAGAAATCGGCATGAAATTAATTAGTAAAAGTTGATTAATAATGAGGAATATTTAACTTTCAGAAGGTGAACGGTGATGAAAAGAAAGAGACTCCAATGGAAGTTGATGAAACTGGTATGTTTTAACATTTTATTAATAATAGTAGACATAATAATTAGTTCAGTTGGAGGGGTTAATTGACAGTTAATAAAACGGGCTTTTCATTTATGCTAAATATTAAAAATTAAGTTATAATAAGCTGTATTTTTTGGATTGAGTGACTGCCCAAAATAACATTGTGTAACATTACGCCTGAATTCCCTGATGGGGTAGCCAAAATAAGTTAACCTGATATACTTGTATCTAATGAATCTTATACTGAGCATAGGGCCTCCCTTTTTATTTTATAATGTATTTTTCTAACATTCCAATTTACAAACAACACATTCTTTACTCTCCTCAGTCGTATCCCTCACTGGTGAGGATCACGACGAACCTCAGGTGATGTCTGCATGCATTTGCTGTCACCAAAAATTAACTCAATAAAATAAATACTAATAAAACGCCCTGCTTCCATCCACAGACAACACAAAAGGACAGAAGGACGAGACAGAGACAAAACCAGCAGACAAACACACAGACACTGAGCAGACCGAACCTGAAAACATACAGCCAGAGGACTCCAAACCAGAGACAACAGACACCTCCAGCCAAGAAACCACAGACAGTGATACCAAGTCTCAGGAAACGGACAAGGCTGATGTAGAAATGAGTGAAGAACGCACAGAAGTGAACGGGACACCTGAAACTATTGAAACTAAGACCGTTGATGTTATACAGACAGCCAACCCCCTGACTACTACGGCGTGATGGTAAATGTGTTTGTGATTGTACAGTACATAGTTCGTTTAAACGTTCGGGTTTGCGTTTTGGCGGTTGAGTTACACATATCTTTACCCTAAGCTCTGTAGAAGGGAGTTTTTTTCTTCTTTATAAATTTGAGCCCTTTGCTGTGCCTCTACACGCACACACACTTAAGTTAGTATGAATTTATTTAACACACTTTAAACATTAGTTTATAAACGGAACTAATTATAAAGAAACCGCCTGGTTGTCGCATTTTTTAGTCTAAAATTTAAATTAGATTTGATATTAGCGCCTTCATTCGATTCGTGCCTTTTCCTCTATTGAGGATTTAATCACGGATAGGCTATTAGAAAAAACGCTTAGTAAAGGGAATGTAAGTCTAGTGTCATGTGTTTAGAACTGTGGTGAGGTATGTTGAGCAAAGGGGCTGATAAGGCATAATGAGTTTAAGGTGAATGCCCCAAAGGTGACACAAAGCTTAACTTTTTCTTAAGGTGAATGCGCCAGAAAGTCCCGCGAAATTCGAATTTTCTTTAACTTTTTTTGCAATTAGAAGAATAGTATTAAATTTTTTGGTGGTGAATATATAATTCGCACCCGTAGCAAGATATACGCATAATATAGAACTGTAATAATTAAAATGATCAATACAATCCTCTAAGTTCATATTACGGTATGGAATGAATATTTCATGAAATTAACACTTTGAAGGGCAACAAAAAAAAAACTAAGAGAGTTTTATTGATAATTTTAATGATTGTATTAGTCTGTCCTTACTAGTTACGGCTGCGAATCATATTTTGAACAAGATAAAACTTAATACGAGCCTGCAAATTACAAAAAAAAAAACTTAAAGCATTTGAATTTCGCGGGATATCGGGGCGCATTCATCTTAAACGAAACAGTTGGGTTTCGCCTGTCTCTCATAACTGTATGACAGCCTTTTTCTAATGCTGGATGTGTCATATTTACGTCTGAATATGGGTTTTTTTTTTAAATTGAAACATTCTACATTTGTATATCTTGCATCTCCTTGATGAATAACCAAATTCACAGAGAAATTAATTATTAATATCCTCCGTTTTGTTCAAAGCAGTTATTTGAAATTAACTATTACATCTGAATTGTTCATGGTTTAATAAACTCAGAAGTGGTTTTCTAGGTTCGGGTTCTGGATTTATACCCGGTTATTGGGACGTTTGTTGCGTGAGGGTTAAACACATCTAAATACTCCTTCTGACAGCAAAAAATCGCTCACAACTGCGATTCATATCCAACCGCAGTTTTAAATGTCAAGTTTCAAAAAATCTTTTCATAAAACTCATCATTAACCTTTCGTCTGCCGCTAAACCCCTACGTATAAATTGACTAAAGTACCAGAGTGGTACCTTTGGACACTCGAGTACAGACGGTACCGAGTCTTAATGTACTGAATTGTATTGTTGTACAATACGGTGTATTTTTACAAAAGTATATTCGAAGTTGATCTAATAGGTAAGGTGAGCGAATGTAATGTTTTTAACGGTTAGTTCAAATACGTCTCTAAGTGTACAATATGTACATGACTGCCTATCCATGGCTGATTCTGGCGTGAAGGTTGTGTTATTAATAATTTAATATTATGTTTGACCTTTAATAAAGCTAAAACTTCAAGTAAATTTTCTTTTCTTCATTCTCCTAAGGATTCCTCTTGCGTCTGCAACCTTTATTTAAAACGACTGCCGCATATCCCCAATATAATTATAATATAAATAATGTTATCATATGAGAATAAATATTTAATTATAATGTTATTCTGATTCGACCTTTTAAAGGTTTTAAATTCCATATAATGGTAGCATGTGGTTCTAGTATAAGCAGAAATACTAGTTTTACGATATTTATTTATACTTTATAAACTATCGTTGAATTCATTACATTTAGCAACAATGTCACACTTCTCCAACAGTTGTCAATGTGTTACTTTAAATAGTTACAGACCCGTTTGTTGTACAATTAAAATTTTAAGTCTTCGCGATTTGAAACGGCGCGATAGCCCAAGTAGAGTTTCACTGCATTTTTTATAATAGTTAAGAAAACAATTAAATATTTTCAGTGTTCACTTTAGATTGAATCATATCGATGTCAAGTAGGTAATAGTTAGGTCCGAAGTAGGAATGAAAGGGGGCAAACCGGGATATGGACACACGGCAGCCAATCAGCGCGTCGCGGTATCAAGTGCGCGTGCGCTCAGCCAATCAGAGACGAGTACTCCGGCGCATAGCAACAGCGAATTTAAAATGTTCCACCGTTCCTTTCTACTCTGGTCACATGTCCATTTTCACATTTTATCGTGACGTTTCGAATTGTTAGCGAGGCACACATAGAATTATTAAAAACGTTTTCAACTTCGAATATCACAATGGTTGCGTTCCGAGACTGTCATGCGTCGATATTTTGTTATAGAATTTTTGATATACTGGCGTTTTGTTCGGCTCAAGTCGTTCTAGTAGGCTGGGGGCTATTTAAAATAATGCAATCGGAATTGTTTCGTTTTGAAACAGAGGCTTAGATAACTCCTCAAATAATTGATAATTCTAAGCAAAGGTAGGAATACTTAAGTTTAATTGAACAATGGGATAGTCGCTGACGAATTTACAAGGAGTGTTTAACACCAAAATGTAGCGACATCTTAAAATATAATAATCGTATTATTACAACTGATTCGAAGCATAATTTAATTTATAACTAATTGAATTGCTATGGAGTTAGAAATTATAGCCTTTTGGTTCTTGCGTTACTAAAATAAGTTGGCACAAGTAGTAAGTTGCCAAAAAAATAGAAGAAATTATAATAATTTTGGTTTTTGCGTTACTAAAATAAGTTGGCACAAGTAGTAAGTTGCCAAAAAAATAGAAGAAATTATAATAATACTTGGTACGAACAAAATACAGTGTTATTATCATCATAACGCGTGCATTCTCGAACGTGACGTGTAAAATAGTATCTTTTAGCGATTTATGTCGCGTATAGTGCTGAAGTTGCTAGAGAATAAAGAAATATAAATAATAATAAATAGTTATAAGCGAATTGTTGTATGCGTGTCCTTACACTGGTACAAAAACAAACAATATTTCGGATAATAGATAAGTATTGTAGCGGAAACATTGAAATCATAAAGTAAACGTTATGTTGAAAGTTTTTTTTTTCATTGTTTTATAGTAACGTTTTTCGTGCATGATTACAAAAGTACAAAATGTACTGGTTCTTTCACACGACGCTATATTTCTTAATTGTTAAAATAAAGATGAATTACTATAATGTATTGTGTTTTCCTAATAAAATAGTAGTGTAAGATTTGAGTTTTATTTTATTTGTGGTGTTGTTACCGT
Organism: Hyppa rectilinea; assembly: GCA_951799385.1. NCBI lineage: Eukaryota > Metazoa > Arthropoda > Insecta > Lepidoptera > Noctuidae > Hyppa > Hyppa rectilinea. The sequence continues at coordinate 10,957,998 of OX637325.1, read as the reverse complement.
GGAAATTCTACGTTTTTCATACTTAAAAGAAAAATGCATGAAATATTTTTTGATATGGTTTATTTTATTCAAGTTGCAGTAACTACACATTTGGAATACAAATACTACGCTACATACATGCTTTGAGCGTACATATCATATTGACAGTCTGAAGATTTTTTTTTATAAATTATATTATTACTGAAAAACATGCGCGCACGACGATTGATTTTCAAACGGTTTTGACATTACATAGATAAACTTGCGCCTTTACCCATAGGGGTACGCTGAAACTACAGAACGCCACTACCATCCTTACCCCTCTTTTGCGCCATCTTTGAACATTATGTGTGCATTTCAGACAACGTTATACATAAATATTATATTAATCTAGGTTTTGCAACTACGACTCGCGCAATGGTAAACAGTTTCATTCTGTCTCTAATATGATGGTTCCATAAAACCTAAGTAAGTAAATGGTATAAAAAAAATCAATTTTAGTGCGATTCTAATTGCTCTTGTAGAGATATTATACTTCATCAATACCACAGCATAAATGGCTTTTGTGGAAGAGACCTCCCAATATCACATACCTAGTTAATATTGTAGACCATCAGACAGTTTTATGTAACTTCTTATAAAACTCCATTTGCCCGGATGCTGTGGCTTAGTATCATAAATTCTTTATATTAGAGTTAATTCCATCTGCCTATCCAATAAAATGACTACAATCTATTAAAAAGGCGATTAACGCTTTTCCACTATGAATAATATATCAGATAATAATTTTACTTTATCATAAAAATACGTAATCTACAAAAATATGTATCTAATTAGAAGTTAGTATATCAAAAACAGACGAAAAACAGTAATTCATGACACAATTCTGTAAGGTTATTAAGATATTTATTTAAGTTAAAAACTACAACATTACCTACCCAATACAAATATAGCATTTGTTTCTTTTTAACGCTTTTGTAAATCAATCGCATTGCGCGCTCAAATGGGTTTTCGCCATACTAGGTTTAATACACAAATACGAGAGAATGGAACATACAAAGAGTCTTCAATAATTTCACAACTATTCAATGTTGCCGTGAATAAGCAATAAAATCGTACAGTACTCCCAAATTAATAATGCACATGCAGATCTTCGCTAATTGTCGTATTCCCGGAAACACCCGAATCATTGAATCCTTCGAGTCCTTAACAATGCACTTGCATTTTGGACCTTGTTCGAAAGAAATAGGAGTCAATGTCATGTGTACACAATCGAAAACATTTCGGGCGGTCGGCGGTCAGTCAAAGGTCCGTCAGTCGTCTTGTTATATTGGTGGTGACTGCACGTGTTCTCTTTCTCTGGAATTATATAGAGCTGCTATTACACACCCTTCTTGGTTTTGTTTTCAAAGGTGAATTTAATTTCAACTTTAATTATCTTATTCAAATTTAAATAGTTAATTTTGTAAAATATTTAAATATACTAACATTTTTCTAATTTTTTCAATATAAAACATTAAAAATACCTACGTAAAATACATAATAAGTACTAGAAAAAACATATTAAAAATCAGATTTAGGCTTATATGAATTATAGCTCGCTATTTACTTACATGGAATTATTGAATCAAATTTCGTTACTGACAAATCAATATTTAACTCTTTTAGGACAAAACACATAATCTTACTAAATTATGCATGAAGAAAATGCACTTAACCACTCTATATACATATCGTCTTCCGACGCTCGGGGAATACGACCGTACAAGGTGCAAAGTGCAAGTGCATTGTTAAGGACTCGAACGATTCAATGATTCGGGTGTTTCCGGGAATACGACAATTAGCGAAGATCTGCATGTGCATTATTAATTTGGGAGTACTGTACTGTAAGTTCTTGAATACTTGTCGACTTAAAACCGTCAAAAACAACTTTCACCATAAAAATAGGAACTATACTAATTTATATCTTCAGGAAAATGACAATATTTTTGAACTGTTAAACACCTGTATAAAAATGTGAAAATAATGTTGTACAAATTTCGGCTGAATTTGACGGTCGAAAGTACAGCTTCTACGCTTTAGCAGCTAGGTGCGAAAGCCACTTGATACAAAAATATCACATAAATACATGTCAGAAGAATTCGAACTATTAATGCAAGTTTGTGCATTACATGGGTCAATTCACACAGAGACGAGAAGCGACAATATTGGAAGACTACGACGGTTTAATGCGCTGCGTGTACGCAACTGTTCTGAATGCTCACAATGGAAAGTGTATCTTTTCGTGTAGTCAATAAAGTTTATATTTTGAGTGGCTCATTTAAAATGTGCGCGCAGCGTCGCGTCTCAGCGTGAACCTATCACTTATTTTCGAAAAAAATTTGTAGATTTTCAGTTTCTCTGACACTAAAATATAAGTAGATTCAAAGAATTATACGAAAATCCATCACCACAATTTAGGAACTTTAAAAAATACAATTTGAGTTAATTTCAAAATTTTATTGGTATTCTAGAATATCCTAAAGTAGTCTGACATTTTCTTTGACTTAGGGCCGCCTCCTCCGGATTAGTTCTGGTTAACTTATATAATAGATAGTGTCATCAGGCAACTGAAGCCCTAAGTTAACTATTTCAATATGCATAAACGTGCTTAACAGATATTATAAGTACTCACTGCTTCCTTATTTGATCGTCTTAATCCATCGAATGGTTTTTATAATTTCCATCGTGACGAATATTATCGTGGACTATCCACAGAAATTCCATATAACATCTTTCATTTTCCGTCAACGATAACGTTAACCTTTTGAACGCCTGAGCGGGAGGGAACGCACCGGGGCCCCATCCACGCCAAACCAAAAAAAAATCGCTTTCTTGTCGGACCGACGGTGGCGTGTTGGGCACGTTTTCATTTGTCAGCTAGATCCGACCGTGGCGTTGAAAACGTTAAAACGAGCTCATATTTCAATACATTTGCTTCCCTGCCGAGGACGTCCTCGCCAATCTCGTCACATTAGAAATTGTAAAAACGAAAAATGTCCGATGGCTCGATAGCATAAGTTTACATAATGCACAAAATTGCATGTCGAACCTAAGTTTACAATCTATTGTTACAAAAATGTCTTAAAAACAACATATTATTTGGAGTTCAGACGCCTCTAAAATAATAATAACTCCTAATTGAGATTTTAATTGAATTAGACGTAAATGTCCAGTTTGGCAGAGAATACCGCTTCAAGTGTTCGAAAGCTGTTCCAATATTCATTTTGCCCGATATAAATAATGATGGCCTCAAAAACTGATAGACATTGCAATGACAAAGTAGAGAAATTGATTGCTTAGGCAAACTCTGTCCCAAAAATATACCTATGACCCAGTTCTTGTAAAACTAGTCGCCAGCGCGTATACCAAACTGTCAAATTTCTCCAAATGATTTTAAACCTTAAAACGTTGACTTTTAAATTCAAAATCGATTGAGACAGTTTGTGGCAACTTATGTGCTAGCGACTGTAATGTGAACTGTCAAAATCTGACAATTACATTATTTTGAACTACCTTTAATCGCGGATTTTGTGGAAGTTCTTACATTTGACAATATCATGCACATGGCTACAGATCGGTGGAAACACTTGACCATGAGCTGGCCTAGTTTTTAGAGTTTCAATAAAATAAGTGGCTAGCTAGCATAAATTGGTTTTGTTTATAGTGACGTGTTATCATAAAGCGACTGACCACGGAACATGATTTTTCATGTATACGCCATTTCCATTTAAGGTTAAATCTAAAAGTAAATTAAAATGTTCTTAAGTTTTTTGCAATTCGCAGATCAGCATTATATTTTATGTTGATCAAACTACACCATAGCAAGAACGTATTTACAGAACTGTCATCATTAAAATCACCGATACAATCCTTTAACATAAACACTGCCACTATTTTTTGTGCTATTCTAAGCTCAGTGCCTTCAACACATACGTGTTCGTGGCAGTGTATAGGTTAAGCTCATATAACCCTACCGAAGACTATTTCATTAAACCATGACTTCTGAAGACAATTTTAACTTAGAGAGTTGTATTGATGATTCTAAATTATTATAATTCTGTAAAAACGTACAGACGCCAGCACATCAAGCTATCCCTAACTGTCAAGTTTTCTCAATTAAATATGAACCTTATGTCTTTGCAATAAAGTTTAAATACTATCAAAGAAATTTGACAGATTGTGGTAACTTGATGTGCTGGCCTCTGTACCTGTTACAACCGGGAATCATATTTTGATCAACATACAACCTGAAAATTGAAAAAAAAAAAACGTATAGAAATTGGAATCCCCCTTCAGTTGAAGTACTGAATTCAGCTGGAGTATCTAACTGTGGGCCAAAATCAATTAAATACCGTCAAACGGGGTGAATAGAGATGCAGGGATGCAGAAACTTAAAAGGGATTTTAACTTTAAAATAATATAGTATGTTGCTAACTAGGGCACTTAATTGTTAATCATAATATAGCAAACATATTAATAGTCCTTTTTGGGCACACTACACACGGTTAAATTATAGTCGTTTTAATCCCCATAAGGGGGCCCCATTGTACTCATTATCACGAGCAACTTTTACTATGGGACCGAGCCTGAAATCACGAAAAAAAAGTCAGATGTGCAGTACATTTTGACGAGTTAGGCGAACATATGTACGGAACAGCAGATTTTTTTTTTCAATGTCAAAACCCCCATTTAATGTTTCGTCCCGATTCACCCCGTTTGACTGTAATTGTCTATCTGTTTGAGAGGCATCCAATAAGGAATGATTGGGCATACATCAATGACACACCTATAACGTGTTAAAACTAAACATCTATACACACACACATACTAAAACACTCAGCTTTCATGCTAGTATCTGTAAAAAAAAAATGCTGACGACCCAAGTAGCCATACTGCGATTCGGGACGCGGAAATTCGAGCATTGTTATTTTAAATTCATGTTTAATATTCATTGCCATTGACTTTGTCCGTCAGCTAAATTATTAAAAAATAGTGGACACGTTATTCTCCTTTTTTACGTAATAAAAATTACGTCGATGCATTTGGTTAAAATGTACATTACGTCACGCCTTCCTAGATTTTATACTTACTTGTGACATAGCGAGCCCTCACTCTCCAACTTTAATGTGTTTTCGAAGGATATATTATATTATTATATCATTTTTTACTAGTATGAAAAATCAAAATATATGTGTCTAATATTTATTAATTATCTGACTGACGGACAAAAAAGATTTTCTTTTTTAACCCAGGCATAATCCTATCATCTTGTTTTATGAATTGAAATATAGCAGATTTCTAATTAATAATGGGCACATTTCCCACTGACAGCGATGGGGATGAATTTTTTGACGCCCTATAAGCTCTTCTCCTTTTTTACCACTTGTACATAATGGATTTTTTTTTAGTTTTAGGTTGTATATATTAATTATTGTTTTAACTAAATATAACTAAATTCGCCTTATATTGTTTCTACAAGCAGAATGTTCGAGTATGTGTGCCGTACATAAGTGTACACATTGAAGAAGCAATAATAGTTAATTTACATAGATGTTATGTGTACAGGCGATCACTCAGCGATCTCGGCGTCTTCGGCTTCATCTGAAAAAAAAAAAAATAACATAGAAACATGGAAGCACGTTAAGCCGTTGGTCCCGGCTGTCATTTGTGCATCTTTGACAGTCGTTACGGGTTGTCAGAAGCCCGAAAATCTGACAGCCAGTCTTACCAAGGGGTATCGTATTACCCAGTTACTGGGTTGTGGAGGTCAGATAGGCAGTCGCTCCATGTAAAATACTGGTATTCAGCTGTACCCGGTTAGACTGGAAGCCGACCCCAACATAGTTGGGGAAAGGCTAGGCAGATTGATTGAACATAGAAACATGGAACTTCGATGATGGCGCCAAACACGTAGCCGAATTCGGGGCCGAGTCCATTTAGATTACCATCGACACGCTAAGGAGATTGAACTTAGAAAGAAAAACTACTATGTGACATAAAAAAAGGCTGAGTTGACTGAAAAAAAAAGCTGAGTTCTTCTTCTTATCGTGTGGTTAGTGACTATCCTGGTGTCAGATTTTTAATGCTGCCCATGGGCCTCTGACTTAGCTTCACATGCTGTTGAGAAATATCTCTCAAAAATGCTGGTTTCCTCAGGATGTTTTAAAAGCCGAGTTGAAGGTCTAGAAATAGATCCAAAAACTACAGTTCCGAACTCACCATTTAAACAATCATGTTGCCCGTTCGCGTTCTCCAGCCTCATCTGCCGTAGGCGAGCGGCCGCTTCCTCGGGAGTATTGGTGCTTTCCTCAGCGTCTTCAAATTCATCCTCTCCTGGGAAAGATAGACATCGATATAGTAAATTTCAAGTTTGAAGAAGCAAAAAAAAAATTCTAAGTTTCATAGCTCGACTACTTATCTGAGACCGTTCCTGCATGAGGTAGCTGCGCGGTGCGGGAGGGGTCACAAGTTGTTTAATCAGTGAGCTGAGCGACGCGTCACGTCTCCACTCTCCAGCAAGAACGGTCTCAGTTGAGCGATCGGACCATAGATATCCTTGGATCTTTTAAAATTTTATTTTATACTAGCTTCTGCCCGCGACTTCGTCCGCGGAAAATTTCTTGTTTTAACATTAGAAGTAAGTCGAAAAAAAACTTTTTTAAAACATAAAACGAAATATAAAAGTTAAAATACAAAAGATAGGAATATGGTGTCGCGGACTTTTTTGTAGAAATGCATGCAAATAATTCTGTTTTCGGAGGTATTTCTTTCCGACTTGCTAGACGAAAATTGCGATAGCTCGGCTAATATGTATAATATAAATATAATTTATAGCACTCAGGAATAATGTAGCTTTCTATCAGTGAAAAATTTTTTGAAATTGGATCATTAGTTCCGGAGATTACCCCCTACATACAAACTTACAAATTTTACCTCTTTATAATATTATTAAATTATAGTATAGATATATTTGAACTGTTCTTGATTTCTTTTTTTAATCTTTTATTAATGACGCTTTTGACGCCCTTAGTGTGTAGTTTGTAAGTTCAAGCCTTGGCTGGCCCGGTAAGCGGGATTGTCCGAAAGGGTTACCCCTACCCCGGAACATAAAGCGCTAAGGAAGGAACATGGATGGGTTTTAGTCACTAAGAGTCTGACACTCCCTTCCGCTCCACCCAGAACGGGAGGAGTCATTTGATGATTTCCCACCCTAAAAAAAAAAGCCTTGTCTGGAGGCCTAATTTTATTGAGGAATCCACATGCTAGCCCGGTTTAACATTAGACAACCTTCTAGCTTCTACTGCAAGATGCACATTAAAAAAAGAATTGGTCATTCCATAGACATAACTGAAAGTATAATAAAAAAAATTGACGACACAGTACTCCAAAATACTTGCGTCTTGTTCTTGGATAGTTACCTTCACCCAACTCCTCTCCATCCATGAATGGCTCCTCGTCCTCATCTATCTGGTCCGCGTGGTCAGGGTGCAGCGCCTGGCCTTGGTTCATTGCCAGGAACATGGCCTCCAAGTCGTTGTCATTTGGTGGGACGAAGCTGGATGGTGAAGAAGTAGTCTATGTTAGGGGTAGTTAAATAGGGGCCCGTTAGCGCCGAAGCCTGCCGGGTAAGCGGGATTGTCCAAAAGCGTTACCCGCTACCCCGGAACATAAAGGACTAAGGAAGGAACATGGATGGGTTTTAGTCAGTAAGAGTCTGACACTCCCTTCAAATGACTCCATCCAGAGCGGGAGGAGTCATTTGATGACTCCTCCCCTGACCCTCAGAAAAAAAACAAAAAAAAAGGAGAAGTTAAGAATGTCTAAACTATCTAGCGCCACTTCTTTACATTCCACAGTTTGGGATTGCTTAATGTGCTGCCGTCTGGACCTAAATCTAATGAAATCTCAATACACTACAATGTCAAAGTCAAAGTCAAAACATTTATTTCAAATAGGCACAAGAATGGCACTTTTGAACGTCAAAATGAACAAGAAATAGAACTGATTCTAGTCGCCCCTTCCAAAAAGTAGTTTCGTGTGGAGAAGAATGGGCAAGAAACTCCACCGTTACTCTTTTAAAATGTTTCACAATGTTTTGTATACATGTATTATAACATTATATGTGAAGACGATGCACCCAGAATAAAAACAATACATCACAAAAGGTGAAAAGAAAAACACATGTAGCAGTGGCAAGTAAACTTAATTATGTCATAAGTGCATGGTGCTCACATATTTACAAACATTCTAAAAGTTAATAATAATAAATTAATCAATGTGTGAGAAGTTATTCCAATATAATAAAATAATATGGTACAAATTACCTAATTTACTTAGCAACCAGTTTGATTTTGTCTAGACACTAGATTGTCCTGTGGAGCAGGACCAGCATGTTTCCAAGCATCCTTATCTTTGATATAATCTTCTAATTTGTAATAAGCTTGTTTACAAAGTGTACTTTTAATATGAGTTTTAAATTTTCTTTCATTTAATTGCAGTATGTCACAAGGTATTTTGTTGTAACATTTAACACAGAACCCCATAAAAGATGTATGTACTTTTGACAATCGAAAAAATGGTTGAATTATTTTATCTTTATTTCTAGTATTAAAATTATGCCTATCACTTATTTTGTTAAAAAGATGTCTATTTTTTCTTACATACATAATATTTTCATAAATGAATTGGCAAGGTACTGTCATAATATTAATCCTTTTAAATAGTTCCCTAAGCGATTCGCGACGACGAAGATTGTAAATAGCCCTGATCGCTCGCTTTTGCAAAATAAAAATGGATTCAATGTCAGCAGCCCGACCCCACAGTAAAATGCCATACGACATAATACTATGGAAGTAACTAAAATAGACCAAACGCGCGGTTTCTACGTCTGTTAACTGCCTTATCTTTCTAACAGCATAAGCGGCCGAGCTTAGCCGTCCCGCAAGAGTTGTTATGTGGGGACCCCATTGCAACTTGTCGTCTAGCGTGATTCCCAGGAAAACCGTCTGCTTAATAAATTCCAATACATTCAATACAATACAAGTCGTAAAACATTATGTATATAGTGCAGTAGGAAGATTATCTTACCGTAGTTTAGTCATGGGTTCCTCGTCAGCGTCGTACTCATCATCATCGTCGTCTGCTATCGCGTCACCGGCACCTTGCTGTGTCATCTCGGGTAAACTGAGATGAAAAAGAATATTTTAAAAGCGGGTCCATGGAGGTTGGTTCTCATTAATTTCCATAGGAACCTACTGTACTTGAAATAGCTTTATCTATCTGACTGACCAACTCCTTGACTTATAAAAAGTGTTTGTAAATAGTTTCATTGAAATAAATTAATGAATTGGAAGTATCTTTGTTGCCAGTACATGATGAAATCTTCAATTTATAGCAAATGAAATAACACCTATATGGGTAAATACACACACCTGCCTGTACAGCATAATTGTGACTGAGGCCAGTTAACTAACAATGACACAACATACTTTTTGTTTCGTTTGTTTGTTTGAACGCGCTAATCTCTGGAACTACTGGTCCGAATTGAAAAATTCTTTTTGTGTTGGATAGTCCATTTATCGAGGAAGTCTATAGGCCAGGGATGGTGAACCAAGTGCACGCGTGCCATTGATGGCATGTAACAACATAATTCGGGCATGGCATCATTTCAAGAATTGACAAACCTTAGTCATCTATTTTGCAACAGCAAATGTTGCACTAATTTGATCTTTCATTTAAATCACTATAAAACCGTTAATATTGATATTACTGTAACACAAAAAAAGGTATTATTGTGTATTCTTTCCTAATACAAGACTGTTTGTTGGCACATCATGGCTCCATTCAAAATGTATTGCGGAAAAATGGCATGTAGATGTGTTGAGGTTCGCCAGCCCTGCTATAGGCTATGTAACATCACACTACGACCAATAGGAGCCGAGCAGCAGATGAAACCGCGCGGGCGCAGCTAGTTTCTCATATGACTTACCCAAGTTCATGATTGATGACCAGGATAAGTCCAGGGCCCGGATCTCTCTGGACAGCGTGCAGGGAGATGTTCTGGTACAGCAGAGTTACTGTGGGGGACGGGCCTCCCTGTCTACCGATGCCACCGCCCCATACTACATTACTGGAAGATTAAACATGTTTTTTTAACTTGCCTGCAAAATTACAATAGAGTAGACATAGCTTTATGCAGTTTAAATGCTTTTCCAAGTGGTATGCAGATGAGGCTGTATACAGTGGTCTAATAAAATAAAAGTGATAATTTTAATCCATGAATGATTTATAGGTGTGTTGCTATTGGAGTAGTCTCAATTTGTTAGGCCTGCGTTTATAGTCAAATTCAATTCAGCAGTCAGGTCTTGTTAGAAAAAGCATGTTTCTGATTGAATGAAGCCTGTTCCTAATTTGAATTGAACCATTTTATCCTTCTTATTACTTGTTCTAAGCAGCTAAGCTGTGTGTACAATGCCTTGATTATAATTCTGTCTATGGCTAAGACAAAGGTGGATTATGACTGTTGTATTCAGGTGATCATGAAAAAAAAATAGTAAACAATGACTGGACATTCAAAAAAAATAAGAAAGTTCTAAACTAGTACCTTTAAAATTTAGAAAAATATTTTTCTTATATTTTATAGGACTACTTTCAGCCGGGTTTTATTTCAACGATTTATGTTAATAGAAAGACTACGTTTTCTATTGTTCCCTTTGTTATTCTGACAAGGAAAATGTGCGTGAACCTTCATGAAAACGTGTCTTGCGCAAACTATGTCACAAAACAAAAACATTGAATTTTCAGCCATTATGAGTACAAAAAATATTCTTATAACTTACTGCTCGGTGATGTACAAAGTAGCTGTCCCCAAATCTACATCGTTATTAACTATTAGTTGCACCGAAGGCAACTGCATTAAAACTCCTTCGGCCGGTACCGAAAATGTTGATGATACAACAACCATTTTGGCAAATTATACAAATAAAACACTTAAATTACACAATAATCACGCTATACGTGAATTTAACGCGTCTTATATGTAGTTTAGCACATGAGATGCGGCAAAAAATCTAATAACAAAATAAATTCGCACGAAACGAAACACGCTTCGTCAAAGAATAAATACGTTTTGTTATTGGCCAGTATGATAAAAAAATATACGGAATACGATTTACTATGAATACAGTCAAAGAAGTCGTTTATTAAACGTATTTTTTTTATGTTTTGCATAAGTACATATCATACATAAGATTAATATAACGGTTAGTGACTATTGATTAGCATGAAATGTTACAATTAATAACATAAGAAAGCTGAAGTGGTATAATTAAACGTGACCATCAAAATAATGTTGCCTAGTGACAAAACCTACAGCCAGGTAGGAGTAATTTAGGGAATTCGGAAAAGGATTGAAACTGCAACCTACATGAACTCACGTCTTCTCTCCATGTTGTGTGTTGATGACCAGATATATGAATGTAAACAACGAGGCAAAAGAAGTAAATTTAACGAACACAGCAGGTGGCGTTATGTAGTTTTTGCTTACCCACATGTCTATTCATCATCATTCTCCTGCCATTTCCCAATGTATTTGGGGCCAGTCAGCCAGTGCAACATTTATTTTTCATCCATATTATTATTTCTCAATTAGTCTTTTGTCGTCATCTTGGTAGTCACTCCGCCTCCATCTTTCACACAGTCCATCAAAATAGGTACTCAAACCTTTCCTGACGTCATTTTTCTCATTCCTCCGCATTACATGCCCATCATTCAATAATTCATTTTACAAAGAAAAATTATTTAGAATATAATTGTGTACTTTTTGGTTGCTTATTATTGGTATTTTTTTATAGTGTAATATGGTAATATCTAAAAATAATGTCAAAATTCTACCATGTCAATAAAATCTCTCAAAATCGTAAAATTTTACGGTGATGGATCAATGAATTCAATAAAAATCCGTGCAATTAAATGGAACCTGGCGAAATTTTACTGAAAATGGAACAATCTAATAATATACTATGTGATAACAGCGATGAACAAAGCAACAGTGCTTATTATAGTGAGGAAACCGACGTAAGTATTAGTTTTATTTTTTCGTTTTTATTGCTGCTTTTTTCTCTCTAGAATCTAGTGTTTACGCTCAAAGGGGTACCATAAATTCTGTTTTCTTTTTAAAATTATTTATTAATAATATAATACAAAAGAATACATGCTTATTTTGTTAAACATTCGACACAAAGCATTGCGAGTTTAACAGCGGTATGGCTAGACACGGCAACTCGGTGCCACTACAAATTATTTATTTAAAATATACCCTAAATAAACTAGCTTCTGCCCGAAAACTTCGTTTGCGTGATATTATTTGTTCCCCGTCTTATACCATGGCCTACCCGCTTGTTAGTTCTAGTTAGTTTTGCTTGGCTCCTAAAGTTGTTAGTGTGATTCAAAATAGCTTCCTCAAGAATTGGGCTATCAATTGTAATAACAATTTTTCAAATCTGACGGGTGATTCCAGAGTTAAGCACATTCAAACAAACAGACTCTTGCGTTTCAATATTAGTATAGATCAGTGTTTTTCAGTGTGTAGGTCGCGAACCTGAAGGGTGATACAGAAGAGAGTCAACAATAAAAAAAAATACTTTCCATTACTTACCAATTAACCTTTAAAATTGTAAAGCTGATAAATAATACAACCTCTCTACTTACTTCAAATTATATTTACTATAAGAAATAGTTAATAAGAGGCTTAGGTTAACACAATTAAAAAAATACCTATTTGTTCTATTATTTTATGGTCAAAGAATCAGCATTGCCATACAATGTAGAAATGCTGCTAGCCTTTTGGACACAATTCCTGTTGACAGCAATATGGATGAATTTTTGATGCCTTTGATTGTTTCCCCCTTCCTTTATATATTCTTGTACATAGTTATAATTAATATTTTAAGTCTTTTTAGTTATAAAATTTAATAATTGAATGCATTGTAGAACTCATTCACATAGCTGTGATGGTTTCCAAATTTTCCCAATGCAGATCTGGTTTTTCCAGTCACTTAAGGCGATTTGTCTAAATACCATTTAGCTATTGGCGAATAGGTATGTTAACTTGCAAGTAAGAGGTTCCAAATGGAGTCAAACATTTCAAAGCTTCTGTAGGCAATTGTGGGTATTCGGCTTTTTTGTTTAACTACCAGGGCTGCCATGGCTACACACACAGAACAGATAAACCTCTTTAACTGTTCTGTGGCTACACACAATGGTCCGCCTGAAGGACTTAGTGCAAATAATACCAAAGTGACACAACTTGAATTTCAAGTTAGAAACGGAGGGAAAGGAGGTCCTGATAATTATATTTTTCCATATTATGTGGGGTCTCACCATAAAAAAAGTAGAATAAATAGATATAACAACCTCTTTGTATGTTAACATAATCTATAGGATAAAATTTGTTCTTGAACCAAACTTTTTTTTTAGCCTTTAGAAGATTTTGGAGCTGAAAGCCATGTAGCTAGTAAACCAAGATTCTATAGGATGAACAGTATCGTGTTTGCTGAACCTTTGAAAACCAGTTCAAATGAAGAAGACTCATCTAAAGGTAATATTTAATCTGTCTTTTCAAGTTCCTGTAAGTTAGAATGTAGTAATTATAATTATATCCATAGCCTTTTTTTTTGAGTGTGGGAAGTCATCAAATGACCCCTCCCGCTCTGCGTGGAGCGGAAGGGAGTGTCACACAGGCCACACGCGACAGCCACAGAGGCCACCTGAAGCTAGAAGCGGCTACAAAGGTAGCTGAAGCGCACGAAAGCTGCTTGTGGTCGATGGTAGAACCTTGTTTTTGGGGGTGGGAAATCATCAAATGACCCCTCCTGCTCTGCGTGGAGCGGAAGGAAGTGTCACACAGGCCACATGCGACAGCCACAGAGGCCACCTGAAGCTAGAAGCGGCTACAAAGGTAGCTGAAGCGCACGAAAGCTGCTTGTGGTCGATGGTAGAACCTTGTTTTTGGGAGTGGGAAATCATCAAATGACCCCTCCCGCCCTGGGTGGAGTGAAAGGCAGTGTCAGACTCTTACTGACTGAAACCCATCCATGTTCCTTCCATAGCCCTTTATGTTTCGGGATAGCGGTTGATGCTACTTTTTTCAATCAACAACGTGTGTGCGTCCCCTTCCAATCGAAATTGATGATTAAAGCGAAGGGAGATAGGCGTTTGATTCAGCGTTTAGTGGCCAGTGCCGACCACAATAAGTGAGCAGCGACGATTTGTAACGTGTGGTCTGTGGCCATCAGAAAACTACAGAAAATACGTCGTCTGTGGTGTTGTGTGGTTGTGGTTGTGGGCCCGTGTGCGGCCGGGCAGAAAGTCTTAAAGTTCTTTTGTACTGTTAAGCAAAGCATTATACAGAGTGGAAGCGACATCGACGCTAAGCCAGTTACCATGGATTCAGCACATGATTCTGAACGTCCATCTTTCTTTTTCGTGTGGTTAGTTAGTGACTAACTTGGTGTCTGAGTTTTTATGCTGCCTTTGACTTAGCTTCTGGCATGCTGTTGAGAAATATCTCTCAGGCATGCCGGTTTCCACACGATGTTTTCCTTAGCCGTTTTTGAACCAAGTTATAATTATACTACTCTGTCAAGAAAGTACCGGGAAAAGATCAATAATACACAAAATGTCTGTTATTCATCCAAATTTATTTCATCACCTTCAAAGTATGCTCCTTTAGAAACGATACACTTGCGCCAACGAATAATCCATTCATCTAAAAAAAATTTAAACGCTGCTTCCGGAATTGAGTTCAGTTCTCGCCGCGAATTCTCCTTTATGTCTTCTATCGATTGAAAACGGGTGCCACGAAGTGGTAATTTGAGTTTAGGAAAAAGAAAAAAGTCAGCAGGAGCCATATCTGGTGAATATGGTGGTTGCTGGATGGTATTTGTTGAGTGTTTGGTCAAAAATTCGTTCACAATGATAGCCTTGTGCGAAGGCGCATTGTCGTGGTGCAAAATCCAAGAATTTTCTTTCCACAAATCTGGCCTTTTTCGTCGAATTTGCTCTCTTAAACGCCGCATAACGCTCAAATAATATTCTTTATTTACCGTTAGACCGTCCGGTAAGAATTCAGAGTGCACAACACCGCGATAGTCAAAGAAAACAGTCAACATGACTTTGACTTTTGATCGACTTTGGCGTGGTTTTTTCGGTTTCGGTTCAGTTGGAAGGCGCCACTCCGAAGCTTGTTGACTAGTTTGCATGTCAAACTCGTAAACCCACGTCTCGTCACCAGCAACAATGCGTTTCATGAATGTTGGGTCTGAACTGACTCGTTCTAGCATGTCCTCAGCGACTTTCATGCGATTGAGTTTTTGGAGAAAATTCAGATCTTTTGGGACTAGCCGAGCAGCAACATGTTTCATACCCAAATGATTAGTTAAAATTGTACGGATCGACTCGTGAGATACAGAAAGTTCGGCGGCTATCTCTCTCAGAGTTGAATGGGGATTTTCAGTCACTATTTTCTTCACTTTTGCGATGTTAACTTCAGTTGCAGACGTTGACGGCCTACCAGAGCGAGGCAAATCTTCCATCACATCTCGACCGCTTTTGAACGCTTTGAACCACTCATAAGCACGAGCTTTTGATAAAGTCTATTCACCGTAAGCCTTCTGTAACATTTTCAGTGACTCCGAACACGAAATTCCATTGGCGATGCAAAATTTAAGACAAACTCTTTGTTCGATATTTTTGTCCATTATGAAATTCGCAATACACTCTATATATGATATTACTAAAACCAGCACTGTATTTAATATAAATAACAGATGCAACTCAAACTCCGCGCTAAAATGGAAAACAGTTGTGCCAATCTAACAACTACAAAAAAACAAAAATTTGAATTTGGAACCATAAACAAATCATCCATTCCCGATACTTTTTTGACTGAATGTACAATACTCACATTATCCGTAAAATCAGGGGTGCGTGCCCTGGGTTTGATCTCCAGACCTATGGAGTCGGATGGCAGTCCGACGGTCACACCACTAGGCTATAGCTGCTGTTATAACGTGCTATAACGTCCATGCGTTAAAGATTATCTTATTACTGTTACATACATTATCAGCGCATGGGTATTGCACTTGTCTATAAAACGGCTGATTTTTTTAAATAACTGACGAATCATTTTAGGTACAGAATCACGCACTGAATCCATGCCCGGACACCATACCATATGGTATACGCGTCGCGTCGATTTCCCTTCCACCCCATAAAAACACAAAATCATTAGCCTATATTGTTACCACTGCTAGGACAGCTCAACTGCTCAGTGAGAAGTAGCAGGCTCAGCGAGGTAGTTTGGTATAGTCATCATCTGCCTAGCCTTGTCCCAACTAAGTTGGGGTAGGCTTCCAGTCTAACCGGATGCAGCTGAATACCAGTATTTTACATGAAGCGACTGCCTATCTGACCTCCACAACCCAGTAACTGGGCAATAAAATACCCCTTGATAAGACTGGCTTTTCGCTCTTCTGACGACCCGTAACGACTGTCAAAGATGCACAAATGACAGCCGGGGATAACAGCTTAACGTGCTTTCTAAGGCACCGAGGAGTCTCCCAAAGATGGTCACCCATCCTCGGATCAACCCCGGCAAGCGTAGCTTAACCTGATGCATCGGTCCGTGCGGCTGTTATTACTTAGCCACGAGCTCCTCAATAAAAATATATTATTATATCTTTAATCATCTAAGATATATGCTTACCATTATTGGATATTATTAGTATTAGTAGTCTGGTATAGTATGCGTGAAATTTTATGGCAGCTCTGAAGTGAGCTACTCACTGCGCAGCCCCGCCCCCCTCGCCCCGCTGGCACAAGAATTTGTTACTGCGCAACGACTCGCCTCGTGTTCAGAGCCGCCATATTGGATATTAGTCTGTACATAGATGTCCTAAAATTTTTTTTTCTTGTTATAGTCCATGAAGACAAAGATGAAATAAAAATCCTTGGAAATGTAACAATACGTAAGGGGAAGACATATAATAAATATCAGTTTAATATTGAAGATGGTTCCCCTAGTAAATGTCCTCAGGTAATTAGTTTATATAACTACTTATCTATACTTAATATTATGAAGAGGAGAGATTTGTATGTATGTTTGTAACGAATAAACTCAAAAACTACTTAACGGATCAGGATGAAACTTGGCACAAAGATAGATTATAGTCTGGAATGGCATATAGCTTTTTATCATGTGCGTATTGTATAAATAATCACTTGCTTCAAAATCGGTGAAGGAAAACATCGTGAGGAAACCGAGATCCTGCCGTTTTGCCGAAAAGATTTTGCCAAATTTTCATTACCCAAACAAATTTTAGCAACCTTTTTTTATACCAATGTAATATTTGGAATAATTTTAGTACGCACATTTTCATTTGGTCAAATGTTTACTTGGCAGATTATTACCAAGGATAATGTCATTAAGGCATTTGGTCTTTATTCAAATGATTTATTACAGCAAACAATATTTAAACAATAAACGTTTAGTCAAATGATTTGTTATGACAAAAAATATAAAGGCAAAAATAAACATTTTTCTTGTTTGTTAAATTTGATGTCATTTGCGTATTTCTTTGTAAGCTTATGTGCTTGAATTTGTCTGAAACAAGTCAAATTTATGGTTACTACACATTAGGTTATTTATGGAACTAGTTACAGTAGGTTATTAATTTTAAAAAAATGGTTAGGTTAGGTTAGGTTAAAACTGTGACCACCTACGCACGAGCCGAGCGAGCGAAGCGAGCGGTGCCGTGGCAGCGGCCGGCGAGTGCCAGAAACGACTAGATTATATAGAAAAAAGAGATTATTTTTAGGAGGCTATCGAGAGAAATAATATAATTATAATAACATTATTATTACCTGTTTAGAATTTGTCCCAAGTGGAAAAAGCACCCTTGTAATAAAACGTCTTCAACGTTAGATCTTATTAAGTTTAAAATTGACGACACCAAATATTTGGCTTATTTAATTTTGCGTAAAATATGTTATACCAACTGAAATATTTGACTGGATAAAAAATGGTAAAAGTACTAGTTGGTGAACAAGTTATTGTTCAAACGTTCACTTGCCAAACGTAGGTTTTCGTAACAATTATTTGTAAAGAGATTTTTTGGTAAGTAATAATTTGGCAAATGAAATTATGCGAAAATTTGTTTGGGAAGTGATAATTTGGCAATTTCTTTTCGGTAAAACAAGGGAGACCCGAGGAAACCAGCATGTCTGAGAGATATTTCTCAACAGCATGTGAAGCTAAGTCAGAGGTCCATGGGCAGCATAAAACTCTGACACCAGGTTAGTCACTAACCACACGATAAGAAGAAGAAGCTTTTTATCCCAGAAAAATGTACGGTTCCCGTGTAATAATTGCCTACATACACGCGGGCGAAGCCGCTGGCTAAAACTAGTTTTATTATAAAGATAGAAAACACCATATTAACGTCACATTTGTTTCAGCTCAACTGTCTCCGTACATTCACAACCAGAAAACGCCTCACAGCTCACATACGCAGAGTGCACTGCGCCGACCGCAAGAGGTACATCTGTGAGCAGTGCGGCCGCGGCTTCCCTGAACCTCACATGCTGAGGCGGCACGCTGACACACACAGTGGGAAGACTGTGGACTGCCCTGTTTGTGGTGTCAAGTTGAGCAAGAGGACAAGGTTGGTAACTTGGTAGTAGAATATTTAATGTCACTGTCATTTAACCTAACAAGAAATCTTAAAAATACGATGACAAATTTACCCTTCCAAAAGGTTGTTCGTATGGAAAAGAACGGGCAAGATACTCCATCGTTACTATTAATTTCTTTTACAAAATTTTGAATACAAATGAGTTATACAATATGGAGACCATCATCATCTGCGTAGCCTTTTCCCAACTATATTGGAATCAATAACTGGGCAAACAACCCAGTAGCTGGGCAATACGAAACCCCCTGGTAAGACTGGCTGTGGAGGTCAGATACGCAGTCGCTCCATGTAAAATACTGGTATTCAGCTGCATCCGGTTAGACTGGAAGCCGACCCCAACATAGTTGGGAAAAGGCTAAGCAGAAGATGATGTGATCTCCATATTGTATGTACATACATATATGAAGACTATGCACCTAGAATATAACAATTGCGAAGCGCGTATCACCTATCTACCTCTTTTTTTTAAGGTTCTTTACCAAAGGGTAAACGGGACCCTATTACTTCGTCTGTCACCAGGCTGTATTTCAAAGTTAGACAGTTGAAATTTTCACAGATGATGTAGTTCTGTTCCGCTATAACAACAAATACTAAAAAACAGAATAAAAAATATTAAAGGCGGCTCCCATACAACAAACGTGTTTTTTTGCCGTTTTTATAAATAACTAGCTGACCCTTAACTATGATACTTACCTATCCTACCTACCTAATCACTGGGTATGAAAAATAGATATTAGCCGATTCTCAGACCTACTGAATATGCATATAAAATTTCATAAAAATCGGCCACGCCGTCAAAGTCAAATCATTTATTTCAAACTAGCTTCCGCCCGCGGCTTCGTCCGCATAATATGTCGACATATTATACACATAAACCTTCCTCTTCAATCACTTAATCTATTTAAAAAAACCGCATCACAATCCGTTGCGTAGTTTTTAAGATTTAAGCATACATAGGGATATAGGGACAGAGAAAGCGACTTTGTTTTATTCTATGTAGTGATAGGCACAAGTAAGGCACTTTTGACCGTCAACGCCGTTTCGAAAAAGTATGGTAACGAACATTGTGAGACGAGAATTTTATAAATAAGATGGTATGGAACCATACGTGCGTTAGTCCGACTCGCATATATATGGCCAGTGTTCTAATACATAATATCATTGAGTGTATGAATGTCCTTGTCCTCAGCCTATCCACCCACCTTCGTTCTCACTCCAACGAACGTCCTCACGAGTGCATTGTCTGCAAGAAGAAATTCTCCAGAGCCTCAAGCATGGCGACCCACGTCAAGTTCGTGCACAGAGAGGGGCCGTTGGAGTGTGACGAGTGTGACAAGAGGTATGTGTGTTGAGTAGGTACTCCTTTGGTAGGTAGGCAGAATCTCATACAATCACATACACTGATGCACCCATATACAACATTATTTTTAGTTTATGCGAAACCTGAATATAGTTTGTTCAGAATAAAGAACTGAATCGATTCCAATAATTTTTATACTATGTTATATTTTTTCCCAAAAATATTTAAAAAAGGTTACAAGTTGGACACCGAACATTATCAATGAGCGCAACACGATGACGGGCCGCCGGTGGCGCGCGCGCCGCACCGCTCTGCGTAGTGACCATGTTTTTGTACGGATAACCAGATAACATGACAAGCTTATAACTTTGCGGTTATTCATAATACGGTTTTCAAATTTTGTACATAGATTCTTTACATTAAAATACTAGACACGTGTTTCGGGTTTCGCATATACTAAAACTAATGTTGTATAATCCCGTGATCACCGACTCTCACGTGGGGTAGCTCACCGTCCAATCAGGACCAGGCCCGTGCCGGATGGCGCGTACATGTTCTACGCGCGCCTCAATGAGATGTCAGCATGTGAAAGGGCACGTTACGGCCGAGCCTGCCCAGTAAGTGGGATTGTCTGAAAGGGTTACCGCTACCTACCTATAACATGGATCGGTTTTTGTCAGTAAAATCTGACACACCCTTCCTCTCTACCCAGAGCGTCAGCGAAGTCATTGGATGATTTCCCACCCTCAAAAAAAAAAAACAAAGACGTGATCATGGACACTCACGTACCCGCAGACACTCACGAGATTATAGTCACTCTCATATTCACAGACACTCACGTGAAAACAAAAACTCAAATACCCTCAGAGACTCACGTGATCACAGACTCCACGCGATCACACCCTCACGTCATCTTGTACACTCACTCGATGAAATACTCCAGAAATCTCAGACGCTCGGGATTTCAGACACTCACGCGATCACACCCTCACATCATCTTGTACACTCACTCGATGAAACACTCCAGAAATCTCAGACACTCGTGATTTCAGACACACACTCACGAAATCTCAGACACTCTTGTGATTGCAGACACTCACGAGATCACACACTCACCTGATCTATTACACTCACGCGATCAAACACACTCACGAAATCACAGACATTCCTGATCTCAGACACTCACCTGATCTGTTACACTCACTCGATCATACGCAGTCACGAAATCACAGACACTCACGAAATCACAGACACTCCTGATTTCAGACACTCACCTGATCTATTACACTCTCGCGATCAAACACACTCACGCTATCAAACACACTCACGAAATCACAAACACTCGTGATTTATGACACTCACGCGATCAAACACACTCACGAAATCACAGACACTCACCTGATATTTTTCACTCACTCGATCAAACACTCATGAATTAACAGACATTCTCGTGATTTTAGATACTCACGTGTTCTCGAATAATATATTACGTTTGGGGCAGGTTCTCATCTCGGAAACAATGGAGTCTACACATGACGGCTCACAGAAGACCTACACCTCAAGAAACTTAAAAGGCAAGTAATAGAACTTAAAATCATGTATACAAAACATTTTAAAAGAGTAACGGTGGAGATTCTTGCCCATTCTTCTCCACACGAAATTACCTTTTGGAAGGGGCGACTAGAATCAAATCTATTTTATGTTTATTTGGACGTTCAAAAGTGCCTTGCTTGTGCTTATTTGAAATAAATGATTTGACTTTGACATTGGGGACGTACCACACTAACAGTAGCAATGGGTGTCATTTTGACAGTTCAACAACATACATTGCGTTTTTTACGTTGTGGGGCAGACAAGTTTTTCGAACATATAATAATATAATAATAATATCCTTCAAACAATGAATTTGCAATATCCTTCAAAATTTTTCAAATTGTTATTAATAGTGTGTTGCTCAATTCGAGTGAAGGTCATGGTGTACCCGTATGTCAAATGTCATCGATATCAGTCATTGAGGCGTGTAAATGTACCTAACTGAAAAAGTTACTTTCGTATTTTTTGGGGTCCGGATCCAAAGGGTAAAACGGGACCCTACTATATATATTACTAAGACTCCGTCCGTCTGTAGCCAGGGGATACAGCCTGGCCAGGCTGCATCTCATGAACTGTTATAGTTAGACAGTTGACATTTTCACAGATGATGTATTTCTGTTGCCGCTATAATAACAAATACAAAAAAATTGTATAAAATAAATATTTAAGGAGGCTCCTATACAACATCCGGCATTATTTACTTGCTAACCCAACAAACGTGTACTCCAAGTGTCCAAATTGCAATAGTCATAAAAAAATGCCCGGAATGTAGTTCACTTTCAGTTTTTCCCGAAATTTAAAATGTTGCGGGAATCTTCCAATTTATCTTTCCATTAATACCTAATTCGGATTATAAGGGACATTTTACCTTAAAGATGTTTTTCATATATTATTATTAGTTTTTGTGTAATTCTGTAAATACGTTAAATACGTACTGGCTACGGCCTCGAATAAAAATTTTATCAACATAAAACCGAATACTGATCTGCAAATTGCAAAAAAAACGTAAGAAAATATTTCCAATTGAACATGAACCTTGTGCATTTTAAATAAAGAGGAAAATCTATCACAGAAATTTGACAGATTTCGTAGCTTGATGTGCTGGCCTCTATAACTACCTTCAAAACCTGATACCTGTAAATTTCTCGTCTGCCCAAGTTAGAAGGTATGTTCAAAGTACACATAGCTACTGCTGCCGCTTGCATGTTCCTGCTCTTTAAAGCACCTACCATCTAATCTCTTCACCACCCTTGGTTGACTGGTAGAGAATGCCTAAGGCATCATCATCTGCCTAGCCTTTTCCCAACTGTGTTGGGGTCGGCTTCCAGTCTAACCGGATGCAGCTGAATACCAGTATTTTACATGAAGCGACTGCCTATCTGACCTCCACAACCCAGTAACTTGGTAATACGATACCCCTTGGTAAGAATGGCTGTCAGATTTTCGGGCTTCTGACGACCCGTAACGACTGTCAAAGATGCACAAATGACAGCCGGTACCAACGGCTTAACGTGCTTTCCGAGGCAAGGAGGAGTCTCGGTATGTAAAGGTGGTCACCCATCCATGGCCAACCTCGGCAAGCGTCGCTTAACTAGATGGATCGACCTGTGCGGCTGTTAGTACTTAGCCACGGTCCTAAATTGACTGGTAGAGAATGCCTAAGGCATTAAGTCCGCCTTTGTATCTTTATTGTGTGCGAAAAGTTTAAATAAATAAATAACAGTACTCTATCCCTCACATTTGTTACTCAGAATATCAGTAACGTCTGGGGGCCTGGCACCTTGCTCTAGTAAGGTTGCCATGACAACGGTTAACACGCTCGTGTCAGAAAGATGGCGCGATATCCGAAATACTTTATTGGTTTTATCTTGGACGACCTACGCATTAATTAGGTAATGATGTAATCAGTTTTTGTGACAATATGAGTGTCCTTAAGTTTTTTGCCCGTTCTTCTCCAGAAGATCCTACTATGCTTAGAAATGGCCAATTACCTTCATCTTTTTGACTGACTACTTGACAATTCAAAATATCTTTGAAAAAGTATATTTGACTAGCTTATTCCGCCAGCTTCGCCCGCGTGGGTGTCGGCTTATCACACGGGAGCGTACTTCTGGAATAAAAAGTATCAACTCAGCCTATCGCAGTCCACTGCTGGACATAGGGCTCTCCCAGGCTGCGCCACAGCACCCTGTCCTCCACCTTCCGCATCCAGTCTGTCCCAGCCACCTTCTTAAGGTTATCGGTCCATCTAGCTGGGAGCGACCCACACTACGCTTGTCACGCGGTCTCTCACTCCAGGACTCGTCTGCTCCACGGGCCATCGGTCCTGCTACAAACATGACCAGTCCACTGCCACTTCAGTTTGCTTAGTCTGCAAGCTATATCGGTAACTCTGGTTCTTTTCCAGATAATTTAATTCCTGATTTTATCCTTCAAAGAGACTCCAAGCATAGCCCGCTCCATAGCGCGCTGAGAGACCTTGAATTTGTGGAATAATGTGGAACCAATAAAAAGTATCCTATGTGTTAATCTGACCTTAACTCTTTGTAAACTGACCGCGATCAGCGCATCTAAAATGCGTTCAAGAGGTGTGAGTGGCAATATCCCATAATATAATAACAATGACAGCTCTTAAACATGGCTTATGCGCTGATCGCGTTCACTTTCATTGGCGTAATTCGCCCTTTTGTTTTGAGGGTCGGAAATCATTAAATGACCCCTCCCGCTCTGGGTGGAGCGGAAGGGAGTGTCAGACTCTTACTGACTAAAACCCATCCATGTTCCTTACTTAGGCCCTTTATTTTCCGGGGTAGCGGTAACCCTTTTGGACAATCCCGCTTACCCGGCAGGCTACGGCCCTGACGGGCCCCTTCACATGCTGACATCTCATTGAGGCGCGCGTGGAACACGTACACGCCGTCCGGCACGGGCCTGGTCCTGATCGGATAGTGAGCTACCCATTACTCACCGTCCGCAGGCCCGGCCCGGGAAGCACGAACAATTATTAACTAAGAATAAACATGTTTTCGTAGTCCGGTTCCATAGTGGGTAACAGGATACGCACATTCATTATTTTCGTGCAGATTTAGGGGTATTCCAAGAGCTGTCAGTGTCTACATTGTTATGGAAAAAAAGTACATTGTTATAGAAAAGTCATTCGGATATCCTATTTACAACAGAAAAACAATTTCATTTAATTTCAATGCCTGGTACGTGATCGGGATCTACCAACCCCCAAGCGTAAACAACAAATAATAATACTAGTGTCAATGACAATAATTGCCTTCAAAGATTTCATTGACGTACCAACAGTATAACCACGACTTGACGGGTGTCACCACTCGCTTGGGCGGGGCTCCACTGTGTCCTTGTAGCGGCGATCAGCGGCGGCAACCTCTCGCATCCGGCCCTGGTCCAGGCCATTGTACTTAGATATACAGGGTTTTTTCTTCATATTTCAGAGTTGGGGCCATGGACAAAGCTGTTAATTTTCATGAGTTCTATACCCCCTTTTTTTTTGAGGGTGGGAAGTCATCCAATGACTTCTCTGGGTGAAGCGGAAGGGAGAGTCAGAGTTTTACTGACTAAAACCCATCCATGTTCCTTCCTTAGCCCTTTATGTTCCGGGGTAGCGGTAACCCTTTTGGACAATCCCGCTAACCCGGCAGGCTCGGCCCTAACGGGCCCCTTCAAATGCTGACAACTCTTTGAGGCGCGCGTGGAACATTCGTTCGCGCCGTCCGGCACGGGCCTGGTCCTGATCGGACGGTGAGCTACCCATTACTCACCACCCGGAGTCCCGAGTTCTATACCCCTGAAAGTATGTCCCTCGTTTAACCTAACACACTGCATACCATCGTCTCTATAAACGCTTGAATGGCTATTATCCGTTAATGTATCCGTCGAAATTTCTGACAGGCTGTTTAGGGAACAATTCTCTAGAAGTTGGAAGAAAAAATTACCAAATCATTATTATTTTTTAAGATCCTCCACGGAAAAACAGATGCTCCTGAATTGCAAGACGAACTGTTGCATCTTTTTGCTCCAATTAATTATAGCCGTAACCGGAGCCATAGATTGTTCGCTGTGCCTCGAATTCGAACCGTCGCTCGAGCCCAGTCTCAACGCTCTCTTGGATGCTAAGCCCGACTGTGATGTGTTCGCGGATGAATGGAAGAAGATCTTGCCAGAATGTTTGGAGTAATCTGAGATGAGCGTATGACTGTTAGATTACTGGTTACATAGTTATTACATTTATGTTATGTGTTTAAAATATTGGAATGATACACTCATTGGAAACTATATTGGCGTATAACGTATTAACTAATGTTCTTGGCCCTTTTACTTCTCCTAAGATACAGGACTACCTAGTTTAGGAGATAGGGTTACATGTTTTGTGTAGATTTATGTAGATATCCTATGCAATTTTTGTACATCACTCTTGTGTATCATGAATCTTGTGTGTATTAAATAAAGATTATTATTATTATAAAGATTATTATTATGTCTTCTTCTTCTTTTCGTGTGGTTAGTGACTAACCTGGTGTCAGAGTTTTTATGCTGCCCATAGGCTTCTGACTTAGCTTCTCATGCTGCTGGGAAATATCTCTCATACATGCTGGTTTCGTTCACCGTTCGCCCTTTTATGTTATAATCATCTATACTAATATTATAAAGAGGAAAGATTTGATTTTTTGTTTGTTTGTTTGTTTGAAATGAATAGGCTCCGAAACTACTGGACTGATTTAAAAAATAGATAAATAGTTTTCTAAGAGTAACATAGGCTACTTTTTATCCCGGGAAAAATAACGGGTCCCACGGGAAAGACCACGGGAGCGAAGCCGCGGGCAAAGTGCTAGTAATAAATAAATAGCAGTGATAGCCTAGTTGTGTGACCGTCGGACTGCCAAGTCATAGGTCTCGAGTTCGAACCCAAGGACCTCTGACTTTTCGGATTCATGTGTGTATTGTATAATTATTACTTGCTTAAATTCGGTGAAGGAAAACATCGTAAGGAAACCGGCATGTCGGAGAGATGTTGCTCAGCAGCATGTGAAGCTAAGTCAGAGGCCCATGCGCAGTATAAAAACTCTGACACCAGGTTATTCACTAACCACACGAAGACACCACACCATCAAGAAGAAAACCTGTAAGTGTAACGAAAAAGGCTTTTTACACGCTTTAACTTCACCTATATGTATGTACTTATGTTTGTTTGTAACCGACTCCTTTGGGCGCGATTTCGACTCACTTTAAACGGCCAGATTTCGTTCAAACTTTGTAGATTTATCGAAGACCGTTGACAATACACTAATTTGATAGAATTATTCCATTTTTCAATTTTGCAAAATAAGTTTTTTTTATTTATATTTTTTTTAATTCGGAAATTGTCCCTGATTACGCATAGCGCATAAATGCCGCCGGAAATTGTCCTTTCTTCTGTCAGATCAGTCATGAGCATAAATTTCTAACTCTTACGCATGATTCAAATGCCTATAAAAATGTTTTCCTTATTAAATGCATATTTTTTTGTGTTACGAGAATACATAGTATTGTCGAAACCATAGTAATACTGAAGTCCTATTCTTTACAAATCTCACCGTGACAACATAGGTGAAGTGAACTCGAAGTGAGTTGTCAGTAGTGTTCTTCTTCTTCAGGTTTTGGTTTCCGCACTCAGTCCTTGGCGGACCATTGTGCGTGGGCCATGGCGGCCTGTGGCGGTTATTCCAGCCAGCCCACCTCCTTCCAGAAGTTGATCACGTCTCCTGGCCTGTGTAATATATCTGTAGTCAGTAGTGTTAATACTGTCGTCACGGGGAATGACCTTTAACTTGTAGCTCATCACCTTAGTTATCTATCTATATAAGGTATTATATAAAGAGATTTTTACAGAATTGACCAGCTTTTTGTTATTTAATACCTACATAACGTATATCTATACTAATATTATAAAGAGGAAAACTTTGTTTGTTTGTTTGGTTGTAATGAATAGGCTCAAAAACTACTGGACCGATTTTAAAAATTCTTTCACCGTTGGAAAGCTTAGTTTTCTAGGAGTAACATAGGCTACTTTTTATCCCGGGAAAAATAACGGGTCCCACGGGATAGACCACGGGAGCGAAGCCGCGGGCAAAGTGCTTAACGTATAAAATTGCAACTAAGTATTGAACAAAAAACGTATTAAATACTTAATTGCAATTTTTGTATCACGAAAAAAAAGCTTTTTAATTTTTCGTAATTGACTATTTGAATCGGTCAAAAATAAAATATGAAATCACATAGATAAAAGACCGCTCGTCTTAAAAACTTCCATCACCATACAGAAATTAAATATTATGCAAAGATGTAATTGTAAAATTGCATTTAATACTAATAAATATTCCATTTGACTCAAAAAATCTGTGACGTCACATTGTTATATTTCTTAGAAATCACACAATCACACACACAATAGTTTTTGAAATGGTAGTCAATAACGTTACTTTTTATGAATTGCTAAAACGCGGAATTTGCACGTGATTTGTATGAAATATAGCAATGTGACGTCACAGATTTTTAGAATCAAATGGAATACCTACTTATTAGTATTAAATGCAATTTTACAATTATATCTTGGCATAATATTTAATTTTCAGCGGTCTTTTTTTTGACCGTGTCAAATAGTCAATTAGTTAAAAACGCTTTTAAATTTTTCGTAATTTATTCTAAAGTTGTAATTCTGGTCGTGTGTTGTGTTTATACAGCGTGGTATTTTTCTGGATTTAATTAAGATGATTTATAATAATTAACAATTCTTTTTTAAATATTTTTATAATGTTTTAAAATAACATCACAATCACATCAACATGAAATCCTAATTATTTCTGATTTACTAACTACATACTGACAAGTATGTAAAATTTCTACTAGTAATGGTAGTATTTAATTAAGAGTTCTTTAAACTAATAATTACCTATTTTAAAATTTAATTTTAAATACTTATTAGGTATACTTAATTAAAAGTTTATAAACAGAGTTTTTCTTTAGTAGGTATCAAAATTTTCAGTACATTTTCTTGTAATTTTACTCAGATTTGTCAAAAGTAAAATTAAATACCGGATACTTTTGTCAACCGAATAACAAATGCAGTAAAAACTCCGTTGAATATAATTTGACGCAGTTACGATTTATTCAGATCGTTTTCCGTCCGTTTTGACGCATTTTGCTCTTGTTTATTGCATCGTTACATTAATTACTTGCTTACTCGCTAATGAGGTAAATATACTTGATTCTTTTAGGTACGAATAATGCTTACCACACGATATTTTTGTCAGCCAGTAACTGGATTGTACCGGTCAAAAGGCAGTCGCTCCATGTAAAATACTTGTATTCCGCTGCATCTGGTTAGACTGGACGCTGACTCCTATACACTTGGGAAAATGCTTGTCAGATTGATTTTTGTCAGCGTATTGGAAAGAACGGAGGATTTTTTTAACAGTTTAATGACGCATTTGGAGATCTCTGGTGTTCTCTCCTTAGGTTTTTCATGTTGTTTGTTTTTTAAGCACTTAGGTTTGTAATATTATAAATATATCTTAACAAAATGTATCCATGACCAATTTTCGTAGGCTTCTGTACCTAAGTTTATCTTGTCCAAATCAGGCTTTAAAAACCATTTACCTAATCATAAACTTAAGACTTGAGTAACAAGAATTTGGTGATCGTCTTACTGACTTGAATAGAATATTCTGTCAAATAAGTTAAGTAAATAAGGCGAAAATATCACAAAAACTAAGTTTGCCTACGTCAGAACACCTCAAATGAATAATAAAGATAATAAAAAAAACTGAACGCGCCATACCCACCTACTAAAGATACGCACCGCGGCTAAACTTACGTAACGAGGCGAGCTGACTTCTAACTCAATTGTACACCCGGCATTTTGTATCATATCTACATATTTACCAACTTTGATACCTAGCTAGGTAATAAGATATTTAATTTATAGAGCTGTAATTGTGCACCCAAAGTTTCAGCGAATGAACTGCGTATAAACTCCACGTTTTCGCTCAATGTAGTGTATATAAAACGGTAAGGATACGTTGCATGCATCTTATTTATTTATTAGCGCGAGGAAGGCGATATCGCAAACGGCCTCATAGCGCTCCGCTCACACCTATTTTGTTTCCCCGTCGTCTGGCCGCCATGTTGGCCGATGCGCCGCGCTGCCGTCCGCACAAACCCGCCAGTTTCACGCGGGCATTGAGAGGCGCATACCGCTCACGTATACTTGCCGCACAGAAGATCCGCACGCGATCCAAACTAACGTAACGTCCGCGCCGCGCTCCAACTCACTCCATAGTTTTAGACATGGTTAGGACGAAAGACCCGGACGGGATCAAGAGTAGCTTGATCATATCCGAGGTGAAGAAGAGGCCCTGCTTGTTCGACACCAACGATCCCAACTACGGGGACCGGGCAGAGAAGGCGCGATGCTGGGAGGAAGTTTGTGACTGCGTCGTGCCCGGCTGGGCTGCGCTCGGGCCGCCTGAGAAGTTTGCGGCCGGTATGTTGAGTGACGTTTTTATAAACCGCCCGAATCGCGGATGTGGGCTCGCGGTCGGCGCGCGGGCCTCACTCACGATCGCGTAAACCGGTCGCGTTGTAATTGTCGCGTTCAACTTGCGTGCTCTTTGTTCGAACGTTCGAATGCTTTCGAAATGTACCTAGTTCGAAATAACGTTCCATTAAAAATGGCACGTGGTATCTCTATGTTTAATATTTTCATCAAAAAAAATATGGGAACGTCTTTTCGTTGCGGATTTTTTTACGCAACTTTTTTTCAGCTGATTGGTGGACTGGATTTTGCCCAAACATGACAATATTAATGTTGAATGTTTTCAGCCTTCACTATTTCCGATATTGCTTACTCAAACGTATGCCTAGGAAGTATTCGATGCGTCATTTCAGATAATGCCTCCACATCACTACTTAGGCGTGATAAAATAATTTTACAATATTTTATCATGCGGACATACTTTATTTTTTACATAATTCAATTGAATTAATTATTCTAAGGTAACTAACAACTACAGAAAACTTCTAACTAAGAATATGGTCGACACAAGAAAACTTATTCTAAAATTAATTTATAAATACAGAAATGATTAAATTAAATTACTGGAACTCCTAAAACAGGTCTAAAGGTCAATTTTCCGCTTACTGGTTGGGGTAAAACTAAAAGGGTACACTATACACTTAGTGCACCCGCTACCGGAACTACAATTATTCCTAATTATAACTTAGCGAATATACAATTTAAAGTAACTAAATATTTTTGAATGAAGTGTTCTCAGTCCTCACATTGTGGCTTGATGAAAATATTTCAGTAAAATGGCGTCATCGGTATGAACGGGTAATATAAATCACGTGCAATTTTGAGCGATGATACTTTAACCAACACTTCGTAAATGTGCAAACTTGTATTTCCTCATCTGTATTTAAAATATGACATTTTGACTTTTTTTTTGTCACTATTTAATTTTTATTACTTTTCTGACGTCGGTATTTCATACCTAACAATTTTTCTGTATAGAAAATGCAATTTTCAGAAAAAAGATCGAGCTAGGAAGCGGTTCGTTTTACAATTATTTAACAATGAATCTCATTGTTTTTATAAGTTTTATGCACTGAATTAAATTAGAGCGTTACATACTAGTAATTAACGAAAAGCATTTAAAATTTAAATCGACTCCGTCCAAGGTTGCGTGTTAGAACAAAATCGTCTATTTTTGTTTGGCCATCGCTAGACGCTACGATTGGATGTCACGGTTTTATCAATTGTGTTTTAAGTACAAGTACTTAGTATTATTAGGTAACTACACTTGTATGAGGATGAGAAAAACAAAACATTGCAATACAATACGACGATTTTTTTTTTACCTTTGCATTGAGTCACTTATTTCCATGTATCCTTAAAATATTCTCGAGACCTTAAAAAATACCACTACACCTTCAAACGCAAATCATTTTTTTAATTCAAATAATTACAGGCATTTTTGAATAGATTGTCATTTTAATAACATCCTGTTTATTTTGGGCCGCATCGATAGACGATCCTCAATTTTATTTTGCGTATTTAATTACAAAATAAATATTGGACAATACAATATTTGTTAAAGTAAACGAAAATAAATTCGATATTTATTTTAATTCACAAACTAACAACTGTCGACAAACGCAATGCACCAAAGCTGTATGGTGGTACCGCTATGTACAGAGTAGAAACATCAACATAATTGTGTATTCTATTCTCTTTTATTGAGTAGGATAAAAAAAAATTGAATATACAAAAATTAATTTAAAAAAAACGTGAAAAGAAAAACTGAAACATGACAAATTATTTTTTAAGAATTTAAATTACTAGCCAAAATTAAATACATTGTTTAATGTGTCGAGTGACGAAAAGCTTCGTTAATTTACTGCACTCAATTTTATATTTAAAAAACAACTAGGTATTTAAATAATGTTAATCTCGTATGTATCTTATATCATCATTTTGAGCATTCCAGATTTGACAAATAAAAATATAAATAGTATAGTTATCTGCGTGTATTTAAGCATCGGATTTTCTAAACTTGCTGCTGCAAACCGGTTTATTTTATTTTTCGAACAAAAATAATTATTTCACATCGTTTGCGCACATTTTGCTTCACGCAGTCGTGTTGCGTGAGTCGGCCATCATCTTACCATTACCGAGCACTTATGTCACGTGGTTGTTATTCTATTGACAAACCTTTTTATTCTATTTATTATGTCGTTATTATAAATGAAGGACTTTATTTTTCATAAAATAATATAAACAGGATGTGACATGTGCCTATCACGAAATCACGAAAAAGTTTGACATCAGTCATTTATCTGTCGAACGAGGATGTTTAAAAAAACCATTTAAAACTTTTTGCTCACCTGTTGCAGAATTTTCTCTCCTTTCTTTCCAATTTGAAAACGGTCTTGTCCATTTTTTTACTTTAAAAATACGGCATTTTTATAAATGATCTGTGATTGTTGTATTCGTTTCGTAAAACCTTTGTAAACATTTAAAAAACTTGTACAGGCTGAATTTAAAACCTTTGCGAATATAATAGTTATTTTTCAATTTTCTACCTTTTCTTAAGGCTAGGTAATTAACTCATTTTCCTTATGTCATTCTATTGCTCACCTGAACATATATTTTTTTTGAAATATTCCATAAATATATTGTTCTTTAGGTGTAATAAAATTAGGTTTTTCTCGTTTTTGAAATAAGTATTACTTTAGAAAAAAAAAACTAAAATAGAACGCGGAACAAAAGCGTTTTTATTAAATAATTTTTAAATTTATTTTATGATTTATTTTTTAATCGGCCACAGTACCTATGTATCAAAACAAAAGACACAGCCCTGTGACAGATAGACGGACGGATGGTAGAGCCTTAATAGTATCCCATTACCACCCTTTTGGTTCGAAAGCCTAAAAAACTGCATGCTATCTCGAAATTTTCTGAAAAGCATACCTTCTCCTATATCCGCCATGTTCTAGCGATTACGTGCGTTCTATTATTTGTGCAGCTCAACCGCTGCTATTCTTTGTACCGCAATTTGTTCCTAACCTCAATAACTAATAAAACGATTCACATTACACAATTGCAATATTAAGGCAACGTTTCAACAGTTCGTATCAATGCGCTGATATTGCGTTTCTATATTGAACAGCCACAATTAATTTAATAAAACAAAACATAACTCGGTTAGCAGATAATAAACATGTTTGTTGACCTAGCAAGATTTATTTAAATCTTTGTTTGTGCCATGCATTTACGCAGTCGTTGTTCTAATTTTAAATTCACATTGTCTTTTCCGCTCTTCACCTATCTATAACTTCACGATAAAACCTATTTCTCTTTATCCTAAAAAAAAAAAACGAACTCGATAGTCGAGTCCATGAAGACGTGTCAACTCAGTCCGCTAATATCGAACTCCATTTAAACGTTACCGCTATTATGTTCACAGTACATTACATCTTTAGAGCCGGCGGCTAAACAAAAACTGTTAACGACAAAGCAATGTATATCGTTAACAATGAATATGGTACGGATAGAATTATCGTGAAATAATGCAGTGGTGAGGACGGTGCGGTGTTCGGTCGTGACGTGACTCAATCCGACGCAAGGGGCCGGCCCGCACACCCGTTTATTCATAACCAGCCAGTAACACACGGACTAGTGCTGATAAAGCTCATTGCCGGGCAAACAAGACGTTCGTTAGATATACAAGTATTGCTAGCCAGCGATGTAGCGCGGATATATGGAAATGTTCAAGACTGTTGTAGAGGTGCTTCGCTTATCGTTGAGAACTCTCAGTCGTCGTTTTAAAAGGAGTTCTTAAATCAAATTGATAAGGAATTAACTATTATTCCTTTTTTTAAATATCGTTTCTATTATATTCCTGATTATCTTGAGAAAAAAAATTGATAGTTGTAGGTATTTTTCACAAATTGAATTACATTACCGAATGTCATAACGAGATTACGCGTTGGTATGACATTGAAACAAAATGGCGACTCGGTTATAATGTCTCTTTATTTTTGTATTCACAAACCGGTGCGGTCCATTGTTTTTATTTCGATTACATATCTATTTTTATTAGTAAACTTTTTTAATTTTGGTAAGTCTCAAATCAACGTCGATTAGGAAATACGTACCTACGTAATTTAGTGTTATCAAGTTGTTTTTTCTTTGTACCTACTGTATCGATGCGGAGAAAAGTATGTATATGTAAGTCATTTCATATATACGGATGACTGCTTCGGAAATTCCGTTTTGGTAGAAAACATGAACAAGGAAATATCGGCCATAATGATGCAGACAAAAAGGAAAGCGATTACTAGGTACCTTATATGATTATTTCTCTTAGTTGAACCAAAATTATTATTTTAGCGCATTCGATTTATGATATAATTTATTCGGTAAGTAATTTTATTGTATGACGCGTCAATAACTCCACTTTTATAAATTAAATATTTAAAAAAAAGTTTTTCACAGCAATTTATAGGTACAGGTTGACTTGTTTAAGTAATAAACATATCGCCCTGTATTAAATGAAACATCAAATTCATTCCCTATTTTAATTTAATATTTTTAATGCGATCCACTACAAAGAAAAGTAAGTGCATCCATGGTTAGTAAGTAGTTGGGAGCAGGTGCTGGTGACGTAATCAACACGCACGCAGGCGCACGTTGACAGCGTGGTG
This sequence comes from Hyppa rectilinea, assembly GCA_951799385.1. Taxonomy (NCBI): domain Eukaryota; kingdom Metazoa; phylum Arthropoda; class Insecta; order Lepidoptera; family Noctuidae; genus Hyppa; species Hyppa rectilinea. The sequence continues at coordinate 10,923,060 of OX637325.1, read as the reverse complement.
TTTTATTATCAACTTTTAGCTATTAAGGCCCTGTAAATTGAACTAGATTGACGACTTTTAATAATATAGGTAATTTACTTACAAAAAATTACGCCTGTTATTTAACAATGATTGGTTTTTTGCTTGTATAAACTATTTACATATTAAGATGTTTTATTTATGTTTAGAAATTAAACTTTTAGTATTATTCGTACATAGTAGGCTCTAGGCAGAAACTATACATAGAAAGGCATCTGCTACGATCCCTACATACCTTATTATACGTATTTTTAAATTAAATTTATTTATTTCAGGTAACTTTAACCTTAAAATTAAAAAGGAAATTCATAACTGCCATGCTTGCACTATAAATGTTACACAATATTAATTAATTTGAATTGAATTTAGAATTATAAGTCAAATACAACATATTCAAAACGTCAAAAAATAAATAAAAATTATTAAAATATCTATCAAAAGAAAATGTCAATTTTTTTTATTAGCAATGGTCCATAATTTTGGGTGTTATCAAGTAAAATATTGTATACCTTACCCACTTATTATCATCATCATCAGCATATAGCAGTCCACTGTGTGACATTGATCTACTTATGACTTTTGTTAAAAAAAAAAAATTAAACATCACAGCGAGTGTTTGCTACAATATTCGTGTACGATTTTTGTGTTTCTTAAACATTTCCATCATATATAGAAAAAAAAAATCGCATCATAACGCGGATTTACTTCTTGTCTGGCCACGTATACGTGGCATGAGTCAGGTTGTAAACTAAAGTTTCTTAGTACATATGACGCTTACTCATCGTAAGCTCTTAGCGACACGGTTTAGCCAACTAATAATTATGTAACAAGTTTTTGTTGTATGTTTTATTTTCAACCAAGATAATTTTGCGTTATATAAACGCTAACGAATTAAAGTAATTGTAATATGTATTGTATATGTATAAAAAAGGGGTTCAAAGAATCATAAGGCATCAAAAAATTACGCATCATAATTTAAACTTCAAATAAATTAATAATGGTTAATTTATTTGTTGTGTGTTTTATTTTGAACCAATGTAATATTTACGTAATGTATACGCTAACAGATTTAAAGTAATATATAATATTTATGTAAAAAAGAGGGTGAAAGTATCATAGGGCATCAAAAATTACGTACCATAATAATTTAAAGCTTAAATAAATTAATAATGACTAATTTATTTTTTAAATTTTATACAATTAGAAAATAAAATCCCTAAATAAGTATTATGTGCTTAACTTAATTGTAGGATTCCACTCTCCGCCTAGCCCATAGTAAGTTGTAATGTATAGTTGTAACAAACTGCTTCAATAACTTTATGGTGTCCGAATTGTCAATGAATAAAAAAAAAAAAGTGTCACACACACACATTGACACTGTGTCCGAATATATTGTGTCCGAGTTACCCAAACAGTGTATCTAAAGCACATATATATATTACTCGTATTTTTTAAATTCTTTATTTAAAATCAAATTTAAAAAGTACAACATTACCGAAACATTGTCGCGTCGCGGCTACTTGCACTTGCAATATTGCGACCTAATTTAGTGATCGTAGTCATATAACCCTCACTGTGATATAGGTACCTACTGTCGGCCGGCCAGCTATTCTGTCGTTAACGATGTTTGTCGAACGCCAGTCATTTTCACACAGTTTAAAAATAGAAAAAATTACTAAATTTATACTAAATTTTAAAAGTATTATTATTAACAAGAAATCTATAGTAAGTATAAAGAAAAGTTTTTTTTTGCTGAATGTTATTAACAAATACAGATCTGAGTCGGTAAATATCTTAAGAGTATTAAAAAAAAAATCTGTAGTATGTATAAGAAAGTACAAAAATGGTACATTAAAAAAATATTTTTTGCTGAACTTTATTAACAAATACAGATCTGAGTCGATAATGATTTTTTTAAATCGATCTATTCAAAATAAAACATTACCGAAACATTGTCGCGTCGCGGCTACTTGCACTTGCGATTGCAACTTGCGACCCAATTTAGTGAACGCAGTGATATAACCTTCGATTACCTACTGCCGGTTAGCTACACTGTTAATGTCGGTTTAGCGCGGCATTTTCACACGGTAATAACTAATAGCAAACAAAAGTGAACAATTTTTTTTTAATTGAAAATTAGTTGTGAAAAAATAGAGAATTTTACTTAAAAAAAACGACTGAACTGTACTTTTTTTTAATTTGTTTTTTTTTTTAAATAATGGTTATAGTTTAGGGTTGCGATTGTTAAAAAATATAGAATACCAATTTTTTTTTTTCGAAAATATTTTTAGTAACTCATAAGATTTAGTAAATAAAAAGAAAAACAGAAAACAAACTGAAATATCGTATCATTACATAGAACGCCACTCTTAGGTAATTCATGCAGCCGAACTCAATGCGAGATTCAATCATTGCTTGCATTCAGCGGCTCCCCACACGTAATCAACTTGCTTTATCAGTTAACTATACTAAATTGCAGTCTATTTTCGAACGATTTTATATTCTCAGATAACATTTTTCATTGGATTATAATAATATGTTTGTTTACTGGCGAGCTATAAGCATCTCACATGACATGTGGTCACGTTGTCCTACGACACTTAACCACCGTTTTCGGGGGTCTATTATTGTAATTGTAAGTCACCCCTTACCATTAGTATTTAATTATAAAAAAATTGCTCAGGCAGAATCCATAATCTTTTATAGTCCTAGATAACCAGCTCACTTTATTTATTTATTTATTTAATACTTTAATCACAGAAATGTACAGCCAAACCCATAATCCTACACCAACCGAGGGTTGTCCTTGGGTGCAATTGCATCTAACGTGACGATACCCGCCGTGGCGAGCCGGCATCGGCAACAGCCAAGGGTTGCAGAAGTATCATGTGTCCCTGCGACCTCCGGCGCAGGTGTCTGATACTGTGACGACTCCCGGCCACCGTAGGCGCGGGCCTGCGGACGGTGAGTAATGGGTGACTCACCGTCCGATCAGCACCAGACCCGTGCCGTACGGCGCGTATATGTTCCACGCGCGCCTCAAAGAGATGTCAGCATATGAAGGGGCCCTTCAGGGCCAAGCCTGCCGGGTAAGCGGGATTGTCCGAAAGGGTTACCGCTACCCCGGAACATAAAGGGCTACGGAAGGAACATGGATGGGTTTTAGTCAGTAAGAGTCTGACACTCCCTTCCGCTCCACCCAGAGCGGGAGCAGTCATTGGATGATTTCCCAGCCTTAAAAAAAAAAAAAAAAGCTGTCTGATAAACCTGGTCCTGATCGGACGGTGAGCTATCCAATACTCACCGTTCGCAGGTCCGCATCTTCGGTGGCCGGGAGTCGTCACCTCCCTGGATTTGAACCCATAGCAGAATATGCGTGGCTTTAATTATTATTAGTTTATTCATTTAATTTTTAATTATTACTACCACTAGTTTGTAAGCTCGCATTTGTACTAACAAATATGGATGAACGATGAATCTCAAATAAATTACTTATTATTATTATTTTGATAACTGGGCCACCACGACACGGTAATGGTATTTGATTACCGTGACTCAAACTTTGAAAATGCAATGCTTTTATTAAATATTTTCAAATAAATGTAGGCAATCAATAATGATCAGCATTACGTTTCCCGCAGTGTTGAACGTATTTTTGTATCAACACGGGCGCGGAACAATGAATGAATAGGTTCATTAATTCAGATTAACAGTTCTACTGACCCCAAAAGTAAACGGGATTTATATTGCACTTATGTTAAATGTATAAGTGGAAGGTATTTTATGCCGATTTTTTAATGACAGACAGAATTTTATGTAGTGCACGAATTAAAGTGTTTTTTTTTTATAAATGTGGTACTGAACTTTAGAGCTATTATATACAACTTGAGTTAGCAGATTAACATCAACTTATATTTTTTTAAATTTTATTTAAATTTAAATCGGGATGGTTACTAAGCCGCGCGGCCGCGTAAGAATTTTTTTAAAATTGATATTTTAAATTCACCCTGTATATAAAACGTATGTCGTTGACCTTCTCTAAAAATATGTATTTAATTTAATCTTAATAATAGATACAATATTTAAAACATGTTTTTAGTAAAATAATTTCACGACTTGTTTACACGATGGGTTAGGTAGAGTAGAGGTACACCCTCATTTCACCAGTTATGTGTCAAGTCCCATTTAATAAAGTGCAAACCTATTGCCATCAACCGATCACAAAACCAGACCCCGGGCCGGTACTGAGAAATTTCTGATTCAAAAACAAAATTCATTTATTCAAACTAGGCTGAATTAAATCAGCACTTTTTGAAGGTCAAAATTACATAAGACAGCCCCCAAAACCGCCCATCATTCACCACTTCCTAGTGCTTTAGGTGGGGAGAAGTGGCGCAACAATTAACTTCCTACCAGCACAGCTGTCTGTTCAGCTGAAAGAACTTGATTCCCCAATAACACTAACCGACTCAGGAATCGAACTCAGGGATTCATGCTTAGCAGCAGCGTTTACGACCAATAGACCATAGAGCAGTTCAGATTCTTTTTTTTCGTGTGGTTAGTGACTCACCTGGTGTCAAAGTTATTATGCTGCCCATGGGCCTCTGACTTAGCTTCACATGCTGATGAGAAATATCTCTCAGACATTTTCTCTGACTCGTTTCCTTACAATGTTTTCCTTCACCGATTTTTAGGCAAGTGATAATTTATACAATAGGCTCATGAATTCGTAAAATCAGAGGTGCGTGGCTTGGGTTCGAACTCGAGACCTATGACTGGGCAGTCCGACGGTCACGCCACTATCACTGCTTGCAGCAGTTCAGCTTAGCTACATACTTAGTAAAACTGAACAAAATCTTTTTTTTTTCACGATTTTAAAATATTACCTAATCATCATGTCTGCATATTTTCGCTTTGATAGTTTATATAAGTTGAAATAAACCATTACCTTTTCTTAGAAAAATAATTTTCTATCTCAGTTTAACATACTTCAAAGCGCTTTACGCCGATTCCTGCAAAAAGCTAGTTTTCAGTAGGTATAATTTGTTAAGAGATTTTCAGTGAAAATGATAAATTATTTTCCGGGCAAGGACTTCCGTGCAGTGGATAAGGGCATGGAGGGAGGGCTCGTGGTTAAGAGACGAGGTTAAGCTCCACTTTCCTCCGGTTATTTAATGAATGGGTAGGCTTTGCTTGCCGATGGAGGCTCCTCCGAGCCTGCATTAAAACAATGCCATGATTCAAAATCACAAAACCAGTGTCAATATTCCATAGAAAATAATGAAACTGAACGCGGTCGTGAAATTCACCCTCGGCATGCAATCGCCTTTGATTGCATGACGTCACCGTCAACTTATTTTCCTCTTAAGCACTGAGCTTAGAATAGCACTAAAAATAGTGGCAGTGTTTGTGTTAAGACTTTTCTTTTTAGGGTGGGAAATCATCAAATGACCCCTCCCTTTCTGGGTGGAGCAGGAGGGAGTGTCAGACTCTTACTGACTAAAACCCGTCCATGTTCCTGCCTTAGGCACTTTATTTGCCGGGGTAGCGATAACCCTTTCCGACAATCCCGCTGATCCTCTTATGACTTAAAGGAAAGAAAAATGCATATACTACTCTGTCAAGAAAGTACCGGGAAAAGATCAATAATACACAAAATGTCTGTTATTCATCCAAATTTATTTTATCACCTTCAAAGTATGCTCCTTTAGAAACGATACACTTGCGCCAACGAATAATCCATTCATCAAAACATTTTTTAAACGCTGCTTCCGGAATTGAGTTCTGTTCTCGCCGCGAATTCTCCTTTTTCGGTTTCGGTTCAGTTGGAAGGCGCCACTCCGAAGCTTGTTGACTAGTTTGCATTTCAAACTCGTAAACCCACGTCTCGTCACCAGTAACAATGCGTTTCATGAATGTTGGGTCCGAACTGACTCGTTCTAGCATGTCCTCAGCGACTTTCATGCGATTGAGTTTTTGGAGAAAATTCAGATCTTTTGGGACTAGCCGAGCAGCAACATGTTTCATACCCAAATGATTAGTTAAAATGGTACGGATCGACTCGTGAGATTCAGAAAGTTCGGCGGCTATCTCTCTCAGAGTTGAATGGGGATTTTCAGTCACTATTTTCTTCACTTTTGCGATGTTAACTTCAGTTGCAGACGTTGACGGCCTACCAGAGCGAGGCAAATCTTCCATCACATCTCGACCGCTTTTGAACGCTTTGAACCACTCATAAGCACGAGTTTTTGATAAAGTCGATTCACCGTAAGCCTTCTGTAACATTTTCAGTGACTCCGAACACGAAATTCCATTGGCGATGCAAAATTTAAGACAAACTCTTTGTTCGATATTTTTGTCCATTATGAAATTCGCAATACACACTATATATGATATTACTAAAACCAGCACTTTATTTAATATAAATAACAGATGCAACTCAAACTCCGCGCCAAAATGGAAAACAGTTGTGCCAATCTAACAACTACAAAAAAAACAAAAATTTGAATTTGGAACCATAAACAAATCATCCATTCCCGATACTTTTTTGACTGAATGTAGTTGCAATCGACCTTTATCTCTTTAATAAACCTTTCGTTTTTTTTTTAATGGCAGCTCTCAATTCAACCGTAGGGTTGTCTACTGCTAAACCGGGCTTGCCTGTGGATGCCACAATAAAATTGCAGCCTCCAGCCAGGGGTAATAAAAACTTACAAACTAAACGACTACACGCTAAGGGCACCCCCTGTGGGGTACGGACCTCGGCTTAGGGCGTCGCTGGGGGAGGACAGCAAGGGACAGGTTGGATCGGGCGTTAATAAACCTTGCGTAGTACAGTTTTTCCTAAAAGTCTGTCATTATCATCATCATAATTCTCCTGCCTTTATACCAATTTATTTGGGGTCGGCGCAACATGTCTTTTTCTTCCATACTTCTCTATTAGTCGTCATCTCGGTAGTCACTCCCTTTCTAGCCATATCATCTTTCACACAATCCATCCATCGTTTCTTTGGTTTTCCTTAAGGTATGTGACATCCACAAATCTCAAACGAGTTATTATAGACTTGTATTATCTGCATGATGCGGTTAAAAATAAATACCTACTTATCTATTTGTTTTGTGCGCTACCAACATACTGATTATGTATGTTTTTAATGGCGCCTAGTTATTCATATTGAGTAAGTCCTCGCTAAATGCGAGTTTAAATTCTGCAAATTAAATTGTAGTAATTATTTTGAAAAGTACAGTCACCTTTAAAATGTTGTGATTGAAAATTCATGTTACTCAATCTGTATAGTTTATGCTGTGTACATTATTTTAATTACTATTATATTTCATAGGGCTGATTTTTCAATAGTCAGATAAGTTTTATTGGAGGAATAAATATGACAGTTGGACAGCTTTTGTACAAAAAATATGTAATCCGCCATTTTTATTCTTCAGATAATATTTATCAGTCGATTGAAAAATCTTAATGATTCAACATAAATATCAGCACAATGTTGTTGTTCTACGTTTCGCCATATTTTAAAAATGTAATTAAAAATTGGAAACTTATAAAATATTAGCACTTTGCCCGCGACTTCGCTCCCGTGGTCTTTCCCGCGGGACCCGTTATTTTTCCCGGGATAAAAAGTAGCCTACTCCCTGAAAACTAAGCTGTCTAAATGGTGGAAGAATTTTTGAAATCGGCTCAGTAGTTTTTGAGTTCATTCATTACAAACATACACACACAAATACAAATCTTTCCTCTTTATAATATTAATATAGATATAGGTAGATTATGTAAGTATATTAATTTTATTAGTTTCTTTTTTTTTTACTTTTAGTTAAAAAGAATTGAATAATTAATACCTATAGCCGTTTGTCATCAAAACATGTCTACCTAATCGAGGTAACTTACAAGGCTACAACAATGTGAAAGAACCGTCTGTGAATTGTCAGTCATAATTTATTCAACATACGCAATCTACAGCTGTGTATTTCGCACGTTAGCGGTGCCCTTTAACGTAATACTGAAACTGGGCGATACTAACGCCATCTGTCGCGCTACATGGGAACTAGGGTTGAGGCCAGCACATGAAGCTACCTCAATCTGTCAAATTTCTTTGATAGGTTTTCAACTTTATTACAAAAGCGTAAAGTTCATTTGTTAGAAAATGAAGATTAGGCTTTGGGTAACTTGATGTGCTAGACTCTGTACGTTACCGAGTAAATTAAATAGATGAAGGAAAAAATACATTTTTTTTTTGTATCGTGCGTATGTGAACGTAACGAGGCAAAATAATACGAATAAGGGTACGGTAGTAGGTGGTTCTATACTTTCTGCTTTTCCCCATGGGAAAAAAGTGTGATGGTTTGTGTTCTTTTCAATCGATCTGCCTAGCCTTATCCCAACTACATTGGGGTCGGCTTCCAGTCTAACCGGATGCAGCTGAATACCAGTATTATACATGGAGCGACTGCCTATCTGACCTCCACAACCCAGTCAATAACTGGGTACCGATACCCCTTGGTTAGACTGGCTGTCAGACTTTCGGGCTTCTGACTACCCGTAACAACTATCAAAGATGACAGCCGGGACCAACGGCTTAACGTGTTTTCCGAAGCACGGAGGAGTTTCGATATTTGAAGATGGGCACCCATCCACAGACCAACCCCGGCAAGCGTAGCTTACCCTGATGGATCGATCCGTGCGGCTGTTGTTACTTAGCCACGACCTCCTCTAGTATAAACGAAAAATAAAAAATGTTTTTTTTTCGTGCTAGCTACGGTCAGTTATGCCCTCAGACAGTTCTGTCTATGGCGGGCACGTTTTCTTTGCGTAACTTTCCAAGGGTGAATTATGTAAGAATGCAGATAAGTTGTGCTTATGTATAAACTGCTTATCCAGTTCGTTGGTAGTTTTTTAGTTGTCACAAAAGCACACAATAAACCAGTATGTCTGCTATTTACAATGGCTGTAGATTCACAGGTTATACCGGGTTCACACGTTTTGATTTTAGAAACTGAAACTTTTGTTTTTCAACAATAATTAGAATTTAAAATTCAATTTTACTAAGTCTATTCAGTCTTGGCAGTTGATCAACTAACATCGAACTGTGTGGACCGTTCTCTGGATTAGCGTAGTGCAGCGTAACAAATGACTCACGCCATTGATAATACGACTGAATTCCATTTTCAAACCGTCTGGCTGCATATTTTTATTGTGTATGCCTCGGTAGGCACGGTAAGCCGTTGGTCCTGGCTGTCATTTGTGACAGTCGTTGATTGTCGTTGACAGTCGCTACTAATTATTATCGTATCACATGACTGAAAAATGTATGTATGTCATTTGAGCATCTTTGACAGGCGTTACGGGTCGTCAGAAGCCCGAAAATCTAACAACCAGTCTTACCAAGGGGTATGGTATTGCCCAGTTACTGGGTTGTGGAGGTCAGATAGGCAGTCGCTCCATGTAAAATGCTGGTATTCAGCGGCATCCGGTTAGACAGAAAGCCGACCCCAAAATAGTTGGGAAAAGGCTAGGCAGATGATGATGACTGAAAAATGTACCTTTTATTGATCTCATTACAGTAGTTACCTACTGAATCGACTGATGCACTTAGCCTTTCCTTCAACACAATCGATTTATAACAGGTTATTCTTATGTTGTATGTTTAATATAAAATTTGTTTTAATGAGTTTATTGATTTCATTTTAAAATTATCTTCAAACTCGTTCCAAGTCGTCTGCACGCTCAGATGCGGGTTTTTAGCGTCTTTATAATAAAAAAATGGCGGTTAGTTTATTAGTATTCGTTTTGAGTCTTAAAACTATTAAATATTATGTTTCATCAAATATAACGCTTTTATTATTTTCTAAAATATACAATAATTTGCTGCTGAACACGAGCTGTATTCATTCTCTTTTTGAAGATTTTTATCTTTATAAATATTCAAATAATATTTGAAATACCAATATGATAAACGAATTTTTTTGCTGACTGTAACAATTGGTCGATTCTGTAAAAATCTCAATGTGAAAACTTAGATGAAGTGTGCTGTTGCTTCACCTAATGCTATGGATTGACACTTCAGCAGGATTGTCCGAAAGGTTACCGCTACCCCGGAACACAAAGAGATAAGGAAGGAACATGGATGGGTTTTAGTCAGTAAGAGTCTGACACTCCTTTCGTTCCACCCAGAGCGGGGGGGTATTTTTTTGATATCCCCCCTCAAACCAAAAACAAAGAGGGGTTGACATTATTGACAGCTCATTTCACTTACGTTTTCATGGTAATATTTTTATAGAATAGCACGATGTTGGAGTGTTAACAAAAACATACAAGCTTTTCGGGCTTATGATATCCCATTTTTAGACCGACACAGGTACTTACCTACCTATGTTTCTAAGTAACGTATAGTGAGTGTAGATTTGAAGAATGATAAGCAGATAACACTGCTTATCTTTCTATGCGAGTAAGATTCGTTGCCCTAAATAGTTCTGACAGCATTTTTACTTTGAAACCGAACTTGAAACCTTAAAGTTCCAAATATGTACGGCCGCCAGCAAATCAAGTAAAATAACCAAACTATAAAATTTTCTCAATCGGTTTTGAACTTAACTATACACTTGTACTTGTACACTAAAAATTGTTCAAAAGTGTAAACGAGACTCCTCCGTGTCTCGGAAAGCACGTTAAGCCGTTGGTCCCGGCTCTCATTTGTGCATCTTTGACAGTCGTTACGGGTAGCCCGAAAGTATGACAACCAGTCTTACCAAGGGATATCGTGTTACCCAGTTACTGGGTTGTAGAGGTCAGAAAGGCAGTCGCTCCATGTAAAACACTAGTATTCAGCTGCATCCGGTTAGACTGGAAGCCAAGGACGAGGAAGACTGACTGTATATTAAATAGTTTCTTCACAATTCGAGTGAAACTGCCGACTTCAGCTAATAGGAACTGTTTCTTTCAAACACCTAATTGAGCAGCTTGAGACTAGTTTATTTGAAGTGATAGAAATAGGTCGGCAGGCACTTCTTACGGTCGGTAAGCAAGCTAGTGTATGTCAGCAATAATATCAGATTTATTAACACTGCCGTGATAATAATAGAGAGAATACTGTACAACAATAGTATAATAAACTATGTTACCATTCTTAACTTCAATAACATTTCTGAATTGCGAAACTTAATGTTACAAGAGCTCATTATGTTTTTAATGACTCGTGATGGTTTAATTTAAATCGTTTGTGGAGTTAGTAATTAGTTTTATAAATAAATAAAACAGTAAATCATTACTTATTTTTGACGCTGACTGTACAGAGGACATGACTATGGAAAAAAAATTAAATTTAAAAAAAAACAAAAAAAAAATGGAAACAAACACAATCATGTACATATGTATTACACCATTTTTTCATTATGTGGTGGAGAAAACAAAGGTTTTTTTTTTATTAAATTACTAATAGTAGATTTTTTATTATGAGTTTATTTTTAGTAGATTCATTTTTGGAACGTAAGAGCTATAAAGGAAGGTACAGTCACGGACATAAATTGTTGAGCCACTTGCCACTGTTCGTAACGCAAATCGGGTTTAGTCGGTTATACTCGTACATCCAGACATGGAAAGTTATAATGTCTTGAATCGTAAGTCAACCGTAACCTAGCGACAATTGTTTTAGCGTAACCATGGTTACGTTAGCATACGGTGAAGTATTATGATTGTTCTTTGACATCAACATTTCAACTGCCACGGATACGTGTTCAAAAATAACGATTATCTAATGAGCTCTAATTCAAAAGAGCGAACTAGAGTGTATACAGTTATACCTACTCTATGGATAAGACTATTTCCGATTATTAGTAATTTGTCATCTTATTTGCGAGCATGCGGTTTCAGTTCGTGTGTAATCGTGTAAAGTCGTGTAATCTCGTGAATCTATAAAACTACAGAAATGTAAAGTTTGTAAGTGGCTCATCAATTAAAATCTGTGACTGTATCTTTACTAATAATATAAAGAGGTAGAATATAGGAGTTTGTATTTAGGGCTTAATCTTCGGAACTACTGATCCGTTTCCGAAAATTCGTTCAAACTAGCAAAGGCTATATTTAAAAAAAAAACACGCAGGTGTCGCCTATACATAAATTTATCACAAACTGGCAAAATTTCTCAATCGTTGTATGTTTATGGGGTAACTGGCTATGCCGAGTCAGCGGGATTGGCCGAAAGGGTTACCGCTACCGCGGAATATAAAGGGCTAAGGGTGGACCATGAATGGAGTAAAAGTCTGGCACTCCCTCCTCTCCACACAGAGCGGGTGAAGTCATTTGATGATTTCCCAACCTGAAAAAAAGGTGATGCGCTAGGATAACCCGCGAAATTAAAATATTCGTAGTTTTTTAGCAATTTGCTTTTTGTTGATCTTATAATTTATTTAATGCTTTTCTTTTTTTGTTACAGGTAAGCATACCAGCTTATTGCATCAAACTATAGTCTAAATCAGGTAAACAAATAAAATGCACCTATCAAAAGCTTAAAACAAGTTTTTACACTCGCTACTAAACCAAGCATTTAGAATCCAATAGAGCGCTCTCCAATCGCGTCAAAAAAGAGGTCCGTTGGATTTTAATTATTCGGTGCTGAGCAGTGAGTTCAAAATCGCCTGTGTAAACGAAGGTTTAATAGACAAAACAAAAGCATTTTTTTTTAAACTTCGCTTGTTGCAAAGGGCAGCGCCCAAAACGGCCCATTCTTTTCTAGTGTTCAAGTGAAGAAGAATATTGATAGTTTTGATACCAAGAACTCCCTAACTGTTAAAACCCAGTCTACCTATATGTGTACTTAAAACAAAAGCGAACATTTAAAAAGTCAAAAATTATACCTGTACCAATTGACGCTAACATGTCGCGGTGGGGTACTGCATCACTAAATCAGTCCCTAAAAAGCTTAAATAAGCGAAAGGTCACTCATTCATACATTCAGTCACTGATTAAACACGAAATCTCAAAAACTACTGGATCTACGAAGAAATTTGGCACAGAGGTAGATTATGAGTAGGAGAGACGTCAGATAATTTTATGAAACTCCCCCGTAAACGGGTGATACACCCCCTATGGGTGGAAGTTTGTATGAACAATTTCAATATAGCCGCGGGCAGCTAGTAACATATACAAACAAAATCAATCTCGAATCTCAAGCATGACATGATAAACTATTAAGGTTGATGTTCCAGGGTAGCCCGCGAAATTCAAATTTTCTTAAGTTTTTTGCAATTTGCAGGCCAGTGATAGGTTGTATGTTGATGAACATTTGATTCGCGGCTGTAAAACGTATGTAGTTACAGAATTATAATCAGCAAAATCATTAATACAACCCTCCGAGCTCATAAAGGTTCCGGAATGACTTTGACCTTGTAAAAAGTAATTTTTACACCTTTATGAGCTCGGAGGGTTGTATTAATGATTTTGATGATTATAATTCTGTAACTACATTCGTCTTACAGCCGCGAATCAAATGTTCATCAACATACAACCTATCACTGGCCTGCAAATTGCAAAAAACTTAAGAAAATTTGAATTTCGCGGGCTGGTTGGAGCATTCACCTTAACAGCATATTACTATGATTCATACGCTGCTTACGTAGACTTATTCCGACGACACGCGACCACCGACGTGCAAGACCGAACGTACGCATTCTGACGTTTTAACGAAGTTCTTTCTTTCTTTTTCGTGTGGTTAGTGACTAACCTGGTGTCAGAGTTTTTATGCTGCCCATGGGCCTCTGACTTAGCTTCACATGCTGTTGAGATATATCTCTCAGGCATGCCGGTTTCCTCACGATGTTTTACTTCACCGATTTTTAAACAAGTGATAATTGTACAATACGCACATGTATCCGAAAAGTCAGAGGTGCGTGCTTTGGGTTCGAACTCGAGACCTATGACTTGGCAGACCGACGGTCACGCCACTCGGCTATCGCTGCTAGCGAAGTTACAAACGAGACATGGCGAATAAAAACAAAAACATCAAGCTTGTAATGCATGAAGGCGTAGACAGAGTCTGTGTTACTAAACAGACAATCAATCTGCCTAGCCTTTGCCCAAGTATATTGGGGTCGGCTTCCAGTCTAATTGGATGCAGCTGAATACCAGTGTTTTACATGAAGCGATTGTCTACCTGTCCTCCACATAATACGATACCCCTTGGTAAGACTGGCTGTTTCATGTTCGGGCTTCTAACGACCCAAAATGACTGCCAAGGATGTTCAAATTAAAGCCGTAACCGACGGCTTAACTTGCTTTCCGAGGCATGGAGGAGTCTTGTAAAGATCGTCACTCATCCACGGCCAACCCCGGCAAGCGTAGCTTAACCTGATGACTCGACCTGTGCGGCTGTTATTACTTAGCCACGAGCTCCTCATTTATCCTATTAAAGACACCACTGACTAAATGTCGCCAGTGTCAGGTTTTTTTTAAAACGTTCACATAATTCTATTCCGCAATTCCTTAATGGGGGGCAACCACCACCTCTCAGACCTTAATAGTAGTATTATGTTAATATTACTTAAAAAAAAAAAAATGTTATTGCTGTATAATTTCGATTTTAATTTTATTTTTGATTATACAAGTGCTGTGCACACCTATAAGTGACGAGTTCACCGCAAAACTTTTAAAATAGAATACATAAATGTATTATTGTAATGGTTTTAGTGAATAAGTCGTTGGTGTGTCAACAAATAAATAAATAAATAAATTACTTCAGTGTGAGAAAGAGATGTAGCTATACAAGATGTATAGCTCCATCTCTTTTCCAGTTTGAAGTAATATTAAAAGAATATTGCTAAAAGAAGTAGTGGTTGGCCTCCTGGTATGGTAATCATGAAAATGTTAGTTAATTAGGATGAGAGCCATATTACCATACGTTTGTTATGTATTGCCTGCCAGTAATGATGAGTTAGAATAAAGCGCCTTTATAATAACCATTATTTTTTAAATTTGAAAATTATGCACTTCATTACGTAGGGTGAGCTAGGCAGTTGATGTCCGCCTTGATTTAATATCGGTTTATTTATTTACATTTGTATACTTAGATTTTATTTTCAAATATTATCGTTGAAATATTGGAACAAGAAATCATTTATTTAATTAAAACAAAAAGGTTTTAGATTTTCTTTGAGAAAATAAATACGTATTATTTTTTATTAATTATGCAACATATAACATAGGGTGAAATACCCAATTGATAGCCAACGATTTAATAAATCAGTCTCCTTTTATTACTGTTGTACTTACTACATTTTTCATAGATAAAAAATCTAGTACATACTATAAATACAACGGGCGATGTTATCAGAGAAATATTTGGCGTATCGTATTATATCCGCACTGACTTAACCTTGCCTCATGGACAAAGCATTCATATAATAAATTAGTTCGTTATATACTAGATACAATGAACCCATATTATTATGTGTTAACGTTACGTCACGCCTGGTTTTTCTAAAGGGTTAGAGTAGAGTTTCTAGAGGGTTAATGTATAGTACCTACATATACATTTTCTCCAGTTAGGTTTAAGTCCCACGTAATAGGGGTCGAGTCTATTGCCATCAACCAGTCACAAATCTAGACTATATAAAAAAATCTGCTGTTCCATACATTATGCTCGCATAACTAGTCAAAATGTATGGAACAGCTGATTTTTTTTTCGCGATTTCAGTTTTGTTCCCATAGTAAAAGTTGTTCATAATGAATCGTACAATAACCCCTTAAAATAATGCCCATGAATTCAATTTCACCCTGTATAACTCTATACCCGACCTGGGAATCGAACCCAGCAGTCGCGACTAGTAGAAACGTATGAGAGAAGAAGGTATGTTGCGCCGTTTAATTTATAATATGTAGACTTTAATTTATAATATGTATCTAAGATACTGTAGTATTTATTACATATTATAATCTTTTTAGCGGCTCGGCCCAAAGTTCGGCTATGTGTTTTGGGGCCATTGCTAGCGTCCATCAGTTCCTGTAACGTGCCGACGATAGGACATGATATTAAGCACTCAAGACCCAAGCATTACTTAAAACTAGTTTTAACCAATCAAACGGCTTTAATCTAGACTCGAGCAATGCTTGAGTATTGAGTGAGGTTCTGTAATACGGACATAAGCGTCCCATAATTTGTGGAACAGCAACACATTTACACTCCAAAGCGGAGTTGTCTATGAATCCCCACCTGAGCAGGTTAAAAATAAAAGTCGCTTTTTATAAGCAAGAATAGGGTTAACAGTGAATTGGTCGTGAATTCCTAATGCAACTTAAGATAGCTTGACAGCTACGAGTATGTCTGATAATTTGAAAGTGCCAGCTCTATTCTCATCTTGATTGCAATGTTTGACTGAGAATACACTATGTTAAGTTAAACGAGGGACATACTTTCAGGGGTACTCATGGAAATTAACAACTTTCACTCTGGGACCAAACCTGAAATATGAAAAAAACCAGCTGTTTCATACACTTTGACGAAATATGCGAACATAAAATGTACTGAACAACTGCTTTTTTCGTTGATTTCAGAGTTAGTGCCATAGTTAAAGTTGTTCATTTTCATGGGTTCTATACACCCTGAAAGTAAGTCCCTTGTTTAACGTAACACACTGTATAATTATTTAGAAAGGTTTATAGATTTTAAAATACATCGTGTTCATTAACTTTTTTACACATATCACGCGTGCTTCTCGCAGATTCAATTAACATAGTTTATTTCATTAGTGTATTATCTGTGTTCTTTATTACAAAAACTATGTCTGCGCAAGCGCAACTGCAGTTTGACGTTGACGTTTACTTCATAAATAGTTATTATGTACATCAGTTATTGTTTTTGCTTTCTTATATTCTCTTATTTCTTTAAAAACATCTGTTTCAATCAATAAAGATTAGTTTTTTTTTGTTATCTGCTGACATTTTAACTTTTTGTTAAGTAGACGTTCAGGTGCAAGTATCTCATTAATATTGTGGATAGTAATGAACTTCTTCTTCTTCATCATATCAATCATTCTCTTTTATTCATTTTAAATAAGGTTCGATTAGAATTTGGCTAATTCGATAGTGTTCGTTGGCCTCGACAAAGGTCGTTCATAGTGCAAGAGTTCTTGCAGAGAGCACGACAAGTGACTAGTGAGGCATCGTCTGTGATGTAGCTCTACTGTCAAACTGTGTCCCATCAGAGTACAACTTAAGTAAGTTGTATCTGCAGCGGTCCACCTGATTTCTTAGTCGGTTAAGAGACTTCCAGGTACGCATTCAGCGCGATTGTCCGAAAGGTCTACCGCTACCCCGGAACATTAAGGGCTAAGGAAGGAACATAGATGGGTTTTAATCTGACGCTTCCTTCCGCTCCACCCACAGAGGGATGGGTCATTTGATGAGTTCCCAAGCTCAAAAAAAAGGTGTGCCATCACGATAGTGGGTAGCCCGCTAGGAGCTTTTTTGCAAGCTCAACAAACTGAGCTGGATGGGGTTTTATGCCGCACTAGAGCTGCCGTCATTTAGTGGTATGGTTGAATTGAAGAAACTACAAATCCTAAATATGGATATTGTGTGGGTTAAACCACTCATAGGGCGTAGGTACTTAAGTACACTGATGGAAATATTTTTAACACTACACAGATTGAGTTACAAAACTTAAAGCGCCTGTCCTTTAACGAGGGAAGCCTAAACCTAGTAAAGCTTATCATCATCGTCTGTCTAGCCTTTTCCCAACTTTGCTGGGGTCGGCTTCCAGTCTAACCGGATGCAGCTGAATACCAGTATTTTACATGGAACGACTGCCTGTCTGACCTCCACAACCCGAAAGGCTTATCATTGCCATAAAATTTCTTCCGAAAACACTACAGAAAAACCCAATTATATTTGCCTGGTATAGACCCGATATCAATAGGCACATTTGTGACCACAAAATCACAAACAACGCGACGTCACGACTTCACGAGATTATCATTTTTTACTCATTAATGATGAACCCATGTGGGCCGTGCAAGTACAACTTAGTCAGGCGTGGGTACTCCCATGAGCCACAGTGCGACTGTGGAGCTACTTGACAAAGGCTGTCTCACCTCTAGTTGTGTTCTTTGTTCCAAAACAACTGCATTATGGAAGACCTTTGCGAGGCCAGCCCTAGCGCTATTGAAGTAGTCGAATTCTGGTCGAAGCATACAGTGTGTTAGGTTAAACGAGGGACATACTTTCAGGGGTTACTATACTCATGAAAAAGAACAACTTTGACTGAAATCAGAAAAAAAACAGCTGGTCAGTACATTTATGTTATTGCGTGCATAATTCATCAAAATGCATGGAACAGCTGATTTCGTGATCCCAGGTATAGTTTCATAGTCAAAGTTGTTGATTTCCATGAGTACTATACAACCTGATAGTATGTCCCTTGTTTAACCTAACACACTGTATAAAATTATTAATACAACTAAAAGAAAAAAAAAAATTGGAATGATGAATGATGATGACGATGGATAATGGAATGGATCGAATATAGATGGCTTTCACGCTATTATGCGAAAAAGAACAGCATCCCTGATGCGGAGGATTCGAGGGAGCACCAACAGCATTGTAAAGGTGTTAGCGGGAAAGCCAGATTGCCCCTTCCTGCGGCACTGGACCTGTATGCACAGCTATAGGTCTGGTGCAGCGAGAAGCGGACATAACTATAGTTATAGGTTTTTAAATTAATGTATGTATCTTTTCTTGTCCTAGTTTTTAATAAAAATGTTACTAACATAGTTTTATAAGTATTACTAACAACATATGAATCCTGTATTTGAGATAAATAAATAATAATAATAATAAAAGTCTCATTAAATAGCTTAACAATATTTTTTATTCAAACCAAATATTGGTACTTTCAAGAACATATAGGTACACCATATCCTCTTGAATAAGCCGTTGGAACAGTATTGTATGGGAGTTCAAGTGTGGTTTGGCCGTGGGTAGCAGAGCACGACATAACGTTGGCGTTAATTTAGTTAAGCCACTAATAATACAAAGTTAGTAATACCGGTTTCTTAAAACAGACATTAATGACAACGACAAGATAAATTTAACATTATCAAAACAACTTGACTTCGCGCGAAATGTCATTCGTATCTAGTTGTTATGATGGCGAATTCTTGGCAAGACTTAAAAATAACTCGTTTTTCTTTGCATTAATCTTCAATACTCAATCATTTATTCATTCAATCACTTGCTTAAAAACGGTGAAGGAAAACATCGTGTGGAAACCAGCATGCCTGAGAGATCTCTCAACATGTGAAGCTAAGTCAGAGGCCCATGGGCAGCATAAAAACTCTGACACCAGGTTAGTCACTAACTAAACGAAGAAAGAAAAAGAATCTATTGAATTTATTCCACAATGTAATGTTGGCGGCTGTCATACACAGCAAAATAGTAGAATCCACCGGAAGCGAAATTAAATCCATACATTCCATAAACTTAAAATAAACTGTATTATACTTAATTGACTATTTGAATCGGTCATAAATAAAATATGAAATCACATAGACAAAAGACCGCTCGTCTTAAAAACTTCCGTCACCGTACAGAAATTAAATATTATGCGATGATTTACTTGTAAAATTGCATTTAATGCTAAAAAGTATTCCATTTGATTCGAAAATCTGTGACGTCACATTTTTATATTTCATACGAAACACGTACAAATTCCGAATTTTGATAATTCATAAAATGTAATTTTATTGAATACCCTTTCAAAGACCCAATTCTATTTAATTTTATTTTTGTATTACACGGTACAAATTATGAAAACTTATGAAACGAAAGGCATCTATACAAACGGTGCGTCAACATTGTTTTAAGGATAAATCAATACCACATTAAATTAATATGAGCTTATATATATGGTATTTAAAAGGTCAACAAACGTACAATACATTACATCGCAGTATTAAAAATAAATTAATAATGCAAAAGAGAATTACTTACCAGCAAGATTTTAGTCATAACTGCTCAAATACTAAAATTACATACTAATTTCCTTTTTTGAGTGTGGGAAATCATCAAATGACTCCTCCCGCTTTGGGTGGAGCGGAAGGGAGTGTCAGACTTTTCCTGACTAAAACCCATCCATCCTTCCTTAGGCCTTTATGTTCCGGGGTAGCGGTAACCCTTTCGGACAATCCCGCTTAATATACTTATACTTACTTCAGAAAATACAAAACGCCATCTGCAGCTTTGATTCATACATAGGTACTCTTTTTGTTTTAGTTCATAAATCCTGCGGAATAATGCATAACACACATAACATGACAATTGTTCGCATTTTCTTTAATCTTGACAGTTCAGCCACGTCCATTACGTTATGTACGTTGTTGAGCAGACGAATTGAAACCTATGAAGCAATGTATTAGAATCATACTTCAAAACTCTGTGATGCACGCATACCCGATTTGAAGACCACCACCAATAAGGTGTATGTCCTTCTAGAGCATCCCGGTTCCGGCAATTCACTTTGCCTCATATTGCGTTTATCAAACAGTGACTAATCTAATAAAAATATATCGATATGTAAACATCGGTTATCCATCCGAAACCTTGACCATGGCCACGTTGCTTAACCTTGAAAACTTATCGATGAGAGTGATCGATTTCGTATCGAAAGTTTAAGTTGCATCATCGCGAAGTTACACGTACCCATGAGTAACATGTGATTCAACCTTTTGCTTTGCTAAGAATATTATGCCTATGCGACACCCAATCCACCCAAATTAATACTTACCTTAAATAAAAGCGTTCTGTTGGATTTTCAACGCTCGAATCAGCTGTAAAATCCGGGAAAATAGGCCGAAAAGGTTAGGAAGGTGCGAATCGAACACAAACTATGAAACTGTGGTGAAATCTATCCAGCCACATAGGAGCGCTACACTGAGAGCGAGCGAAGTGTCAAAGCGTGTGAGTGTTTTCAAAGCTGACATGTAACGACACTATACGTCACACAAATCCTACATCGCGTAAGCAGAGTTTACCGCGCGGTCTAACACGCACGACTAAGAGACGTCACGCACGAGAGTTTATCATCAACTTGCATTTTCCATTCAGTTCTTCTTTTTCGAGTGGTTAGGGACTAACCTGGTGTTAGAGTATTTATGCTGCCATTGGGCCTCTGAATTAGCTTCACATGCTGTTGAGAAATATCTCCCAGACATACCCATAATAAAAACACAGCTTATAACTACAATATCCTGTTAATTAGCTGATGCATCTTTCTGTGCCTCTCTTCCCATAACTAATAAAAATAATTGCACGATATTTAAGCGCTGATTAAAGTGAATCCTAAGTTTGGTATTCCCATTTGTCCTGTATTAATCACTTTCGACTTAAAAGCCACTAGACTGGCCAATGAGTCAACATTTCAAACATGCTGCTCAGATGCGATTTTTTTTTCAATCGATACCGGTACCTACGCATTCTTTCATTTTTTTATTTATGACGAATGGACAACATTTGGGCCATTCACCCTATGGCGCAATACCAAGAAATAATTTTTAATATGAATTAATATTCTAGGTACGCCATAAGAAAATCCTTAAAAAATACTGACATTATCATTTACTACAAGTACATAATATAAGTACAGTTGCCGGCACATCGAGCTATCCCAAACTGCCAAATATTCCCAATTGAAAGTGAATCTTATTACTTCGGAAATAAAGTTGAAATTCTATCAAAGAAATTTGACAAATATCTAGTCTTTTTCTCCAAATTTATATTTTTATCAAAGGTCAGTTAATTACAAACGAAATGTTTTAAAAACCTTGTAACGAGGCACTGCGAAACAAAACAAACATACATTAAATGACGTCACGATAAAATACATTAATATTGAGTAACATTTTTACAAAACATACAGTTCAAATCAATAGAATATTGCGTCTAATCTATCTTTTTTTTTCTCTTGTCGTTGGGAAATCATCAAATGACTCCTCCCACCCTGGGTGCAGTGGAAGGGAGTGTCAGCCTCTTACTGACTAAAACCCATCCGTGTTCCTTCCGTAGCCCTTTATGTTCCGGGGTAGCGGTAATCCTTTCGGACAATCTATCTGCACTATCATTTTATCCAGCCCTACAATAAGTCCGTGGTCTTTCACTTTTCATTTAGTTACTAAGAGTTTCTAAGAGGAGAGCCATATTAATGTGTCCATTATCGTCGAGATGTCGCTGAGGTGTGCGTTGAATAAAAAACTGTAAAGAAAACTACCTACAGCGCCACAAGTTTCGCCTGGCGCGTGGCCAAAATTGGAACTAACGCCACCATTTTGATTTTACAATACATTTCACGACTGTTTACCTACAGCGCACCCTTTTCAACGTAATTCGAGCGCCGAAAGATCTTTACTTAAAGCAGTGTAACGGGTTTTCTTATGTCTCTGTAAAAGGGGCTTGTAATTTTATAAAATATAAATATAAATAATACGGTGTCATCCTATGGGGCAACAGCACTGACGCGCCCACGTTATTTACCCTACAAAAAAAGCTCATTAGAATCTTAGTAAATATTGAAGCCACCGATAGCTGTAAACCCCACTTCCAGGAACTAAAGATTTTATCCCTACCCTGTCTCTATATATTTGAAGTTTGTAAGTTCGTACGCAAGTATCCAGAATTCTTTACAAAAAGAGAGGACATACAACCGAAAATTCTTTTAAGGCATAAAAATAGGCTTAACTTACCAACATCGCGACTAAAAATGCACTCCACTAGTTCGTTGGTCATGTGCATAAAAATTTATAATAAGTTACCCGAAGTAATAAAGAATCTAAATAGGAATAACACTTTTATCAATAAATTGAAGCTTTTTCTCTTAAGGTGGATGTACCGCCCCTCCGTCCATACATTTTTGAATACATTTATACACTAAACACAGACACTCTTTCATTAAAACTAATCATTTTATCACTTCTCTACAATGAAATGTGTCCGCGATCGACCTTTTTAATCAATAACTTACATTAATTACTTAGAAAAACAACAGTGAAATACCGGCAAAATTTGACACTTCTACAGTAGTGTGCGTGACTTTTGACAAGCAAACGAAAGGCGATGTTTAAACATTGACGCGCTAGATGTCGTGCGCGATCGCGTTCATTATCTTATAATTCTAATAAATCAAAGTTCTAACTGCAATAACTGAGTAATTTCATTTCCAATCGTTCAAAAAAAAATTACAATAAATAAAATAAAACTAATGACCTTAGAAATCTTTGTTTTTTTTTTGTAAACAATTTTATTACTCATTATTGTTGTGTGGCAACACTGGCAACTCGTAGCGTGGTCGTAGGTCTGTCTGTATTTGTATGTAGGTACCTGACCAGTGACCTCTATTAGTCTAGAGGTCAATGTATTGTCTAGGTACTTTTACTTTGGTCGACTCGATATAAAATATTACATTCTTGATTTTCATTGCTACGCGCTATGATTTGCGCGCGGAATGTCTTGTGTTGAGAATTTATTTTTGTATGCTGTGCATTTTAATTGATTCAAATTGCAATATTTCTCTAGTATGCATTTGAGACTATATTGTAATTTATCGTAGGTATAGTAATTAATTATTCTAATAACGCAATTATATTTTCGGTGGGATTAAAAACAACAAACTGGCCCGTGATTTTTCTGAAATATCACCACATTGCTAATCACATCAATCATACACACGTATGACGAAAGTGATTAGTATTGTGGCTAACATTGACTCATCAGTTCATCACTGAAACCAGTGATAAATCAGTAGGTATATCATATTTTAATGTGTTTGAATATTTTTTAAACAACGATATATACAATTATTATAAATCGGTAAACTACCAAAGTAGTCACAAAATTAAACTTGCAAACATTGGCAAAATATGCTTTTCCGAATTTTCAGACAGACACACAATATTATTAGTTTGTTTTATCAAAGTAGGTATCTATGTACTCCGTGCACCGCCGGCGCGCGACTCGGTGCGTTCAGAAACAAACATAATTCAGTTACTTACAATCCTTTTTTTTTGTTCCGTAATTTATTGTTTAAAAATAAATCGCTGAATCTAATATATATATCTATATTCGTCGGCCAGTTCTACCAGGTGTATAAAGATAACATTGAAATATAAAGATAAGTAAATTTTAGTGTTATATTTTATTTTCTTAGATTTTATTTCAGAACGCAACTCAATCATAAAAGATTGATAGATCTTTCAATGCATGTGACTTACGAATTACGATATTTTATTTTATTCAAATACTGAGTGTCTAAAAGGAACTTATTCTTTCGTTTTTCATTTGTTTTTCTATATTTCTGATTTAGATTACGTCTACAATGTCTGTTCGAACAAGCAAGGCGTCGTACAGACAACACGAATATTCGGGGTCGCGCAAATCTTTGAAACGAGTTCGAAGTGGAAGAAGGAGATATTATGCTGAAGGGAGGTAAGTGAACCTGCATAATACAACTAATTCTGTATCCGACTTCTTCGTAAACACGAGAAATCGTCTTAGATAACTCTATAATGTATGTATCAACATGGTTTATTGTTGATCGTAAAAGGAACACTACGTGTATGTAGGGTCAGTAGGTCGTCATGTGGGCTGCTATAATCTAAAACCATAAGATGACGTAAAAAAAACCTACGAAATATTGAGAAAGGAGAAAATAGATCTAGGATATAGGTATTATACTTTTATTTTGGTAATCACAATTTGTTTTTTTTTCTTTCAGTACCCAGAACATATACAACCAAGAACATATATTCGTGTAAAACCGAAAATCCGCTTAGAGGCCACCTACAGTGCTCCTAGTAGTACTAGCACAGTGACAGCTGAACCTGTGGTTGAACCTTTAGAGATTAATTGGCCGCAACCTGATCCGGAAATTGATTCATTTCAAATGATTGTGGAACCTGGTCCAAATAAATGTTTATCTGGAATATCTGGGTATCGCATTGTGGACTTGAAGCATGTAATACAGTGGGCATTTCTTATGGAAAGACATCGAAATATGTGTGAATCTTCACAAATTGAATTTGTTAGTGAAAGACTTGATGGATTTCGAAGTGAATTAATTTTCAAGTGCAGTATGTGTGATAAAGTGTGGAGGCATTTTACGGAGAGCAGTGATAAAATAAATACTGCATTTGTGTGGGCAACTGTCACTTCTGGTAGCTTCTACACTCAAGCAGCTCATATAACAAGTCTTATGGATATTCCAACAATGTCAGCTAACAAATTTCGTCGTATTGAAAAAAAATTAGGCAGTGTGTGGTTTGAACATTTGACAGAGGAAATTAAAATAGCTGATCAACAAGAAACATCAATTGCAATACAAAAAGGTCATGTGTCTTCAGACGGTGTTCCATTTGTTACTGTATATGTAGATGGAGGATGGTTGAAAAGGTCATATGGGCATAACTTTGATTCATCATCTGGTATGGTAAGTTAATATTTTACTAAAAACAAATTTAGTTCTTTATGACATTTTAATTACCTATGTGCATTATTTTTACAAGTGTTGCTTTTCATTTCCAGGCCTGCATTATTGGTAAAGAAACTAAAAAATGACAATTTCTTGGTGTTAGAAACAAATATTGTTATACATGTCAATATTATGAGAGGAGAAACCTGGATATGAAAGCACATAACTGCTGCAAAAATTTTACTGGACCATCTACAGCAATGGAATCAGATATTATTGTGGAAGGTTTTCAAAACAGTGAAGAAATACATCAACTTTGCTATTTGAGTTTTATTGGTAACGGAGACTCCTCTGTGTATGCAAAATTGAAAGAGAAAGTGTCATATGGGAACATAATAAAAAAAATTGAATGCAAGAATCATGTTATCAAAAACTATACCAGTGCACTCTACAAGGTAAATTAATAAGTCAAATTTGTAAAGTCAATTCAAGATCAGTGAAGCATATTATTCTGTATTTATATTTTGTGCTTTTTAGATCTTGGTCAACACTAAACTCCCTCTTTCTGGGCGAAATATTCTGAAGCCGAAGGTGATGAAGCTTACACTAGTAGCACGGAAAATTATCATGTGTAGGAGTGAGCATACTGCTATGGCAGCAGAATTGAGAAATGGCCCGCTTCATGTATTCGGAGTACATGAAAACTGCAAGAATTATTACTGCAATGTCAATAAAACATTAACAGATGAAAGTGAAAAGAAGGAAGAAAATCATGTAGAAAGTCTGAAAAATAATGCTCCAGAGGTGTGGGCTCTGATTTATGCAGCCAATGAAAAAATTGCTTTGAAGGCAGGTTGTTTGTCTAATGAGACAACAAATGTGGCAGAAAACTTTATGAGCGTAATAAACAAATTCAACTGTGGAAAACGAATAAGTTTAGGAAAAGGGGGTTCTTACCAGCGGCGTGTTTATGTGGCAGGTAAATATACAGTAATAACAGTCAGAAATTATTAGAACCAGTAAGAAATTCTTTGATTGTGATGGAATATCATCATTCTCCAGCCCTTATTTATTCCAATTTATATGCAATAATGCAACATTTCTTTTTTTAAATATAACATTTAAATATGTTTTCAGGCCTATCACTTGCTAAGGGACACAAATGGCATGAAACTGCATGGAAAAAGCAGACCACACAGAGCCCAGGGACACATTTTAAAAAGTACATAAAACGGAAGGAACAGCAGAATACGACAGCAATCTTTGACACGCAAACGATTATTTGCTCGAAGAGAGAAATCCCAACCGGATAAGCACTATGGACCCGAAGCTTGTGATCCTATTGATATTGACGAAGCACAGTTGAAAATACAGTGTGAAGAACGGCTAACAGAATTCCAAAAGTCACCAGAAGACATTGCTTTGATTGAAATCTCCACTGTAGGACAGCATGATAATGATTTATATATGTAATACTCATAGGAGTGACCGTTTGACTGCTAGTTTCAAGGCAGAGGGTGAAATCAACAAGTCAAATGATTTTTGTTCTAATTGTATTTTGGTAGTAGTTTGTTTAGAATCTGAAATCAACAAGTCAAATGATTTTTGTTCTAATTGTATTTTGGTAGTAGTTTGTTTAGAATCTACATAACCACTGTATATTTCTTTTTATTTGTATTTACTGTAAAATCAGAAGGTGAAATAATACTTCATTAGGCATACATGCTTACCTATGTTTTACTAAAAGCTTTTGAGTGCGTCGAAATCGGAAATATGTTTTTCACCTTCCTGGTTATTATCATTATCACCTAATAAAGTGTTTTAGATTTGTTGTTGTATCTTGTTTATGAATTATTCTTACGTGTTGGTTATGAAATGTTTAAAATAATATTGAAATAATTGTTACTGTTACAAATCATTAGTGTTATTAGTTTTGAGTGAATAGGCATGGATCAGCATATTATATGCTACTTCAAATACATGTTTTGATAAAAAAACATGTAATAAAATAAAACTGCGTTTTATTGTAATCAATTTTGACATTATTTATTTCCCAAAATTATTGATCAATAAAATAGTTTACGCCAACAAATATAAGTTTTATTTTTATAACAATCTTTTAGAATATAAAACATAGCAGGTGGTGTTCTGAAGTTCTGTCTACCCATACAGAAAAATGGAAAACTTGTTTTTTACATTCACGCCATCTAGTGTTCAATTTTAGTAAACATTTTTGTATACGTCTGTGTGTGTAAACGACCCTGTATGCAATGGCAGATGTTAAAATACATCAATTTACCGAATTGGGTGGATTTTAAGGCAATGATATGACATATTTCAATAAATTATAATATTTAGTAACCGCGAACACTACTCCTACGACATAATAGTTTTCCAATTACGCAAAAACTCAAATAAACTAGAAATGTAGCCTTCAGCGCCATCTAGCGGGACATTGGCTGGGAACAGCCCGTACCAATCGCCTTAAGCAAATGCTACTATAATATTAGCGAATACTTAAATGATAAATTATGAGTAATTATCTAATCTTCTCTAAAAATACTCGTTAAAGACGCGCACACCTACACATGATATGTAAAATAATATAATTATAAACTTTAGGGATAATAGAAATAAATTATAATTACGTATTATATAAATAACAATAATAAGAAATTAATAAAACAATAATAAAAATAATGAATAATTAAAAAAATAAACGTTATTACAATGTTCTGATTAAAAAATCTTGGTATATAATTTTATAAAATAAAACGTAATACATTAATATATAAAAGGTTTATCAGTACTAACTGCAATAAACAGCCAGTAGTCTTCCTCCTCTCTCCTACCTTATCTATGTTGTGCCCGACAGGGTCCATAATTGTGACTAAATTTACTTTCCTTCCACCTTTATACATTATGGTACGCAATAAAGCATTGAGAATTGAGAGAATTGAATTAAAATTTCGTAAAAACTTGTTCAACTAGAAGTTTAACTAGACGTGCGATGAAGACGACGACTAGACGTAGTGTACAGCAGTGATAGCCTAGTGGTGTGACCGTCGGACTGCCAAATCACAGGTCTCGAGTTCGAACCCAAAGCATGCACCTCTGATTTTAAGGATTCATGTGCGTATTGTATAATTATCACTTGATTAAAAATCGGTGAAGGAAAATATCGTGATGAAACCAGCATGCCTGGGAGATATTTCTCAACAGCATGTGAAGCTAAGTCAGAGGCCCATGCGCAGCATAAAACTCTGACACCAGGTTAGTCACTAACCACACGAAAAGAAAAGACTAGACGTTAATTTTGACATTTCAACAATGTTCAGTATGTTACGCAAGTTGGGTGAATTATAAACCGAAAACAGTAAAACGATTCACAATCGCCGCCTCGGCTTCCAAATCACCAGAGTACAGTTGACCGCACAGCGATGGTAATACTTCGAACTTGAGCGAAGCGTAGTACGGAGTTTCAATTGGGTATTTGAAAGGGTAGTCAATAACGCTACTCTTTATGAACTGTCAAAACGCGTAACTTGTACGTGTCTTGTATGAAATATTATAACAATGTGACGTCACAGATTTTTAGAATCAAATGGAGTACTTATTAGCATTAAATGCAATTTTACAAATATATCTTCGCATAATATTTAATCTCTTTACGGTGATGGAAGTTTTTAAGATGAGAGGTCTTTTTTCTATGTGATTTCATATTTCATTTTTGAATGTTTCAAATAGTCAATTGAATAACAGTCCAAATTATACTGGATTTTTTTTACCACTACCACAGGCTCCATTTTTTTTTTCTACCATCACCACACTCACCGAAATGTCCTGCCAAATGCCACTTGAGCTTAAATTTTCCAATGTCAATAACCTTTGGCCTTCTCCACTTTCCGCTACTCATAGCTAATGAATTTCGATTCTCTCAACAATTTTCTCACCTTGATATAATCACTTCGTTTCTCTGTCTACGAGTAACTATGTAGTAACATAACCTGAGAATGTTTGAGCTTCATTGTTAATTATTATGTTAGAAGCCATGCCAAAACCAGTTTTCATATTAACGTTAGTTCTGCCGTCTAAAAGAATGAAAAAAAAGCAATTATACGTATAATTGAAGATTACATTGAATTCTATTAGTTTCTTTAGGTGGTTTTATTTCATTCATATGCATAACACGAACTAAATCTAACCTACAACTACAGATCTGCGATCCAATGCGATAGCGTGGCTTTACATGCTAAATCCTTAATACACACACATCCTACAAAATTACATACTTTATATATCCTAAAACTTAATCTACAACTAGGTAACATATTATAATATGAGAAGCATGTGATAAGAAAACTTTAAATATTGATCTGGGAGGCTATAGCCAAAGAGGCGATTAAAGAGAAGATTATGTGAAAGATGAAAGGACTTCCAAAGAAGTTAGCAATGAAATGACGAATGAGAGATGTAATCCAAAGAAATAAGAATAATCTTAGGATGATATAAGCACCCAAACGTCTACTGTTGAACATAATCCTGTTAATTACCACTATAATGCGACTGTCAAAATAGAATTTGATAATCACTACAGTTTGCCGATACCAGAATGTTATGATTGGCAAACAGGAAAACGAGACTACACCAAAGAATATCCCAGACGAGTTTTATGACATTCGTGGGAAGTGTGATTTTACATTCCATGCCGAAAAAGTCATACTTTTACTTTTTTTTTGTTGGTGGGAATTCATCACATGACTCGTCCCGTTCTGGGTGGAGCGGAAGGGAGTGTTAGACTCTTACTGACTAAAACCCATGCATGTTCCTTCCCTTTATGTTCCGGGGTAGCGGTAACACTTCCGGACAATCCCGCTTAGACATACTTTTACCTGAAGGTTTGCTTTGCGTAAATAAGACCAAAAAGGTTTCCATAATTGGCCCCATACTTATTTATTCCGTACAATTTGTTAGAAAGACTAAATCGTACTGCTCAAACTGGAATAACATAAAACCGATTATTGCAAAAGCCACTAAAAGGGGACTTGACAGACAACACGTTTGGCTTACTTATATTTATTCAGCCAGTTTGGTGCGGTTTGTTGCCTAGTGAGTTTAATTGACTCGCTAGATATTAAACCCGACCAAATATGTTTTTCATTAACATAACAAAATCCGTGTCCACTGTCTCCATAGCTGGGACTCAGACCTCGTCTCTGGGAGAAAGAGTTTTGTATTTTTGATTCATAAATTTAATTATTCGGTTCGCTCCTGACGGTTTTTGTTTTTATGTCTCATTCCCAGGATAAATAAAGATACTTCTTCTACTCTCTATCTGCTGCAATTACTCTTGAACTATTTGTGAAGCATTCGATTACAGGGATCATAATTATGCTTTTGAGTAAGCTAGAATAATATGTGGTTAGAAGTGAGTAACTATAAATTAGAATACATTGAATCAGCTTAGACCCAAAGCATAATAGAGCTCATTTATGCACTTCTTTAATCAATGACAAATTGTATCCCAAATCCAGTACCTCGCAGGGTACTATCCTGTGCTCTTTACGATTTTTTAAATGTTTTGAATTTCCTTTTCCTTACGACGAAACACTATCATTTATATCCTTGTGACCGTGACAGAACAATTTATATTATGTAGGAACAAGTATATAATTTATGAACAGCCATTTCTGTGACAAACGTTTATTTTATAACTAAAGATACTTTAATTTTTCCTGACCCTGAAATCAACTGTCCCATAAAATATTAAAATTTAAAAAAAACAATTCACATAAACATGGCAATACTGATAAACAGACAAAAGGACCCACAAATTGCTAATAAAACACCATTTGTTATCCTCAAAATTATTAAATCTGTCGACCTCCGAAAAATAAACCAACACGAATACATAAACCAAGCATTTATACTTACCTACCGCAATAAATAATTAACGTAAACAGGTATAGACAAATTCAATATGGCGTCGTTCTCTCTAACATGTTCACATTCAATTTTCTATCATGCACCTGTTTTAGGAGAGCTACCGATAGGCACCGCCCAAACGTTATTAACCACTCTTTGTCCATCCATTCGCAACATAATTCGATCAATATTCAACCAACCCTCGATATTACGGACTATGTGTGTAAAATTGCATCTTTCCAGGAAAAATCATGGCGGAATAAATAAGTTTCTGTTAAATATTAATGAAGTACTTTACCCTATGTATCATAGATTTATTATTTTGCTACGTGTTTTCATACTTACTTTCAATGTCATTTTAAATCAATATTAGCAGTTAAAAAATAATATTTGGTAGCCTTCTAAGTAAAAGAAAACCTATAAATATGAAACATTTCCTCAATTAAGTATTGTTTTTTTTACAAATTATATTCACTATTCGTTGCTTATTCATTTTGAATTAAAGTAACACCGACTATAATTCAATTTAATTTACTTTGAATGCGGACGAAACAGAGAGCGGGCTGAGGTTATTTATATACTTTGAAATAGTAGTATGAGGCGAGCGTTTCGCAGACCGAAGCCTCATACTACTGACGGCAGACTACTGCTGCGCCAGTCTCGCGACGCGCTTATTATTCGAATGTAAGATTCTTTATCGAACGCCCGTAATAGCGCGTTCCATTGAAATGGCTAGCGCGAATTTATAAATTGAAATATTTACTCCATATTTGATTTTGATTCCCGCGAATTTTATAACTGTCAATTTTTTTTCTAATTTTGAAACTGTTGTGGATTGTGCCAGTGTTGTCGCGTTTATTTTTAGTGTTATTCTCATAATTTTTGTGAAGTGAAATTCTTGTTTGCCAGTGACAATAGTGTTGTAATTGAAAAGTAAATTAAGACTCTATCATTAAAAGAATAATGTGCCAGTTTTGATCGTCGTGGTTTGATTGCAAGTTTTTTTTTTCATTATTGCCTTTAGTGACGGTTTCATAAAGTCGTGTTGCAGTGACTCTGTGGCAAATGAAGTTTTATTTGATTATTTTTATACACCATTTAAATAACTGTGCTTCGTGCGATGAAAAAGAAAATGAGTAAGTTTTATATTTAATCCTGTGAGCTATTTATTGTGAGAATTTGATTGTTGCGTTTTACATTACACATATAAATAAAAGAATAATAAAAATGCAGATTTTCCTCGACCATGAATCTAGAACATACTCACCTACTTTAAATATTTAATAAATAACTACCTAATATATTTACGAAATGACATCAATGTTTAGGCTTACAGATTATACAAACATTATTTGTGTCAGTTGTATTATTGGGAGTGTATTTATACTTGTGCCGTTGAATGCATTTATTTGATAATGCTAGCTGCGGGCTGTCCCTCCCTCCCACGTCCCCGTACCGCCTACAAAAGGGCATTAGTACTAATTTCAGCCATTCCCTCGCTCTAACAGAACACTGAAAAGATTTCTATATTAAACAGTATGTTAATGTTAAGTATGTTAACCTATTGCATGTTCGCCTATTAGAAGCCGTTTTGAGTTAGGTTAGTTAAGAGCTCAACGATTTATACGGTTATATTTATTGTCTTTTCGAGAGAATTTTTCTTTTGAACCTATGGGGTTCATACAATATTTGAGGGGTTAATTGGTATAGCGTCCATACATGCTAAAAAAAATACTTACCATTAAAAATGCGAGAAAAAAAATCTGCTGATCCCTACATTTTGACAAGTTATGCGAACATAAATGTACGGAGCTGCTGATTTTTTTTCTAGAATGTTTGAATGGCAATATTTTTTAACGGTAAGGCTTTACGTTAATTAAGATACTATTATTATAATTATTATCTCTTCAATTTACCACGTACCGAACCATAGCCATTAACACTAAATATTAATTTAACAAAAATGTACAGAATTATCTCCTTTGTTATTTATAAAAATGTGATGTGATGTGTGTGTCTGATGGTGTGTGTGTGTGTGTCTGTGTGTGATGTTAGTTTTATATTCTCACGGTTTATACTCAATGAGCGAGTCCGTTATGTTGCTAGCGAGTCTAGATAGCGTTTTATTGGACGAGCTATAACAGACGTATAATATTTTTAAAGTCTTAAATGGCTTTTACGACTCATAAATGGCCGCTGCTAGCTAGGACTGCATTTGACATTTATAACTAATTACTTCTTACGAACGTAAGTAGGTAGATAATAACAACTAATCACTCCGAGGTATACTACTTTTACAGTTGTACTAACTTAGTCTAAAATGTCATGTTTATATTTTTTTTTATTGGGGAATTGTGCTGTTCTTGACGTCGATTACGCCTGGTGCAAAGCTACCTATGGATTTTTTTTGAGGTTGGGAGTCATCAAAATGACTCCTCCCGCTCTGGGTGGAGCGGAAGGGAGTGTCAGACTGTTACTGACTGAAACCCATCCATGTTCCTTCCGTAGCCCTTTGTTTCGGAGTAGCGGTAACCCTTTCGGACAATCTCGCTATATGGGCTGGCTTCGGCTGGTAGACAATTCCACACTTTGGATGTATAATATGGAGGAGAAGCTCTGAGTACTACTGGATCTTGGTACTCCAAAAGTAGTTCTTGACAAACAATATACAAAATTGTTTACTTCAAGGTCCATTGTTGGATCAATGACCACTTCAGTTTATACTTTATATCATCTGTAGCAATGAAACACTATAAGTACGTTATAAGAGGCATTCGAAAATTAAAGACAAATTCAAAGCACCGTCGCCAGCACATCAAGTTACCACAACCTATAAAATTTTCTCAATCGATTTTGAACTTAACTTTCAACATTTTAAGGTTTAAAATCATTAGGAGAACCCGCAACTGTAAAATTTTCTAAATCGATTTTGAACTTACCTGCTAACGTTTTAAGGTTTAAAATCATTTGGAGAAAACAGCTTGCTATAACTTGATGTTCTAGCGATCGAACATATAAATAAAAAAATATGTAGAGTGAATGCAGGAATAGGACTAGGAACTTTAATCAATAAAACCCTATTTATAAACTCCATTCTAAGTTAATGCAGCTTGATAGACGAAAATAGTTTACACTATAGCCTGACCTCTTTACTTACTTTACTTAGACCGTTTCTGAAGTAGGTACATGGTGCGGGGGGGATTGTGGTAACGAGACTCGTAGCTCACTGATTCGACAACTTTTGACAGCTGTCACCCCTCCCGTTCCGCGCAACCACCTCAGGAACGGTCTGTATCACTACATAGTATAAAACAAAGTCGCTTTCTCTGTCCCTATATCCCTATGTATGCTTAAATCTTTAAAACTACGCAACGGATTTTGATGTGGTTTTTTTTAATAGATAGTGTGATTCAAGAGGAAGGTTTATGTGTATAATTTGTCGACATATTATGCGGGCGAAGCCGCCCGGCGTAAGCTAGTAATATATAAGGTGTTAAACAATTAACACAAAAAATTTCGTGGGGGCATTACACTCATTTACGAACAACTTTTACCATGGGATCAACCCCGAAATCGCGACAAAAATATGAGCAGTTCCATACATTTATAGTACACACGTAACTCAATTAAATGTATGGAACAGCTCATATTTTTGACGCGATTTCGGGGTTGATTGACAATGCTCCATAATTCTTAGAGTTAATTTTTTAACACCTTATAATATTATCGACTGCGCAAAACCCATGGGAGGAAGAATCCTTGAAGGTGCTTATGCTAAATATATAAACGGAAAATATCATACTACTACTAGAAAATATAATACTTATTATTGATTGTGCCGTAAATAAAATAGCTGGATTTATTTGCGCCCCTCCCTCTTCCTGCTGATATGATGGCCTGGTTATGTATTAATCCCCTTTCTACATTTTACTAAATACAGTAATCTATACTAATATTATACAGCTGAAGAGTTTACTTTGTTTGTTTGAACGCGCTAATCTCTGGAACTAATGCTCCGAATTGAAAAAATATTTTTGTGTTGGATAGTCCATTTATCGAGGAAGGCTATAGGCTATGTAACATCACGCTACGACCAATAGGAGCCGAGTAGCGGGTAAAACCGCGCGGGAGTAGCTAGATAGAAGATATGGCGGACAATACTGGGTGGTCCCGGCTGTCTTTTGTGCACAACGACCGGTCGTTGTTTGTGCATCTTTGACAGTCGTTACGGGTCATCAGTAGCCCGATAATCTGACAGCCAGTCCAACCAAAAGGTATCGTATTGCCCAGTTACTGGGTTGTAGAGCTCAGATAGGCAGTCCCTCCATGTAAAATACTGGTATTCAGCTGCGTCCTGTTAGACTGGAAGTCGACCCCAACATAGTTGGGAAAAGGCTAGGCAGATGAGGGCAGTTTCACCCTCCGCAAAACCCTTTAAAGGAAGTCGACAATTTCACTGTACACCTGTGTGTGTCGGTTAAGTATAGCTTCAATGACACATTGCTAGCAGGTACCATAGATACACATGTACATGTACACATGTACATGTAACATTATCTAGGATTCTAGGTTATCTAGTGTTTGGTTTACTGGAACTAACGCGTTTATTTCAATACATACAGTAAAACGGGGTGAATAGATGAAAGAAGAAAGTAAGAAAAAATGTTTATTCATCACAAACAGGCGCACATTTATAAAAATAAACGAATAAGTCACTTACTACATCCACCATCCTAGTCACTTAATAAGGATGCAGGGATCTTCTTTCTTCTTCGTGTGGTTAACCTGGTGTCAGAGTTTTTATGCTGCCCATGAGCCTCTGACTTAGCTTCACATGCTGTTGAGAAATATCTCTCAGACATGCTGGTTTCCTCGCGATGTTTTCCTTCACCGTTTTATAAGCAAGTGATAATTATACAATACGCACATGAATGCGAAAAGTCAGAGGTGCGTGTCTGGGGTGCAGGGGTGAATCGGGACAAAATGTTAAAAGGGATTTTAACATTGAAATAAGATAGTTTGTTGCCAAAAAGGACCCGTAATGTGTTTAGTATATTATAATTAATATTTAAGTGCCCTTGTTAGCAACAATCTGTATCATTTTTAAGTTAAAATCTCTTTCAACGTTCCGTACCGATTCACCCCTGCATCCCTATTCACCCCGTTGCTCGGTACAGACGCCAGCACATCAAGCTATCCCTAACTGTCAAATTTTCTCAATTAAAAATGAACCTTATGTCTTTGCAATAAAGTTGAAATACTATCAAAGAAATTTGACAGATTGTGGTACTTGATGTGCTGGCCTCTGTACTTAATCGACTTATAATGTTCCCACTGCTGGGATACAGGCCTCCTCTCTGTGAGAGGGAGTGGGCCTTTATCCACAATTCCACATGTCTTCGAATTTATGGTTCTAGGACATGCCGGTTCCCCTCACGATGTTTTCCTTCACCGTTTTGAGAGCAGTGCTGATGGAATAATTTACACTAAGTAATTTCGAACCCATAACTCGTAAGTTGTGCCATTACCACTGGTCAAAGTCACAGCTTCCGCCCGCGGCTTCGCCCGCATATTATGTCGACAAATTATACACATAAACCTTCTTCCTGAATCACTCCATCTGTTTAAAAAAACCGCATCAATATCCGTTGCGTAGTTTTAAACATTTAAGCATACATAGGGATATAGGGACAGAGAAAGCGACTTTGTTTTATACTATGTAGTGATAGGCACAAGAAAGGCACTTTTGAACGTCAAAACTGGGCCCCACTGCTCCTTTTATTTCAATAGCATTGTAAAATTCAAAATTATCGTATTGAATTACGTAAGCCAATTCATGTTTAGGCAAAAACATTTTGGAATGTCGATAAACATCCCATTATATTATGATCTAGAGTAGCCAGCTAGTGTTTCTTCAAGCAATTAAAAAGCACAGTTTGAAATTTATCCATTTCAAAACGGTAACATAAGATTCTGATATTATTCTGCGAACATTATTGCGAGTAGTGACCGTTAAATGGAGATCGTGACTGCAGATCTAGTTTTACTGTTAAATATAATTCCATATCTGAAATCGGAAGATGGTTCCTGGAAAATTAATTATATCAAAGACTAGCTTTATCCGGTCGGCTTCGCACGGGTAGTCTAAACGATAATTACGTATCTACGGCGCTACTGTCTACCTACCTATCTACCCTACCTACCTACCCTACCTACCTACCCTACCTACTTACCCTACCTACCCTATCTGCTCTACTCTACCTACCTACCCACCTACCTACCTTTTAAATCTTCCTTGGAATTCTACAAATATTTCCGAACTAAAATTAGGAAATCGCTTCAGCCGTTTTATGTGGCATTTTATATGAACTTAGTATTGTGGTGTGTATCATCATCATTCTCCTGCCCTTATCCCAATTTATTTGGGGTCGCGCAACACGTCTTCTTCTTCCATACTTCTCTATTAGTCGTCATCTCGGTAGTCACTCCCTTTCTAGCCATATCATCTTTCACACAATCCATCCATCGTTTCTTTGGTCTCCCTCTACTTGTATAGCCATCCACATTCATACTCACAACTTTCCTGACAACATATTCCTCATTCTCATAACATGCCCATGCCATGTGCATAGTGTGTACGAGTATGTAATAGGATAACGTCTTATTCAGCTAGTTTATAATAAAAATATCCTTAAAATTGGCCCAATATAAAAGTAAAAAATTCTCTTGCTCGTTTCATTAAAATTATAGTATTTTAAAATCATAAAAATCTTTATGCAAGAATAGAAAGACTCGCGTCAAAGGCTAAAGCTAATTATGAAAAGCCAAAGAAGAATTTACAAGAAAACCTTTCATAAAAACTAGCTCGGTGCTATTTCACCTTAATTAAATTATCTTCGGGAATAGAAAATAGAACTACATTGGTATGAAAGCTTCAGTTCAGGAACTAGCACAACTGGTTCATATTGATTTTTAATAAGGCCCTATGCATTTATAGCGCGTCGGTGTCCTATTTCGGTCATTAGAATTTCGTATTAGTGGTTGAAAAGATCTTTATCAAACTTGTATTGACAATTGGGTAATTGAAAGGGTAGTCAATAACGTTACATTATATCAATTGTCAAAACGCGGAATTTGTACGTGATTTGTATGAAATATAACAATGTGACGTCACAGATTTTTAGAATCAAACGGAATAATTATTGGCATTAAATGCAATTTTACAATTATATCTTCGCATAATATTTAATTTCTGTACGGTGATGGAAGATTTTAAGACGAGCGGTCTTTTATCTATGGGATTTCATATTTTATTTTTGACTGTTTCGTCGTACCTTTGTAAATCACAATCCACTAAGGAAGGATATTTGGAAACTCCCCCCTTTTTTTTCTGAGGGTAGGAAATCATCCAGTGACTTCTCCCGCTCTGGGTGGAGCGAAAGGGAGTGTCAGACTCTTACTGACTAAAACCCATCCATGTTCCTTCCGTAGCCCTTTTATTCCGGGGTAGCGGTAACCTTTTCGGACAATCCCACTTACCCGGCAGGCTCGGCCCTAACGGGCCCCTTCATAGTTCATATGCTGACATCTCTTTGAGGTGCCAAACTCCATCTCTAAGGCCTAAAGGGGTAAAATAGGCGATGAAAATTTGTATGAAAAATCTTAATCCTTATAAACTTGAAACTTACCTCACATAATTATCTAAGTAAATTATAACGTTTGTCATTTTTTGTTTTTCTAAACAACTCTTTAAAGGGGTATGGGGGGTTGTCAAAGTTTGTATGGAAGAATTTTAACGCGCGGTCTGACTAACTTGAAACTCAGTATTTATAAGTACCTACCTAAAATCAAAACTAAGAATAACATGCATCAAGGTTTACTGAAAATTTACCACTAAGGGGTAGTCAATTTTAAAGGGGATTTTAATGCGTGTCTTGGTTAACTCGAATTGATACTTAAAACTTTTTCTATTGCGATATAACCGAACTCCACGCGGACGGAGTCGTGGGCAAAAGCTAGTATAAACCAATTACAGGCACTTTTGAATTGTCAAGGGGTCGGTCAGTCAGAAAGATGAAGCTAGTTGCCCGTTCCAATGCAGTACCTATGGAGAAGAACGGGCAAGAAACTCCATGGACACTCTTATAAACAAAATATGGTTACGAAATATTGGTTACATAAATCATATTATTATTATACATGTGAGAAGATACAGAACGTTAAAAGCATCCGATATAAAATATGTAAAAACAGTTCAAAAATTAAATTAAAACAAGCCATAGCCGCTAAAAGATGCAGTCTCTACTGACTGCGCCCGTTCACGAACATGACGCATGGATTAGCACCATTTAGCTCAACCATTTTGAAGGGAGTTAAATAATCCAATATATGTATTTATACATAGACGTACGATTACTACTGTCCATTTAATGACCTACCTTCTAGATATTTAGTTGACTTGATTTACTTCCAGTGTAGAATCGTTAAAAAACCAATCAATAGTTTTTTTCTGTATCGAACTGCCAGACAAATTGCGGATTTAATAGCTTTATATCGTTGCTCAGGAAGTTATTTTGTGTTTTAACCGCAGCACATTATATAGTGATGCCAGAGTAAATTGATGTTGGTATTGCAAAATCGGTATACACTTACCTTCTTACACGTTGTATAAGTAGCGTCTACAGTTACAAAATGCTGTGTCTACTTGAGAAAGTCAAATTTCTGACGACTAAAAGAGAGAAATCGGTGTGTATCTATTCACCTGATCAATCAAACCTTCTTACACGTTGTATAAGTAGCGTCTACAGTTACAAAATGCTGTGTCTACTTGAGAAAGTCAAATTTCTGACGACTAAAAGAGAGAAATCGGTGTGTATCTATTCACCTAATCAATCAATCTGCCTTGTCTTTTCCCAACTATAATGGGGTCGGCTTCCAGTCTAACCGGATGCAGCTGAATACCAGTATTTTACATGGAGGGACTGCCTATCTGACCTCCATAACCGGGTCAGTAATTGGGTAATACGATACTCTTGGTAAGCTGCTGTCAGACTTTCAGGCTTCTGACTACCCGTAACGACTGTCAAAGATCCACGAATGACAGCCGGGACCAACGGCTTGACGTGCTTTCTGAGGCACGGAGGAGTCTCGATATCTGCAGATGATCACCCATCCACAGACCAACCCCTACAAGCGTAGTTTAACCTGATGCGTGCGATCCGTGCGGCTGTTATTACTTAGCCACGCCTGATATAATACGCTTATTAGTAACGTTCGCGTGGAATTTATTATGATTTCTCCATACAGCCTTTTTGGTCTCGCAGTTTTTTTAAATATTTTGTTTTTAATGTTTTGTGTTCTTTTATTTTTATTGTTTCTATTTCCTGTGCGTGTTCCAAATACAGTATTTTTCTTTCTCAAGACTTGGTGTAACGGGGTTACACACCTTTCGGGGTTGAATTTTTAAACATCCATTCTTGATGCCTACGTCATTATAATTATCGGTGTGCCAAAATTCAGCCCATCCCGTTCAGTGGTTCGAGCTGTGTTGTTAGATCAGTCAGTCAGACTTTTCCTTTTATACAAACAGATTTTTCAAATTCATTTTGACGTTCAAAGGTGCCTTTCTTTTGCTTGTTTGAAATTGCCTCGTTAAGTATAAAAACCTTTAAATAATATTGTATAAGCGGAAAAATACAAGGAAAAAAGCATTTCAGAATTATTATGACGTTATAACTATTGATTTTGAACTTTGAATTACCTAATTACCAGTTATTTATTTTTTTCAATCTTAAATACCTCCGCCGAACACAGAGATTTCTTTTATTTTACCATTATTCAATCATAAATAAAAACGCTAATTACGTTTTCGAAACTAATTGCAGAATGATAGGTACTGCTAATTTGTTTTTTTTTTATGTAGCCGTAAAGCAGCTGTTGTTTTCACGACCCATCTGTTTGTTCAATGTAGTCAATATCAGAACCGTAACTAAACGATACAATACGAAATTATAAAATACATAAGAATAACATTAATTTTAATTTATGTCTCCTATCTATGTTCTAATAATAATGTTTGATTGAACGCGCTAATCTCTTGAATTACTAGTCGGATTTGAAATTAAAAAAAAACATGGCATTTAATATAGCCTAATTTTTGAGGTAGACTATATTATTTAATGTAACTTTCAGATCCTAAGGAGCGGAACAAAAAATTTAAAAAAAGGTAAAAAACTAAGTAGTATAGCGCAGGCAGGCTATGCAATGCGATGCGACGGACCGGGTCAAGAGAGGGCAAGTTTCATGTGGTCGAAATCGCTTTTTTTTTTTTTTTTGATCATGGCATCTCGCAGTTCAACCAAAGGGTTGTCTACTGCTTAACCGGGCTTGCCTGTGGCTGCCACAAAAGAATTGTAGCCTCCAGCCAGGGCTTAATAAAAACTATACCTAACTTACAAAACTAAGCGACTACACGCTAAGGGCACCCCCTGCGGGGTTCGGACCTCGGCTTAGGGCGTCGCTGGGGGGGGACAGCAAGGGACAGCTGGATCGGGGGTTTTTAAAACTACTGGCTCAGCGGCAACGCGGGCTGGCTCGAGCAAGGGTCGGGAGGGTGAGAGTGGACAGGGTCGTCGCGACGGGCCTCGACGGCGAGGGTCGAAATCGCGTGAAGAAGCTAGTTAATGTATATTCAATGATAACGAAAAGAATTTCTATAGCGATAGGCACAAGTATTGTTTGTATACGTTTTGCGGTTCGTTTCTTGATTAGGTGGCGTGACGCGCCTTCGGCGGCCATCTTGTAATTTCATATTTAGAATGTCACAAAGAATTTTGTGAATTTAGTTAGCATTGCTAATTAATTGTAGGTAATAATATTTTTATAAATATTTTGAAGTTGTCAACGGAATTTATGATTGTTTTTTTTTAGTTTTACAAAATAAACCTAGGTATTTGATTGACGATAAGTTGACACACTAACTGACCGTTTGGCTGTTTGCACTAGGGTTTTCTTGTTCGCAACTCACAAAGAAGAATGCCCATTTTTCACCTGACTATGTATAGAAGTGAAATAAATCTTAAAATTCTGCTTATTGAATTGTAAATTAATTACGCTTAGCACAATGTTAAAATAAACGCAGGAAAAAAAAATATTTTAATATTTCTCTACGTCAAGGGTAAACGTATTTAACATATTTTGAACGCATCTCAACAGTATCTTTATGTAGTCTGTGATCTCAAGTAACCGTTTTCTAGTACGTTCCATTTTACATACTGCTACTTGACTTTATTCAACTCTGTTTCTGAGTTCTATACATTATTTTACGTTTTATTTAATCAGTAAGTATTATACGTCTTTTTTAAGAACAGATTAATTTTAAAAAAATATACATCAATCATGCAGTATGTCATTAAGTGCGCACAAGTGAAATGGATTTTTTTGACATTTGACAGTAGGTACTGCGATTGGCATCGACGCAGTCCTTCGTTGTCACGAATGAAAAATGACGTTTTGGACCATAGATAAGTAAGTATTACTATCTAAACTTCGAGCGTTAATGATAGGTTCTAGCACATTTTTTTGTTTTGTTTATAAGGCAATTGAGCCGGTTTCGACTATTCTGCCAGTGTCACGTTGAGACGGATACACAGGGGGGCAGGCCGTCGAACTTTGTACTTCGTGTTTATTTCTTTATTTTATATTTGGTAAATGTCAAATCCTAACTAAAGTACCCGTCACGAGAAGCTATAAATTATGTAAACAAACATCTTTTACTAAGTAAACATTTTATACTGCGAGATAATAATAAATTGACCATATTCAATCGACATGAAATATAGACGGGTTATATGGAAGTAACAACCTATTTAATTTAGTCGGATCATATTTTAACGACACAAAGCGCTATCGTTTGTGTTTCTTGGTACCGGAACGCGTCCGTCGCAGGGATTGTAAACTATCGGGACGCCATTTTGAAATAAACGCGTCATTCGAGTTTCGAATGCGCGAGTTTGTTTCACACAGAAATGGAAACATCTGAATCTGACGAATAATTATTATTCTTAAATAATATTTGTTACTTAATAATTTATTAAATCTTAAACAAATTTATTTTTTTTGTTGGTCCAAATGTTGTGAACTCCTGAACACTTGTTTACAAAATTTATAGCTTCTCATGGCGGTTACTTTAGACAGTTCTATTACTTATAAATACCTATTTCTTACTAAGGCAAGCAAAGGCGATGCCGGCCATTATGCCAAAATTAATATTTTCTGGACTTCGTAGCGTTTATATCGTAAAAATTACTTTATGACATTATTTTCTAAACTTACAGGTAGTCTTTCTGCTATACCTTATATCTATACATACATTTTCATAATCAGGTTTTTATATGTATGGAAAGTGGCCATGATTCTTTGTTTAAATAATTGATATTGTTATTATAAGTACCTACTTGCACTACAATCTATACCAGTTTTATGCCATTGTATCTTGAGGAACAATGGCTCCTAAAACACAGAACTTTTGTCTAGTTGGTTTATTCTAAACCAAAAAAATATTATTTACGCCATAAATGGCAAAAAATGCAGATCTACCTGATATTTTAAGACCTTTCACATATTATTTGATGTATACTTACTCATGTTTTTACAATAAATGTATATTCTATTCTAACAATTTTCCAAGAATATTTCCCACCATGAAACGGGAAAAGATTCATAGACGTCCTTGAAGCCCTCGAGATGAAGAGCACGTCTTTAAGAGTGCATTCATACGCCGAGATGATTTCTCGAAAAGTAAACGCGCAAAGTGGATACGCAAAGGTAGCTCGCGATATTAAAATTTTCTTGTGTTATTGCAATTTTTTTAACCTTTTGAACGCCAGAGCCAAACTACAAATTGATTTCTTCTTGTTA
The DNA here is from genome assembly GCA_951799385.1 of Hyppa rectilinea. Lineage (NCBI taxonomy): Eukaryota > Metazoa > Arthropoda > Insecta > Lepidoptera > Noctuidae > Hyppa > Hyppa rectilinea. The sequence goes on along the minus strand of OX637325.1, from coordinate 10,878,745 downwards.
TCATGGATTTCCCAATATCCATGGTGTCTTTTAATTTGTTTCATGTCATTAAATACTTACGAGAGCATTCCATTTTAAGATATCTAAATAAACACACACAAAAGTAATGATTCAATTAGAATGTTCCATTCATTTTCACTACGTGGGTTGTCACATTTCTATGAAAGTGCAGATTTTTTTTTATAACCGACGAAAACTTTCAACGCAGAAATGTTCAGAATTATGTTCTGAATCCATGGTAACCAGCTTTGCGTCGATATTCCTTCCAATCTATCTAATAGTACTTGTTGTGATTTGGATATAAAATAATAACAACACCAACAACCAATCATTTAAGCTGACACATGACGTCATTCACTATCAATCAATTAGAAAAAGCAAAATCAATATTTCACATATTTGCATTTAAGCAAAATTCAATGAACGTGACGAAATAAAGAACATAGACTATAGAATTGGCCGTGTTTTTGACAGTTCTTTTTTCGATCAGCGTCGCCATTACATTAACAAATGTCGTTTGTCGAGTTGTAGATCCTATTCGCGCCATTTTGTAGCTGCATCGTGTCATCACATTGGCCGCTGCAGGCATTATCTGTGCCGATAGCAATGAAATAAATGTTCAGTACTTCCATCCGAGCTCGTTTTATTCTTGCCCAAATAAGAGAGACAGTTGGGTGAACTGGATTTTGTATTGTTTTTGAGAACAGGCTCTCCGTTATATCATCACCTGCCTACCCTTTTCCCAACTATGTTGGGGTCGGCTTCCAGTCTAACCGGATGCAACTGAATACCAGTATTTTACATGGAGCGACTGCCTATCTGACCTCTACAACCCAGTAACTGGGCAATACGATACCCCTTGGTAAGAATAAGACTGGCTGTCAGATTTGCGGGCTTTTGACGACCCGTAACGACTGTCAAAGATGCACAAATGACAGCCGGGACCAACGGCTTAACGTGCTTTCCGAGGCACAGAGGAGTCTCGGTATGTAAAGATGGTCACCTTTCCACGGCCAACCCCGGCAAGCGTAGCTTAACCTGATGGATCGACCTGGGCGGTTGTTAGTATTTAGCCACGAGCTCCTCATACAGGTCTCCGTTTTACTGCTGCAGTTAATTTTAGACACAATCACAGCCCTTGGTCTTGCATGATACGTACTATACTTACGGCGGCGGATTTCACCAATGTAGCTGAACGCGATCAGCCCATAAATCCCGTTTATTTTCTTTCTATGGACTATTGATACGGACAGGTCTTGCACGCGATTAGATGTGTAAAATTGGTACTTACACAAATCTGTAAATTTATAGAGTTTGACAAATAACGGCTAAATAATGACAGTTATTGAGTTATACTTACTCATGAAATTAATTCATTTTAGAGATATTTTTTTATTTAAATGGGAAATAGATTTATTGTATTTATCGTGAAAAAACGTGAGTTTATTCCACATTTATATGGAATAAACGATAGGGTGGAAATCGTTAGTTGTAAACTTGTAAATATAATAATGTTAGAAATAATGGAGTTTCACCTTTGAACGCTAGAGCATAAACACACGCGCGTGCCCTCCCCGCCAAACTACAAATTGATTTCTTCTTGTTATCATGGATTTCCCAATATCCATGATGTCTTTTAATTTGTTTCATGTCATTAAATACGTACCAGAGCTTAAATTTTTATAATAATATTTTTTTTTTTTTTTTTTTTTTTTTTTTTTTTTTTTTTTTATCTATATAAACACACACAAAAGTCATGATTTGATTGTTTGTTTCGTGTTGATAGTGTACCGCATTGTCACGTATTTATGTCGTTGGCGTTCAAAAGGTTAAAGGAAGGAAGAAACGCTCTATCGACGCAGAATACGTAAATAAATCGCCCTGTCGATAGTCTCTTTCACACTTTCTCCTTCTATCAGTCTCCTTCCATTCTTCATAACATTTTGAAACGATTTTGCTAGGCCAAACAATGCACAAACGTTAGATTATAATTACATCACCGTTTCAATGCTAAAGAAATCTATTTACGTTCCTAGATTACACAAGTAGTTAAAACAATTTATTATCAAATTAACTAATTACCAATTCGTTATTGTCTTTGACATGACGAACCATAAGTTTAAAAAGTTTTTAGTCATTGAAATATGTGACATTGAAACACGAAATGATTTCCGATGCGTAGCTTTGTGGTTTATTTTTTCAAATATTTTTCCTTTTTGGACTTGATTTTATACCAGTTGTAAATCCATGTTATTAAATGCGATGACTTGCTGATTTTTTATGGTGTTACCATTAAAGTATTTTTGAAACTAAGTATAGTATTATGTAATAGATCTTTTCTCAAAGTCGCATATTGCAAAATTTAAGTAATGTTACAGGTTTAATTTATGTTTTCTCGTGACCTGTACCTCTAGAAATCATAGTATAGTCAAGTTTTACTCTACTCAATATTTACAAAAACAAAAACACATAAAAGAAATATACCTACTAACTCTGCTCACGCACAGGAAATATAGAGAAATAAACACAAAACAGAATATAAAAAGGAACATAATAAATAAAAATTAAAGCAATTATTTAAAAAAATAAAAACAAAGGCACATCCCTTTGTTTTTATTTTTTTAAAAGGCCCTGAGCATAATGCTGCGATATTTAACCATCTATACTAATATTATAAAGCTGAAGAGTTGGTTTGTTTGAACGCGCTAATACCTGGAACTACTGGTGCGAATTAAAAAAAATCTTTTTGTGTTAGATAGTCCATTTAACAGTCCGGCTGTAACATGACGCTACGACCAATAGGAGCCGAGCAGCAGGTGAAACCACGCGGGCGCAGCTAGCAAATAAATACCACAGCGCTGGTATTCTGATAGTCGACAGTTCGACACATCATTCTGACCGACACGCAAGTTTCCAACTCACGCTGACTGGACGCGTATGATGTTTTGACGAAGACCCACTTCCGAGCCCTTTTGCTTGGCTGCAGCCCCCAAAAATATAAAGTCGGTCAAGGTGAAGTTGCTCGATCGACGTATTATTTCTGTAACAGGCTTGAGGCGAATTTTACCATTATAACCAACCGCGATTAGCACATATAAATCGCGTCAAAGAACTGTCACTGACATTGTTGTAACGGAATATTGACTAAAGAATTTAAGTTTGTAAGTCAAAGTCAAAAGTCAAAACATTTGTTTCAAATAGGCACAAGAAAGGCACTTTTGAACGTCAAAAATTAACAAGGAATAGAATTGATTCTAGTCGCCCCTTCCAAAAGGTAGTTTCGTGTGGAGAAGAATGGGCAAGAAACTCCACCGTTACTCTTTTAAAATGTTTCACAATGTTTTGTATACATGTATTATAATATGTGAAGACGATGCACCCAGAATAAAAACAATACACCAAAAAGGTGAAAAGAAAAACGCATGTAGCAGTGGAAAATAAACTTAATTATGTCATAAGTACATGGTGCTCACATATTTACAAACATTCTAAAAGTTAACAATAATAAATTAATCAATGTGTGAGATGTTATTCCAATATAATAAAATAATATGGTACAAATTATAAATTATTACCTAATTTACTTAGCAACCAGTTTGATTTTATCTAGACACTAGATTGTCCTGTGGAGCAGGACCAGCATGTTTCCAAGCATCCTTATCTTGTATATATATGTAGAATAATAACAGTCACATGGATCGATCCATCAGGTTAAGCTACGCTTGCCGGGGTTGGTCCGTGGGTGGGTGACCATCTTTACATAGCCAGAGTCCTCCGTGCCTCGGAAGCACGTTAAGCCGTTGGTACAGGCTGTCATTCGTGGATTTTTGACAGTCGTTACGGGTAGTCAGAAGCCCGAAATTCTGACAGCCAGTCTTGCCAAGGGGTATAGTATTACTCAGTTGCTGGGTTGTGGAGGTCAGATAGGTAGTCGCTCCATGTAAAAACTGGTGTTACCTGGACCCCAATATAGGCGGGAAAAGGCTCGGCAGATTGATTTTGATTGCATAACACCGATATTCTCCAGAGTATTAGACGGAGGCCTACGCCTTCGGGAAGTGCAAGTATGATGTTATGCTATGTTTATAAATTTTACCTTTTCTGAGAACGAGACTATAATGCCCTTTGTACAGAATCATAGATACATAAAGGTTGTCCTACAACGTATCTAATGTCCATAAAAGCCTCGAGCAATAGGCACGTGTAAGATTTAATATCACAGTAAAAAATGTATGTAATGTATTGTAATTTGTGTTAATTTCTTCATTTTATATATTATCATATTATATTGTATGGTGTACATAATAAAGAGTATTCTGTCTTTGTATCTGTCCGCTGTAATACATAGTAATTTATTACCGCTTAGAAAATTAATTGTCTTCCCCAAGTCCTTGGTATTTTTATTTACTTATAGTCAACTAGCTTCCGCCCGCGGCTTCACCCGCAAAATATGTCGACAAATTATACACATAAACCTTGCTATTGAATCACTCTATCTATTAAAAAACCGCATCTAAATCTGTTGCGTAGTTTATATAGGGACAGAGAAAGCGACTTTGTTTTATACTATGTAGTGAAGATAGAAAAAAAAAGCTAGTGTTCTTGTAACTTGCTTTTGTTTGTTGAAATTATAGGTACACACGCCAGCACATCAAGTTACCACAATCTGTCAAATTTCTTTGATAGTATTTCAACTTTATTGCATAGATATAAGGTTCATTTTTAATTGAGAAAATTTGGCAGTTAGGGATAGCTTGATGTGCTGGCGTCTGTACCAATATTACTCAGTTATTATAATATTACGTTTTAAGGGTTCCGTATCCAAAGGGTGCCAAACTTAGCCCTGTTACTAAGCTTCCGCAGTCTATCCGTCCGTCTGTCTGTCTGTCAGCGGGCAGTATCTCATGAACCGTAAATGTTAGTTGAAATTTTCGCAAATTGTTTATTAAACAAATAATAAAAATAATGAAGTTAAAATTTGAAACGTCCCCATACAACAAACATGTTTTTTTTAAACTGAAGTTTTTTTATACGTAAAGCTTTCATGTTGCATTCGTAGGAAATTAGTTTACGTAAATACAGTCGCAAGCGCATCAAGTTATACCAAACTGTCATATTTCTCCAAATGATTTTAAACCTTAAACCATTGAACGTTAAGTTTAAAATCGATTGAGAAAATTTGACAGTTTGCATTACCTTTATGTGCTGTCGTCCATACCTAAGTCCTTGGAATTTTTTAATAAGTATTTGTAAGTTGATTTTGTTTTTTCAGTCATACCAACATTCTCTCAATTATAATGAATGAATAACTTAAACAATTTTTTTTTTGCTGTAAAAACAGTTTTAATTAGTATTTCTTAAGTTAAAACTTTAATGACTTAATTAGTTATTGTTGCTAAGCTACTTTTATGCTATTAACTAACATAAGTTTTTCGATACATACATACACGCCGCCGCCCCGTGGGGGTGGGCAGATAATAAAGAACACCACTTGCTACGATCCTTACATACTCATTTATAACTTTTTCTGTACAGACGCCAGCACATCAAGCTATCCCTAACTGTCAAATTTTCTCAATTAAAAATGAACCTTATGTCTTTGCAATAAAGTTGAAATACTATCAAAGAAATCTGACAGATTGTGGTAACTTGATGTGCTGGCCTGTGTACATCTTTCTTACGCATAATCCGAAGTTACTGTTTAAATAAAACTTTCAAACTTAAATAATTCTTTATTAATTAAAAAATTCAACAAGTATACCAAAGAGGTTTTTATACACACCGAATGTCAGCCATCTTGTTTCAGTGGAGACTGGTTTTACCGTTTCGTGGTAAATGTTCCAGTTTTGGCTTATTAAGTATTTTTTATTTATGTAGAAGCAACTTCAGAATGAAATTGAATTTAAAAACTATTCAGCTTTTTCCCTACATTTTGACGAGTTATGCGAGCATAATTTATGGAACAGGTGATTATTTTTCGCGATTTCAGGTTTGTTCCCATAGTAAGAGTTGTTCATAATGATGAGTACACCCCTTGAAATATTGCCTATGAAGTCAATTTTACCCTATATACCGGCTTTGCTCGCGTGGATATAGAAATCAAAATTGAAAGTCATATATTCAAACTTGGCTGAAAATCAGGCCTTTTTGAAGGTCAAAATTGCATAGGACAGTCCCCCCTAAACGCCCACCCTTCACCACTTCCTAGTGCTTTAGCTGGGAAGAGGTGGCGCAACAAACCTCTCTCAAACTCCTCCCGCTCTGGGTGGAGCGTAAGGGAGTGACAGACTCTTACTGATTAAAACCCATCGATGTTCCTTCCGAAGTCCTTTATGTTCCGGGGTAGCGGTAACCCTTTCGGACAACCCCGCTGACCCGGTAGGCTCTTTGAAGAGCTCGTGGAACACGTACTCGCCGTCCGGCACGGGCCTGGTCCTGATCTGACGGTGAGCTACCCATTAGGTACTCACCGTCCGCAGGCCCGCAAATACCTTCGGTCTAACCCTTAGTTTTGAAGGAAAGAGCTACAGGGTAGCTCTCGAAAATTAAATTTTCACGTTTTTGTTTTTTCAAGTCGATATCAGGTTGTATGTTGGTTAGGATATGATTCGCGGCGTAGAAAGTAGGTACAGAGGCCAGCACATCAAGTTACCACGATCTGTCAAATTTCTTTGATAGTAATTCAACTTTATTGCAAAGACATAAGGTTCATTTTTAATTGAGAAAATTTGACAGTTAGGGATAGCTTGATGTGCTGGCGTCTGTACGTATTAACAGAATTGTAATCATTAAAATCATCAGTACAATCTTGTAATTTCGTAACCAATGGGGAATTCTAACTTTAGGAAGTTGTATTGTTGATTCTGATGATAGTCACAAATACATAGTACGAGTAGTACTTGCTGCTGCCGTGAATCCTATTTTAATCGATATACAACCTGACATTGACCTGCAAATTGCAGAAAACGTAAGAATATTCAAATGTCGCGGGCTAGTCTGGTGTTTCCTCCCTTCCTTAAAATTTTTATGCACAAGCGTTTTTCGAATCTTTTATTTAATCCCTCAAATATCGTATTACGTCATAGTCAAAGAAAACGTCTCTCAAAACGACAGTAAATATAACCAGCATACCACATGCTCTTATACAGCAAACGGCTTCTAATAAGCAAACCTCTAATGAATTAACTTCACTTGTATGTATCTAAGTCCTGTAATTTTTAACTGATTCTTCTTTTTCAAGGTATAATAAATTACATACCTGCTCTGTAGTGAAAAACAGCAAAGTAAATACCAAATTAAAACCCATGCGTAGAAACATGTTCCAATATTCAAATAACCCACATCAGACCGAGCAAACTTTTTTATAACCATAAACTAAATGGATCATGGAACAAGATTTGATGCCATACATATTTGCGGCGGGTGATTCACATTTTACAAAACCAGTGTTGTGTTGACATATAGAAAAATATTTTTTTTATACTAATTAAAAAATACTAATTAATACGTATAAATAACTTGGGTATAGTACAAAAAAAATGTATTTAATTATTGTGACTGGATGTCTGAGAAATACAAGGTTTTTCTTTTTAAATGGTATTTAAATTAATTCTTTGAAAAACGAACTTCATTGTTTAATGTTTATTATAAAAGGAAAAAATACGAAATATGCGGTTTTATACAAATAAAGCGTTTTTTTCCGCACTCTACAGTAAGTAAATAAAAATCCAACAATATAGAATTGTTAAGAGACCGGTTACTTTTTTTTAATTATTTTATACACCCTGTTTTAATCGAAATGAATTAAAACAACTTTTGTTCAGTGTGGAACAAAAACTCTAGTTTTTTTTTGAAAAAAAAACCTAGCATCTTTTGTGTTCTTAAATTGAAAAATGAATAAGGACACATTATAAATTGTAGAGATAGTTATTAAACTGATTGGGTCATGAAGCCAACGTGAATAGGTCGGTGATTCAACGCTCAAGTGTCGTGCGACCGGTCAGGGACGTTTGCGTCGAACGAACGGATTTAGTTCACTTGTACTACCTACAGAGATCTGATATGCAATTTATTCAGCGTGCAGTGGGAGAAATGAAATGGTGTTTTTTTTGTTTTTCCTAATAATTTTTGGGTTCATTTTATTTTGTTATTGTTAAAATGACATTTATTAAAAAAAAATGGTTTTCTTATTTATTTATTACTAGCTTCTGCCCGCGACTTCGTCCGCGGAAAATTTCTAGTTTTAACATTAGAAGTAAGTCGAAAAAATACTTTTTTAAAACATAAAAAGAAATATAAAAGTTAAAATACAAAAGATAGGAATATGGTGTCGCGGACTTTTTTGTAGAAATTATTAAGGCGAACCGGGTTGCCATACATTGCTTTCATTTTTAAACAACTGTTTAGGCAGCGCATGCAAATAATTCTGTTTTCACAGGTATTTCTTTCCGACTTGCTAGACTAAAAAACTTTTTTACAAAAAATAAAACCGACTTCCAAAACAAACACTACAAAGTGAAAAATAATTTTGATTTCGGAAGTCGGTGTCTTCGGTTTTGTATTTTCATTTTTTGCCACCGACTTCCGAAATCAAAATTATTTTTCACTTTGTAGTGTTTGTTTTGGAAGTTGGTTTTATTTTTTGTAAAAAAGTTTTTATTTTTTACTTTTTAGTTGTGGTACCAACACAATACCCCCCCCCCCCCCATTTTAATACCACTACCTGGTATGAAAATTACAGTGACAGGAAGTTATTAGAACATCGTCCACATATATTAAGTAGGATTTTTTTTAGATTTTTGTTGATTTTTCAAAAACCGCTTATCCGATTTCGATAAAAATTTTATGGGACCATTTGGGAAGTATACCCTTTCCAACAAAAAAAGAATTTTTCAAATCGGTTGGCAAGCAACGGAGTTATGCGCGAACAAACATAAAAAAAAAAAAAATACAAACATCCGAAGTGAGAACCTCCTCCTTTTTGAAGTCGGTTAAAAATTGCGATAGCTCGGCTAATATGTATGATATAAATATAATTTATAGCCTATAGCACTCAGGAATAATGTAGCTTTCTATTGGTGAAAAAATTTTTGAAATCGGATCATTGGTTCCGGAGTTTACCCCCTACATACAAACTTACAAACTTACAAATTTTACCTCTTTATAATATTATATTATTATTATTAGTATACATAACATAAAACGACCAAGGCCAATTACAATTCTTCAATGGTATATTTTTATTTTTGTTCGCCTTCGAACTATTACGGATTTAGGGTACTACTTGGACTGCCTATGCAATTTATACAGTGGGCAGTGGGAGAATTTAAATTTATATTTTTGATATTTTCTGGATTTTTTAAATCGTTAACTTCTTTGTTTTAATTTTCGGACTGACACTTTTTTTGCTTTAAATGTTATAAGTACTTATACACTCGAGAGCAATGAATCCGGGTCACTTAAAGAATCCTAAAAATCTCGGAAACTAAAAATGCTAGGTTAATGCAATAAATTGTATTTAATAGACAATGTGGCCACGTAAATTGGAGTATTGAAGATTGGTCAAAAGTTATGTTCTCCGACGAATCAAAATTTATGCTCTACAAGCACGATGGAAGACACAGAGTGTATCGAAGACCAGGGGAAAGATTCAAGCAAGCATGCATCGAAGAAAAAGTAGCCTACGGTGGTGGGTCTGTACTTGTGTGGGCCGGAATTTCTTCTGAAAGTCGCACAGAGCTGGTGATCATAGAAAACGGCTCTTTAACTAGCGTAAGATATGTGGAAGAAATCCTCAATGATCACGTTGGTCCATTTATGGTCAATTTAGGTGAGGATGCTATATTAATGCATGACAATGCCCGACCTCATACAGGTAGGATTGTGAATGACTACCTTCAAGAGATGAACATTACTCGTATGGAGTGGCCAGCGCGCAGCCCGGATATCAACCCGATCGAGCATGCTTGGGACGAGCTAGGCAGATGCGTAAAACAACGAAACCCTCCCCCAATCACGCTTCGTGAGCTGAAAATTGCTCTCACAGAGGAATGGGAGAATATTCCCCAAAATCGTATAAGGAACTTGGTGTACAGCATGCCAAACCGCGTAAACGCAGTAATGGAAGCACGAGGAGGCAATACGAAGTATTAAAATTCAAGAAAATCGTAATAAAGTTCAAAAATTTCATGTTTCCTATTTTTGTTTTAAGGAGATATCAGCAGTTTTTTTCTTTAAGTAATTTTGTGTTAATAAAATGTATGGTGACTCATATTTTTTTTACTTTCATTTAAGGAGTATTACATTGTCTATTAAATACAATTTATTGCATTAACCTATCATTTTTAGTTTCCGAGATTTTTAACATTCTTTAAGTGACCCGGATTCATTGCTCTCGAGTGTATTATAAGGTGTTAAAAAATTAACTCTAAGAATTTAGTGGAAGCATTGTTCTCATCGTTACGAACAACTTTTACTATGGGATGAAATAATATGAGCTGTTCCATACATTTATGCACACGTAACTCAATAATATGTTTTTCGCGATTTCAGGATTCATCCCATAGAGTACAATGCTTCCACGAAATTCTTATAGTTATTTTTTTAACACCTTATATGTACTCGTATACCAGTATTACAGACCATTACAATGACTCATAATAAGACACGTTTCACCTTAAAGCTAGCGTTCGTTAAGCAACTCAAACTAATTATAAGCTTACATTTCACAAGACGCCCACTGACTGTGAACCTTTGCCATGTTGCATACGTAAGCGGGCGGGAGAGGAGTGATGGACTGTTGGCCCAGTGATAACGAGCCTAAATTACGAGTTGGAAGGTGGTCAGTCCGAACCTAGACAGTCGCTTCACTTTGTATGAATAATTTCATCTCTACTGCTCTCAAAACGTTGAAGGAAACTCATTCCATAGTTCAAATAAAGTGACACCCGCTTACTCGCACTGGGCCCGCCTGGTGGATTACAGGCCACTTCCTCGCGAAGAGAAATGGTCTCGCAGCCGACATCTGCGCCCAAGTCATATCCAAGCAAGAAACATCCGCGGGTTCCGCCGCGGATGTTTCTTGCGCTAAACAACAAGTGCCTTGAGCAGGGCCACTTCCCCGGAGCCTTTTTTTTTTAGAGGGTAGGATTTCATCTAATGACTTCTCCCTCTCTGGGTGAAGCGGAAGGGAGTGTCAGACTCTTACTGACTAAAACCCAACCACGTTCCTTCCTTAGGCCCTTCATGTTCCGGGGTAGCGGTAACCCTTTCGGACTATCCCGCTTACGCGGCAGCCTTGGCCCCCTTCATATGCTGATTTAATATTGTTAATTTAAATTTTCTAACACACAACACTTTCCCTACACGTTTTTGTATTTCGAAAGTGGAAATAATAAAACCTATACTGATAACTGAAAACGTTTCGCCTATCAAAATCGGTAGGTAGCTCTAATATAACTAATTTAACTAAGTATTATAGCAAACACCACTTAACATTATTACTGCGAATCTTGTGTTAAATCCATCATGAATAGGCATTTATAGATTAGAGGTTTTCTAGTAGGACCTTTCTAGTAAAATATAATACTTAATGGGAAGACAGGCTTGTGTTGAATTGTGCAGTCGCTGGCACATCAAGTTAACATAAACTGTCAAAAAATTCTCAATCGATTTTGAACTTAGCATTCAACGTTTTAAGGTTTAGCATCATTTGGAGAAATTTGACAGTTTGGTATAACTGTCAAATTATTTGCAAGGATGCAACTGGGTCGAACTAACCGAAATAACTCTGCCTAAATAAAAACCTTGAAGGCATATTTTGTATGGATGTAATGCCTATGTGAATCATCAAACTTGTAGATATTCTCACTATTTTTGCATTAAGTATAATTAAAAAAATAGAATAATAACCTATCTGAAATTTACGAAAATATTTTTGAGAGAAAATTATAAGGAAAGTAAAGTATGAATTACTAAGGTACTGACTACTGATATACTTATATATGATTAACAAAATAAATTAGTAGTAAACAACACAAGAAAAAAGAGAAAAGAAATAGGTACCTATCATCTGTAAAAAATATGTAAGTATAAAAATGTGTGTACTCGTAGTCTACCATTCAAGAGGTAAAACGCAAAACAAAGTCAATTATTGTTTCACTAAAATACCGTTCCAGTATACTTTTTAATACCGCGATACGCTTTTACTTACAAAACAATCGAATGGCCTAATTTATAAGAAAACCGTGCTACCAACTGCACCTACCTACTTACCTAATTTATGTGAAATCGCGCGCTTGCTATAATAGCGATCACCCAAGGTCATACTTAACGGTCATTCTTTTATACAAAGCATCGTAAAACCAACTATTTTCGATATAATCGAGTGAAAAACCGATTTTATTTTATCACATTACCGCGTTAATAGATAAATAGGTACCTACCTATCAATCGTGCGATAGTAACCGATAGCAGTGCCAACATAACGCAAACACACCTGCTTTAGTTATGTAATGTTGCTCCCACTGCGCGCGGTGCTGACAACTGTCTATTTTGTTTTGAATTTAGAATTTTGTATTAAAATGGCGGCTGGTTATCGGCAGGAAAATATTTTGCCAGTGCGTAGGTAGTGTTTCCTTTTTTTTGTGAGGATATTATTTATGTTTCACGCGTAAAATTAATAGGTACGCTTATATTTTTAAAACAATCATATAGGTATGGCTTTTTTCTTAAACATTTGCCATAGGTATTTATTTTGTGTAAAAATATTTTTTATTTTAGAATAACTAAAAATTCCTCCTCTCCATGTAAGAAATAAATTGTAGTTAATTTAGTTAGTTGGTAACAACTCATTATTAAATTATTGAATACAGCACAAAAACTTCATGAAGCAAAACGAAACAAAATAATTTAAATATATATAATGGTATACCTAGTGTTAAGTTAGGTATCAAGAATTAAAATGTTCTCCAAACATTAATTTTGACAGCAAAAGTCCTTCAAAACTTGTCGTTTGTTAACGAAAAATCTCGAAATACAAAGGTCGATGTTAAATTGCTATGAAAAAACTATAAAAAAAAACTAGCTAAACCTTTTTTTATAGAAAAACATTTGTAGAGAACCAACGATATTAAACGTTTAGAAAACCTGATTTTCTAGGTTTACTTATGGTTAGTCACTTAAATTTTTTGTCCTATTTGCAAATTATCCTTTTAGACCCTTATAAACTTACTTTCCTAGGGCAGAATTTTACTACCCCTATTTACAAAACATTATGCATATTCCTAACATGAATTTAATACTGTGTCTCAAATTATAAATCATTGATCATTGTAACTGTCACGGGTCCCAGAACACTCCCCATGCGTACCCCTATCCCTTGCTGAGAAATTCACGCCTACATAAAGAAAAAACGCGTACTTACAGACTCAAACGCTTCATACAGAACAATATCGTAGCCACGTACATAATATGTTTATCTACGGCCTTCAACTTGACTCGTCCGGCCAACAGGCGACCTCGCTTGCTTTCTGACTTTTAAATGTTTTGCCTTATCGAATTATCGTTATTGTGAGGTATCTTGAAGCTGCTTTATTTTATTTTCTTTTTTTGTGCAAGAAATAATAAGAGACCAAGTTTTCTAAATACAAATCTGAATTAAACAGTAGCACTTACTGCCGTACAACGTAATTCGACGAAAGTTTTTGTTGCATTTGTTGCGTTATTGCAACTGCAACACGTTCACTCTTTAACTACTAAATAATATTTCCAATTATAAGTTATTCGTGCGTGACGTCAGGCAGAGGCAATGGATTCATTAACATTTCAATGCCAAAGAAACTTGACAATTGGAATTTGAAACTACAAAAAAGGTTTTATGAAACACGTGTTACACGACTTCGTAATTAAAGATGTACGATATTCGGTACACAATTCAATTACTTGACCAAATTAGGCTCAGAATAAGCACTTTTAAACGTTAATATTAAGTAAAAAGACAGCCTCAAAAGTACCTTTCACCGAGTGTTTGAACGAGAAGTAAATTGCTGGAAGTTTGTATTTCACATGGTACAACTGCTAATTTAACACCTACAACATAATTACTAGGCTATACCAAGTTTTTAAAATAATCGAGTTATTTTTGATGTGATAAGACAAACCATTTAAAATCTATCTCTTTGTCTCCAGGTAAAGAGGTGCAGAAGCGATGGCGGTCGATCCGCGACTCTTACACAAAGACATACAGGCAAGGCAAGTGCGTGCTACCAGAACAGTGCCCCCCTGGCAGCAGGCGCTACCAGTACCACCAGCAGATGTCCTTTTTGCTGAAGGCTTTGCAGAACAAGTGAGTACACGTACTAACTTCATCATAAAATATTAGCTTAAACTCGGAAAGAAGTTCCCTGCAAAATGTATGAATCTCAATGTGAGACGTTCAAAAATGCCTTTTTTTTTAAGTTGGGAAATCATCCAATGTCTTCTGCCGCTCTGGGTGGAGCGGAAGGGAGTGTCAGACTCTTACTGACTAATACCCATCCATGTTCCTTCCTTAGCCCTAAATGTTCCGGGGTAGCGGTAACCCTTTCGGACAATCCCGCTTACCCGGCACACTCGATACAGTAAAATGTATGTATACTTACATGTAAAAGAGACCCTTATTTACATAGATAACCTTGGAACTAGCCTCATATCCATCTGGTTGGAATTTCTGATAGTTTATAATGGTCAAAAGCTATTTATTTTTCAAACACTCTTCTAATCACGAACCTCCTCATTCCAGGAAACCAAGGTACTCCCAAGACAAATACGAGTCTTTCTCAGAGATCTCGAACTCACCACAGCATCCGCCACCAGAGGACGTCATGCCAAAAATAAAGAGCGAAATCATGGACAAACCATTAGACCTCAAAACTAAACACGACGAAAAACCAGAGACACAGGACAAATGCAACCAGGCCACGTGCTTGGACAAACCTAACTCCCTCGAAATCAAAATTGATGCGAACTCCATTCTACCAGAAGACCATTTCGATGACGACAAACTATTCATGAATTCTCTAATACCGTTGTTCAAGAAAATGAATGACGACACGAGACTTCTATGTCGGATTGAAGTTTTGAAGATCATCAGATATGCTTTACAGGGTCACAAGTGTTTCGAAGCATTGAAAGTGGCCGAAAATTCGTTTGACAAGGATAGGATGACTGAAATCTTGGCGAAGGAGGAGGCTAATGTGTCGACCAGTACACAGAAGAGTCAGGAGTCGAAGTTAGCCATGACGACGCGGTCGGCTGATGGCAGTCGACCGGTTAGAAAACGAAGAGTAAGTTGTATTTTGTTTCTTTATGTTATAGGTTGAGGAATAATTGCCTCAGTAGATAAAAGATGTTACCTTACCGTGCTCTATGGTACATGTCTACGACAGAGTTTGCTATCATTGCTAATTTTAGTACCATAGTAACTTTATCTTACTTACACGAAATTGCACGGGCACCCATGCCTTTCAAACTAGAATTATTAATAATGGTGGTACACAACAATTACTCGCTAGCCTTTTCCCAAGCAGTTACCACTTTAAGCTAAAAATAGTTATTTGTTATGCAAGGCTGGAAAGTTGATTTTTGGCGCGAGTACTTCTATTGAAACCTGAGTAAGCGAAGGATTCTAGGGTTGAACCATGAGCGAAGCGAGTGGTTCAAATATAGAATCCTGTTAGCGTAACGAAGGTTTCAAAGGTACGAGACGCAGAAAAGCTTTGCTGCCGAGCGCAACACACAATTTTTCACCTCACTACAGCGAGGAAACTGCTAGGTGCAAGAAAACAGGTGTTATATGTTGAGTTTTATTTTGTTCGAGCGTCTCAGATACATTGACTCATGTGAAGAAAATAACAGATACTTGGCAATGTATCTTATGAGTTACATAGAATATCTCCAAAATTAAATACCCTGTATTTTGTTCTATATCCTACTTGTCCTCTAAGGAGAATTAAAGAAAAAAACTAATTTAATACAAATAACTAACTAATTTAATTTAATACATATTTATTTTTGCCAAGCAAAGGATTAAATAACATATTATATTAGTATTTATTTTATTTAAAAAATTTAACTTATATTACACAATTGGGTATTTGACAGGGTAGTATTTTTATGGCATATTCAAATGTGACGTCACAGATTTTTTTAATCAAATGGAATACTTATTAACATTAATTCCAATTTTACAATTATATCCTCGCAAAATATTTAATTTCTGTACTGTGATGGAAGTTTTTAAGGTGAGCGGTATTATTTAATATTTTATTTTAGACCGTGTCATGCATTTTCAGTGGACTGGCAGTATAGAAAATGATTAAATAGAAAGGTTCGGATTTTAAAAACTCTTTCCACGCTAGAGAGCAAAAATCGATTTTCGGCTCAGATTTCGAATGACAAACAGACTCTTTCCGAGCCTGTGAGGTGAAAAGGAAATTGTTTTTATAATGGTTAAAACAGCACCAAGACGTTCTTTATTGTATTGTAAACTTTAGGCACAAAATTGCAATGCCATATATGCGTTTGCAATTTCACGGGCACCTATACCCTTTCAACTACCCTGCAAATGGAATAATGCAACTATTTGGCGCCAGTTTAGTACTGACTGGCTTTTGCTTGCCTGGATGTCGGAAATTTTCCCACGGGAACGTGCTACCGGAATTAAAAAAATCTAAATATCCTATGTGTTAATCCAGGGTATAAACTATCTGTGTTCCAAATATCATCCAGATCCGTTTAGTAGTTGTTGCGTGAAAGAGTAACAAACATTCGTCTTTACAATTTTTCATCTTTGTAATATTAGTTGGATTTAACTGCTACTGCTGTTTCTCTGCTTTGATTTTCTATGACCAAAAGGTATTTATTTTGTGTTTATCTCTTTTCCAGGCACGATCACCGTCTCCTCTGCCGGCGCCACCGAAAAAGAGAGGTCCAGGGCGTCCTAGAAAGGTACAAATTACAAAATAATACTCTGTATCTTATTCAATCGTCATTTTATTCATTTTCAACTTTGAAACGGTTCCAAGAGTCCAAGACTGTGTGACTGTTCCTAAATTACCCCAGGCTGATAAAATTTTCGTTTTTCCTAACTTCGTTAATATTAGTGTTTAGGTCGGTTCCCCCTAAGGGGGAAGAGCCGCGCCCCGCCTTCCGCGCGTCTCTGTAGGGCTCGTCCCGGACTGGTCACCCTCCCACCGACATAGAGATTAAATGAATTCCAAATGTGAAGAAGTCCAATGCCTTGCTACATTAAAAGAGCAAGGAAAGGGTTGAAATTGAAAGGAATTGTAAATAGGACTTAGGAATTCATAGTAGTGAAAATTGGAAGTGGTTTTAGAAGATGAACAAAATAACAGGGGAATTCAAAGTATATTATTACATAACTTAGCGAGTAACCCTTACACTAGTGTAACGGGTATTTTGACGGACATTACTCACATGATACCTCGCATGTGCAAGGCGCGTGTTCGTATAAGTTTGACTCAATTATTGGCCTGGTATAAAAGATACACTATTCAAGAATTACTGGATAAAAGAGTTGAGAATCTAGGCTCAAGAGTCATTATAATTATAATAGAGTTTTAGATAAAACTCTCCTAATGGTCCAATATTGTTGATCTGAGGTGAAGGTGAAGTTAATAGAGAAGATAATTGAAACTCAGTAATGATTGTTATAGTAGAGTCTTGGGATAAAAGATCTAGTAATATTCAAGAATTACTAGTTACTAGAGTAGAGAATCAAGTTTCGAGAATAATCATTATTAATTACATGAGCTGTGGATCAACACACGGTCTTGTCTGTGAGGAGGGTAAAGGAATCGTTGCGCTTGCGCTTTAACTCATTATTTGTAACTACGTTAATTTATTTAATTACGACGTACCCACTTCAGTGAGATCGGGAACCGTTTTACAACGTTTGTCTCATTCTACGTGTTCTGCTAGACCTGACGCTTAGAGCCTCTAACGACCCTAATACGATTCTAAAAGAACACGTTCCCTAAGCATAAAGTAAATGTCTTACTCAATCCTAAGGCAGAGTGCTGCGAAGCCCAACCGCAATTGAGGAAGACAAGTATTGTGTTAGTTCTAAATGCAGACTACTGTGAATTTACCCCGTGAAATTACCCTTACGGCGGTTTAGCCTCCTTCACTACTATAATAATACAAATCCAGCACAAGCACACCGTAGACTCAGTCTCTAGCAAAATGCATTACGATCGTACTTGGTGAACGCCGAAGTGGTATTTCGTCTCTTCACATTTCCTTACTCTTCCCCATTTAGAAGATGCGGTGCGGCTAGTAGCGGCTTTGCATCAAAGTAACGTGTCTCGCTAAATAGTGGCGATTTAGAAATAGTCCTACTGAACGGACGGGTTTGTTTTAACGAGACACGGTCCCTAGCGTCTTTACAACGTCTACCAATTCAGTTTGGGGTACTTGGTGAAGCCTACCCCCACTCCCTGGAAATGTGCGTCAACAAGCCTCACGCAAAGCATTCTGTGGCAAGACCTTTTTGGAAGCAGATATTATTAGTAACGTTTGGTTGATTCATGTATTTACAGATTGGCTTTATAGCCTAGTACTTATGATATATACGGTTCTGCCTTCCAGGTCTGGAGGGTTAGTTAAAGTCAATAGTCAGGAGCAGTAGTGCTCAGTGTCAAGTATAGGGGAAGGCCTTCCCCGTCTCCCTAGAACCAAACGTAACTGACAATTATCTGTCAAGGTACGGATTAGGAGATGGGCAGATAATATAACCCTATCCTATCAGCCTAACATAATTATTATAGTAAAAGACTCACCCAGTCGCACCAACACGCACACACACACACACATATATATACTACGTTAAGCATTAGATTGGTCTAATCTGGGCTTTTACTCAAGTATATCTAACTTAATAATCAATACTCGCTGTCTTGCGACAGCCCACTAGGACGTAGCCTCTTGGTATACACCAAGCTTCCTATCCTAACTACTCTGGACCAGGACGTCCGAATCTTGTAGCGTCTCAAAACCGACTGCCCGCCTGATTGCATCAGTCTCCTAAATTCCTCCAAAACACCACGCTTATCGCATGTTCCCACACTTTCGCAGGGTAGGTTTTATGGTCGTCTTTGTACAATTCATCTGTTGTTCCAAGGGTGTGTTTGGGTATTGACTGGGCCCAAGTTATGGTAACCAGATGTGATACTAGGTATTGTAAGTGGCGTTTAGAAATTGGATGTTTCACTCGTTTCTTAAGAATTTGCTGAATTATTGCTTTCGACCCGTCGGCCGGCATTGTTCTAAGTTTGCCTGTCATTAAATAGAGAATTTATGCGCGTCTTAGTGGCCCGAACCATGTGCTGGTTTTAAAATAAATATAATATTTTGTTATTAAATAGGAATACGTGACAGACAGTCACAACTGCGAATATCGCACAGTTAACAATCTGTTTATTAGAAGGTTTTTTTATCGAAGCAAGCAAGTACGTATTTACATAATTATAATAATTAGAATCATCAAGACAATTCTCTAAATTCATATTACCCTATGAAAGAACAATTTCATGACATTAGAGGATATTTTTAATTTAGAGCGTAGTTTTGTTCATACATACTTACTACGGCCGCGAATCATATTTCGATCTACATAAATCCTGACACTGACTTGCACAAATAACGTAAGAAAATTTGAATACCTTTTTTTGTTTTGAGGGTGGGAAATCATCAAATTACATTCCCCCCCTCCCCCCTCCCGGTCTAGGTAGCGGAAAGGAGTGTCAGCTCTTACTGACTAAAACCCATCCATGTTCCATCCTTAGCTCTTTATGTTCCGGGAAAGCTGTAACTCTTTCGGACAATCCCGCTGAAATTTAAGTAGAACGAAAATAAACATAATTTTACTTTAGCAATGATGAAATATCAGAAGCAAAATAATTATTTAAATATAATAAACGAACACGCAATTTAAACTGTTCCTTTCACTTCCAGGTTCGACCTCCCCCCTCAGATTCAGACGATGAACAAATCTCCAAGAAGCGTTTACCTAAACTGAAGGTCTGTGAAGCTCCATGCGATGAGGATTCCTTCAGTCATGCTACAAGCGTGGCCCAGTTGTCTACACCACTTTTTATGAAGGTAGGTCCACCTCATCATCAGCCTTGTCCTAACTTTAATTGGGTCAGATTCCAGACTAGCCGGATGTAGCTACCAGTATTTTATATGTAGCGATTGCCTAACTGTCTTCCACAACCCACTCATTAGGCTAACACCAGTTGGGACCTCTAAAAATAATAATTAAAATACAAATTGACTAATTAAAATAATTATTAAACCCCGCAATAATTTAAAATAATGTAAACTTATATCAACAAATACTTAAATACTTTAATAAAATTTTATCCCATTTAAACCAGCACACACAATCTATCTAGTCATGTAAATCTATGTTTGTTTTAATAATAAATTTAAGTAATGTGCTATATATAGTAGTTGCTATGTGTAGTAGTTCCTATATAGTTAGTATTAGAAGTAAACCCTCAGTGCTCTTCCTCCTCTCTCCTACATTCCATGCTGTGCCCGACAGGGTCCAAAATTGTGACTTACTACAACCCACCAACCAATATAAACTTATGTACATTTTGGAACGCAATAAAGAAATTGAGTATTGAGTATTGGGTCCACTACGGAAAGTGGCACAAGTAAAGAAAACTGCAAAACCATGTCGAAACTAACCTTTGTTTCATTTCATCACAAAATCATCAGTCAGTAGTATACATCATAATCAGCCTATAATGTTCCCACTGCTGGGAATGAGGCCTCTTCTTTAAGAGAGGGAGCTCTTTGGTTCTAGGACATGCCTGTTTCCTCAATGTTTTCCTTCGCTGTTTTGAGAGCAGTGATGATGAAATTAAACACACAAAGAAAAGCGCCTGCTTGGTTTCAAACTCACGACCTATAACTCGTAAGTCGAGGCCGATACGACTAGGCCACACTGTTTGCGCACACGCATGTGATAAAAAAACTACTTTTTTGTAGGATACAACTCTAATGAATATGATTAAGTCCTCCTAAAATTAATGTAACTATTTCTTGCTTTCAGATATATAACTTGGAGAGGTCCAAAATCGCCCCAGCACTACCAACATCCCCGCAAGGCTTACAGGTTTCGATCAAAACGGAACCGATAGACACGGAACCACAACCAAGCTAAACTATCACCGTACCTGTCACTATTGTAGAAGTAACATGATAAAACGTGATGACATCTGTCAAAACGGCCAATCAGAACGCAGCGTTATTCTGTACGACAGTTCTCGGCCTATGAGAGACGGTTGTCGGGATGGATTTTCTGTAGGTTGGAACAGCCAATCAGAATGCAGCATTATGTTCCTTCAAATGGCCCGCGTTCCCGTTTTTGGCGTTCGTTTCAAAGCAAAAGTTTGCTTATCACTCCATTTCTTTGTTATTCCGTGGCGTTTATAACCAAGAGTGGATTTTATCGAGGAATGTCACGATAAGACAAAAAATATAGGTTATGGTGGACAATAATATTATGTTTCGGTCGATGTGTTTAGTTATAATGTTTATAATTTTGATTATCAAGTAGAATGTGAGCTATACATATGTATAAATGTTGTAGGTATGTTGGTTTATACGTTGATGTTAAACGTGTATAATATATAATACTATTTGGTGTTAAGCAAGGATCAAGGAATGTTTTAAAACGATCCGTGAATTTAAACCTAAGATATATACAAAATACCGTCGTTATTTAGAAAATTCATACGGTTTCTAACCGTGAAATCCGGCTACACGTAAGTCCAACGGTCTAATTTATCTCTATGTAAAGAAATAGCATTTAACCCCAAATTATTTGGGTTATGGGCAGTACGTTTAGGATGTTCTTATTTATCTTAACTTCTACAATTGTAACACAATCGCTTTATGTATGTTGAGCAACTGTTGCAATATGTTATATATATTTTTTTTTAATACAGATATTGATTTCATTTTAATTTCCAAACAGGTCTATCTCTCACATGGGGAGAGCAACATGCTTACGTTTCGTAATTGTACCAGAACTAAATGCATAAATCTATAATGCCTCCTTCAAAGTTTGGCAGCTTGACGTCTTAACATGCCTTAGAAACCGTCAATTAAAAAAAAATGTGACATAATATCCTAGCTTTTCCAATGACGAGTAAAGTTGACATGAAGCTCGGTCTCTGTTGTATATCTACTCCGTGGTCTGCACAGGATTTTGAAGGTAATGACAATTGAATCAACATCTGTATGTTGTAAGTTGAGTGTGGTGAATGAAATGTGATATAGTTTTAGTTTTGCCATGTAATTATTATGTTTAAGTTTTATTTTTAAATAGATTTATATTTCCTTGTGAGTTTTTTTTTAGCAGAAAATCACTAAAGTGATGCTGAATCATTTGCTCAGATTCTGTGTGATTCTTGAGGACTATTTCACTGATAAATAAAAAGTGCATTAATTTTCTGCTTGTCACACTAAAGAAAATGAGCGTTGTAATATTAAAAATAATAATATATTTAAATTTATAATTTTACGCACATTTACGCGGCGTAGACCGATCAAAAATTCCGATCTCATAATACGCGAATTTGATAGACGTGGATTTTAAAACGTGGACATTTTCATCAGGTAAATAAATTGTCTATGAAAGATCGAAGCGGCCATTTTGTTTTTCACTAAACTTCCGCGGGAATATTGTATGAATTTTGGTCTCTTTTTAAAACCACGCCTTCATAATTATTTTTTTACGAAAACGCGTAAATATTAACAAAAAAATAAACACTTTAGTTTAATCGAAGAGCATTTTCTAGTTGTTAATTTATGATAAGCGTTAGTAAATCTGAATTGTATGTCTAAATATTTCTGTGTATAGTTATGACAATGGAGTCTAAGGCCCGTATTACAGAACGTCACTCAATACCCAAGCATAGTTTAAAACTAGTTTTAACCAATCAAATGGCTTTAATCGACACTCAAGCAATGCTTGAGTATTGAGTGAGTTTCTGTAATACGGGCATAAGATACCAAGATACAAGTTGTAATACGGATATTAAAATTGTGCATGCAATGGTGGATGTTGGCCAATGTTTAACAGACTGTATGCTAAATCTTCGTGTCACTGGATTGAACCTAGTTGACCTAAAACTTCTCTATTTACACGTGGTTACATACTATTTACTAATACTTAAAAATTAAATTTTTGGTTTAACCCATTAGATGTTCGCCTATTAGAAGCCGTTTACTTATAAGAGCTCAACGATTTATACGGTTATATTTATTGGCGTTTCGAGAGAAATTTTCTTATGAACCTACGACATTTGAGGAGTTAATTAAGTACTGTTTTATTTAAATCAAAATCGACCAAGAATTATGGTCATTGATACAGAATAGCCGTTGAATACTGGTGAGTGGTGACCATAGACCATTTTATGCATGATAAATTATTATATATGTGTCGAACACAATACAATGTTAAAAATAAATAATATAATGTGTTGTGTTATGTCTGTACATTCCTTTAGTTAGGAATTTTGTAGATTTACGAGGAAACTAGCACGGATTGTATACCGCTGAAATAAAAAATAATATTTTATAGAATTTGGTTTTATTTTGACATCTTTACGTTACGTTATTTTTTTTTCTTTTTAACCCTCATGGCTTTATCATCGTGTGCCGATAGGCCTTTTCCCAGCAATGTTGTGGTTGGCTCCCAGTTTTAAATAAAATTGTCTACAATATTCTGGATAATTTTATTCGGTATGACAAAAATATTAAAATGAAACTTTAATTACTTACATCGTCTCAAACTTTTTCGTCTGTGTGTTGCATGTCGCGTCGAAAGGCGCTCGTCAGAGCTACCAAGGCCAATATTATGGCGGCGCCTATAGTGTCAAATGTCTTTAATGTGAAAAAAAGTTTCACTTTTACCGTGGTTTCATAAAACCACACAATCCTTTTTTATTTATACAAATTATTACCTTAATAAAAAAATATCGGTGTCCTAATAGAGAACGATTACGCGACCATCGCGTGATATTCAGATATGTATTAGACCTATTCGAATGTTCCTTTGATCACGGGGCCGCGTGAACTTGCGATGCATAGTCGCAAATTCGCGTTCTATTAGGACATCACCTGTCTAGTGAAAAGGTTCTCTGCCTGTTCGCCGAAAATTGTTTGCCAAATTTTCACTTGCCAACCAACGTTTCGCAGAATTTTATTCCGCCGAATAATCATTTGCCAACTTATCATATAATTTTGTTTTATTTCCCAACCTCACAATTACCAACTGTACGTTTGGTCTGCTTTTCATAATGACACTTTTTAAAATGCCAACTTTCATTTAGCAGAATTTTTTGCAATTAGTTATTGTAATTATTATTTTTTTTACTTTATCTTTAATATGACCTAACCTAACTGTTTCCTTTTACAAAAGCGATTCGCTTCTGGCACATCGCCGGCCGCTGCCGCGGCACGCTCGCTTCGCTCGCTCGGCTCGTGCGTTGTTTGTCATACTCTAACCTAACCTAACCTAACAACCTTAGACTTCTATTGTAATAGTTGTGTGGCCTAGTGAAATGGTTGACAAATGATAAATGTCCCAAACGTTTTGTGTCATTATAATAATCGGCTTAACAATAATTCTACCAAATGAAACGTTGTCATACAAAAATTTACTAATCGTTAGTTGTCAAAGTGAAACATCGGGGAAGCGTTGGTTGGCAAGTGAAGATTTGGCAAACAATTTTCTGCGAAAAGGCAGGACACCAACTTAATTCGAATGCAATATATCCTCTTCCGGCACAGTAACAAAAATTTCACTGAATTTCACTTTCAGGCCCTCTCTCAAAGGGGTACAACACATCGGACCCACCAAACAAGGATTGGGGTTTGTAGAAAACGGCATTGCACATAATCGGAGCAGAGTCCAGATTTTGTTATCTGTGGAATATTTCACACACGCAACGTCTCCTTTTCTGGACATACGGAGGTAAAATTTCCGTGGATTGCCGGTGTAAACACCTGAAAAAAATAAAAATACGACATTAAATAGGATATTTCTGGCATGCGTATATGAGTGCGCGGGGTATACTTAGTCTGAGGCGCGACCAGTCAGTCTCATTGCGACTTAGGTGAACTGAGCTGTCATTGTAACTGATGTTAAGGATTGACACCATTGACAGTTTCCTTCACGCTCACCTGAGTTTAGTTTTTTAGATTAGATTTGACGGTTAGATTTTTATAGAACAAATCGGCAGATATATGAATGTAAACGAAGCAAAAAGAGTATTTATGGATCTTAGCAGGTGGCGTTCTATAGTCTCTGACCAACCCCATGGGACGAACGCGTGAATTTAAATACGTTATGATATTACAGAATAGGAATTCTTAGCAATTACATGAAATGCTGGTCCTATGACCAGCCATTACAAAAAAAAAAACAAAAAAAAAGCAACAAAATTTTATTAGTAGGTAATAACAATTTGCTTTCTATTTTGAATATCGAATGTAAGTATTATTCGACTTTGGTTGCTGACTTTTTGACTCTCCAACTTCTACATTACCTGACGCTGAAATCTCATGCACTAAGGAAAAATAGTTTTGGTCTATCAGCTGATATAAAATTACTTTTTAAACTAACGCTACCGCCGGTACTATAATGGTTTACCGGCCAAAGATCGTCCTACCTGTGGCCCAATCAGAAACCTCATTAGTGAGAACGCTGCCGATCATCGGCTGCCCGTCATTGTACTCAATGCCAGCTTTCAACCAATGCTTATCGTCCAAATAAATCATAAGTCCTGCTTGATCGTATAGCTTCGTGAATTCTGCTTCTACGCATACCTGAAAATCACAAAGCAGAATTGGCTCATAATGAAGTTATAGTACTTAAATAATGAGCGTTGGCAGGCCAGTATGTCACATGGCAACAGCGGTAAAACCTTAAAAACAGTGACAATATTGGCGTGGGTGGTGTATGCTAAATCTATTAAAAAAGGCATCTCCTGTTCAACACTTTAAAACAAAATATTTAAAAAAAAACTCACTGTAAACGTAAAATCTTCTTTGATTTCGACTCCGTACACATGGCCCGAGTTGTGATGAAAATTATACCAAGTCCCCTCCCAGTAATCTGTTTTTTCCTCTGTTATTACTTCAAGGACGTTGGCAGCTTTGCAATTCCATTTTTTAGGCTCATTTACCCATTTGAAGTCAGTGAGCCGGATTTTATCAAACTTACTTGAGTCCATTGTTTATTTCAAAACCACAAAACTCTAACTCTATAAGTCGTGGAATAAAGTGTTGTGCACTCGGAGTACCTTTATATTCAAGTGCTCATTTTATCATATCTACTGATTAAATCAGCACTAGAATATAATCGTACTCAAGGTAGAGAAAACACTTTATTTCAATGTTTTCGTATTATTTACTTTTGTTTACTATAAAACTTGTCTAGTGTGCAAAGTTTGTTGTGCGTAATAAACAATATTGTAGTGTCAGCGATTATTACGTAATCAAGATAATAATATACTTAAAACATCTTATAATTACAGCGTTTTATTACTTAAAATATTTACACGGTTATTTAAAAATTTCTAACGACAAAATACTTTGAAATCTGAAATAAAAATTTTATTTTTGAGAAAAAACTTATTTTTCGTAGTAGCAACTCAAACCGGCCTTTTTATTCATCATCAGTTTGAAAGAAGCAGCAACATCGTTCATTTAAGATGGCGTCATTTCCGGGGACGGCTGCGCTGCGTGATGGCTCCGCGCGGTTTATGAAGAAATTACGGTTTATTTTTGTGTTTAGATAGCCAAAGTGAATTGCTTAAACAGTAGGATATAGTTCAAGAAACTAGTGATATCGAAATGGGAAAGCCAGGTAAGATTTTTATATACATTAATAGTTCACAATCGAATTTCGGCACATGCGTGGTCGCCGCATGTGGTATTTCATAAACCTAGCTATCTGAGGACATAAACTAATGTTCTTTTATAGGAGCATATAAAATGCTTCAATTATTGTTTACCATGATAAATTAATGCTTCATCCCAGTTCCACGATGCCTCCACATTTAACATAATAATTTTAGGTTAGTTTGTTTGACCAACCTTGAATTTTCTATCAAATTATGTGAAGTTAACCCTTCCTAGTATTACTTATCCATGAAATTCGTAAGGTGCCATAGTTTTTTTTACCATTTATTTTATAATTTTTACATCAAAATGTACAATTCCCATACCACCACGCCGAAAGCATGCGATCACTTTAAACTTTCCGGTGTGGTAAATGTATGTAAAACCATGCTAAAGCAGCCTCGAACGGACTTTTACGCATCTTTTATTTTCAATCCCACCATCCACAGTAGTTTTGTTGTCATGAATTACCGAAGAATTCTCAAAATTTTTCACTTCTAGATTGAATAAGTATGGACAAACATTATGACCACGTGGTGTTGGTACTTTGACTGTAACGCATTCCAAATACCTTGGTCAGCGGGTCGTCTTGGGTTTTGGCTTAATTTTCCAGCTCAAGCCAAGCATTGATCATAAATAGGCCCTGTCTTTTTGACCCATTTTAGGTTATTAATCATTCCTGTATTATTGTTGTGCTGGCAGCATAGTTAAAGGTACCTGTTGATAGGTAGAAGTACCTCTTCAAACAGTGACCAGACATTGGTAGAGGCAGTTGGGCTTCTTCAGGCCAACTGGCCTAAGGCTATATAAATTCACACGCTAGGAAGAGTTTAACATCTTCAAGAAATATCTGACAGACATGTGTTACTATTATAATGCCAAGATAGAAGGCAGTTTATTAGTTTGGTACCTATCGCTTCACTAATTCGGTAATCATTATTACTGAAAATAAAACAGATCCCTTTCAAAGAAACATGGTGATTTTAGATACATTATTTCACAGCTGCTTATGTTGTTAGAAAATCACATTACCAGTAAATTGTATCAAATGAAAGCAAAACCGCTGTCCTGTTTCTTTTTCTATTCGAAATCTACCTCATTTCAGTCTCGCAATCTAAGATTGAGGTTAGTAAATGTAGCATGTTAGCGACAGACTTATAATTCAATCCATGTTAGAGACAGACTCAACATCCTAAGAAATGTATATTAAGTGTCAGGGGTTGGACTTTACAACTCATTCAAAGAATTCTAGACTTTTTCAAACAAACTAGCTTCCCTTTTTTTATTGTGAAATAATGGGCTAGCACTTGACCTTGATCATGCCTCATGGAAAGTTATGATGGAGCGGGCAACCCCAGGTGCCTTAGTAAAGACAATAATTTAAACAGCCTGGGGCAGGCTTGGCAAACCTCAACACATCTAAGTGCCATTTTTTCGCAATACATTTTGAATGGGGCCATGCCGTGCACGTGCCTAAATTATGTTGTTACATGCCATTGGTTCGCCATCCCTGGCCTGGGGTTATTCAGAAACTGAATCTTGTGGTGCTGTTTTACAACATTTTACATGTTCACTTTCTCCCAACAGAATTTAATGGCGGTCGCGGGGGCGGTGGTGGCCGCGGAGGCGGCGGTTTCGGCGGTCGCGGAAGAGGAGGATTCGGTGGTGGCGGCCGCGGCGGGGGTGGAAGCCGAGGTGGCTTCGGAGGCCGTGGAGGCGGCGGCGCCAGAGGGGGCGGAGGCTTCGGAGGACGCGGTGGAGGTGGTAAGATCCTTTTGTTTTTAGAAGAATAGAATGAATGATGTGTGTGTAAGTAAGTGTATGTGTGTGTATAGGACATTGATATATAAAATATGGATGTATTTACAAAACATCTCACTTTAATAGCAGAGTTTTGTATTGACTATTGTAGAAAAACTGTCTGTTTCTGAAACATAACTACAGTGCCTTGAAAGTCATTTTACCTTCTGTTTAGACACCACTGAATTAATGGTACAAATAATCTTGCCAAGGTAAAGTTAATGAGTAGTGATTTCAAGGTTCATTGATCCAATAATAATAAGTTAAAAATAAACATTGATTTAAAGTTGCTTCCTTCTTGGTAACTTAATCTATTATGACTTCCTGACTATTAAAAAAAACCCATGAGATGAAAACCAATTGAGAAACCTAAATGATGATCGTGGTCCCTCTAATCTAGACCTATTCATGAAGACTATGTCCACATACCCACTTCTGATATCAACCACAGATAAAACAAAAAAAAAACATTTTTTCTATTTTGTACTAAAACCTTTTCTGTTGTCACAGGTCGAGGCCGCGGTGGCCCAGGGGGTGGTAGAGGCAGAGGGGGAGGGGGTGGATTCAAGGGGGGCAAGCAAGTTATTATTGAACCTCACAGGTATGTTATGGTAATTTTGTTTTTGGGGTTATTTTGATCTAAGTTAGTGTTGATTGATTAACATTCTGGGTCCAAAACTTAGTTTATATTTTTAATTGAACATTGAGGGTCCAAAACTTAAACAATTTTTATGCTGAAATGAGAAATGTCAGGCATGTTATTTCGACATCGATTTTAGCACATTTTTGTCAGTGTTGCAATGATAAAGCTTTGAAACTTCTCTTAAGTTTCCAAGTGTAAAATGAAAGCAGTTATCTAATTTTCCATGATTTATAGGTATTGTTAACTTTTTACACCGCCTACAACATCAAATTTCAACAGATACTGAGTATCTATACATTCTGGTTACTAAACAGTTGGCCAGTTGGTCAGTCAGAAGTTCATCTTTCTGACTGACCGACTCCTTGACAATTCAGAAGTGCCTGTAATTGGTTTATTTGAAATAAATGCTTTGAGTTTGACTGAGTAATCAGCAAATACTGCTATTAAAACCATGAAGTTGCTTATCAAAACTTTATAGGTCAAACTGATTGTTAGTTTCATGTGTTTTTACTACATGAAATTGTTACTTCTCACGATAAGTGCAATGTAGGCGACGAATTTCAACCAATTACGTTCAAATGATGTTTCCTAATATAACTTTCGTTCTTCTGAAAGCGAATGCTTGAAGCCAAAATATATTTCTGAACTTACTCTTCTTACCCTATCAAACCCTTAGCTCTTTACCCTTTCTAACTATGTATTACTGTCTTTTGTCATAGACACCCTGGAGTATTTATCGCGAGAGGTAAAGAAGACGCCCTGGTCACAAAGAATTTGGTGCCAGGATCAGAAGTCTATGGAGAAAAGAGGATATCTGTTGAGGTTTGTATTCATTTCTTCTTTTACAACAATGTGACTATTTTTTAATTGTGTAATTTAAAAAAAAATAAGACTAAAGAGGCTTGCCCTGCAGTGGGATAAAACAAGCTAACTATTAAATTAGCCAAAAAAAAACATCTAACACTACATTAACAACTAAATATACAATAACTACGAAATTATTAGATTCATGTAAATATCAATATTTTAAAATGATGATCGTGGTCCCTCTAATCTAGACCTATTCATGAAGACTATGTCCACATACCCACTTCTGATTCACTGCCTCTTATTACCCTTACCCCTTCTTACCCTAACCCTTACTAAACAACGTTACTCTTTTCGCAGACTGACGGAGAAAAGGTTGAATACAGAGTATGGAACCCGTTCAGATCAAAATTAGCAGCTGCAATTATGGGAGGTGTTGATGCTATACACATGCCTCCAGGGTCCAGAGTTTTATATCTTGGTGCTGCTAGCGGCACCACAGTCAGTCATGTCTCTGATGTTGTGGGACCGGTATGTTCAATCTTTATTTGCTAGATAAGGAATCTATGACAGAATATGGCATGTATAGGTTTGTTGTGAAAAGGCTATGTAAAACTTTGACAGCAAAAGTTTTATAGTGTCATATTTGCTTCGGAATTATTGTATACAGTTGATATTTCAACTGTAGTGCAAAAAGTTGTTTCTCTGACCTCTCAGTAAAACCTGCATGGTCCTAGTCAAAGACAGGCAAAGTAAAATATGAAACAATTAATTGTATGTTTTTCTATAATATAGAACACAAACTGCATATACATCTTGCAATAGTATTATTAGTATGAGTAGGAATCTTTATAATAATCTTTTTGTATTATGTAGGAACTCAGTTAAAATACTCACCTGTATACTTAATTCCAAAAATATTAAATGATGATCGTGGTCCCTCTAATCTAGACCTATTCATGAAGACTATGTCCACATACCCACTTCTGATATCAACTACGAACAATTTAAAGAAATCTCTTGATTACTACATTGTATTAACATTTGTTCCAACATTGTTTGTTTTGCAGGAAGGTCTGGTATATGCTGTGGAGTTCTCACATCGGTCGGGCAGAGACTTAATAAATGTTGCGAAGAAGAGGACAAATATTATTCCTATTATTGAAGATGCTAGACATCCACTTAAATATAGGTAAATATATTATGATTTATAATTTTTTTGTAATGTAGGAATAATTTTATATGAAATTATGAGGCTGAGAAGTGCAGTTAGGGCAATTAGTTTTTTATCAAATTGACTCCCTACGTCAATTTGTCGGGTTATAGCCCTTAGTATCAGACTGTATGCGGAACACGGAGGATAGTCTATCAATGGACTGCGATGTGCTGAGTTGATTGATATCATACAAAATTCAAAGAATTCGTTGTAATTTGAATACACATACATACCATTTAAGTTGGTAAACAATTATTTCCCTGACTTCCTCTAAGACATAACTTGAAAACAACACAGTATCAGGCGGTTGTTAATTCAAATCGAGCTTTGAAAAAGTCCTAACACTCATGCAATGTCTTATTTTAACCTTTTGAATGCCATTGTCAAATATAAGTCGCAAGCAAGCGCGTGCCCTGTACGCCAACGACACAAATATGTGACAATAGTAACAACACTATAACACGAAATAAACAAAGTATTAAAATTAATAAAATATTTAATGACATGAAACAAATTAAGACCATGGATATTGGGAAATTCATGATAACAAGAAGATATAAATCTGTAGCTTGGCGTGGAGGGCACGCGCGTGCTTTTATGCTCTGGCGTTCAAAATATTAAAGCTCAATGTGTAATATTTACAACTAGGTATACCTACTGTATGTATGCATGTATCAGCCTCTTAACTTATTTACGTTTACAATGATGATCTCAACGAGCTAAATCTTTCATGTTGATTATATTTGAACTCTCTCTCTGACTGTCCCAAACATTACCTATCTCTCTCTAACTACCGAACAATCTGCTTTATACTCTATCTCTTTCTCGCAGAATGCTGGTCGGCATGGTCGACTGTATATTCGCTGATGTAGCTCAACCTGATCAGGCTAGGATAGTCAGCCTGAATGCACAACACTTCCTGAAGAATGGCGGACATTTTGTTATTTCTATCAAGGTGAGTTTTACATATTTAATTTGGTTAAAGCAAGATTGACTTTACAAAAAAAACTAGAATATTTTTTGATATGATGAGATATTGGACAGTATTTTTATTCAACTGGCTAATGCTTTTATTTATCTGGTAAATAGTGTAGATACTAGATACTGCCAATCTGAAGAATGAAACATGGCTTCAGTCTTTGTTAGATGATTCCATATAATTAGATATTTTCAAAGTTATTTTTAGCTTTTTCTAATGATGATAAAAACATTCTAAATCACACATGTTGATAAGATTGAACTCTCTCACTGACTCCTCCAACACAACTGCAATTTTAGTCTTTAACCATTCCATAATCTTAACTCCATATAATGGTTTTCTAGGCCTCCTGCATAGACTCGACAGCGCAGCCCGAAGCCGTATTTGCAGCTGAAGTGAAGAAACTACAAGCTGATAAACTTAAACCACAAGAACAGCTGACTTTGGAGCCCTATGAACGAGACCACGCGGTCGTAGTAGGCATATTTAGGGCGCCGCCTTCTAAAAAAGGATAGAATAAGTAAATAAGTTGACGCAATTTTTAATTTCGTGATTTTCTTGTTACTTTGGTTTTTTGAAACCAGTGCAACTTAGTATCTTTTGCATCTAGTGTTGGAATGCCGAGGTTCACTTAGGTCTTTTAATTTGGATGGAATAATCAATTAGGAAACGTGTAAGCAAATTGAATAATTTGTTTTTTTCAACTGTCAATTTATTTGGTTAAATTGTGTAATATTGCCATAATGGAATGTCAATGCTAGATGCTAGAAAGGTACTGACAAAAATATTTTTAACTATTTTAAACATTTTGTAAGAGAACGCTGCTTGAAGCCGACGTACCTCATTCCCTAAACACAAGTTATATTTTGTATGATAATTGATAAGTTCTGATTATCAAAGTATTAGTTTATAAGTTTATACATACGAAAATTGTATGTTATTTAGGTAAGTGATGTATGAAATATATGATGGTGCGAATGTTTTTTTTTTTTTTTTTACCCTTTATAAGCCCGAGATTGGCCACACACAGTAGATAGGTAAGTTAAAAGGAGAAGGCTTTTGCGCTACCCTGGGTCACAAACTGTGCATGAGAATAGCTTGCAGCAGGAATAGGTACATATAGTGAAAACGGTTTTGTGGGGCATAGTTGATAAGATAAACTAAGACTTTTTGTAAACTTTACTTTAACCCTTTAACCGCCCCAGTCGGATTAATAGTGTGCGTTCGCGCAGCGGAATGTTGTTGAATTTAAAGATTTTAATTATGCAGATATTTAGTGTATGACGTCGTATAATTGTGTATGGTAAAAAAAATTTGTGCACGCAGCCATTGTGGAGAAATTCACCAAAAACTGATTCCGCTGGGCGAACGTTGTCCTGGCGGAACTTTTTTTAATCCATAGACTTTAGAAGAAAAGAGATGTGTCCAAAAATTAGTGTGTAATTGTGTATGTATGAATAAAATTAGTGCATGCATAAACTTCGGAGAAATTCAAGTTTCCGCTACGCGAACGTTTGGCCATTAGCTAGTTTTCATATAAAGCGCTTACATAGAGAGCTGTAGATTTTTATATCCGTTGTTTTGAATTTGTTTAAAAAACAGATTTAGAAAAAATCGTAGGGCTTAAAAGATAAAAATATAAACGTAAAATACGCTTATTAGGTCTTAGTTCTTAAAGTATGCACTTTGGGGTCTAGATTTCACGCTTTTTTGTAGCTATCCGAACTTGGTCGGGTTATGTAGGTTTTCGATGCTTCGTCAGTATTATAATTGTTTTTCTTTAATTACTGAATTTAATGACATGAAATTTTGCATGTGAATAGTTGAATGAATACACTAATTATTGGCATACATTTTACCATGCAATTCCTTTAGAACGTCGTGATATTTGACTGCTTTGTAAACAGTGATCTATTCATGGTAAATTGTCCTATAACTCTTTAATTACTAACGGAACATCATTGATACTTGGCAACATGTTGCAGACACTTACAAGGTTTGTATAAACGTGAAAATCTAGACCCCAAAGTGCATACTTTAAGAACTAAGACCTAATAAGCGTATTTTACGTTTATATTTTTATCTTTTAAGCCCTACGATTTTTTCTAAATCTGTTTTTTAAACAAATTCAAAACAACGGATATAAAAATCTACAGCTCTCTATGTAAGCGCTTTATATGAAAACTAGCTAATGGCCAAACGTTCGCGTAGCGGAAACTTGAATTTCTCCGAAGTTTATGCATGCACTAATTTTATTCATACATACACAATTACACACTAATTTTTGGACACATCTCTTTTCTTCTAAAGTCTATGGATTAAAAAAAGTTCCGCCAGGACAACGTTCGCCCAGCGGAATCAGTTTTTGGTGAATTTCTCCACAATGGCTGCGTGCACAAATTTTTTTTACCATACACAATTATACGACGTCATACACTAAATATCTGCATAATTAAAATCTTTAAATTCAACAACATTCCGCTGCGCGAACGCACACGATCGACGGACAAAAGACGAAGCGGGAGGGAGGGTGATGCGCTGCGTTGTCGGAGCTCCGCTGCGACGACGGACAGTGATCCAATGCTAGAGGAGGAAGCTGAGACAGCTGCGGTGGCGTGCATAACCTCTTGCGTTGCGGTGTCGCAGCGTCAACGCAACGCACTAATGGGGCCTCACTCATAATGGTGTACCTAAGTAAAAAGCGTTTTTAGGGATGAACGATATCCGGAGTATCCATATTTTTATTCGATACAATATCGATACTTACTCATTGACGGCATTTGAATAAATAAAATAACCGTAATTAATATTTCATGTTTTTATAACAATACAAGTATTAAGTGGTCTAGAAAATAGGCCCAGTAATTCTGGAGTCAAAAATAATTTTATTAAAAAAAATCGGTACTGAGATGTAAAGAACCGATACAGTAAAATGGGGTGAATCGGAACAAAACTATAAATGATTCCTCCAACCAGCCCGCGAAATTCAAAGGAGAAACCCATTTCTGGGCCTAGCCGTTACACGAATCAAATATGTGCCAAAAAAATCTACTATTCTTCCTAATTAACCCATTTAAATCTTAGCCTCAATTACAATGGCCAAGTGTAAAAAAAGGACATTTCTATTTTTTTGTTTTAAACAACCTTTGTAAACCGTTAAAGCACTTATTTCATTATACGTCACTTAATTTGCAAACACTGGCATTAGAGCGTACCCTACGAATGTAATCGATTTAGCGGATATCGATCATTACAAATTATTATTGAATAATACTCCATTATTTTAGTACAATTGCTTTTTAAATATTGAAATAAATGTAAAATAAAAAATTCAGGAATAGAATTATTTTTTAACGTAAGCACGATTAAAAAAACAATAAAGGAAATAAATAATCGAAAAAATTGATTGCAACGCGGATTGCACATGGATTGCACTAGTAAACGGCAAATGTCATTGTCAACGTCTGTCAATTGTTATCGTTATAATTAGTGTCATTCGCTTTCGTATCTTTGCGCAAGTGAATGTGTTTTTCGAATTCTCGAGATTTATTACAATATTATTAAACCTCTGCTGACTACTCGAATACTGGAATCCGAAATTGATTGCCTTCTGACTGACCCTCGCTTGAATATTGGACACCGTAGCCTGCCATTCCTGCTGACATTTGCTGGAAAACCGGATCTGAGCTTGTGCATTAATTGTGGAATAGCAACGGATCGCTGCAACACAATAGTAAGGCGAAGATTGGAAGATGAAGTGATTCTTTCAATTGTACAGGAATCGGTCGCGCCTCAATCGGTTAGTATGCGATAATTATATAACGTAACATTTTTGTAATCATGTAACATCACCAATATGCACAGAACCTGCACTGTTAATAACGGCCTATTCCTTCTCTCAGAGAAGAGTCCTGTTACCATGCAGTGGGTATGTAATAAAGCCGCTTATGTTTACCTAAATGTGTCACTTAGATGCTTATTGCTAAATGCTAGTGCTAGAACTACTATTCAAATGATAAATGTTTGCTTCAGGTAAATGAAAATGACTTTATCGTCAAGTTTGCTGGAATCATGCCAATGCTGTATCTCTTGATGGAAATATACCAGCAGAGAGTGAACAGACATCTATAGGACACCGGCGAGTGTGTATTCACTGTGGACATTCTCTTCGTTCATTCGGCATCAGGGTAGTCAGTTACCTCCTGCACAATTCCTAGATAGGTACTGTATTATTATATTATGATAATCCTAACGAAGAAGGTGATTAATAAAACCCTATCTCAATAATAAGGTTTTTTATTTAAATAAACCTATTGTTGCAATCTCAGTTTACTGTAATTTGAGATAGCATCAAATCCCCAGGTAGTAAATACAATGTTTAAAAATGCAACCCATTAGTGATGACATCACTACTGGGTTGCATCTTTAAGCAAACCTCAGCTAAAAATTATGTTTGCTAGATAAGTCTAGCAAACATAATTTTTAGCTGAGGTTTTCAGTAATATTAATCTGAATTCACCGCTTTTTATGTAAGTAGGTACCTAAACCTCATCATGATAGGTTGCAAACGCTACAGCTCGGCGCATGTGCGTGCCATATTTACGTAGAAAACAGCCTTAAAAAAGATATTTTTTAATTTAACTATCGCGGTGGCTGACCGATTGCTGTGCAGCATGTAGCGGGTTCGATTCCCGCACGGAATCAATATTTGTATTGACTACATGTAGTTGTTCCGGGTCTGGGTGTTTGTGTATGTGAGTTTAAATGTTTGTAAACACACCCACGACACAGGAGAAATTCCTCGCGTAGGGTAGTTAAAAAATAAAAAAAATAACCTAACATGTAAACATTGTCTGATTTTACCAATTTGGCCATTGCTGAGAGACGTGAAAATTGGGCTCGTGAAATCTTCCTAGGTGCTCTAATTTATGGCAAAATTCCAGCTCTGTAACGCCAGGCCCAAGTTTCTATGGAGTTTGGGTTTCTCCTTTTCTTAAGTTTTTTGCAATTTGCAGGCCAGTGTTAGGTTGTATGTTGATGAACATTTGATTCGCGGCTGTAAGACGTATGTAGTTACAGAATTATAATCATCAAAATCATTAATACAACCCTCCGAGCTCATAAAGGTTCCGGAATGACTTTGACAGGTCAAATGACTTTTTACTGTAAAAAGTCATTTTTACACCTTTATGAGCTCGGATGGTTGTATTAATGATTTTGATGATTATAATTCTGTAACTACATACGTCTTACAGCCGCGAATCAAATGTTCATCAACATACAACCTATCACTGGCCTGCAAATTGCAAAAAACTTAAGAAAATTTGAATTTCGCGGGCTACCCTGGAACATCAACCTTAACGTTGAAATAACGGGTGATTTTTTAAGAGGTATAGGATTTGATTTTCAAAAAAAACAAAAAAATTGAAAAATTTGATGAAATCTTTATTGGAATCGATAGAACGATCAATATAATTTTATGTTTGAAGATGATTTCATGCAAATGCTGGCCGCGGCTCCGGTTTAGATGGCCCATTCGCAAGGCCCAATTTCGGCACACTCTCTCCAACATATCAGCCGGTATATCACGAATAAATGCTTCAATATTGGCTCCCAGTGCGTCAATCGTTGCTGGTTTATCCCTGTAGACATGAGCCCACAAGAAATAGTCCAAAGGCGTTAGATATACAATGTACTCTGTGCGTTAGATCACACGATCTAGGCGGCCAATTGACGGGCCCAAAACGTGAGATAAACTGTTCACCGAAGGCGGCTCTCAATTGGGCCATTGTTTCGCTTGCCGTGTGGCATGTGGCACCGTCTTGTTGAAACCACATGTCAGGCAAAAAAAAAAAAAAGGCGTGTCCAATTCTTCCATTTTGGGCAAAAAAAAATCGCCAATCATCACACGGTAGCGCTCGCCATTCACAGTAACGTTTCGGCCATTGTCGTCTTTGAAAAAGTACGGCCCGATGATGCCACCGGCCCACAGAACAGTTAAAGAGGTTAGAAGGGCCTTGTGGGCGGGACAGGCGCGCCACACATTTGCGCGGGCGCTCCAAACCCAACCGAAATTAGAATCACCGGTCAACAGTCACGCTCTTATTGTGAAAGCGTTCAATTCTCCGCGGAAAAAAAGAATTATGCCGTCTTGCCCAATTAAAACGTGTCGGAAAAGAAGTCAGGAGTGTAATGTGGCCCGAGGAGGGATTTCATTTCACCGGTAACTCCAAAAACCTTAAAATACGAGTGATATTTGTAATTATTACAAAAGTATTATGTAGTTTGTAGACAAAAACGATAAAATCGCATTCAGATGCAAAATTATACATTGCTTGCATTACATTGGTACGATCTTGCACGACGTGAGCGGTCGCGCAATGTATTGCGTTCACTGCGAACGTCGCGTGCGTCGATCCAAAGCTTCAATTCTGGGAAATCTATGCGCGTCGATAGTGTTGTTCCAAATTGTAAACAATGTCGATATTAAGATGTGTATACGAATGATTATTGTCAGTAATATAACAATGAAAATAACTTTGTTTATATTAACACCAATTATTTTATAATGTGGATTATTAATTTAGTTTCTTAGTTGGTTTTTCGTCTAAAATCAAATTTACGATGCAAACACTTTTTTTTTTAATTTTACAAAAGATCCAGCTACAAGAAAACTGTGGTTTGAAGCAACTGGTAGAATTTAATGGATACGTACTAAATGTAGCACAATGTATGTTTGCAACATTTTGCAGAAAATGATTATGTAACGCGGGTGAAACCGGCGGGCACAGCTATTATTAATAAATTAACATGCCACAATTAATAAATACTTTTTCACGGAGTAGTTCACAATAAATTAATTAGATTATAGTATGTAATTCGACTTAGCATTCGATAAGGACGTGAAATTTAAAATTTCTTTATAGTTTTTTTGCATATCGTAGCGTTGTTTTACGTTTTATGTTATTCAAAATTCTCTTTTTCTTTCTTTCATTATTATGACGTAAAACAGAGCTGCAACTAGCATAAAACTAAAGAAAATTAAAATTTCGCGGCAGTATCGGATGTTCCCCCTTAATTTGACTTTGATTTAAGTTTATTTATATGTAATTAGGAAGTTATTCGTACCGTATCTGCAACTTGAAAAAATGCAAAACTTTAATTAACTAAACTACAGTAATTTTATCGATATGATTAATCGACCTTTTGGTAGCCGTAACATATATGAGAAATAAATTGCTTTTACACGTGTGTGAGTGTACGTCCAGAGCAGTATTTGCGTTAGTGTGACAACCAATAGTAAACACGCGATCTAAGTGCGTGTGGTTTATTTGTGTGTAATGCGCGTACGTATTATCTCTTGCTTGTAGTTGAGAGACAAGAGTGGGAGACATGCGGCGACACGCGTTCTAATACAAATCAGGAACTACTTCCATTCTAACTTCTTTATCTGTTCTGTGCACCGGCCCATAATCCACACCAAACAGTACATTTTTCGGGATGCAGTGGTAGCTCTTGCAATGCTTCTGGCTGGTCTTCACTGGTCGTAACACTGGCGGATACAGCCGCAATATTTTCTTCGGTCCTCACTCTACGTATGCGTGTTCGTGGTTTAATGTCCAATAATGTAAACTGGGTTCGAAATTTAGTCACAAGCTTCCGAATAGCTGCCTCAGTAGGCCGACCAATCAGCACCTGACCCGTGCCGTACGGCGCGTATATGTTCCACGCGCGCCTCAAAGAGATGTCAGCATATGAAGGGGCCCCTCAGGGCCAAGCCTGCCGGGTAAGCGGGATTGTCCGAAAGGGTTACCGCTACCCCGGAACATAAAGGGCTACGGAAGGAACATGGATGGGTTTTAGTCAGTAAGAGTCTGACACTCCCTTCCGCTCCACCCAGAGCGGGAGCAGTCATTGGATGATTTCCCAGCCTTAAAAGTAGGCCGACCAAACTGCCCATAAATTGGAAGAAGTGCGCGATGCACTCTCTTAACCGAGCATGCATTTTGATAGTAAAATTCAATAATTTGCAAGCGTTGTTCGTTCGTAAGTCGATTCATGGTTAAATTATAGACCAAACTGAACAAGTTTGACAATGACACAAGACACGATTCACGCGTGATCTGTCAAAAACAGTGTTGCCTAAAAGATACCAGTAAAAAAATCACCCTTTAATACAGTTAGTTGCCAACAAGGACACTTAATCGTTCAATATAATCCAGTTAACATACCTATA
Source organism: Hyppa rectilinea (assembly GCA_951799385.1). Taxonomy (NCBI): domain Eukaryota; kingdom Metazoa; phylum Arthropoda; class Insecta; order Lepidoptera; family Noctuidae; genus Hyppa; species Hyppa rectilinea. Next base: position 10,838,076 of record OX637325.1, on the reverse strand, counting down.
AGAGCCCTTTATGGCCACAAACTGTATTATTTCAGTGTTAAAATCCCTTTTAAAGTTTCGTCTCGATTCACCCCTGCATCCCTATTCACCCCATTTTACGGTACTAAAAGTACTCAGTATCGAAGAAAAAGTAACGAGTATTTGTATTTCCTCGTATCGTTTCACATCCCTAAGCGTTTCTAGGTGGCCGCACCTTAGCGCGCATAGTCATATCCTTACCCAATTTAGAGACCCCATTCACATCATATTGTGCTACCTAAGGGTAAATAAAAACACAGGCATATGAAAACCATCTATTTATTATATAACGTCAATCTCCGTCGGTCTCGTCCTCCGCCGCACTCGCTTCGCTCTCAAACTTATCGTCTCCCCACGACGCGCCGCTGTCGGAGTGGTAGGCTTCAGCTTCCATTTCTTCGTCTGATGACGAGTCTGAAACAGGCAGAAATATTAGAAACTACCCAACGTATTAACCTTTTGAGCGTCACGGTCGGATATAGCCGACAAATGAAAACGTGCCCAAGACGCCACAGTCGGCTAAAGCTTGTAAGAAAACGACATTTTTACGTACAAAATAAATATACTAGAATTTGTGACTTGGCGTAGGAGAGAGAGAGACATGCTTCTGTGTTAACCTTATGAGCGCCACGGTCGGATATACCCGACATTAGGAAACGTGCCCAATACGCCACAGTCGGCTAAATCCGACAAGAAAACTATATGTTTTGTGGCTTGGCGTTGGAGAGGACGTCGATGCGTTTACGCTCTGGCGTTCAAAAGGTTTAATATTTTTTATAGTTAAAAATAACTACCAGATAATGGAAAACGTCTGATTGGTAGTGCGGGCAACTTTGCTAACATGCAATCTCTTATAATCGACTGCGGTATAGCAGACGCAGATATAAGAAGACAGTATATCGCATTACGCGAAGAGGCTCAGAACAAGCATTTAGATGTCAATATATAATCTATATATATAAAAGAAAGACGGGTTTGTTCCCTTCGTTATAACTCGAGATCTGCTGGACCAATTTTCATGGTTTTTGTTTCGTTGGATTTGTCTCCGCCCTGAATAGCAGAATACATTTTAATTTTTTTTTTTTTTTCGATCAGCTGCTGATTTCCCTCCTATATGGTAGGTAGGGTAGGGTAGGTAGGTAGGTAGGGTAGGTAGGTAGGTAGGTAGGGTAGGTAGGTAGGTAGGTAGGGTAGGTAGGTAGGGTAGGTAGGGTGGGTAGGTAGGGTAGGTAGGTAGGTAGGGTGGGTAGGGTAGGGTAGGTAGGGTAGGGTGGGTAGGTAGGGTAGGTAGGTAGGGTGGGTAGGTAGGGTAGGTGCGTAGGGTAGGTAGGTAGGTAGGGTAGGTAGCTGGTGTAGGTAGGGTGGGTAGGTAGGTAGGTAGGGTAGGTAGCTAGGTAGGTAGGCAGGTAGGTAGGTAGGTATCACAGTTAAGACAGGACAACGTCTGTCGGGTCAGCTAGTATTAGTATAAATGCGAGTTTGAATGGATATGTTGGTTACTTTATCACGCCAGAACGACTGAATATACCTGGACATATCTCTAATCTATCTCTGTGCCAAATTTCATGGCAATAATAAATAACACATAGGCTACTTTTTATTCCAGAAAAATGAACGGTTCCCGTGTGATAATTTCCTATATGCAGCCGGGCGAAGCCGCTGACAAAAGCAAAGTACTATAGTTATAAAACTCACCATTATAATTAAGCACTGGTTCCTGTTCGTCGAGCGCGATGTCGGCGGCACTCCTCTGGGATATCGTGAGGTCCAGGCGCCCTTTGAGGTTTAGTAGCTGGCAGAGGTGCGACCGTCTGAAGGGAAAGAAAGAAAAATATATTATTGTACAGACGCCAGCACATCAAGCTATCCCTAACTGTCAAATTTTCTCAATTAAAAATGAACCTTATGTCTTTGCAATAAAGTTGAAATACTATCAAAGAAATTTGACAGATTGTGGTAACTTGATGTGCTGGCCTCTGTACATGAAATTGAATTCATTGGTAATATTTAAGGGGTCATTGTATTCATCATACTTTGGCAACACACCTGAAATCGAGAAAAAAAAAATTGTTCCATGCATTATGCTCACTAACTCGTCAAAATGTAGGGAACAGCTGATTTCTTTTTTCGCGATTTAGTAGAAGTTGTCCATAATGCTGAGTTCAATGATCCCTTGAAATATGAATGCCCATGACTTCAAATTCACCCTGAATACTAATAATAAAGCTGAAGAGTATCGTTTCCTGGTTTGTTAGAACACGCTAATTTTTGAAAGTAGCAGTCATATAAAAAAAAAATATTTGATAGCCTAACTCTTGAGGAAGGCTATAGGCTAAGGAAACGAGTAAAAAGTAAAAAAAAAAAACATATTTTTTTTAAGCGAAAACAGCGCCGTCTGGCGATGCGATGCGACGCATTGAGTCGGGGGTCGGATTTGACGCGGCTAAAAGCTTGTTAAATATATAGGAGACCACCGCGCAGGCTTCCTTAACTAACGTAAAAAAGAATCATGTAATTCGGCCTAGTAATCATGGAGACATCGGAGTACATGCAATACATGAAAGAAAATAACCTAATATCCTCTTTACCGACTATTTTTAGTAAGTTAAAAAAAATAAAGAATAATATTAAACGTACCTGTGTGTGAATATGGCTAGCAGCTGTGTGAGGTGGTCTGAGGACCGCGAGCCCATCGTGGCCAGCAGCAGTGCCGAGTGACAGCGTACTACTGCCGACAGCCACGTGCACACTGACGCGCATCTATAAAGGAAAAGGTACTGTTAGAATAGTTGAAGATATGAGTGGTTGAAGGTGATATGTCGCATTTTCAGATATTCGTTGTTCTATGCATGAATTCTGGTATTATGTGCATCAGGGATGTTATGAATATGAATTTTCGGATACGGATATAGAAATGATTATTATACCGGATACGGATATGAAATTATTTCGGATAATTTCGGTTACGGATATAAGATTTTTAAGGAATTTGAAAAGTAAAATACAAATAGCAAATAAAATAGTTTTTTTTTTTTTTTAAATCTAATTTTTTTTTTTTTTTTTACAGGATCATTTATAATTCTATATTGGTTTTATAGTGAAGGCATCTGTGTCTGAACTAGATAAAAATATCTGTATCTCAGACATCAGCGCTCTTCCTTATTATGACCATTACTATACTAGCGTGAATTAGACATGTTGGTATATCATTACACAGAAAACAGGACTGAAATAAAATTTTATAACATAAAAAAATCAAATGGGTATGTGGAGTGTTAACCTCTCGGTGAGTAGTGTGTGAGTTAAACAAATAGCAAATAAACCGCGCAACTTGCCTGTTGCTTTATAAATTTTAGTTACGAGAGGTTGTATCGAGTCTACCACTGATATTCTTAAAACCTTTTGCCGATACAATTAATATAATATTCAGTTCCGTTCTCCAGTTACAGTCATCCCTATAAAATACTTAAAAAATATTGTTTTAGTTTACATTTGACATTTTTATGTGTAATACATTTGTTTAGTTCTGAGGGTAGACCGTTAATAAGTCTCGGTATAATGTAACCGGTAGTTCGCTCGCCATACGTATTGTTGGCGCAATGTGTACGAAGCCTATTCTCAGAAACTGGTTACGGAGCTCCCTAACATCCCTGGTTAAATGCCTTCACCCAGAAATCTACTTACTGGCTGGTCTTCCGCGTGGCCATGTCAGCGAGCTGCTCCAACAGTTGCGGCACGTAGTCGGCCGGTAAGTTGCTCACAGTGCGAAGCGCGACCAGTGGATCATCCTTCTGAAGAACTGTGAGGATTATGCTGGAAACGAATGGGAAAAACATTAAAATAAGCCTATAATGTTCTCATTGTTGGGACACAGGCGTCCTCTCTGTGTGGGAGAGTGGGCTGTAGAAAACAAAGAATAATGCGGGCCCAGTGCGGGTTGGTGGACGTCACATGTCTTCGAACATAGAAAAATAGAAAATTCGAAAATTAAGATCCATACCCAACGACCATACAACCCATAGACGCCTAAATAGATCTGATATAGGTCAACACTCAATAATTTCGATTCAGTTTCGACCACTTCTGTGAGCCGTAAACACTTCCGCGTAAGTCCATAAAAATTGGTGAAAATAAATGATTATAATGGCCCCTTGCGCAATACGTTGGTGTGGTTACAAAAGCCAAACTTCTATTTACCCAGAAAGATGGCAAAACATTTCATCGGTAAGTAAATAGTTACATAATCTTAATTAGAATTATTTTCTGATATTATTTATCGGAGTTCATCTTATACTGGTCATAGTTGCAGGTGAAAAAAGGTGCAACGACTCTCGTTGATGTCTTTTATGTTTGCGTCCCTTTCTTCTGAATGTAATTTTTTAGCTATCTCTTTTCTTCTATTTTTTGGTAAACATAACTAGTGATACACCAAATCCTATGACACAAATTATCGATAGCGTAAAAACCTATACCTACTATTTATACGAAATTTGATGATCTTTTGAATCATTACAATAGAGACATTAAATTAATTGTGAAACGATAATTGATTTTAGGTACCCACAAGATCCTGATATAAAAAATAAATGGATTATTGCAACCAAACGGGAGAACTGAAAAGTCAAGTCTTACAAAGTCTGCTCAGCACAAACACACTGTTCGGAGGATTTATAAAAAGTTAATACATTTCGAAAATGATTAGTATAATGGTCAAAGTTAAATCATTTATTCTAATAGGCACTTTTGAACGTCAAAATGTACACATAAATTGATTTGATTCTAGTCGCCCCTTCCAAAAGGTAGTTTCGTATGGAGAAGAATGGGCAAGAAACTCCACGTTACTCTTTTAAAACGTAATGTTGTTTTTAAATAAATACGAAATTTGGTTATTTTGTTTTAATTTTTTACATTTCATGTTATCATTAAGTACATGTTAAAATAATATTAAGAAATAGGAAGGTAAAAAACCAATTAAATAAAAGTATTAAAGGTAAGGTACTTATACAAAAATATCGATACCTTTGTGTTTTATTTAAACCGGTCCCATCTCTAGTGAGGCGTAATGACCTTGGTAGGGCCAATCAGAACGCAGTACCCCGCTTCCTTATACCTCAGCTAGTTGACAGAATTGTTTTGGTGCGTTAAATCAAGCATTAGGCGTCTATGGGCTGTATGGTCGTTGTCCATACCTTAATTATAGAAATTTACTGTAATTGCAAAATAAAACGGATTGCTTGAAACAATTAGTTTTGATTCTTCATTGCATCATAATGATGACAAACTTCAATAAATATGGTCAAGCAATCTTGTAGTTTTAAAATGCTGATCTATCAATAGATCTCTTTTTATCTACTTTCCTATCGCAGGTATGCGGGAAGAAGCTTTCTTCTTGTCTGTTTTTGTATATACGAGGGCGGGTCAATAAGTCCGTGACTTTTGGAATAAAACACAGATTTTTTGATAAATAAATCATTTTATTTTTCAACGTAGTCTCCCTTGAGCTCTATACACTTTGTCCAACGCTTCTCCAATTTTTTTATCCCTTCCAAAAAATATGATTTGTCGAGGTCCTCAAAATAGGCCTTTGTTTGCGAGATGACTTCATCATTGGAGTCAAATCTTTTTCCACCAAGCCATTTCTTCAGGTTTGGGAACAAGAAGTAGTCACTCGGAGCCAAATCTGGAGAATAGGGCGGATGAGGGAGCAATTCATAGCCCAATTCATGGATTTTTGCCATGGCAACTGCACATGTGTGCACCCTTGCATTGTCTTGGTGGAAAAGAACTTTTTTCTTGGCCAAATGAGGTCGGTTTTTTTTCAAATCGTCATTGAATCGGTCCAATAAGTTGGCATAATATTCCCCATTGATTGTTCTTCCCTTTTGAAGGTAGTCAAAGTGGATTATCCCGCGTGCATCCCAAAAAACAGTCGCCATAACTTTATTGGCTGACAAACCCACCTTGGCCTTCTTTGGCGCCGATTCACCCTTAGAAACCCACTGTTTTGACTGTTGTTTGGTCTCTGGTGTGTTGTGATGGATCCATGTTTCGTCCACGGTTACAAAACGGCGCAAAAACTCCTCCATATTGCGATTAAACAACGCCAAACCTTCCTGTGAAGTTGTTACACGATTGCGTTTGTGGTCGACTGTGAGCAAACGCGGCACCCATCTTGCGGAAAGCTTTCTCATGCCCAAGTGATCATTCAAAATTGAAACCACTGAGCCATGCGAGATCCCTACGGTTTCCACAATCTCTTGCACTTTCAATCTTCGGTCGGCCAACACCATATCGTGAATTTTTTCGATTGTTTCGGGTGAAGAGACCTCAACTGGGCGTCCAGGACGTTCGGCATCTTCAGTGCTTGTACGGCCACAACGAAATTCAGTAAACCACTTTTTTACCATTGAAATCGATGGTGCAGAGTCCCCATAGTATTTATCAAGCTTGACGACACGGTTGGCGCAGTGGTTGAGCGATTGACTGCTGCGCACTATGTCGCGGGTTCGATTCCTGCACGGAACAAATATTTGTACGACCTGCAAGTATTTGTTACGAGTCTGGGTGTTTTTCTATCTATAATATGTATCTATTTACAAAACAAAATGTATATAAGTAGTTTATCAGCCATCTCGTTACCATAACACAAGCATTAGGTTGCTTAGCTTGGGACGATACGGCGTTGTGTAAAATGTCCAAGTATATTATTATTATTATTATTATTATTAGCTTTGGTCTCGGTAATGGTTTTTTTTCGCAAAAAATTATGCTTAATAAGCACACGAAATTCACTTTTTTCCATTTTTTCCTCAAATTACTGGGTAGTCTGATAAAGATAGCTGTCAAACACAAACTAACTGACGCAGCAAGTTCAAATTTTGACAGGAGTCAACTGACAGATGCCTGTTGACAGGAGTAGTGTTGCTTTTTCAGTAAAGAGGTCAGAACTTCAAAAAGTCACGGACTTATTGACCCGCCCTCGTACATAAATTATCATTCCCCTGCCTTATCCTAATTTATACTTCTCTATTAGTCGTATTCTACGACTACTTGCTCCCTAACGTGTTAAAAAATTAACTCTAAGAATTCCGTGGGAGTATTGTATTGTTATGCACACGTAACTCAATAAAATGTATGGAGCAGCTCAATTTTTTTTCACGATTTCAGGGTTCATCACATCGAAAAAGTTGTTCGTAACGATGAGTACAATGCTCCTACGAAATTCTTAGAGTTATTTGTTTAACACATAAATGGTTAAATAAAATAAATAAATGAATAGATTTTGGTGATATCATAAAGATCAGCAGATCATGAACTCAAACTCAAAGTATTTATTTCAAATAAACTAATTACAGGCACTTTTGAATTGTCAAGGTGTCGGTCAGTCAGAGAGATGAAGCTAGTTGCCCATACCAAAGCAGTAGGTACCTATGGAGAAGAACGGGCAAGAAACTCCATGGACACTCTTTTAAACAAAATATGGTTACAAAATATTGGTTACATGCTCACCCTTTGTCCTTGGAGTGTAATCCCTGCATCAACAACTTGGTCAGATTCTGACTGACGGCTGACTTGCCGCGACCCTTCACATCCAGCGCAAGATTAGCTAGCCGAGCTTCCATGGGTACTTCTACCTGTTAACAATTAAAATATATATAACAGTCGCACGGATCGATCAGGTTAAGCTACGCTAGCCAAGGTTTGTCCGTAGATGGGTGACCATCTTTACATATCGAGATTCCACCGTGTCTTGGCAAGCACGTTGTAGAATTTTTATGGAACAGATCTTGATACTTGAGTACTATTGAAAAACATTAAACTTGAATCTATACTAATATTATAAAGCTGAAGAATTTGTTTGTTTGAACGCGCTAATCTCTGGAACTATTGGTCCGAATTGAAAAATTATTTTTGTGTTGGATAGTCCATTTATCGAGGAAGGCTATAGGCTATGTAACATCACGCCACGACCAAAAGGAGCCGAGCAGCGAGTGAAACCGCGCGGCAGCAGCTAGTTTAGTATAAGATCCGTGGGAGAACCAAGGCAACCGACATAGCCTGAAGAGTTGCTCTTAACTAGTGTTGCAGCAGAACTCAGTTTCCGCTTCCGCACCGGTCAACAGTCACGCTCTTATTGTGAAAGCGTTCAATTCTCCGCGGAAAAAAAGAATTATGCCGTCTTGCCCAATTAAAACGTGTCGGAAAAGAAGTCAGGAGTGTAATGTGGCCCGAGGAGGGATTTCATTTCACCGGTAACTCCAAAAACCTTAAAATACGAGTGATATTTGTAATTATTACAAAAGTATTATGTAGTTTGTAGACAAAAACGATAAAATCGCATTCAGATGCAAAATTATACATTGCTTGCATTACATTGGTACGATCTTGCACGACGTGAGCGGTCGCGCAATGTATTGCGTTCACTGCGAACGTCGCGTGCGTCGATCCAAAGCTTCAATTCTGGGAAATCTATGCGCGTCGATAGTGTTGTACCAAATTGTAAACAATGTCGATATTAAGATGTGTATACGAATGATTAATGTCAGTAATATAACAATGAAAATAAATTTGTTTATATTAACACCAATTATTGTATAATGTGGATTATTAATCTAGTTTCTTAGTTGGTTTTTCGTCTAAAATCAAATTTACGATGCAAACACTTTTTTTTTAATTTTACAAAAGATCCAGCTACAAGAAAAATGATTATGTAACGCGGGTGAAACCGGCGGGCACAGCTATTATTAATAAATTAACATGCCACAATTAATAAATACTTTTTCACGGAGTAGTTCACAATAAATTAATTAGATTACTTATATTATGTTAATTCGACTTAGCATTCGATATGGACGTGAAATTTAAAATTTCTTTATAGTTTTTTTGCATATTGTAGCGTTGTTTTACGTTTTATGTTATTCAAAATTCTCTTTTTCTTTCTTTCATTATTATGACGTAAAACAGAGCTGCAACTAGAATAAAACTAAAGAAAATTAAAATTTCGCGGCAGTATCGGATGTTCCCCCTTAATTTGACTTTGATTTAAGTTTATTTATATGTAATTAGGAAGTTATTCGTACCGTATCTGCAACTTGAAAAAATGCAAAACTTTAATTAACTAAACTACAGTAATTTTATCGATATGATTAATCGACCTTTTGGTGGCCGTAACATATATGAGAAATAAATTGCTTTTACACGTGTGTGAGTGTACGTCCAGAGCAGTATTTGCGTTAGTGTGACAACCAATAGTAAACACGCGATCTAAGTGCGTGTGGTTTATTTGTGTGTGTAATGCGCGTACGTATTATCTCTTGCTTGTAGTTGAGAGACAAGTGTGGGAGACATGCGGCGACACGCGTTCTAATACAAATCAGGAACTACTTCCATTCTAACTTCTTTATCTGTTCTGTGCTTTTTCACTTCTGTTTCCGTTTCTGGTTCCGCAACTTTATAACAGAACTCTAAACGGAGAATACAGCGAGGAGTGCGGGGGTGGTGGGGGGCGGTTTAATATATGAAGAACACCGAAAAAGACTCAAAGGTGTAACAGCGGCCAAATTACTTTTCAAAAAAATTGAGAGAAAAGAAAAATGTGTTTTTTCTTCATAGTATTAACACTTCCGCGTCCGCTTCCGCATCCGCTAAGATTTACTTTTGACATCTGTTTCCGTTTCTGCTTCCGTTAAGACACTTCCGTTGCATCACTACTTTTAATCCATTAAATGTTCGCGTATTAGAAGCCGTTTGCTTATAAGAGCTCAACAATTAATACGGTCATATTTATTGTCGTTTCGAGAGAATTTTTCGTATGAACCTATGGGGTATAGGGTTCATACGACATTTGAGGGGTTAATTGGCAGTGGGGCATATTGCTCGCAGAACAGATGGCCGACGGGGCCCACAGGTTCTGGAGTGGCGACCGGATTGAATATAATGATGATATTACTAACCTTATCCCCCGGCGTGGCCCGCTTCCGCGCGACTCCTCCCATCGGCTCCACGTACGTGACCTGTGTCGTGTCATGTTCACCGCGCACTTTATTCACTTCGTTGGTTTGTTTTGTCTTTTTCTTTGATTCCTTACTGTCGCCCCGGATAAGGATCTGGGTTTTTGATTTTAGGTCCGGAGTCTGTAAATAAATTGTAAGTTAATTCATAACTTCATATTACAGCTTTATTATTTTTGAGGGTGGGAAAACATCAAATGACTGCTCCCGCTCTGGGTGGAGCGGAAGGTAGTGTCAGACTCTTACTGACTAAAACCTATCCATGTTCCTTCGTAAGCCCTTTATGTTCCGGGGTAGCGGTAACCCTTTCGGACAATCCCGCTTATTCATAGTACAGCTTGATTCAAAGTTTATGGTTGCTCTGAACACGAGGCGAGTCACTGCGCAGTATACTAATTCATGTGGCCGCGGAGGCGAGGGGGCGGGGCTGCGCATCGTGTAGCTCACTTCAAAGCAGTAGCAAGAATTTGAATATTAATGATTCCAAATTAAAATTTTATGATGAAGCCTACACAATAATGTATATAATAATAATAAATAATAATATCCTTGGACATTTCACACAACGCCATATCGTCCCAAGCTAAGCAACCTAATGCTTGTGTTATGGTAACGAGATGGCTGATATACTACTTATATACATTTTTTTTTGTAAATACATACATATTATAGATAGAAAAACACCCAGACTCGTAACAAATACTTGCAGGTCGTACAAATATTTGTTCCGTGCGGGAATCGAACCCGCGACATAGTGCGCAGCAGTCAATCGCTCAACCACTGCGCCAACCGTGTCGTATATAATTATATAAAGGAATTAACGTTCGTTAGTTTCGCTAAAACTCAGAAATGGCTTGATCGAATTGTTTTTTGTTCGGGTGTTAATATAGGACGTTAGTATAAGGGCGCAGGGTTGGTATAAAAGGAAAAAAAGGTAGGTAGAGAACATAGGAAGGTAGGGTAGGCGCGCCGTAGATAAGTATTTAGTGCTACCAGTAATAAAAAAGAAATAATCTTTCTTTCAGTGCTAAACCGGGTTGGGTAAAGCTAGTAACAAATATTTTTGAACTCACCACTTTCTCAAAGGTCATGATGGGTCCATTCCAGTAGCCCAGTAGCAGGTCCCCGCTGGGCGGCAGTCTGCAGCACTGCAGAGGAAGCGGTCGCGCCTCACCGCTTGACACTTGGATGGTCACGGAGGGTTTGATTGGCTTCGTTGAGGGTCTGCGGGTTAAGATAATGTGGTCAAGTTTTTAATGACTTCAATATTTTCCTGTGTTTTTTGCAAATCATAGGAAGATATCTATCTGATAAGTCTTTCTGTAGGCTATGGGCTTCTTGATTTTTCTTAACTTTTAAACTTTTTTTTATGTTTATTTCAAATGTAAATAATATGATCTTAATGGATTGAAATAAATTATTTTTGATTTGATTTTTAATTAAATCAGATATTCTTGATATTCTTTGGATAGCAACAAGCAATTCCTTTCTAGCCTTCAAGTATGTTGGGGTCGGCTTCTAGTCTAACAGGATGCACCTGAATATCCATAATGGCTGTCAAAGATCCACGATTGACAGCCAGAACCAAGGTCTTAAAGTGCTTCCCGAGGCACGGGGAAGACTTGCTATGGTAAGATAGTGACCCATCTACGGACTTAACCTGTCTAGCGTAGTTTCGACCAGTGCGGATGTTATTACTTAGCCATGAGCGCCTCATATCACACTAGTATTATAAAGGCGAAAGATTGTGAGCGTTTATGTGTGTGTTTGTATGTTTGTTACTTCTCCAAGCAAAAACAACTGAATGGATTTGGATTAAATTTGGCACAGAGATAGACTATAACATATAACAAGTATAACACATAGGATACCTTTATCTAGTCAGTAAGTTCCCGGGAGATAATTGACGACATCAGTCGAAGAAGGTTATATATCGCAAGTCTAATTTTGAGAAAATTTAGTTCAAAGTTGCGGATAAACATTTTAACATATTTTAAAACGCCTTAAATGTATTTATGAATTTGTAAAATAGCCACAAACGTGGTTTTTTTAAGGTTTAATATTGTTTGTAAGCACATAACACCATCATTCTTGCATAGAACACCGAAAATCTGAAAATGCGACATATCACCTTCATTTATTTATTTGTTTTGCTTTAATTAAAACGGTAAACCAATTACAATAATTAAAGGCACATATAATTCATCCAGTCATGTCTTCAATTTCCGATCTACGCGGGCGAAGGCGCAGAAAATAGTCCCTCAGAAACATCTAATACAAAAATATCTGAACACTTACCCGTTCAACATATGCCCATAATAATGCACCACACCACTCCTGGTAGCTGCAGCCAGACTCAATCTTGTAGCACCCTCCTCTTCTTTCAGCTCCACATCAATAATCCTTGGAGCATCTTCCAGTACAAAGTTGTATGTAGGTGTGGTGGTCACGTTGGTGGGCTTGGAGAATGATTTCCTGCGTTGCTTCTTGTGCGGGGTCTCGTCTCCGTTCACTTGGGGGACGTGGTCTTCAGTTATTGTTACATCCCAGAATGAGAGGAGGCGTTCGTTTCTGTGGAAGATGGGTTTGTTGTTAGTGTTTTTTAATCTGCTAGTTAATTTACTTATTTATTCACAAAGCAACTAAAAACAGTATCAATCACATTATACAATTAGGTTCACATTATAGGTTAGGAAGATATTGGTTTCGACCTGATTTAACATCCAAACCGTAATCGAACACCATGAGAAGCAACATCAATAATAACGATGACGACGACAGTGAAAAGCTTAGAGTTACCAAATTATAGCAGCAAGGTCTGTCTGCCCTCGGACACACTTCTACTCAGGCAGGGAACGTGTAGGAGACCAAACACGGTAAAGGACAGGGGCCTCCACTCTACGAGAGGAAGTGGACCGTAGTGACCAGGCGGGCCCAATGCGGATCGGTAGATGTCATATAGATGTATACATCAAAACACACGAATCTCTGGGTACGTGATTTCGTTAATATGACTCACTGTTGAGTACAATAGTCATATGTGTTCTTTACCGACATGTATGCAAATGTTGTCACAAGATCGTTAATAAACATTATGAAAAGTAGAGGCCCTAAATGCGATCCCTGTGGAATGCCTAATGTGACTTTCACTGTTAACGACAAATATCCTCTGACAGAAACGAATTGGCTTTTGTTATTTGATTTAAACTTTCCACCGGAACAGGGAACCATGTATACCATACGATTTCAGGTCTAAAACTATATTATATCATGGCTAACTTTATCAAACGCTTTCTGAAAGTTCCTTTGGGAAAGCAGTACACTGACAGTTTTGTACTCCAGAAAGTTTGTGGTTTGTGATGTTGGGATTGGGAAAGATATGGTTTAAAGTGACAATAACAAAGTAGATACAAAAACACTTCTAAAAGTTTTGCCATACCAGATAATAAACAGATAACATACAGATAAAGTGATGTACTTAGTGAATATGAATATTCCATAGCATAATTTTGTACAATCAACGTCTTTGACCTAAATTTTAATTTCAACAAAACAAATATATTTGGAATGACCAAACATTGCATCAATATATCTCAAGAACTCTTATTTTCTGTGCACATCACATTTTAAACAAATACAGTGTGTTAGGTTAAACGAGTTATATTCATAAAAATGAAATCTTTGACTATGGAACTATACTTCAAATCACGATTAAAAAAATTAGCTGTTCAGTACATTTATGTTTGCATAATTCGTCAAAATGTATAGAACAGCTGTTTTTTTTTTCATATTTCAGAGTTGGTCCCACAGACGAGAAAGTTGTTGATTTTCATGAGTACTATACGACCTGAAAGTATGTCCCTCGTTTAACCTTACACACTGTATATTGCATTTGGCAATGAAAATTATGCTGACAATATTGCAATGTAACATTTGTGTCGTGAAATTCTTTTATATTGGATACTCTTCGCAATTCGAAAGCTAGAATAAGCAGAACGAGCTTCAAGAAAAAAGCTGTATTTCATAATTAAGAAGTATATATTTAATTCTTACTTACTGTGAACCCTCAATAAGCCAGCACACATCATTCAACGTGGCTATCGTCAACAGCGCAGTGGGTGCTGCATTATGTCCCAAGTTCTTGACGACGGTCGCATCACCGTCGTGGAGCCGCCATACACGGACTTGGTATGATGCTGCCACCAGGAATCGGGCCGTTGTGCTCTGAAAGATAGGAATTACAAAAATATTTTTAGGTTACGTATTTCCAAACTTTTCTAAATCACTACATAGTACCTATAAAACAAAGTCGCTTTCTCTGTTCCTATATCCCTATGTATACTTAAATCTTTAAAACTACGCAACGGATTTTGATGCGTTTTTTTTAATAGATAGAGTGATTGCAGAGGAAGGGTAAAGGGAGGTTGGAATAATTTGTCGACTTATTATGCGGGCGAAGCCGCGGACGGAAGCTAGTGATGGATAAGTGTGATGAGTAATAGCAACAATCTTCTGGTCTGCTAACAACGATATTAGAGTGTCCATGGAGTTTCTTGCCCGTTCTTCTCCACAGGTACCTACTGCTTTGGAATGGGCAACTACTTTCATCTCGTTTACTGACCGACCCCTTGACTATTCAAACGTGCCTGTAATTGCTTTATTTGAAATAAATGCTTTGAGTTTAGTTTGAAACTCATGCATTCAATTATTTTTAAAATTCCATATGTTGTGTGATATAAAAAAGTGGAGTTTGTTTCTCATTTTAATCACCAATTTCAGTGCCAAAGGTGGTGATTTTGTTTAAGTAAGTCTTTCTATTACATGAGTGTGAACCTTCTGGGGTACATGTTAGAAAATAAAATAGAGAAGAAGAAAACATATATTTGATCCAAGTCAAGGCAAACAAGATTAAGGTAATGACCCCAAAAAAATGGTACACCTCACAGCTGCACCAATTAGGCAAAGTTGAGTGTCCAGCTTATCCACTGGACATGTAATAAGGTTGTTCTTGCATTCAGAAGCAAAAAGAATTCAGAATTTAGGGGGTACAGCAAAACATAAGTTATATGGGAAATATTGAAAGAATGGATGTCCATTTATTTTGTTTGGTTCTACTTCTAGGCTAGCTTTTCCCAAAGTGGGTGATAAAGCCCCCCTATGGGTTCAGCAGGCCTAAAGGTGGCAGTAAGATACCCAGAAAAAATATAGGAGCATTGTGTAAAGGCTTAGGGGCCGATTTGTAATTTCATCTAGTGTATTTTTCTTTAGTTGTCTCATTTGGTAAACAAATGTCGCTACTAATATTAAGATTTCTAGGTAATGTATGTCTCTAAAGCATTTTTTAAAAATAATTCATGCCTTAAGTGTATTATTCAAATTTCAAGACGTTTATGCTTAACTCAGTGTTTGATTGATACGAAAAATCAGAATTTTTCGTCCCATGTTTGTTTACCAAATTGGACACTGTAAAAGAAATACACTATAGATAGAGGTTTTTAAGTAGGTGTAAAAAAGGGGGCATCAAAAAATTATTTATTCTCAAAATAGGCAGTCGACAAAATAAGTTTGGGAACTAAGAACATAAACTTTGTATGACAGAAACAATCAATTATTAGGGTAATTCTCAATAATCCAAATAATTTAGTTCACTAACCTGTTTATGTGGTACAATTTTGATTGCACAGACATTGTTTCCATGTTTATTCTTACTGTCAATGTTAACATTATACTTATATCTAATTAACGAATGTTGCAAGTCCCACTCGCACACGTTATTCTCCTTATTACAACTGTACAGGCCGTACTTTCGGTGCCAATCTAGCGTACTTATAGCACCACTTGTACTTTCATTTGATAAAACGGTTTCCACTTTAGCTTGTGCTACTGAGTATATTAAAATCTTTCCGCTAGTCGTACCAAGTGCTATGCAATGTGTTTCTTCAGACAGACTTTTCCGTTTTCCTCCTTTTTGTGGGTAACCCTGAAATATGTGGTGACTATTAGTTTGGTGTTAACTATGTATGCTTTCTTTTTTTATCAATACCATAGAGTTTACAAAATTATCAGCTGCTTATCTATAAATCAATAATTGGTTTGCGTTACCATAGACACTAATAACATAAAGAATTATTGGTATTTGAATGATAGAAGGTATCAAGGTTATTCAAATATTATAATGTGCCCAAATTATGTATTTAGGTTATATTTACATCTCATCTTGGGTATTTTATTGAGGACAGAGAGTAGAGAACTTTTAAGTTGAATATTGAGCTTTTAGGAAATTACATGCAACTTGGTAAACATAGTACTAGGTCATACACAAATAGAAGAACAGAGTTCAAAGAGTTTACCAAAACAAAATATTTTTTTGACCAACTCCTATAAAATTGGCGTACTTAAATAATTATTTTACGGAGTTGGATGAAAATTATAGGTTGAAACGCAGCAAAAGTCGCGGGAAAAGCAAGTATGGGAAATAATTTATAATAACCACGTGTTGTACGTACCGCTGACTGTGAGGCCGAAATCCATTGCAAACATGAAGGCGGTGAGGTCAAATGTAAGTCTGGTGTATATTCCTGTTTGAGTACATTAGTTTCTGTGTCCCATATTCTCAGTCTGCCATCCTGGGTGATAGCAGAATAATATTTTCCATCTTCGGAAAACGCCGCCTCTGCCATGGTTCATTCCGAACTGACAGCTGACGTTCCGTTCCGATCCGAAGGTACCAATCATCAGTCATCACCACGTGATTCTTTTAACAGTGCATTAGAAAATCTGTTGGTGGATAATATTTAAGAGAATACTGAAAGAAAATGATGTTTTGTACAGTTTTTATAAAGTTTATAAAGTGTTCTTGATAACCGCAAATTCACGATAAAACAGAAAAATGAATTGGTATATAGTTATTCTGTAGAACGTAACGTAACGTCCAAGAAACTGACATACATATGTTATCAGACTGAAAAATAATGTAAGTGCGTTCGCTTTTCTCTTTTGTTAGGATTTGGATTAAATTCAAAATGTTTAAAAACAAGACGATTCTGAGGCTCTAAAATATTTAAAATAATTTAAAAGATGACTTAGAAAATTGTTTATTCGGCAGAAGTATTGTAATCTTGCAAAATACTGTCTTGACAAAAAAGGTCACTGATCTTGCACAATGTCTTTGTGTTGCCAAATCAATAAAACAATCAATTAACATTAATCGCAGTGTCGTGTCGGACGTCACTAGCAGCTGTCACGTCTGACATTATTGTTGAGAATTCGGAGCCTTTCGCGTTTTCATAGTTCGTTTGCACTTGATGTTGTAGGTGGAGTTCATAATTTTATAGTTTTTGCGCTCTCGTTCCACTTTTCGAAAGTAATCTTTTATCGTTTCAAAATTCAATGCTGTGCGGTGTGATTGCCTTGATGTTTGGTTTCTAAAGTGATGTGTGAAGGCTGTCTAAAAGTCGAATTATTGTGAATATTATGATGTCACTTTTATTCTGCGTGATACCTTGAAAACATGAGTGTTAGTGTTGAGGGGGACGTGTCGAGCCCCCTATCGGACGGGCAGGACGCGACCATCTCGAAATCATCGTCGGACAGCTTGAAGATCGATGAGGAGCCTTGTCAGGATGAGAAATCGGAGCCTAGTACCCCAAAACTGCATCCGATGGCCTTTACCATCGATTTTGGTGCTGCAAAGCCCGTTGACACTCGGAAACTGGAGGAGCTAGCGAAGAAATCGCAGGCTCGCCATCAGAGGGTCCAGTCAATGTCGGCAAGTCTTACCAGGCCCAGTCCAACACTCGCACGACCTCCAATGAGCGCCAAGCTCCCTCGTAAAGCTCAAGGGTACAACTCTGAAGGCTACTTCTCTTCAGATCAGGAAGACAGCGGCCTATCTGGTTCTATCAAGCTCCGGAATAGTCCATTAGCACAAAATGTTACGCACATAACATCTCCTATTACAAATAGACATAATAAATCCCCTGTCACTGACACTGTCCTGCCAAAACGCACGTCCAAAAGTCCTATAGTTGATAGTATAATGTCTAGAAGTGAGAACTTCACGTCTCGACAGGGCCTGAACTTGCCTTTGAAGGGAAATTCATACATGAGAGAAGTACATAGAACACCAAGCTACGGTAATATAAATAGGAATGCTATGGCCGATATTATAGACCAAAGCCCTGAAGGAATTATGTTGACAGACATATCAAGTCCTGAATTAGATATTTTAACTCCAGATAACGGTTTGTCCACCCCAGAGAATTCTAAAAGTCCTTTGATACGAAAAAGTAGAGCTTCTTCTGAAACCCCTGATTTGTTCAAGAAGTGTGTTATGAAAGAACCTTTGTATATTGAAGATGACATTGATGGGCAGTCTGATAACTCTTCAACTGGCACATATACTATAGAAGGGGATAATTACACAGAAGAGCAGAAGGCTAGAATGAGTATTGATAGATCTTTTGGAACAGATACCCTCACAAAAGCTATAGAAGAAACTCTCATAAAAAACGGTAGTGAAAAAGATCCCGAATTAGTGTTTGACTTCCCTAACCCCCAAAGGGTAATCACTAAAGAGCCTAGGAGAGACGTAGGTCTCCGTAGCCCTCTACTGAACCAATCATTTGAAATACCAAAAACTTCTAAAGACAAAAATGTCTTGGAAATTTCTTGCTGTTACGAGTCACCTACTGATAATGATTTGGCAGCTCAAACATCAAAACAGATCAAATCTACTAGAAGTTACCTAGAGAAAATAAAAAATAGAGTGAGAACAATTACAGAAAAAACGTTCTCCACAAAATCTCCTCCCAACCATGATGAATGTGATGTCGGTAGCTTCACTTCTGTCACAACTTCAGGAGTTTTATCCTCTCGAATCCCTCCCAAAATAGAACCAGTACTACGTAGGTGTAGTTTAACGAAATCTGAGATAGACCAGACTGATTACATCCATCGGTTATCACGAGAAACTTCCGTGCCAGTTTCATTACCCAGTTCCAAGATAGCATTAGAGGACACAAAATTTGAGAGTACTGCATTAAAGAATGCTCAGAAGGCTTTGCGGGATGAATGTGGGGTTACTTCGGACATGACTCCGGAGCAAGTAGTTGGAAAACTGTCATATTTGAGCCTGAATAGATGTAAAGGAGATAAGACTTGGATCCAGGATTGGGCCGAGAGTGTGAAGAAGTATAACACGAAAACATTGACGAGAGAGGATGTAGTGCTGGACGATAGGCCGCCGTTAAGTCCAAGACCTGTCAAACGTGAGTTTTTTTTTAAATTTCTTATTTTTTTAATACAATACCTGCCTGTGTTCTTGATTTTTATGAAATACTTCCGCCTACACAAAGATGTCTAAAAAAAAACAAAATTGTATGTGATCGAAACTTATAAATGGATTTTAACATTGAAATAATGTAGATTGTTATATTGACAGTAAGCACATTACGAGTCCTTTTTGGTCAAAAACTATATCATTTAATGCTTAACCTTTTGACCGCCACGTCAAAAAGGAAAAAGCGTGCCCTCAGCGCCAAGCTCCGAATTCATCCTTTAATACCAACAAAATAGTAGTGAGTTCGAAATTATTATTATTATTTATTTACGTTTAAAATTCTGTCACCCAGTTGCGACCGTGGCGTGCTGGGCACATTTTGGTTTGTCGTCTATACACGACTGTGGCGGTCAAAAGGTTAAATCCCTTTTATAGTTTCGTCCCGATTCACCCCTGCATCCCTATTCACCCCGCTTTACGGTACTTTCATCCGTGCTATCTATTATTTACAATAAATATTCCAAATTACCAATAACATATGATAAAAAGAGCTTTATTTACAATACTAATTTTGAACTACAGACCTAATTTTCTTTATTTTACTTGACCCATATTGGTGTGTCCAAAGTGTCCATATACGGGCCGGAACTTTTGAGGTAATAAAAAACGCCAGTGGCTTTCTACTGGACCCAACTAATTCAATATATTTTTATTTATTTAACCACTAGCTGACCCGACAGACGTTGTCCTGTACCTACCTTACCTACCCTACCTACCTACTCTACCTACCAACTTACCTACCCTACCTACCCTACCACCGAACAGATAAAGAGGTCCTCTTTATCTCTTCTGTGTACCCTACCTACCCTACCTACCTATGCAAAAATGTGCAATAAAAATATTTTTCTCATACAAACTTTGCCACCCCTTGTAACCCTTTTAGGGGTTGAATTTCCAAAAAATAATATGCCTATGTCCTTCTCATGAATGCAAACTATCTACATACCTTTCAGCAAAATCGGTTGGGTGGTTTAGGCGTGAAAAGGTAACAGACAGACAGACAGACAGAGTTACTTTCGCATTTATAATATTAGTGTGGATTTATGTACACACATAAAAACAGACAAGAAGAAGGGAACAAAAAATATGTTCAAAGGTGATGCTTATTTCTAAAGAAATGTCTTCCAGCATACCTGCGATAGGAAAGTAGATAAAAGAAATGTAGACAAAGTGTGTAAGATAAAAGAGAAAAACATAATACATAAATACAAAGAAACAATTACTAATTTAAAAATATACCTAAACATACACTAAGAGATTATACATACTACTAACCTACTATTGCCTTTGCCATCAACTCGAAAAGAAGAACTAGAATTCATCGCAAAACATAACTGCTACTATCATAAAACAAATCATACAATAATAGGTACAGAATAGTTTCTTTCAATGGTAATCGTAGTTTGTTATTATTGACTCAGCTGCCCACCTTCTCGACATCATCGCTACATAGTACGAGTATAAAACAAAGTCGCTTTCTCTCTCCCTATGTATGCTTAAATCTTTAAAACTACGCAACGGATTTTGGCGGTTTTTTTTAATAGATAGAGTGATTCAAGAGGAAGGTTTAAGTGTATAATTTGTCGACATATTATGCGGGCGAAACCGCGGGCGGAAGCTAGTTCCTTATAAACGTATTTCTAGCATTATCTCAACAATTAAAAACTAATTTTCGCAACCTTTTTTGATTGCGTGCGAGACCACTCGCTAAAAAAGTAAACCCTTGTAAAAAAAAAAACATTACAGGCGTTTGGCTGTACTATAGGTGCAACTCTGCCTAACCCAGTAATCCAGGCGTGATGTTATGTTTTGTTTGAGAAAAAAACGGGTGGAATTAACCCCTCAAATGTCGTTCATAACAAAAATTCTCTCGAAACCACAGTGAATATAACCGTATAAATCGTTGAGCTCTTATAAGCAAACGGCTTCTAATAGGCGAACATCTAATGGGTTTTTTTGGGGGTGGGAAATCTCAAATCATCTAATGACTTCTCCCGCTCTGGGTGGAGCAGAAGGGAGTGCTAGACTCTTACTGACTAAAACCCATCCATGTTCCTTCCTTACACCTTTATGTTCCGGGGTAGCGGTAACCCTTTCGGACAATCCCGCTTTATCTAATCAGTTAACATTTAAAATTAAATTTTGCCTTCCAAACCCTCAGACCCCCAGAGATCTGCGGACACCTGGTCCGGGAAACCCTCGTTTAAAATAAGTTTACGTCCAAAATCCACCTAAAACCAAGTTGTGCAAAACAATTATTGTCGCATGGTTTAATGACGCTCAAACCACATCAATCCACCTTACTGCTTACAACATGTCGCGTAGACATTCACCAATCATTTGCAATACGCTATTAACCTTAGCTAATCTACCGGCGTCGTAATAAATCACAGCCACTAAACAGATAGGTGTTAGTAGTACCAGTCCACTGCTATCATCTGCCTAGCCTTTTCCCAACTATGTTGGGGTCGGCTTCCAGTCTAACCGGATGCAGCTGAATACCAGTATTTTAAATGGAGCGACTGCCTATCTGACCTCCCAGTAACTGTGCAAAACCGCTTGGTAGACTGGCTGTCAGATTTTCGGGCTACTAACGACTCGTAACGACTGTCAAAGATGCACAAATGACAGCCGGGACCAACGGCTTAACGTGCTTTCCGAGGTACGGAGGAGTCTTGGCATGTAAAGATGGTCACCCATCCACGGCCAACCCCGGCAAGCGTGGCTTAACCTGATAGATCGACCTGTGCGGCTGTTAGTACTTAGCCGAGTAGTACCACTTCTATATGTATGTTATATAGCTGGACTGCTTAACTTAGGCCGTTTCTGAGGTGGTTGCACGGTGGGGGACGGGTATGGTGACGTGACGTGACAGCTCACTGATTTGTCAACTTGTGACAACATTCACCCCTCCCGCACCGCGCAGCTACTTCAGGAACGGTCTCAGTTAAACGGTCTTTTTCTTCGTGTGGTTAGTGACTAACCTGGTGTCAGAGTTTTGATGCTGCCCATGGGCCTCTTACTTGGCTCGCATGCTGTTGTGAAATATCTCTCAGGCATCCTCACAATGTTTTCCTTCACCGATTTTTTGCAAGTGTTAATTATACAATACGCACAAGAATCTGTAAAATCAGAGGTGCGTGTCTTGGGTTCGACCTCGAGACCTAAGATTTGGCAGTCCGACGGTCACACCACTAGGCTATCTTTGTTTAAGGGGTAGACCTATCGTTTACTTACAGTATTGCGTCTGTATGTGATGTGGAAGAATGAGAGACATGGCGTGTGGAAAGATTTGAGTGCGAATGTGGATGGTGGAAGACCAAGGGAAGACTAAACAAATGGATGGATTGGTGTGGAAGATATGGCTAGAAAGGCGGGAACGTACGGCTGAAAGAGATACTTAGTATAGGTATAGGAGGAGCCCTGCTGCGTTGACTCTCAATTAAATGGGATGGGAAATATCCCACTGGAAGGTAAAGACCCCTTTGCTTTTACTTGAAATGGAGCATTGATCATCCGGTTGCTCACTGCGATTTCAAATTATTCGGTCAAGGTTTGATGTTTATTCACGATGTTTTCCTTCGTCGTACCTTTAGTTCGTACGGAGGATTACTCATAGGTAATTTGAACTTTTTAACGTAGCATCGTTTTCATAAAGCGAGCGAAACCAACTCCGTGATTAATAGCGTAGTCTCCAGTTTCTATGCGTGATATTTCAACTAGAGTAATCTCTTAGCTTTGTATAGGCAACGCGATAGTAACGTTGCACGACTGTGCTAAAAGAGCAAATTCGTATATTAGGAACTTTATTATCCTTTTGAACGCCAGAAAATAAACGCACGCGCGTGCCCTCCACGCCATTTTTTTTTGTTATCATGAATTTCCCAATATCCATGGTGTCTTTTAATTTATTTAATTTTATTAAATACGTACGAGAGCTTCAATTTTTAAGATATCTATGTATATAAACACTCACTAAAGTAATGATTTACCTAATAAATCGTTTATTTCGTGTTATAGTGTTGTTTCCATTGTCACATATTTGTGTTTTTGGCGTACAGGGCATGCGCTTGCTTGTCACGTTTATACTTAGAGCATAGGTTAAATGCTCTAAGCGTTTATATGACAATGGTCTTCAAAAGGTTAAACTAAAACTAATTAAAACAAAAGAAGGTAAAGTGAAGAGAGTGCGGAATGTATTCACTTATATTATGCTATTATTAACTCTGATATCAGTGACGCAATTTTGACCAGTGATAATAGGTGATAATGTAGATGTATAAAAATGATTCAACTGAGGTGGGGGTAAATCCTAAGCGGAAAAATAGTGGCAAAATCTTGCACGCGTAATGGATAATGAGGTACGCGCGACTCATCACAATACCTTCGAAATGTTAGTTAGCTATTAACGCTGTCACGTCGCTACTCCGTTAGAATGGATGTCTTGATGAATAAGAATAAAACCGCAATAAAAACAATTAGTGTCTAATAATAAATGACGATGTTATCCTTTTAATTTTACTGAAACACTACTTCACTTGAAGAAGCGTCTGCCTGCTTTTCCCAACTATGTTGTCGATTTCATTTTACATGTAGCGACTGCCTATCTGACCTCAACAACACACTTGGTAAGACTGGCAGTTAGACATTCGGGTTTCTGAAGAGCCTAAAAAGCCTCTGCTATTTTAAAAATATTTAAGCCATTAGCTTTTGCCCCCGACTTCGTCCGCGTTGAGTTCGGTTATGTCGTAGTATCGGGAGATATTTTTTAACGAAAAGTTTCATAAATATCACCAGGGACCGAGCTGGATCTACAAAGTATCATCAGTCCTATAAGTTTTTAAATACATTCATTTGTCATTCACATACTCACACAACATTTAAGAAAAACAAATTTTGCAATGACAACAGGAAAATTGCAGTCAACAAAATTCTTATTTACCTAAGTTATTTGTTAAACATGTAGTTACTATGACGCGTATTGACGCCTCTGACGAACGCTCGGTAGTTAGTTGCGCCATTTTTTCCCAGTTCAAAAACCTATCATCCATTTTCAGTTAACACAATACATGGTATTATGATTACTAACCTTATAGCTTCGATTATGAAGATCACTGTGCGATGATGTTCCAACTGAACAGACAGCTGTGCTGCTGGGGAGTTTGTTGCGCCACTTCTTCTACCCAGCTAAAGCAATAGGAAGTGGTGAAGGTTGACATCATCCGTCGTGCTCTTTTCACCGTTCCCCTCCCGTTTTGTACAGGTTATATACAGGGTCGAATTTTGTAATGCCACCTGGAGGGAAAGTACTCTTAATACTGTAGATAGAAAATTTTACTCAAAGAAAACATTCCTTCATTTTTGAATAGAAAGACAACTGCATTCAAAGATTTTCAAAAATTCGCTTGCCACACCAGGGAATCGAATCGACTAAAATCTTTGAAAATTACACCCTGTATTTTTATTGAATCGATCGTTAGGATCAATTATAAGAACGAAATCTCTCTAAAAAACTTGATAAATTAAATGATGGGAAAATCATGAAATCTTAAATTATTTGAATTATTTACAAAAAATGGTAAACAAATTATTTAGTTGCTCCATTTTCTTGGTTACACAAATGTATTCTTCTAACGAATTCATATCTAGTAACCTTTAATAACGTGTTGTGGTGAATATTATTAATCGTATCCTGAACTTCAACTCTCAACTCGTTTACTTTTGCTTAAGATTTAATGAAAATTTGATTTTTCACATATCCCCACAAAAAAAAAGCCTAAAGGGGTGAGATCTGGTAATCTCGTAGGCCATCTGATTGTACCGTTTGAACCAATCTTCAATCGTCTTATCTAAATAGTAACTCGTCATTTGAATGGGTAAATGACGTCAATGATAATTATTAATTATTAACATAAGTAAACAGATGGATCTTTGAGTTAAAGAGTTTAACTTGACTCATTGAATTTATAAGTCCAGATTTCATGGTTTTCCTTTCATTTAATTTATCAAGTTTCATAAAAAGATTTCATCCTTATAATTATTGATCCTGACGATCGATGCAATAAAAGTACAGGGTGTCATTGTTACAGATTATAGTCGGTTTGATTCCCGGGTGTGGCAAACGAATTTTTGAAAACCTTTGAATGCTGTTGTCTTTCTATTCAAAAATAAAAGAATGTTTCCTTTGAGTAAAATTTGCTATCTACAGTATTAAGAGTACTTTCCCTTCAGGGGGCATTACAAAATTCCACCCTGTATACATACAAAAGCATATGCTACAGACCACCAAACTGAACATTTTTGACTATGGGACCAACTCCGAAATCGTGAAAAAAAATCTGCTGTTCCCTACTTTTCGACGAGTCTCGTGACTAAAAATGTATAGAACAGCTGTTTTTTTTTATGGGATTTCGGAGTTAGTCTCATAGTAAAAGTTGTTATTAATATTTTAAGTCTTTTTAGGCATGTACATGGCCAGCACATCAAGCTATCCCTAACTGTCAAATTTTCTCAATTAAAAATGAACCTTATGGCTTTGCAATAAAGTTGAAATACTATCAAAGAAATTTGACAGATTGTGGTAACTTGATGTGCTGGCCTCTGTACCTATATTATGTGCATAAATATATATTTATTTATTAAAAATGCAATAATAAAATAGAACAAAACCAGCTAACAAGTTTATTTATAATTGTATCGTTCTATAATGCGCTTTCTGCTAAATATTCATAGATAAGCGTTATCTTATTGTGTTTTGTTCTGCCCAATATTAAATGATGTTGTCGTAGATAAGGAATGACGTTTTGAATAATGCTTAGTTCTCGTCAAACTTCAAACGTGTCTAATCATGTTGACTATAGGATAATAGTCTTCTGATGACTGCCTCCTTCCTTATCGATAATCAATTTACTGTTTTCTATGCGCGAGGTTGCAACACTATTTAGATGCCGATTAATAGAGAATTAGTATGGAAGGAGTTGTCATACTGCGCCGACGCAAGTAAATTGGCATAAAGGCAAGAGAGTTATGTTCGTGGCCCAAGATGGAATGTTGATATGACAAGCTCTGTTCATGGTAAGCGGGATGGTCCGAAAGGGTTACCGCTACCCCAGAACACAAAGGGCTAAGGAAGGAACATGGATGAGTTTTAGTTAATAAGAGTCTGTCACTTTCTTCCGCTCCGTCAGGAGGGGTCATTTGATGATTTCCCACCCTCACAAAAAAAGGTCTGGTCATCAGCAATCGCAAGTGTAGCGCGTCTATGAAAAAAGAATGAAGATAGATAAATTGTTAATTTTGCACAAACATAAATGCGCATTAAAAAAATGTACAGACGCCAGCACATCAAGCTATCCCTAACTGTCAAATTTTCTATATTAAAAATGAACCTTATTTCTTTGTAATAAAGTTGAAATACCATCAAAGAAATTTGACAGATAGTGGTAACTTGATGAGCTGGCCTCTGTACATAAAATACACACAGACAAAGACATTGATGAACTTGATATGACGAATACCACAACAATAGCAAAAGCCTTGTAAGCCATAAAACCTACATGATTTATAACCGCAACATCCCATAAGTGATCGCGAAAAGTTGAACTGGAAACCATACACGATCATCAATCAAACTGCCGATCCTTTTCCCAACTATATTGGGGTCGGCTTTCAGTTTAACCGGATGCAGCTGAATACCAGTATTTTACATGGAGCGACTGCCTATCTGACCTCCACAACCTAGTCAGTTACTGGGTAATACGATTCTCCTTGGTAAGACTGGCTGTCAAACTTTCGGGCTTCTGACTACCCGTAACGACTGTCAAAGATCCGAATTGACATCTGGGACTAACGGCTTAACGTGCTTCTGAGTCTCGATAATATGTTAAGATGGTCAACCATCCACGGACCAACCTCGGCATGCATAGCTTAATCTGATGGATCGATCCGTGCAGCTGTTATTACTTAGCTACGATAGAAAGCATAATTTCATCAAATACACGCCACAAAATTTCCTTTAAAAGTCCATGTAAAATTGCACTAAATGACATAATGGAGCCACTTATTATACGTATAGCAGTATAGTTTCTAGGATGCAACAATGTCCCTATTTGCGTTAAACGGAGCGAGACTTAGAAAATGATTGTCATGTTTGTAAACATTTTGCTCCTAACTTGGTTCGAAAGTGTGTCATGTCAGTTGTGTTGTATATCTGTTATCTTGTATTTATTTGCAATATTGATATCCTCGCAACCTTGGTAGCGTTAGATAGTGCTCTTTGTAAAAAAGCTCGTCCGGTGAATTTGTTATTAATTATTATTATTGCTTTTACCCGCGAGTTCGTCCGCGTAGAGTTCGGTTATATCGCAATATCACATACCTTTTCACCCCCTTGAGGGTAGATTTTCAGTAAAACTTGATACACGTTAGTCTTTATTTTTTTATTTTAGCGTAAATACTGAGTTACGAGTTAATCTGACCGCGAGTTAAAATTCTTCCATACAAACTTTGACTCCTCTTCTCCAAGTATTTGTGCTAAGTTTCAAGTTTATCAACTCAAGGAATTAGATTTTTCATACTGACTTTTATCCCCTATTTTACCCCCTTAGGTTTCGAATTTCTGAAAATCCTTCCTCAGTGGTTGCCTATTTGCAAAATTTCAAGTGTCTAAGTCCAGCGGTTTAGGCTGTGCGTTGTTTTAACACTCAGTCAGTTTAGCATGATTATCAACATTTACCACCACTATTTATTTCCTGATGCAGTGGTATCATCTTACTCAGTAACTGTGTCGTGGAGGTGTGATAGACAGTCGCTCCTTGTATAATAAATACTTTTATTCACCTATGTCTAGAAAGACTGGAAGCCGACCTTAATATACACTCCCGGACTATTAAATCGAGCCATTGTGCGTTTCTGAGTCCAGGAAAATAGTTGGGAAAAGGCTTTGCAGATGACGAGGATGATCTATTGCTGTTGCCAAGCTGTCTGTCTGGACTCCAACTTATCTCAGAACAAACAAAAGAAAGTAGCTTCGCAATCTATCGATATATCTGTCAATAGCCGATAAGAAGAGCGATTATTGCCTCTATCATGATTATGAAGAGCTTGCTCATAGCAAAAGCCCCTCAATGTCTTTACACATTTCTGTTAGACAGGCTGAAATCGAATATTAAAAAATTTGCTGTTCCGTACATTATGCTCTCATAACTCTTCAAAATAGAGGGAACAGCTGTTTTTCGTTTTCGTGATTTCAGATTTGTTCCCATGATGAAAGTTGATCTTAATGATGAGTACAATGACTCCATAAAATAATGCTCATGAATTCAATTTCATCCTGAAGATTGTGGATCTAACATCGCGTACCACAGAATTTTGTACGTGTGCATGGGTTCACGTGTCAGTGGTTATACGTATACCAATAACTCCTTTGAGAGCTTCATTTAATAATACTAGTTTAACGTTAAAACGGTCTACAATAATAGTTATGATTGTAATTTATGTGCGTAGTAAAATGCTCTAAAATCACGTTTTACTAAATGAACGCATTACTTTATCGAAAACAACGATTGTTTGCTTTCAAGTCTATTCAGAGTACCACCTTTTTTTTTTAAGACTCGAAACGACAGTGAATATAACCGTATAAATTGTTGAGCTCTTTTAAGCAAACGGCTTCTAATAATTCTTAGGCGAACATCTAATGGGTTTTTTTGGGGGTGGGAAATCATCCATTGACTTCTCCCGCTCTGGATGGAGCGGAAGGGAGTTTCAGAATCTTACTGACTAAAACCCATCCATGTTCCTTCCTCAGTCCTTTATGTTCTGGGGTAGCGGTAACCCTTTCGGACAATCCCGCTTAACAAAGTACCACCTTGGCGCAGTGATTGAGCGATTGACTGCTGCGTAGCATGTCGCGGGTTCGATTCCCGCACGGAACAAATATTTTTACGACCTGCAAGTATTTGTTCCGGGTCTGGGTGTTTTCTATCTATAATGTGTATGTATTTACAAAAAAAAAAGTATCTAAGTAGTTTATCAGCCATCTCGTTACCATAAAAAAAAATATCCGCCAATGTCGGGAGCAGGGTCCAGGTCACCGGTGGTTAGGGCTGAGGAGACAAGAACCTCGTCGAGCCGTATCGAGGAGTACTGCCTTCTGAATCTGGCTCTTGACCCAACCGCCTAACGAGAGCCTCGAAAGATGTTGGTCGAGGCTTTTGGCCATCAGGCCATTAGCTGTTACGACAATCGGTACAATGATAGCCGAGCTCACATTCCTCATGTCAACAACCTCGTGTGCTAAGTCGAGATTATTATTATTATTATTACCTTATAGTTCCAACTGATATTTCCCATAACTCAACCATTCCTTTCTATTGTTACAATAAATTCCTAAAACTTGTACCCACTTAAAGCAGTTCTGTCGTCAACAATGACTACAATACACGTTACCTTTCAGTTCGTTTCCCTTTCGAAGTAGCTCGTGAAATATTTATGAGTGCACCATACGGAAGAATTTATGAGCTCAGTGAGTGACCGGGCGAAAAAATGATTTGAGTGTAGTAGCTTGGGCGTTGTGGTTTATGGATTTCTATATCTAGCTGATAGGTTCTTCTAACCTACTCTCTCTAACTCTTTGACAGTCGTTACGGGTAGTTAGAAGCCCGAAGGTCCTATCAAGGGGTATTCTATTACCCAGTTTTTAACTGGGTTGTGGAGATCAGATAGGCAGTCGCTCCATGTAAAATATTGGTATTCAGCTGCATCCGGTAAGACTGGAAGCCGACCCCAACATAGTTGGGAAAAGGCTAGGCAGATTGAGGTTCTTCTAACTTAACAGACAGCTGTCCTGCTGGGGAGTTTGTTGCGCCACTTTTTCTTCCCAGCTAAAGGACTAGGAAGTAGTGAAGAGCGGGCGGTTTGGGGGACTGTCTTATTTAATTTTGGTGTTCAGCAGTGATAGCCTTGTGGTGTGACCGTCGGACTGCCAAGTCACTGGTCTCGACTTCCAACCCAAGGCACGCCCCTTTTGTTTTACGAATTCATGTGCATATTGTATAATTATCACTTGTTTAAAAATCGGTGAAGGAAAACATCGTGAGGAAATCGGCATGTCTGAGAGATATTTCTCTACTACTGAAGCTAAGTCAGAGGCCCATGGGCAGCATAAAAACTCTGACATCAGGTTAGTCACATACCACACGAAAATGAAGAGAAGGCGTTCAAAAAGTGCTGATTTTCAGTCTAGTTTGAAAGAATGACTTTTGATATTGAGAAGTCACTGCAGTTTTCTCATTCGGTGTATCTTTCGAAGCGTCTTCATTAAAATGTATCCTCAGATTTCATGGAAGCGTCCAATAATGTAATCGATTGTTACAAACAAAGGATTCTATTTTAAAGACAAAGGGTTTCACTTGCTCCGGAAATAGCACACCTGCTTAATTTCCCGCGCTTATCATGAATGGTTTACTGGAATTGTATCATTTGGCGCGGTTACCAGAATATACGGACTGTAACCGAAAGGGTATTACAAACAAGTATTACATACAAAATGATATGCTACAGACCACCAAACTGAACAACTTTTACTATGGGACCAACTCAGAAATCGTGAAAAAAAAAATCTGCTGTTCCCTACATTTCGACGTGTCACGTGACCAAAAATGTATAGCTGGTGCTGAAGTCCAGAGTTTAAGTCCAAATAATAACATTGTCTTGACAGAACCTCTTCGAAAAATCTAAAACTAATTAATTAAATGAACATTTAACAGATTTTCTGAACAAAATGGAAATTCCTGCCTCAGTATACCTTGAAACACAATGTACACTATATAAATAGCTTGAACCCCTGAACCTAGGGCGTCAGCTTTAAGGGCGTGGACCAATCAACGTTTGTGTTACAATTTAGTTCCATTGACCTTTTCAATATAAATTATTGGTAGGGCAAGTTAATCTTCTTTTTGTTGGTTTATTAATAACTTCCCATCTTGGTTTTGGGTATCCTCGTTTTATATTCCCATCTCTTGTCACAGGGTCCTGTGTTTGCTTCATTTCTTTGTTTTGCATCGAAGCACGTGTCCAGTCCAGAAGCATTTCAAATAGTTAATCGTGGCGATCTTCCTTTTGAACCACAGCCTATACGGCCGACTCGTAGTTGTAGACGTAAGATTAATTATAAGGTTTAAAATGTAAATGTATCACACCCAAACGCAATGTAGGTGTATCCAGACCACGGTAGTTACTATGTTATAAAACACACGCGTAAATAATGCCTATTGTGTAGTCGGTGCTTAATGTATCTTACATGTTTCCTCTTGTTGTTTTTAGTTGTAAGTAAAACTATCATTGTACTTATCTACCTAATAAATGTTTGATCTGTTACTTTCGAAAATAGTGTCGGAGGAGTGATGTGTATGTATGCGTATTACACTTCGCGTATGTGTGCGTGTACGCGCCATCTTGTGATTTCTTGTGTGTCCTTTATGACAGTAATAAACTAGCGTCCAAGCGCAACGGTGGTTTTATTTGTCGATAGCTCATATACTCTATACGAGCCAATATATCCTTATCTGTGGTTTACGACTTATGTGTGCGTTTTTTTTGTCCCTTAGTTGGACTCCTCACAAGCTTCTTTCTATCGCCCTTTGACATTTTTCTAGTTTCGCTCTATGATTGTCTTCGTCAAAGTTTCGCAGCCTTATGTTATGCAGTGAAGAATGCAAACGTGCCGGACGGCGCGTACGTGTTCCACACGCGCCTCAAAGAGACGTCAGCATTAACCAAGGGACTTGTTAGGGCTGAATCCTGCCGGATTAGCGGGATTGTCCGAAAGGGTTACCGCTCCATCCAGAGCGGAAGGAGTCATTTGATAATTTCCCGACACAAAAATAAAAGTGCGGTCTTCCTTTTACTACTGGCTCTTCATTGCGAATAATAAAAAGTGAACAACAATGACTGAACCACACAGTTCTTAAAAGTAGAAACAAGAGTGTTCTCAACCAGTCAAATAAATACAGACTTCAAAGCTAATTGTGATGTTTATGATAATATACGCACTGACGCACATCTCACATCTGTGTTTGAAACTTTTTGATGGTAGCCTATTTGTCTGTTATAAACTCGGAAACAGCTGGACTTGTTATAGTTTTGTTGATCGGAAACGATAGTAACCTTGAAGAGAGTGTAACCACGTCGTTACAGCTGTTAAATATCGGCTCAAGAAAGATGCGCCGTAGTAGCTCTCGAAATTAAAATTTTCATAGGTTTTTTTTTGCAATTTACGGGTCAGTGTCGGGTTGTGTTAATAAAAAAGTGTTGATGATCTTTCAAACGGCTGAACATATTTTCATGAAACATGGCTAAGAACACTCGGGATAAAATTATCTATGACACAAAAAAAAACTAAACGAAAATCGGTTTATCCGTTTGGGAGCTACGATACCACAGACAGCCTCGTTTAACATATAACACCCCTCTCTTTTTGTGTCGGGGGTTAAAAATATAATTCGCGGCCGTAGGAAGTATGTATTTATAGAATTATAATCATTAGAATCGTCAATACAACTCTCTAAGCCAAATCATTTATTTCAAACTAGCACTTTGCCCGCGGCTTCGCTCCCGTGGGACCCGTTATTTTTCCCGGGATAAAAAGAAGCCTATGTTACTCCTAGAAAACTAAGCTTTCCAACGGTGAAAGAATTAAATCGATCCAGTAGTTTCGGAGCCTATTCATTTCAAACAAACAAACAAAAAATCAAATCTTTCCTCTTTATAATATTAGTATAGATAAACACAAGAAAGGTACTTTTGAACGTCAAAAAAGAACAAGAAATAGAATTGATTCTAGTCGCCCCTTCCAAAAGGTAGTTTCGTGTGGAGAAGAATGGACAAGAAACTCCACCGTTACTCTTTTAAAATGTTTTGTATACATGAATTATAACATTATATGTGAAGACGATGCACCCAGAATAAAAACAACACCACAAAAGGTGAAAAAAAAATGTAGCAATGGCAGGTAAACTTAATTATGTCATAATATTTATCTCAGAGCAGGGTAGTTAGACATAGTGGCACAGTGTTGGATTTTGGGAGTACCCACGAACCTAAATAATTTGTGATACTAATGTTACTGTGATTTGTTTTGTTGTTAATACATTGTTTAATACGTCAGGTAAATTGTGAGTCCGAGTGTCGAAGGACAACATAGAATATTTTAAGTTTAAATTTGTTCTCATGCAAGTGAAGTGTAAATTTCTTTATGAGAATTAAAAATGTCTTTAACCAGAAGTACATGGTGCTCACATATTTACAAACATTCCAAAAGTTCATAATAATAAATTAATCAATGTGTGAGAAGTTATTCCAATATAATAAAATAATATGGTACAAATTATAAATTATTACCTAATGTACTTAGCAAACAGTTTGATTTTGTCGAGACACTAGATTATCCTGTGGAGCAGGACCAGCATGTTTTCAAGCATCCTTATCTTTGATATAATCCTCTAATTTGTAATAAGCTTGTTTACAAAGTGTACTTTTAATATGAGTTTTAAATTTTCTTTCATTTAATTGCAGTATGTCACAAGGTATTTTGTTGTAACATTTAACACAGAACCTGGATTTCTATCTACTAGTTTACTCTAAACCACACTCTTAACAAAAACACTGCCACTATTTTTTGTGCTATTCTAAGCTCAGTGCCTTCAATACACAGTGTTCATGGCAGTGTATGGGTGAATATATCCCAAATTGTTAGGTATCACAAGAGCATTAGCCGGAGCCTTTGTAAATGCTTATTCAGTGGAATATTGTCGTCTGGGACGGAGAGGAGGTTGACCCTAGAACTATTGGAAATGAAAGGGTAGAGAACCTCGTCAAACCTCAGAATCTAGCTCTTATTTTGTGGTTAGTGACTAACGTGGTGTCAGAGTATTAATGCTGCCCATGGGCCTCTGACTTAGCTCCACACGCTGTTGAGAAATTTCTCTCAGGCATGCTGGTTTCCTCACGATGTTTTCCTTCACCGGTTTTTAAGCAAGTGATAATTATACAATACGCACATGAATCCGTGTAATCAGAGGTGCGTGCCTTGGTTTCGAACTCGAGAGACTTGACAGTTTGACGGTCACACCACTAGGCTATCACTGCTCCTAAATCTAGCGCTGGCTGCAGTAGACCCCAACATTAAAAGAAAAAAAAATGGATGCGTATCAGAGATGGATTTGTACCTCCTATTAATCCATACTTTGTATTCATAACAAGTACAATAGGTAAAAGTTTTTCAACATTCTAAATGCTTACGGAAAGGTCGCTGTAAGGCCGAAATGTTATTGCACGAGTATTGCTTACGTGAGCTATTGCACCGCCGGCTTTGGTTCTTATTTCAACTGTTTCGCCGCCATTTGTAATCTGAAATACGCGGGAATGGAATGTTTTCATTTTGAAATTGGAAACTGCATTTGAATGTAGCGATTGTAGCATCTAGTCGATGCTGTTGACTAGTACAATGTTTTAACTTTTTAAAAGAGGTTTATTATGTTATCTCTGGCTCCTTTTCGACATTGAGTATTATTGAGACCTCGTTTCAGTACCTATCATAATTTGTAATACTTAGTCATTGCTTTGAATAAAAGTGTGTCCAGGTCGTCAGGGTTTAAGGAAATAACACAAATATGATTGATAAGAACGACATTCGTACCTAAGCAAAACAATTTTCTACAACTGTAAAGCAGGAGTCGTTTAAAACAGTTACACAAACATTAATCGTTTTCCAGCGAACTCGTAATGTTGCCTTAAGGAAATACATCATTGAAGTGCCTGCCAGCCCCGTTAAGCCATTACTTAATGGACTATATCCCTGTTACGTCTGCAAAGCTAACATTAGATGAGCCATGTTGTTATGAGCGTGTTAAAACGCCGCCATCTTGAGCTCCTTGTCAAAGCCGTGAAACAATTCCCGAAGAGCACTTTAAGGCACTTTTCCTGGAAATTGTGGAAAGAGCAATTACTGCACTCACTCGCTGCGATGCGAATCGATTTATGCGTTGTCTCTTTCTGTGACTACGAAAGCAGCCGAGTGTTGCCGAATGTTGAAACGTGCGGACTCTGTTTCCAATGCTTATGTATTCAAATACCTATCCATGTGGATATTATATTTTATCATGTGGGACAAGAAAGTTTTGCTCAATTTTCATTGCAAAGACATACTGATCAGCGACAAATTGGAACTCTGGGGCCGTATTATATTTATGAAGTATTATTTCCATCATAGAGGTGCTCGTGGGTTAGTTATAACAGCCGCACGCATCATCAGGTTTAGCTACGTTTGCCGGGGTTGGTCCGTAGATGGGTGACCATTTTTACATATTGAGACTCCTCCGTGCCTCGGAAAGCACGTTAAGCCGTTGGTCCCGGCTTTCATTCGTGGATCTTTGACAGTCGTTACGGATAGTCAGAAGCCCAAAAGTCTGACAGCCAGTCTTACAAGGAGTATCCTTTTACCCAGGTACTGGGTTGTGGAGGTCAGATAGGCAGTCGCTCCATGTAAAATACTGGTATTCAGCTGCATCCGGTTAGACTGGAAGCTGACCCCAACATAGTTGGGAAAAGGCAGATGATGATGATATTGCTATCATGGTTCCAGTCAAAAAGAAGGATAGTGATATCGGTCAGCTTCGTCTCCCTCTCACACTAGAATCATGATAACATTTAAACTTTATAATACGACACCTTTTTTTTAGGTTGGGTAATCATCTAATGACGTCAGACTCTTACTGACTAAAACCCATCCATGTTCCTTCCTTAGACCTTTGTGTTCCGGGGCAGTGGTTAATAATACAGCATCAGCACTTGGATTGACAACATTTTTTTTGGCAATATAAAGAACATTTAACCCACACATTCACTTTTACTATTGTTTACGTCTATCTCTCACAGAAACTTAACAAAAAACCGTCAGTAGCCAAACCGTGGACTGAATTAATGACCCACCACAAAATAATTATAAGACTTGTAGTACAAAAATATTGAAATAACAAACAAATAGTTTGCATAATACTGCCCACACGGCCTGAGTCTTCATGGTCAATATGGTAATTTGATAGGAACCGCTACGGTCATGTGTTGCCATGTTGCGGCTTGAAGTTAGAACATATTATGTATAAGATAGGTGGTGGTTGGTGTACTTCCCAGCTTCTGAAAATATACAGTGTCCTAGGTTAATAAATGAGGGATATACTTTCAGGGGGTACTATGCTCATAAAAATGAACAACTTTGACTATGGAACATGAAAAAAAAACTCAGCTGTTCAGTACATCTATGTTCACATAATTCGTTATAATGTTCATACTTCAGAGTTGGTCCTATGGACAAAGTTGTTGATTTCCATGAGTATATAACCTGATTATAAATACTGTATACACGTTATGTGTTATACATCGTGTGTCTAATGAGATTTCCCATCTGCAACATCTCAGGAAGTTTAGGATTAGTTTCATAATGAATTAATAATAAAAGCTTGTTTAGAAATAAATAAACAAGCATTTAAACTAAAAAGCAACTTTGAACATAGAATTTTAATATTTTCTTAAAAGCTTAAGTTTTATCTTTAAGTGTAAGAAGGTCATTTACGACTGATGCTATTATTTATTACTTTTTAGTTCGTTATAAACTTGTGTTTAATTAAAAAAAATTGTTACTATTAATTTATTTTTTCGTAATTTTCTCAGCAAACTCTTTTTTTGATATCCATATTATGGTAGTGCATGGTAGTGACGCTCGTGGCTAAGTAATAACAGCCGCATAGGTCGATCCTTCAGGTTCAGTTACGATTGCTGGGGTTGTCCGTGGATGGGTGACCATCTTTACATACCGAGACTCCTCCGTACCTCGGAGAGCGCGTTAAGCCGTTGGTCCCGGCTGTCATTTTTGCATCTTTGACAGGCGTTACGGGTCTTCAGAAGCCCGAAAATCTGATAGCCAGTGTTACCAAGGGGTATGATATTACTCAGTAACTGGGTTGTGCAGGTCAGATAGACAGTCGCTCCATGTAAAATACTGGTATTCATTTGAATCCGGTTAGTCTGGAAGCCGACCCGAACATAGTTGGGAAAAGCTAGGCAGATTGATCATGGTAGTGCATAAAAAATAACAAATCCACCATATTGTACGGTTCGCCGTATTGGATTTAGAATGACGTCAGCTAACAATGCATTGTGATCCAAACTGAACGTGTATGCTTTTGAGCTCAATCACTTGAGGATAACTGCTTTAATCATGTTATTCCAAGGGCTTAGTTAGCCTTTTCATCAGAGATGTGCTATTCAGCTATGCTGCGAAGATGTGAAAGCTAAGCTACGAAACCATGTAATCGTTTCCTCTGATGCTAAGCTGTGTAGCGGGCTAATAAGATGCGCTATGAAGATGCGCCGCAACGAGGTAGCTGTGCGAAGAAGTGCGCTTACTGTAGGTACTCTGCTCTGCATATAGCTACACCACTCGCGACCATCCATAGCACGCATCCAGATCATGCATCCATCCATATAAAAACATAGCTTTGCAGAACTCGTTTCCACCGGTGCTATGCTATATGGACCAATGAATATGATTGGTGGATATCAAAAGCATCCATAGCAACGTAGCATAGTATATCTATGGTGGAAAAGCACCCTAATGCTCACACATAGAACACCAGCTGTTAACGTTTCCCCTAACGGAGGAGTGATGAGGAATTAAGCCATATGATTCGTCTCCTCCACAAGTGAGAGATCAATTTCAGCATCTAGGGCAGCTTATAGCACTCTATTGTCATCCTTATGTACAGAGCTGTGAGATCACTCTAGCTTGCCATCATATGACGAGAAATCTGGAAACTTTGCTAGATAGCGCTCTTTTACAGTATCTTGGAAGGCTGCTTGAGTTGATGAATCTTTGGCTCACCTTGGTAGCTTCGCTCTATAACTAAAGAAACTGCGAAGTATTCAAAAAATTACCAATCATGTATTTTCTTTTTATGGATGAAGCTAGGTGCACGTTTCCAATTGGTCGTTTCGTATGAAAAAGAGACGGAAAGTAAAATCCATGGGATACTTCCTGTTAATTATTACAAGTAGCAAGATCTAATGGCACAAGTAAAGGAAAAGTCACAAAATGGTTAATTTGTAGTTTTATCACAAAAAAATATTTTTTATTCAATGTCGCCGAATACGAAATAATTATGCGCGTATTATTTTCTAACAATTTCAACTTAAAAAAAATAAAAAATAATTCCCAGAGTTGTAGGGGATGGTCATCTTTCATTGTTTAATGTCATCCAGACGTGAAGAACAAACATTAACTATGGTAGAGTCCGAATTTGCAATAAACAAATCAGGAGTCGGCGAAAATTGTATATTCTCATGGCCGTTATGGAAATATAGCACGCTAAGGTCAAAATACGTGTTTGGGCATAATGATGTAGTGTGTTTCTTGTTTATGGTCTAAAATGTTAGTCAAAAATGCTTCGGAAATGGCTAACATTGACTTTACCTTTTGAACGCCATTGTCAACATATACGTGAAAAACAAGCGCATGCCCTGTACGCCAACGACACAAATATGTGACGGTAGCAACACTATAACACGAAATAAACAATTAAATCATTACTTTTGTTAGTGTTTATATAGATATAAAAATTGAAGCTCTCGTACGTATTTAATGACATGAAACAAATTAAAAGACACCATGGATATTGGGAAATTCATGATAACAAGGAGAAATTAATTTGTTGGCGTGGACCCACGCCACACAAATTTTCGCCTTTATAATATTAATGTGATTAGAATCCTTATAGATAATACCACTACCTTTTTCCTTTTAGCTAAGCATGTGACAATTAATAATAATTCTTAATCTCTCCTAACCTTTTTTTTTTTTAAGGCTGGGAAATCATCCAATGACTGCTCCCGCTCTGGGTGGAGCGGAAGGGAGTGTCAGACTCTTACTGACTAAAACCCATCCTTGTTCCTTCCGTAGCCCTTTATGTTCCAGGGCAGCGGTAACCCTTTCGAACAATCCCGCTTACCCGAATCTCTCCTAACCTAACCTAACTATATTGCAACTAACCTACCATTTAACACTATAATAAAGTGAAATGTTTCCGCCATTATCAGTAATAGCTATCTATTTGTTGACAGCTCGCAGCCCGCATATGAGCACGCCCACAAAGATACCGAGTCCCGTTGGCACTCTGCTATCTAGAAGAACACCGGTAAGTTTTATATCTATATTTGTTCATATTTAATACTGTTTTAAACTTTCACAGCTTTAACAACAGCTTTAAAAACAATTGAATTGTTACTTTTCACCACATGACTTAGAGACCGTCAAAATATACGATGCTCAATTTATTAATCTTTGGCAAGATATGTTGCGGCGCAATTTTACCTTTCAAAAGCTGTCTGTTCCGTTGGAAGAACCTGACCTTGGAGATCAAGCGTATATTTAGCTCCATTTTCTTCTCTATTCCATCAATATTGTCTTATATGAACTAGTTTCGTGGTTGTATCTACTGTAGTAGTGGGCAGGCCATCTGTCATGGCGGACATAAAGTAGTTAAGTATTTTATTAGCGCCACGTGCTCGTCTGGACATGATAACATTCGTCAGGGTTGGTGAACCTTCTTCTGGCGCTCTATAATTGGCATTTGGCATGAGATAATGATATCAACTGGATAGAAATATGGTTTGAAATGTTAAAATACTTTTCATGACGGCTTCATAGGTATGCCTGAGAGATATTTCTCAGCATGTAAAGCTAAGTCAGAGGCCCATAAAAACTCTGACACCAGGTTAGTCACTAACCACACGAAGAATGAAGAATACTTTTATTTAAATTCTTAAAATGAATGATAACAAAGTATCCTATGTCTTAATTCTAACCCAGAGATCCATGATCTACTTGTGTGCCAGATATGGAAATCCAGATGGTAGAGCCAAACAAACATGGTTATTTTCGCATGTATATTATTAGATTAAAGACAACATGAATTGTCCAAACGAGTCCAAATTCTTGCTGACGCAATATTTTTAATGAATTTGGCACACTGTTCTAAAAAGTTTACCATCCCCGCTGTGATGTGATGTGACCCCCTTTCGAGTTGAATATTTGTATGTAGAAAATTAACGGAATCCAGGCATTGTAATATTTATGTATGTATATTTCTGTAACTACAGCTGGAGCTCGTGGCTAAGTAATAAGAGCCGCACGGATCGATCTATCAGGTTAAGCTACGCTTGCCGGAGTTGGTCTGTAGATGGGTGACCATCTTCAGATATCGAGACTCCTCTGTGCTTCGGAAAGCACGTTAAGCCGATGGTCCCGGCTGTCATTCGTGGATCTTTGACAGTCGTTACGGTTAGTCAGAAGCCCGAAAGTCTGACAGCCAGTCATACCAAGGGGTACGCAATTGGATTCTGTCTTATATTGCAATAATATGCGATTCGATACTGCATGTAATTCTGTGAAATTTAAATTATGAGAATCTTCATGTTTTCGTTAGTATGGTAATTTGAACCAGTTCCAAGTGACAACTGACTATTTTATTATGTTACTAAATAAATCTGACGAAATAATTGTAATCCTTTTGGACTTTGCCAAAGCATTTGCAAGGATTTTATTGGGCTTGTAATTTCTGGCATAGACAATAGTGTTGGCTTCTTGTAAGTGTCGTAAAACCCCGTTACCCCCTCTGTGAGTTAACCCCTCCTTTTGAACTTAGATTATCATCCCACTGTAGCTATAGCCTGCCCGACCGCTTAAGTGAGACCGTTCCTGAGGTAGCTGTGCGAGGTGGGAGGGGTGACAGCTGTCACAAGTTGATGAATCAGTGAACTGAACGTCGCGTCACCCCTCCCCCCCCCTGCACCTTGCAGCTACCTCAGAAACGGTCCAGTTCAGCGGTCGGATTTTAGTCAGATTGATCAACTACTAACCAACACCCTTTTCATTCTAGATCCCAACTCCTAAGGATGTTTACTATAGTACCCACATGATTAGTCAAGAGTGAATCCTGGCAAGTCAATTACTACGCTTGTATTATTTTAAAATAAAATCTTGTTTGATATCAAAGTAGTTTCATCTATTTTTGCAGTCAAGGTTACGTATGCGTGGAACTTGTTTATGTTTGATGCTTTATGTTTCTACTAGCGGCTTGGGTCGCTTGGATGTCGGAAATTATCCTAAAGGAACCTACTACGGGGATAAAAGTATCCTATGTGTTAATTCAGGACATAAACTACCTCTGTGCTAAGTTGTACCCAGATCCGTTCACACGTTTGAGCGTGAAGGACGGACAAACATACAAACTTATAAATTTTCGCCTTTTTAATATTAGTGTGATTGGTATGGCTAGAATTTACGTATGTCGATGACAAAGGAATGGATGACATTGCCTTTTCTATACAACTTTCACTGCCCGTTTCTGAATTGAGAGGTTTGAAGTTGGTAACTTTTCAAACTCTTCTTTTTTCGAAATTCAAAATTTATTTGCAAGATATAAAAAAACAATGGAGCATTGAAGGTATCACCTTAAGTAAAACTAAAGTTTGACATGTTCTCAATTTAAAATTCTCAATTCATAAGGCCAGTGTTAATGTTTTCTCTAGCATTGACATGGACTATCCAAAAATAGTTACCGCCGCCGCCGTGGTTGAATATCAGTCAATCAGCGAAGTAGAAGGGCTACCCGTCCTGGGTGCAAAAGAGGTCCATTGGGCTCCAAAATAATAGGTTTCATAACATTCTATTTGTGCCCGCATAAAATCGATCACCGTTTTTTCAGCGGTTTGTTGGCATTCCGCGGACTGTTAATGATTTCGCGGTTAACGCGTTTTAACAAAACGTGGATTTTTGAGCATCTATTTCTGTTCATGGCGAAATTAAAATGAGATATAGGTTAGACGGACCTAACACAGTTGAATCAAGTCACAAAACAGCAGTTCATACTCGTGCATATACATCTATTTCTGTTAGACGGACTAAACAATGGCTACCTAATTCAGACATTGATTGCATTATGAACTCAGCTGTTTTGTAAAGGATAAGTCTATAACATTGGTTTTATTGTCGTTATCCTGATATAAGCATAATAAACTCATTTATGGTTCGTTTCTAATTGGTCTTAGACCATATATGAAATGGAAGTGAAGCAATATACTTACTTACAATAGATGTAGTTAACTTTGTGGACCAAAAAGTCTGTAAAGGCTATAAAAACAATATAAAATCGAACTATAAAACGTTAGATAATTTTATTATGTATGTGTTTAGAATATAATCGCTTCTGTTTACATAATGGTTTTGGCGCCTTTTTTGGTGTCTATCGCCATTTTAAAGAGATCTGTCAAAATTATAGTCTTTAATCAATAGTTTATAGGCTTTGGTATGC
The DNA here is from genome assembly GCA_951799385.1 of Hyppa rectilinea. Lineage (NCBI taxonomy): Eukaryota > Metazoa > Arthropoda > Insecta > Lepidoptera > Noctuidae > Hyppa > Hyppa rectilinea. The sequence continues at coordinate 10,795,288 of OX637325.1, read as the reverse complement.
GGTGACCATAAAATACAAATAAAGTCAGCGAATAGGTGTTACATGCGATCAATAAATAGCTATAAAATAAGTGATGAGCTTACCTTGTAATAGATTAAGAGCGATTAACTTTTTACTGCTCAGATGTAATTTAATGCGTGAACTATAACTATGTTGCCAGCAATAAAATTCACGAGTGTCGAATGAAAACTATGGATTCTGAATTTGAAAAGTTGGAATAGTAATGCAGAATAATCGAATGTAAGTCTATCGATTATGTGTCGAATCAAAGAATAAATGATTCGCTTTGCGAAATTGGTTTCTGAAAAAGGTTGGACCAAGAAAAGTAATACTTTGTTTTGTACTGAAGCGTTACAAATGTCTTTTGGGATTCTAACTTTCGGATTGATAGATATAAATGGATACTAAACAATGTTCTGTAAGTACCAAAGTTCAGTGGGAGTTCATACAGTTATCACTTATTCAGATTATTTTATTGAGGGCAACATTTCCTATTTTACTTTTTAAAGGGCATTTCTACGATGTAAAAGGTTTTAACATTTGAACATGTTATGTTTTTCTTGACGTGAATGACTTCAGTTTTGCCGTGAAAAAATACGGTTGATTCGCCGTGTGTACGCACGGTCGTCAGTGTTTTATGGATATCTATGGAAGCTTGTTTCATAGCCCTTCGTATACGCTCTGGAGAGGCATCCATCATGACCATATCTATCAAAATCTGCCCAGAAATTTCGGAGTATACCACCCAGACCAACACATAAGCCTCGCTTAGTAAGTACAGATTAGACATAATTACAGTGTAGCGTCAAGTGAAATCATGTGCTTTCCAGTTTGTTCCACTCTACATGCTGGCTTGCTTGCATAATTAAATAATGATATCTTTTTTTTTGCACAAAGAACAGCCTTGTTTTTGGGTAGGCTCAGGCTCGTGTTCTTTCGTTCTTATAATTTGAAAACTTTTCAAACAAATCTTTATTCTAGATTTATGGATTTTGGTACTGGCTAGCTTTTTTAAAACATCGGCTTAAAAGAAAATTTGAAGTAAAAGGAAATAATTGTGGGGACAGTTACACATACAGTAATTAATCATGGTGATTACTGATGAGTGTTGGATCCTTTTCTGCGTTTGAAGAGGCCCTGGAGTAGGATAAGATAAAGCTGAAATACCTTAATTAATTTAAATGTACTTAGGAGTTGAATATCAACACAGTTACATACTTGACTACTGAGTCACAAAGTAACCAGCCGATCTATTCTGTAAAAACCTCACCTTATTTAGTAAAGTGAGCTTGAAGTGGACTGTCAAAAGTGTCAATCCCAAGCATCAAAAGGAATTGCGAGGATCGCCCAGAGGACACGGTAGAGCACACGGTGCAAACCTGCCCCGCTTGGGCGGAGCACCGCCGTGTCCTCGTAGAGGCGATCGGCGGCGGCGACCTCTCGCGCCCGGCCCTGGTGCAAGCCATGGTCCGGGGCGAGAGGGAGTGGGAGGCAGTCACCTCCTTCTGCGAAAAAGTTATGCTCGCGAAGAAGGTGGCGGGATGGGAGAGAGAAAGGTCCTCCCGTCCCAGCCGCCGCGGGAGACGCTCCGGGCGTCGGGAGCCACGTGACGACTCCCGGCCACTGTAGGCGCGGGCCTGCGGGCGGTGAGTAATGGGTGACTCACCGTCCGATCAGCACCAGGCCCGTGCCGTACGGCGCGTATATGTTCCACGCGCGCCTCAAAGAGATGTCAGAATATGAAGGGGCCCCTTTAGGGCCAAGCCTGCCGGGTAAGTGGGATTGTCCGAAAGGGTTACCGCTACCCCGGAACATAAAGGGCTACGGAAGGAACATGGATGGGTTTTAGTCAGTAAGAGTCTGACACTCCCTTCCGCTCCACCCAGAGCGGGAGCAGTCATTGGATGATTTCCCAGCCTTAAAAAAAAAAGCATTAAAAGGAATGACAGCTCACTTCACGTAAGTTTGTTATTGTTTCTGTTATTGTTTTGTTTTTTAAGGGCCGATTTTCCAATTTCTTGAAAAGTTTTATCTGAAAAACAAACTTGTCTGAAAGTTGAAAAATGAGACCTTAGACGTCTTTTTTAAGTAGACGTTAGCAAGAAAATAGGAAAATGTTATTAAATTTCTCCAATAGGTGATAGAATCATGGAACTACAATAATATACAGAACATGACATTCCCCACATTTTCGCTCCAAATTTTTTTTTTAACAGTGAAAAATGTATTACCTCCTTCGAAGTAGTTTGGTTCTAGAGTTGGCTTTTTAAATAATAAACAGATGCAGCAAAATCTAATAACAGAAACAATCTGTCAACATCAGTCCTCCTTAGTAAGCTCCTTACATAAATAAAATACATAACACGACAACGCAGCGACAACCGTAATTATTCTCAACCGATTACGGTTAAATTTAGTAACAAGCGTTCCCTCACTACTTATACATTTTGTTTTAAATCATGACTAAACAAGGAAGCATTGTATTTGCGTCTACTGATATTAATAGTTGAGTTTCAGCTGGTCGTTAGGCGAGTTTCGCGACTAGTGATGCGAATGTTACTAATTTTGTGAGTGTGATACACGTGTATGACTAAACGAACTACAATGTCTTTGGTAACTGCTTGTATAAAAATATATATTTTTTAATTCACAAAAACATTAACATTATCAGTTAGGTTTACAGAATTGTAAGCAAACTTAAGTAGAGTTAGAAGAATTGGATACAAAAGGTAAGATAGTCAGGAAAGAGATTGTCAAATTTTGAGCTGACAAAATATTCAACTGCTTTGATTTGGACCCCGGAGTTTCTTCCGGTTCAATACTTATAGATTTTCTAAGAGAATTTGTATAATTTTCCTTAAGAAAATACGAAAGACGAATTATTTTATTTTAGGCAAATGTAAGGAAATTAGTAGATACAAAGTCTACCTTTCCCACATCATTCTTATCTAAATGCAATGCTTTTCACCAGCGAGACAAGATGTTGAGATATGCATTTCAGTTACCGGGAAGCAACATCAACGATGCAAAAAGATGGCTATCATGCGTTAAACGCGGACATTACCCTTAGCAAAATAGGCTACAAATTATTGGACATAACGGTACAGGGTGGCCTGGAAATGGTTCTCGTATTAGTGAATCAGCAGCTTGAATATCATCAAGATCATGGTGGGTGAAGTACTTCGTCGTGGTCGCCATGTGGACGTAGTGCGATAGCGGCTTCCCTGACATCATCTGTCATTAGAAGACAGGTAACACGCAACTATCAGTGCAACGTTCTGCTAGACTAGAGTGACTATTATCAGCCAGTGTCAAACTTATTTGACCTTTTTGGTGTTTCCAATAACTTCGTAACAACAGAACTAGACACTTGCTGCGCTGTCAGACAAGGTGAAAGCTACAGGGAATTCAAATTTTCTTACGTTTTTTTGTAATTTGCAGGTTATTCAGATTTTATGTTGAACAAAATCTAATTCGGGACCGTAACATTATAGAATTTACTAATAGCCATTGAATTATGAATCTCTATTGAAAATTACTCTATTGAATTACTATTTCATTAAATCGTGACATTTTAGGTCAATCCTTAGAGTTGTATCGATGAGTTTAATAATTTTAATTCTATAAATACCTACATTTGTTACGATCACGAATCGTATTTTGATAAATAAAATACGACCTGACACTGGCCAGCAAATTGCGAACATAAAAAAAAAGAATATCACAGGCTGTCTCAGCAACACATCTTAAAAAAAAAAACGAAATAGTAGATGGACTTGAATTATAACTAGGCACATGGCCAAATACTGCAGTTCTTGTCAGCCTAATTAAACTTCTTTGAAGACCAATTCTGTGAAAATAAACAAAACGATTTAAAGTGAAGCTAATGCATTTTGATTTTGGAATAGCGAAATGATCTACTTATCTTGAATTCGTTCTAGTTTCTAAATAAAGAATTTGAACGCGTTTTATGTGTCATACATAAAAGATAAAAAAGTTAAAGAAATCTAGTGGTCCCAGAATAAGGAAAATCTACTGATGAATCAATTTGATTTATATAAATATTACGATAACCTCTACTTATTTCAATTTACGGTTTCAACAAAACCTCATTAATAGATTAATGATGTCATCTACGAATTAAACCGAGACGAAAATGAAAAATGGCGAAATAAAAAAACAATTAAGGTTGTAATTTCATGCTACATTATATTAAGCTTACTCGAAAAAAGAATTAGTTTCATAGTAACGTAATTACGGTTATTTAAATCGAGTAAACATGGAGCATCTATGGAAACAATGGCTTGGCTGCAAAACGATGCAACGTCGCGTCGTCTTTACCGCGAAAAAAAAAATAGTTCAAGTTGTGTATAGGGTTGTCAACTTATAATTTTCGAGAATATTCATTAAAATTATTTATTACGCATTTAAAAGAAGTGAAAGAACTGGCTGGGTTTATTTTCACATTATAGAACAGAATATAAAACATGGTTTTTCCATTTTTGATTTATTATATCAAATACTTTTTAAAACTTAATTAAAAATGATTGACGAGTCGTAAAAGATGTTGGGAAATGATAGTGAATATTTACGATGTTCTCGTGTTTTTATTAAAGGCACCTTATTATTAACGCGACAAGAAAGCGTAAGAGATTCACCAGTGCGTTGAACGGTGAATTATATGCTTTATTCTAATCGAACTGTACTCGAAAGAGGCATACAAGGCGAGGGACAAATTGGAACGGAAAAAAAAACGACACAAAAACTAGCGTCCGTGGTTCCGCTGGATCGTAGCAAGCTAAAACGTCCCAAATGGATCCATATCAATCTGCCTAGTCTTTTCCCAACTATGTTGGGGTCGGCTACCAGTCTAACCGCTGAATACCAGTATTTTACAGCGACTACCTATCTGACCTTCACAACCGGAAGACTAGCTGTCAGATTTTCGAGCTTCTGACGAACCGTAAAGAAACGAAAGCCCAAACAAACGATGGATGGACTGTAGGACTACCGAGATAACGGACAGAGAAGTATGGACAAGACATGTTGCGCCGACCGCAATTAAATTTAAATTAGGGCAGGAGTAGGATGATGATGTTGAGAAACTAAATGCCGAACGAAGTTTGGATTTGTCAATAGCCTAATTCCCTTCTCCCTCATAAAATTATGCTCAAAAGAGAGCCGCATTAGATAAGTATATTATCAATGTATGTTCACATGTGAGGAAGCAGTGTCATTCGCTTATCAACCTGTAAATCTTGCATTACGTCATGGTAATTATAGCAACTCACGTGGTTCTATGACAAATAATGCGCACCGGAGCGCATGCAATTAAATTCGTTGATGAATTTTTTTTTTTTCATTTGTAATCGACTCTAAAAAAGGGGCGGTTATTATAAGAGTATTGTCTTTTGCCGAGGAAAGAATTTGACAATCAATTCCGGTTGTAGCCTGCTTGTAATATATTATAATTGAATAATGATTCGGAAGACACATGGCGCCATCTATTAACCTAAAACGTTATTGTGGTTTTCTTCAGAAATTGTACATTTTTTTTGTCCCTACGTCCGTTTTTGTACAACTGACAACGTAAATGCAAAATTTCAGGATAATCGGTGCAGTGGTTTAGGCTCGAAGGTAACAAACAAACTTACTTTCGCATTTATAATATTAGTTAGGATTTCAACTAGGCATAACGTGGTAGTAATTATCTTTTGAAGTACTGGGACAAACTTTACTAGAGTGCCACGTGCGTTCTTCTCAGCTGACGTTTGTAATAATTTGTTTATCTGTCACATCAAACGAGACATGCTTGAAGAAATATTTGACTTATCTTATCTTTTCACTTCCTACAATATCAGAAGCGATAAAAATAACAAGTGCATTAGTGAAACATATTTTTAGTCTGACAACAATTCCGTGTTACAACCGGTACAGTGTACAGCATCCAGCTTTCGCTGTTAATCTTGATTGTCATGCATGCTACCCAGTACTTATCGGTGTGATGTGTCAATGCCCTGGGGCATTTTTCTGGTGTTCAGTGGTGGGCGCAGTATAAGCGGCTCTAGAATACATGCTCTTTTTAGATGATACGTTGACAAAGAAACATCCAAATTCTCTTAATAGCGTCCGACTCAGAATCGTAGTAATGTTATCATACCACTGACAATCTAGAACTTAGCACAAAAACAGCCAGTGGTAACCCTGACAAATGTCAAACGTGACTCACCTGTCAAACTTTCGCGCGGGAAAAATGGCGTACACGACAAAAATGGCGACGTTACGGTGGCCAGTGAATCATGATGATTGCGGTTTGACGATATTTTTTTATTATTTTATTTTGCAACCGCATTCCTTTGATGTATTTGTATTTTTTCTGTTTCGTGAAAGATTTGGTGCCGCCATTACCTGTGTCTGTGTCTAATCGAGTTTTAGCGAGAAAGTGATATTCATAAAAATATTTTTGTGGAGTTATTGGTGCCACCAGATTAGTTATTGGGGATTAAAAAGCAAAGTTAACGTAAAATACCCGAAATGCCCTTTTTTTAAATCTGGGAAATCATCCATCCAGTGACTTCTCCAGCTCTGGGTGGAGCGGAAGGGAGTGTCAGACTCTTACTGACTAAAACCCATCCATGTTCCTTCCTTAGCCCTTTGTGTTCCGGGGTAGCGGTAACACTTTCGGACAATCCCGCTTACCCGGCAGGCACCAGAAATGCCCTGGAAGGTGATTCATAAATCTTTGGTGAAATTCGCTCTAAGCTGAATGAACGCCAAAATAGTCCTATCTTATTTGTCAGTCAATCAGCGAACTCTATAAAACAATTTGCAGTCAGGTTTCGACAGTTAATTCTTCGTACGCTAATGTATCGCAAGCACGTCGACAGATTGACTAATGCAACGCCTTCCTGGATTTATTTAAGTAAAGGGACTCGTCATTTTCATGATCATAAATATGTGAGAAGAAGGCCCGCAGAATATACAGTTGCATGTTTTCTTACTAAACAAAGTTCTGAATTTGGGGCCTACTACTCCCAAATCATGAACGAAATCCATAGTTTCGGCCGAAGTTGCGGGCGTTTCCTGCTCCGTATAACCTACGGACTAGTTCGGAGCCCGACCTACTATTACACACACACTATTTGACAGTTGTCCATAAGGCGATGCGTTTTTGACATTTCGAAAATTTTTATTTGTCATTTACTTTCATATTGGCCAGTATCTTCGTGAACGGATTTAGTGGCCTGAAATCCAAAGATACATGAAGATAATCGAGACAGGAGTTGCAAGTAATAATGGAATTATTTATGCTGTGTGTGGGAAAGGTGTGAGTCGCCATTTTAGCGTGTATGGATACGGCATGCCTAATACTACCGTCGTAGAATACTAATTGCTTTGTTTGACATTAACACAGATTCCTGGACTGAGCCTGAATATTCAGTGCCGTTGATTGTAAGACTAGGTATCTAGAGAGAGTGAACGAATGGAATACTGAATGATTATTTTGACAGTTGACAACCGATCAGAATGAATGATTAGAACAATTTTTAATGAAGTGACAGAACATAAGATTTTTGGTTTAAAGAGAAAAACGATGGAGGGGTTATGTGTTATGTCTAGAAAAGGCGAATACTGAGATGGTAGCCGATAGGGTAGTTTAACTCCTAATCGCGCCTGTGCATTAATATTGTACTTTAAATATCAATCTGCCGATCTGACCTCCACAGCCCAGTAACTGGGTAATACCCTTTGGTAAGACTGGGTTCCAGATGTTCGGGCTTCTGACGACCCGTAAAGACTCAAAGATGCACAAATGACAGCCGGGACCAACGGCTTAACACGCTTTCCGAGGCACAGAGGAGTCTCGGTATGTAAAGATTGTCACCCATCCACGGACCAACCCCGGCAGGCTGATGGATCGATCCGCGCGGCTGTTATTAGCCACGAGCTCCTCCAATATTGTACAGAGGCCAGCACATCAAGTTACCACAATCTGTCAAATTTCTTTGATAGTATTACAACTTTATTGCAAAGACATAAGGTTCATTTTTAATTGAGAAAATTTGACAGTTAGGGATAGCTTGATGTGCTGGCGTCTGTACATTAAATCGACTTTTATTCGCTTGCATCCAACGGAGGCAACAAAATTTAATATGACAACATAATATTCATATTGGCTGAAAAATGCTGATATGAAAATGAAATTCATGGAATAGCAGAATTTCTGAATGGAATTTTCCTATTAGTTGCTTGCTTGCGCTATAACATTACTTTACGCACTTGGTTTGCCTGCGTTTTAGTTTATTATTACTGAGATATTAAATATGAGTACAACCTACATGGATACATGTTTTTTTTGTACTTCTACAGTGTGTTAGGTTAAACGAGGAACATACTTTCAGGGGTTACTATACTCATGAAAATGAACAAGTTTGACTATGGAGCTATACCTGAAATCACGAAAAAAAAAAATCAGCTGTTCAGTACATTTATGTTCGCATAATTCGTCAAAATGTATGGGAACAGCTGTTATTTTTTTCATATTTCAGAGTTGGTCCCATGGACAACGTTGTTGATTTTCATGAGTACTATACAACCTGAAAGTATGTCCCTCTTTTTACCAAACACACTGTATAGGATTTCACAAAAACTTTTACATGTTAATAATATTTTTTAAACTAGATGAGGTCGGCAATTCCTAACTGACTACTCTGAGAAGAAAGTCCGAACCACAGAGGTCACAGTCTCTTAAAGTCCAGACATAATCTTTTTCAGATCATGTGAGGACCATGTAGGTTGGTATCTGAAATGGTCTTTTGAGGAAAGAATACACAGACTGGGCCCGCCCAGTCAGTGCAGGCTCTTGTCATTAATCGTGGAGCTGAACTCAAAGCATAAAGAGCTTAACGGTGATCTTTGACAGTCGTTATATACGGGTAGTCAGAAGCTCAGAAGTCTGACAAGCAGTCCTGCCAAGTGGTATCGTATTACCCAGTAACTCGGTTGTGGAGGTCAGATAGGAAATCGCTCCATGTAATATACTGGTACTAGCTTCCTCTTCAATCACTCTATCTATTTAAAAAAAAAAACCGCATCAAAATCTTTTGCATAGTTTTAAAGATTTAAGCATACATAGGGGTATAGGGACAGAGAAAGCGACTTTGTTTTATACTATGTAGTGATTCAGCAGCATCCAGTTAGACTGGAAGATGACCCTATAATTGGCGAACATCTAGACAAATTATTTTTTTGACCAGCAACTTGCCTAATGTTCAGATTCGTAAAGCTAAAGTTAAGTTAAAAACTAAGTTACACTTTTTTTTTAACACTGAATTGAATATTCACCAGACGTTGCGTTTAGCAGAAAATATGTTATTACATAGAACGAATATTTTTGCACGCGCTTAAATTGCAGGCTCACTGAACCGTTTTTGATGGAACTTTCACTCTTCCGAAATTTTATTTGCGGTTGATACCAAAGCGCGCGTCGCTTCATGAAATCAAAATACTGTTATTGCACGAAGCGACGCGCGCTTTCAAACTCAAACTCAACTCACTTTTGAATTGATCTTGAACTAAATCGGATTAGTATCATTTACGAAAAAGCCTACTATAATATCAATGATTTTTTAAATGACAAATCGCTCTGACTGAATGTATTATCATGAATATTTTTCAATTGTGTATTATTTATAATTAAATATTAATGTTATTGTAATTTTTTTTTGAGACTATGTAACTTTGTATATTTCTTATTATTATTTTTTTTTTAATCTTATGGTCTTCCGACCTAGTTTGTACACCAGCCATGTTCAAAAATGTTGTGCCAAAGAATATCCTGTAACACCTACAATAAACATTATACCATGTTTATTCTACACATGTTTTTGCAAATAAATTGATCTTTATCTTACCTCAAACTCAAAGCATTCGAACAAACCAAACAATACCAATCCAAAAACCAATACAAAACCAAAAAAACCAATTAGGTACAGGCACTTTTGAATTGTCAAGGGGTCGCTCAGTCAGAAAGATGAAGCTGGTTGCCCATTCCAAAGCAGTAGATTTCTCGAATATTGCGACGGGAGTACGGGGCTTTCAAAATGGCTCAAAAAAATTGATAAACATACTCGTTTTCCATTACTCTTTCAATTAAAAAAAATATATCCAAAAATCATGGTGAACGGAGGTCAAACAGTTTCAGTAAAATCAGACTTGCATTTTTGTGCTTTTGGAGTATTCTGTTTTTGAAATTAAACGCCATTTTTCCCTAAAACATAAATATCATGGTTGGATTAGCAAATAAAAGTTTGCAAATTGGATTTCCACACTGAGTGGTTAGTAAATTGGTCAACTGGTAAGATACATTTTGTAACTGTAAAATAAACTTATAGGAAATCAAAAAGTGTGTGGGTGGGTCAATAATATTACAAACATGTCTACACTGCAACACAGAAGTTAGTTTTAAATTTTGGGAAATCATCAAATGGCTCCCCCTCTCTGGGTGGGGCGGCGAGCGTCAGACTCTTACTGACTAAAACCCATTCATGTTCCTTCCTTACCCTTTATGTTCCGGGGTAGCGGTAACCCTTTCGAACAATCCCGCTTAACAGAGGGCATAACATAGCATCACGCCTGTATACCCAAAGAGTCAGACATAGGTGCACCTAAGTACAGACGCCAGCACATCGAGCTATCCCTGTCAAATTTTCTCAATTAAAAATGAACCTTATGTCTTTGCAATAAAGTTGAAATACTATCAAAGAAATTTGACAGATTGTGGTAACTTGATGTGCTGGCCTCTGTACATCCGTCATACATTTTCGTCAATTATTTAAGTCCCATGTAATAGGGGGTGAGCGTGTTGCCATCAACCGGGCACAAATCCAAGACTTCAGGCTGCTACTGAGAAATTCCAAGTAAACAAACCCAACAACTTGCTTGATCCGGAAATCGAACCCAAGACCTGGTGCTCAGTAGTAGCGCTTACGACGACAAGGCCATCGAGGCAGTCAACAACATAGAGCAACAGTAACATAAAGGAATTAAAGAAAAAACTTGACGAACTCTGACGCTTGCCGTAAAAGTATTCTTGAACGGAGTTGGCTAATTAACATACCTAGTCAAAAATGAAAATATGAAATCACATAGAAAAAAGACCGCTCGTCTTAAAAACTTCCATCACCGTGCAGAAATTAAATATTATGCGAAGATATAATTGTAAAATTGCATTTAATGCTAATAAAATTAACACACATTTAAAAATTTCGAACAAATCACGTACAAATTCCGCGTTTGACAATTCATAAAAAGTAATTTTATTGACTACCCTTTCAAATAGCCGATTCATCTTTAATTCATGTATGCTCATTGCTCTTCAAAACATGCAGTACATTGTCCTCTGTCTATAGTATGTAATACATTATTACCTGTAACTGTAATTTGCACCTTTTTATAGACAATTTGTGTCATTAGGTCAACTGAAGAAGCTATTCGCAAGTTTTAGAACGTTTGTATGTAGTTCTGGTGTAGTTAATTTGTGGCTAGAAAGGGGGTCACTGTTACTACCGAGATGATGAGGAATTGAGAAGTATGGAAGAAAAAGACTTGTTTCGCCGACCGCGAATAAGTTGGGATTAGGGCAGGAGAATCATGGATGAAGGACAGTAGATTTGTGGCAAGTCAGCGGGATTGTCCAAAAAGGTTACCGCTACCCCGGAACACATAGGCCTAAGGAAGGAACATGGATGGGTTTTAGTCAGTAAGAGTCTGACACTCCCTTCGGCTCCACCCAGAGTGGGAGGAGTCATTTAAAAAAAAATAGATTTGTGAGTGTTAAGTTTAATTAAGTATCTTGTTAAATTCAGGATAATACAATAACGTAGCTACATGAATATTTAAAATAGTTAATTTATGGAATATTTATTACTTTTTAAGCCTAACAGATGACCAAAATTTCCTAAACTGAAAACCCACTACCAACCTATCAAACATTAACACCGCTATAAAAAATTACTTGTAAAAATTAACGGTTCGACACTAAATCGTAAATCATAAAATTATAGTTAAATAAATAAATAAACACTGTAGAGCTTACCGGAAATTATCCCGCGCCATGTTGACTGCGCGGGAGTCGGGGGCAACGATCTCTATGACTCAAGCAGAGCATTGTCTTGTCTTGCGGCAGTTAAAAAATAAAAATTAAAAAGTCAAGTTGACACTTGATGACTTGACAGTTCAATGCAAGGTTGAAATATTTAAGATTCTATTTTTGAATTGTGATTTTTGTTTTCGTAAATGTTCAATACCTACTTACTGTCAAATTATTTTGTTTTTTTCCAAAATTAGCACTATTGCTTAATATCACAAAATTCATTTTTCATTGTTGTGACAGGACACATTTGTTATACAAACGAAATAAGGTAAATAAAAAATTTAGCATAGATGCAGCTGATCGTATTTAATACGTACTGAACATTAAAAAAAATAGACTGCCCCAAAGAAGATTAATTAAATCAAAAGACGTAATAAATGACCTACGACAAGTAAAACAAGGCATAATGGGTAATAATAATGCATTAACATAGTGATATCATTATTATGTTATGTCATAGACAAGTTAATGTTTTCCCCAACTATCATGGGAAGATGTTACTAACATCATTCTACATACGACTATAGTCTGTTTCAAAAGTAACTGATGAAAGTGTAAACAAATCCTGTTCAGGTTAAAACCTTATACTCTATAGGAATTTACCACGTGCATCTGGATTAATAAAGTTTCAACTTAATCTAGCAATCATTGTTTGTATAACTGAAGTAAATTATAATTGAAAAATCATCGACGAAAATTGAGATTATAAAATTAACCCCAATTGTCAAATGGATAACATATTTAAGAGGATTTCAAATGAGAATGAGTTTGCTTAAGTAAATGATTAAGTATTGAAACAATAATATCAAATAACCCAATTTGTAAATGACACTACAAATACGTTAATTTCGTCCATTTGCTTACGCTTAATCCGTTTGTTTACATTTTCATCAGATAATTTTGGAACAGACTATAATATAACTACTTAGATTGCTATTTTTAATGGTTTTAAATATAAAGCTAGGCTCATGTGAAAATACTGACTTATCATTGACCCACTATCTTGTTCCTTTGATGTGAGAGCACTTAATAATAATAATAAAAAGCTGTTTATTTCAATTAAAATACAGTTTTATACAATTCTTAACTTAATCTTAAACAAAAATAGAAAAGATTTTACAGTTAAGTAGTTGCTATTCGATTACAATTCATTAAATGTCGCTTGAATATGTTATAGGTCTGCCTTTGCACAGAGGCCAGCACATCAAGTTACCACAATCTATCAAATTTCTTTGATAGTTATTCAACTCTATTACATAAGTATAAGGTTCATATTTAATTGGGAAAATTTGACAGTTAGGGATAGCTTGATGTGGTGGCGTCCGTTCATCAGCCTTTTACTAAGTCTTTTCTTACTAGAAAAAAATTTAGAACTAAGCCCACTCTCAAGAACAAAAATACGTTCAAAACGTATTCACGTAGACTTAAAAGAATTATATCTTTAACGCAAAAATCCCAAAATAATTATTTTATCAAAACATCACAAAATAAATGTAAAGCGACATGGACTGTAATTAACTCAAACAAAGCCTACCATCCTAAAGAACCTATAACTGAAATAAAAACTGACACTAAAATGATTACTAATCCTACTGAAATAGCAAACTCCTTTAACGAATATTTTATTAATCAAGTAACTAATTCAAATCATGGCATAACACAAAAATATCCCAATCCTTCAAACACTTTGAACTCTCTATTTATGGAACCAACTTTGCCGCATGACATCATTAATCATATTAGGTCTCTTAGAGATACAAACAGTGTAGGTAGTGATGGAATATGCACAAAAGTCATAAAAACAGTCTCGCAATACATAGCTCCACATCTTAGTCATATAATAAATTTAAGTGTTGAGAATGGTATCTTCCCGGAGCATCTCAAAACCTCCATAGTTACTCCACTATATTAAAAGCAAGACAAATGTCTAATGAAAAATTATAGACCTATTGCGCTGATACCTATATTTGCAAAAATATTTGAAAAGGTTATATATAAAGCGCTTTATACTTACCTAGAGAAATCCAACATTTTACTAGATGAACAGAAAGGATTTCGCAAGAACAAGACTATCAACATGGCTATCCATGATCTGATACGCCCTATCCTATCGAATGTAGATAAAAGAAAGGCCGTATGTGCTATATACATGGACCTTACAAAGGCTTTTGACTACGTAGATCATAAAATACTATTAAATAAATTAGAAAAATATGGTATAAGAGGCAACGTTTTGCATCTTGTTCAATCTTATTTATATAACAGAAAACAGATTTTAGAAATAACACGGATATGTCCACGCACTGGTTACGAAAGAAGATACAGATCTAGTAGTAGGATTATTAAATACGGAGTCCCACAGGGCAGTGTGTTAGGACCTCCACTTTTTTTAACCTATATAAATGATCTGCCTAAAGAAATAAAACATCCGATGGTATTATTTGCTGATGACAGCACGGTAGTAGTAAAATGTGACGATCCTAGTACATACGAAGCAGAGATAAATTTGACATTGAATAAAATAATTACTTGGTTAAATAATAATAATCTTGTCATAAACCTAGAAAAGACTAAAATAATGCACTTTCATCAAAGGATGCCTAACATAAACCTTGACATTAACTACTTGGGGACTAAAATAGTGTCGGCAACTAATACTAAGTTTCTTGGTGTGATTATAGATAATAACTTGTCCTGGAAACCTCAAACTGAAGATATTTGTAAAAAAGTCCATAAATTTGCATATGCCCTCTGTAAACTGGCTAAAATTGTTAGTTTAGAATCTATCTTAATGGCTTACCATGGCTACGTTGCATCCACACTAAGATATGGCATAATCTATTGGGGCAATTCAGTACATAAAGAATATGTTTTCAAAGCCCAAAAACGATGCATCAGAGCTATGTGTGGTTTACGAAGTACCGAGAGCTGTCAACCTCTTTTTAAAAGCCTCAAAATCTTAACCTTCCCTTCGCTTTATATTTATGAGGTAAATATATTTGTTAAAACAAACATGTACCTATATGAAGTAGCTTTCAAAAGTCGTTATAGGAAATTACGAGATCGAAATAATTTAGAACTTAAAGTGCCATATGCAGGTACGGCTCTAATGAGGAAGAGCTTTTTTTGTATGGCCCAAAGAATATTTAATAAGTTACCTTCCTCAATAAAAAATCTAAATTTAGTCAATTTCAAGCATAAATTACGTACTATATTAATACAGAAATGTTACTATTGTCTCAGCGACTACTTTGATGACAGTTCTTTTACATAATTATATTTGTAACACGAATAATAAAATTAACTATTTATGCATGACGACTCTTACAATTCTGTGGACAATATCAGTTTTAAATATTTTTTATCATAACTTATGACATCATGACTATTTATTATTGACATTATCGTATTATATTAAATATTGACATTACCTTTTTTTTTTTGACATTACCTAATACATTTTATTAAAATACAAAAAAATTATGTTGATATTAGTACCGATAGATTAATTTACTTAATTGGCAAAAGCCTCCTGAAATGTATATTTGTACGCCAAATGGCAAAACATAGAGAAACTGTAATATTTATAAAATCATTGTAACATCTTGCACACTGATGTAACCTACCTATGTTTACAAATAAAGACTTGATTGATTGATTGATAGAACAAAAGCTTCATAACTACTAAATTCTTCTTTCGTATAGGCATGAAAAACATTAGTTTATTGTATTTTAGGGTGTGATTCTTCAGCGGGTTTGTCCGAAAGGGTTACCGCTACCCCGGAACATAAAGGACTAAGGAAGAAACATGGATGGAATAATTTATATATTTTTTTGTTTTTTTTTATTTTTTTATTATATTGGAATAACTTCTCACACATTGATAAATTTATTATTATTAACTTTTAGAATGTTTGTAAATATGTGAGCACCATGTACTTATAACATAATTAAGTTTACTTGCCACTGCTACTGTGTTTTTCTTTTCACCTTTTGTGGTGTAGTGTTTTTATTCTGGATGCATCGTCTTCACATATAATGTTATAATGGGAGTGATATGAAGTTTCGAATGACGTTATTGCGACGCACGCTATTTCGAAAAAAATTAAGAGTGGTACGCCATTTCGAAAACTCATTAAGTCGAAAACCGCAATATCGAATGACGTTATCGCGACGCACGCTATTTCGAAAAAAATTAAGAGTGGTACGCTATTTCGAAAACTCATTAAGTCGAAAACCGCTATATCGAATGACGTTATCGCGACGCACGCTATTTCGAAAAAAATTAAGAGTGGTACGCCATTTCGAAAACTCATTAAGTCGAAAACCGCAATATCGAATGACGGTATCGCGATCACGCTGATTCGAAAAATTGTTTGAATGGTACGCTAGTACCATTTAAAATCTCGCATATCAGATGAAAAAATTCTGATATCCCGACTGCAACCCTTGTTTCCACCTAGTTTCTGGTCCGCTGAAAGAAATAATAATTTACGTCTTCCGCGGACTCAAAACAGCAAGCATGGCACCGGCGGCGTTGGAATTCTTTAATGGGTAATCGAAAACTTGGGTTGTACGGCTGTATTTAAAAGCTCATTTATGAATACATTCAGTCAAAAAAGTATCGGGAATGGATGATTTGTTTATGGTTCCAAATTCAAATTTTTGTTTTTTTTGTAGTTGTTAGATTGGCACAACTGTTTTCCATTTTGGCGCGGAGTTTGAGTTGCATCTGTTATTTATATTAAATACAGTGCTGATTTTAGTAATATCATATATAGTGTGTATTGCGAATTTCATAATGGACAAAAATATCGAACAAAGAGTTTGTCTTAAATTTTGCATCGCCAATGGAATTTCGTGTTCGGAGTCACTGAAAATGTTACAGAAGGCTTACGGTGAATCGACTTTATCAAAAACTCGTTCTTATGAGTGGTTCAAAGCGTTCAAAAGCGGTCGAGATGTGATGGAAGATTTGCCTCGCTCTGGTAGGCCGTCAACGTCTGCAACTGAAGTTAACATCGCAAAAGTGAAGAAAATAGTGACTGAAAATCCCCATTCAACTCTGAGAGAGATAGCCGCCGAACTTTCTGTATCTCACGAGTCGATCCGTACCATTATAACTAATCATTTGGGTATGAAACATGTTGCTGCTTGGCTAGTCCCAAAAGATCTGAATTTTCTCCAAAAACTCAATCGCATGAAAGTCGCTGAGGACATGCTAGAACGAGTCAGTTCGGACCCAACATTCATGAAACGCATTGTTACTGGTGACGAGGGTTTACGAGTTTGACATGCAAACTAGTCAACAAGCTTCGGAGTGGCGCCTTCCAACTGAACCGAAACCGAAAAAGGAGAATTCGCGGCGAGAACTGAACTCAATTCCGGAAGCAGCGTTTAAAAAATGTTTTGATGAATGGATTATTCGTTGGCGCAAGTGTATCGTTTCTAAAGGAGCATACTTTGAAGGTGATAAAATAAATTTGGATGAATAACAGACATTTTGTGTATTATTGATCTTTTCCCGGTACTTTCTTGACAGAGTAGTATAATACAACCACCCACAACATTTAGAGAATTTTGGGTAACAACCCACAAACGCCGCCCGCGAAAAAAATGAAAATGAAAGAAAACGCAATCGCAGCGATTTTACAAAAGAAAAACACGATGTGCAGTATTGAATTTATAAGAGCTGTAGCTTTTAATACTAATCTAAATTGAGTTGATTCTATCTACCATTTTGTCATCAATATGACAGTGTTGTTACTTTTGGTACTAGTATTATACCACCTAAAATTTTTATTTAAAGTTGACTTCTTTGTTGATTACTATACTAACTGGAAATTAAAAAGTTAACTTAAAATAATACTTCTCATTGCTCTTCTTTCCCAATCCCAATACATAATTAATGCTTTATCGGGGTCGCGAATTCGATCCCCAGACAAATTCAGATTGGGATATGTTATTCGCAACAATGGATTTAAATGCCAAGACTTTCGTACTAGCGTACCATTCAAACAATTTTTCGAATTAGCGTGTTCGCGATAACGTCATTCGATATAGCGGTTTTCGACTTAATGAGTTTTCGAAATGGCGTACCACTCTTAATTTTTTTCGAAATAGCGTGCGTCGCAATAACGTCATTCGATATAGCGGTTTTCGACTTAATGAGTTTTCGAAATAGCTTACCACTCTTAATTTTTTTCGAAATAGCGTGCGTCGTTATAACGTCATTCGAAACTTCATATCACTCCCTGTTATAATACATGGAAACAAAACATTGTGAAACATTTTAAAAGAGTAACGATGGAGTGTGGCGACTAGAATCAATTCTATTTTTTGTTCATTTTGACGTTCAAAAGTGCCATTCTTGTGCCTATTTGAAATAAATGTTTTGACTTTGACTTTGATGGGTTTTAGTCAGTGAGTCTGACACTCCCTTCCGCTCCACCCAGAGCGGAAGAATCATTTGATTATTATTTACAATCCTTAAACAAAGGGGTGTGATTCTACTTCTTGTACAGACAGAATATTTTTAATGAAACCCATATCAAATCGTATGATACAGCAACTTTTTATATGAGAGTAGGACATGCAATTGTAAAAGAAATATAATATTGCTGTTCTTATTCTTGTGGAAATGTAACATGACGTAAGAATGTGACGCAAGTGACATCAGTTTGACAGCTAGAACGTCACAATTTGCGATAACGTCAATCGTAAGGCGATTCATAATTCGAACGCTTTGAACTCCTTCATGTTTTCGTTCTAGAACTTCAAACTCGATTCAAAAAATGTAATTGTATGACATGTGTCAGCTTTATATCGGCATTTACGATTGTGCATCTGCCTTGACTCCATGTGGCACTTGAAATCAGAATTTATTACTTCGAGCAATCGACATACGATTCTGTATGACCTCCACAATTTGATATATTGATACCGGTATTCCAAGGTTAGCGCTGTTGCCGGTTTTGTAACTATAGAGGAAATTTAAGAGATTATTTAAAACTGCAATGAAGTACTATGATTCACTCTTATTTAATTTTGGAACTCCCTAAATGGTAGTTTTTCGTATTCGTTGTTGAATAACTATCAAAGAATTTGTCAGATTAGGGTAACTTCATGTGCTCAAGCTACCTCAATCTGTCAAATTTCCTTGATAGATTTTCAACTTTATTACAAAACAATAAGGTTCATGTTCAATTGGGAATATTTGACAGTTTGGGATAGCTTGATGTGCTGGCGTCTGTACCTACTTAGGGTAAGTGTTATTCCTGGCACTGTTAAAGTGCATATTCAATAGAGGCGCGAGACGGGAGCATTCGTGGAAAATTTTAATATTATGATTTTTTTCCCTCAATGTTTCCATTGCACCTACCACTGTTTATCTCTATATCACCCAAAGGTTGACTGATAAGTCCCTAAAGTTTATAAATCTTGGTCTAAGTCAACAGTCAGTCAGTTATGAGCCAACCGTCACAGATTTCAACAGTGTAACAAAATGCTCCTACAAATCTTAATCAGCCGTAAGAATACGTGAAATATCATGATATCCATATAAAAACTGTGACGTACACGATTATATGCGTTCGTTCACTTGCGTTTTCTTTTGAAAGCAACGCAAGGCCGCTTAGCCTTTCAACCAGTATCAGGTGACGTCAAACATATCTCATATATGAGTATGTTGGCAGCATTGTAATGTGGATTTACGAGCGTTCTTGATTTGAAACTCGTTCGAAAAGTTTACGTCTGATGATGTCATTGATTTATTTATTTTTAAATGTACTTTATGGCATCATTACGGAGGATAGTTGATTCCTGGGATTTGAACCTTCTTGAAGTTTTTTTTTTAATTTATTTATAAAGGTACACCAAGGTATTAGAAATAATAAATTAAAAGGTTTTATGGTGAAAAAGGATTGGCCAACGGCCGGGCTTATTGGACGACTCGCACGAATTTAACTCGCACAAAACGTGCGAATCGACTCCTTTAAAAAATATTATTTTTTCTGTAGTCGATTCGCACAAATTTTATTTATTGGCCTGCAAATCGACACCCTCACAAAAATGTAGTAGGCTATTCGCTCCCCATTAAATAAACTTTGTGCGAATCGACTACAGAAAAAATAATATTTTTTAAAGGAGTCGATTCGCACGTTTTGTGCGAGTTAAATTCGTGCGAGTCGTCCAATAAGCCAACGGCCGATCTATTAATGTGAATGTCATTTCACCTGATGCTAGGGATTGAATCATCTTCAGGGTGAATCATCCATTATCCTGAAGATGATTGTTGCGAGACCAGGCTGCCTTATCCAGAGGCACCTGGTGGAGGAGGCTTTAGGTTTAATATTGTAAAGAAACTCAGTTATTTACTAACATAGCAGATAAGCACAAATTATTACTAATTCCTAACAATCTATGGACTGTAATGTCAGATTTTTTTTTTAATGGACACCATTGACAGCTTACTTCAAGCACACAAGCATTATCACGGTGATTTATTTTTATAGAATAGCACTTCGCTAGTAGCCTTTTTTTTTTAAGGCTGGGAAATCATCCAATGACTGCTCCCGCTCTGGGTGGAGCGGAAGGGAGTGTCAGACTTACGGACTAAAACCCATCCATGTTCCTTCCGTAGCCCTTTATGTTCCGGGGTAGCGGTAACCCTTTCGGACAATCCCGCTTACCCGGCAGGCTTGGCCCTCAGGGGCCCCTTTAACGCTAGTAGCCTAGAAAGCGTCGGACTTTTCAGAATAGCAGTGTGATGTATAGTCGTTCAGGGATGCTATTTCCATTGCCCCATCTGAGTTTCTGATAAATAGCTCCGGAATTGGCGTCCGTGCCATGTTGCAGCTGAAAATGCAACCAATATTTCTCCGTAACTATTTAGTTTGTTTTTATTCACATAATATTTACACACCTAAAAATACTTAAAATATTAATAATGAACAAGTACTTATATAAAACAGGAGGGAAAAAATTCCAATAAAAATAAATCAAAGGGCATCAAAAAATTCGTCCACATCGCTGTCAACAGGAAAAGTTCCCAAAAGGCTGGCAACATTACCACGTTGTATGGCAATGCTGATTCTTTGACCGAAAAATAGGCCAGCCCTCTTAGCGGGATTGTCCGAAATGGTTACAGCTACCCCGGAACATAAAGGGCTAAGGAAGGAACATGGATGGGTTTTAGTCATTAAGAGTCTAACACTTCCTTCCGCTCCACCCAGAGCGGGAGCAGTCATTGGATGATTTCCCAGCCTTAAAAATAGGCCAGCCTTCTCACACACACAATATTTCTCAGAAACTCACACAAAATAAAAACTTAAAGCACAACCAAGGTCCAATAACCCGACATTAAGTTGCATAATACAAAATATTATATCCATTTCGTAACAAGCAATCAATGGATGGGATACAAGACATTATAATTGCAACAACACGATTTTATAGACGCCATTATCGCTCGGTTCCACGGTGCGGAATGTGAGGTATACACGAATGGCGAATGCATGACGAGACTTCATCATTAAACCTTCTTACATTTTACATGGCTGCTTGGAATTGTCCAGATTATTCAAGGTATTTCCATTGTGGTATGGGAACTGTAGTTAAATACGTCTAAGGAGTTTACGCATAATTCTTAAAGTATAATTCCTATAGTAGTATTGTGTGAGAAAGTTGGCATTGAAGGTATTATAGATGATAAGCCAAAGTCAAAAGTCAAAGTCAAATCATTTATTTCAAATAGGCACAAGAAAGGCACTTTTGAACGTCAAAAATGAACAAGAAATAGAATTGATTCTAGTAGCCCCTTCCAAAAGGTAGTTTCGTGTGGAGAAGAATGAGCAAGAAACTCCACCGTTACTCCTCCTTGATTAGACACTAAGAAAAGACTTTTTTTTAAGGATGGGAAATCATCAAAAATACTGTGTGACTGACTAAAACCCATGTTCATTCCTTAGCCCTTTGTGTTCCGGGGCAGCGGTTACCCTTTCTGACAGTCCGGTTTATGGCAATAGGCTTGCCCGATATTACATGGGACTTGAACGTAACTGGCGAAATGTGGTATACCTACTAAGGGAACACCTGCCCTTCGGGGAAACAAAGCGGTTGATTTAACCATAAAGAAAAAACAAAATGAAACTTACTTTTTAATAATCATAAATCATCAAAGATGCGTAGAAAAGTGGCCCTACGATGTGTTTTGCTCAAATTTTAAATTAGGAACGCAATGTAGACGCTTTTATGTTCCATCTCAACTTCAATTTAAACTAACTAGCTGCGAGCTACGTTTGGGCGTAATGCTTCAAATATTAAAGTCCATTTACTTGCGAAGAATTTATTTCAGACGGCCACGTTTCAGATATCACTTTCTGTGAAATAGGATTTATTAGCAGCTACTTTCTGTTTGTTAAGTGGCTGTCTTTGTCCGATTGTGGTTTCCTTTGCCTAAATTTGTTTTGTAAAAAAAAATGCTTGTCTAGTACTCTAGAGTTGTTCTTAATTCGGATTTCAAATGTAAAAGCGGTATACTGTTATTCTTTTTTATGGCTTCCGAATTCAATGAGCGTTTTTATAATTTCATAAGTGACGTTGTCATGTAAAGACACCAGCATATAAAGCTATCCCAAACTGTCAAATATTCCCAATTCAACATGAACCTTATCGTTTTGTAATAAAGTTGAAAATCAATCAAAGAAGTTTAACTGAAAAGCAAATCACATCAAAGCACAAAAGTTTACAACCACTTACTTCTTACCAAGAGGTATCTCATTACCTAAATAATGTGTATTTTATCTTTTTTTTTATTGATTCAGGTAATTTGTTATACCTACATGTTCATTTCCTTTTACCACTCTGTTGTTTCATTTCAACGTCACATTGTTAAGTTATTAACAGACAGCGCTCAACAACCTTAACAGAAACAAAAGCCCTATTTCAATCCAAAGCTTTTGAATTTAGAACTCTAATCTCGTAGAAATAAAGTTAAAATTTGTTTAGAAAGAGGAGGTCGTATGCATATTCAGGAAGAAACAAGCATACTGGGAACAAGGTATTAATATTTGAGCGGCGGTTGGTAGCATTGGAGAGGGTTGCCAAGTTAAAAATGTTCCGTTGTAAGTTAAATTTTTATTTGGGTCAATACGAAAAGTTATCGTTGAATTTATAAAAATATGGTCACCCATCTACAGACCAACTCCGGCAAGCGTAGCTTAACCTGATGGATCGATCCGTGCGGCTGTTATTACTTAGCCACGAGCTCCTCAAACCGTTCGATTTATTTTATTACTGTTGCACTATGTAAATAGCGTTGGATTGCGTCCAAATTATAGTATCCATGTTATTTTTTGGCAGCGAACTGTTCTTGCAAGCCATGCCAAAACCCATGAGATTTCTATATAAGAATTAAGAAACGTAGGGTAGGGGAGACAACCTCGGAGAGAGACGAGATCGTGGCTAAGTACTAACAGCCGCACAGGTCGATCCACCAGGTTAAGCTACGCTTACCGGGGTTGGCCGTGGATGGGTGACCATCTTTACATACCGAGACTTCTCCGTCGGAAAGCACGTGAACGCCCGGCTGCCATTTGTGCATCTTTGACAGTCGTTACGGGTCGTCAGAAGCCCGAAAATCTGACAGCCAGTCTTATCAAGGGGTATCTTACTGCCCAGTTACTGGGTTGTGGTGGTCAGATAGGCAGTCGCTCCGTGTAAAATACTGGTATTCAGCTGCATCCGGTTAGACTGGAAGCCGACCCCAACATAGTTGGGAAAAGGCTAGGCAGATGATGATGAGGGCATGGAGAGACAACCATCCAACCATCGTCGCTCGAGCCCAGTCTCCTGTCCCTCGCACACATTCTGCGCTCAACGCTCTCTTGGATGCTAAGCCTGACTGTGATGTGTTCGCGGATGAATGGAAGATCTTGTCAGTACGTTTGGAGTATTATGAGATGAGCGTATGACTGTTGAATAGTTGTATAAATGGTTATTGTAATAATATTTTAGTTATAGATTCCATACCATGACAGAAAATAATGATATGTTTATTTCTGAAAGTAGATATTTAACCTTTTTAACGCCATTGTCACGTACACGTGCTAAGCAAGCGCATGCAGGGCCGCCAACGACTATGTGACAATGCGGTACACTATAACACGAAACAAACTATAAAATCATTACTTTTGTGTGTGTTTATATATATAGATATCATAAAATTAAAGCTTTCGTACGTATTATATGACATGAAACAAATTAAAAGACACTATGGATATTGGGAAATTCATGATAACAAGAACAAATAAATTTGTAGCTTGGCGTGGAGGGCACCCGCGTGCGTTTATGCTCTGGCGATCAAACTAGATGGCGCCGGCGTTTCTTAGCTGCCTGACCCTGAGAAAAATGCTGAAACAAATTCAGAGGACTCCTTTAAATTCCAAACATAGGATTTAATGTGAGTCTAATAATGCAGGGCCATGTCTAGAAGGCTCTTTTGAAGAAAGTGCCATTGCAACTTCGAGTTGACCTGTCCCAACAGACTGCATGCGTCAGTCATCGTATAGCTCATATTTTAGGGAGCTCAACGACCCGTCACACGACACTACCAGAGCTGCAGAACATTTGGATTAGTCTGACTGACAATAATTAAGCCTTAATATACCGTGATATTATTTTTCAGTTCACAATCTAGACTTGTAAGCCAGGGTATCTAATTCAGGGCACGCCACGATAGTGGCGGTAAGGCCCCTCTTTGAGGAGTGGCTAGAGAGGCGTCACGGCGCCCTCACCTACCGCCTGACGCAGGTCCTCACCGGATGTTTCGGGAGGTTCCTGCACATCATCAGGCGGGAGGAAACGCCCGGGTGTCACCACTGCGAGGATCGCCCAGAGGACACGGTAGAGCACACGGTGCAAACCTGCCCGCATGGGCAGAGCACCGCCGTGTCCTCGTAGAGGCGATCGGCGGCGGCGACCTCTCGCGCCCGGCTCTGGTGCAAGCCATGGTCCGGGGTGAGAGGGAGTGGGAGGCAGTCACCTCCTTCTGCGAAAAAGTTATGCTCGCGAAGGAGGTGGCGGGATGGGAGAGAGAAAGGTCCTCCCGTCCCAGCCGCCGCAGGAGACGCCCCGGGCGTCGGGAGCCACGTGACGACTCCCGGCCACCGTAGGCGCGGGCCTGGTGAGTAATGGGTGACTCACCGTCCGATCAGCAACAGACCCGTGCCGTACGGCGCGTATATGTTACACGCGCGCCTCAAAGAGATGTCAGCATATGAAGGGGCCCCTCAGGGCCAAGCCTGCCGGGTAAGCGGGATTGTCCGAAAGGGTTACCGCTACCCCGGAACATAAAGGGCTACGGAAGGAACATGGATGGGTTTTAGTCAGTAAGAGTCTGACACTCCCTTCCGCTCCACCCAGAGCGGGAGCAGTCATTGGATGATTTCCCAGCCTTAAAAAAAAAAAAAAAAAAAAAAAGGGTATCTAATTCCAAGATTATAATATAATATTCATTTAAAATTAAGTGTGCCGTAAAAAGTATCAACCAATCAGAAATTTTGATAGGAATTTGATTTTAACATCATGATTTGATGACGTTCTTAAAAAAAAATGTTTTCAATTTGCGCAATTACATATTTTTTGTGCAACAACTCGCGCAAAATATCGTGGAAATCTTTTTTCATGTATTATAATGTGGATCTTCTTTTCGTGTGGTTAGTGACTAACCTAGTGTCAGAGTTTTTAAGCTGCCCATGGGCCTCTGACTTAGCTTCACATGCTGTTGAGAAATATCTCTCAGATATGCGAGTTTCCTCACGATGTTTTTCTTCACCGATTTTAAGCAAGTGGTTATTATACAATACGCACATGAATCCATAAAATCAGAGGCCTTGGGTTGGAACTCAAGACCTATCTATGGCTTTGCAGTCCGACGGTCACACCACTAGGCTATCACTGGTCACGTGGCTCCTGACGCCCGGGGCGTCTCGCGCGGCGGCTGGGACGGGAGGACCTTTCTCTCTCCCATCCCGCCACCTCCTTCGCTTGCGGCCTTCCCTGAAGCATCCACCTTAACCTTTTCACCGCCCGACGACATATCAATTGTCGTGCCCCCAGCGCCCGGCACAGTGAATCGAAAAATAAATATCTTCGACGAATAGGGTCTTGCAATGACGTAAAAACGCAAAACCAAACATAAATTCTCAGTCGGTTAAATACGACTCAGGCGATACGGGCCTGAAAATATTTGTCGACTGGGGCGGTTAAAAGGTTAATAATATTTATTCTATTATTTAATCATTTGTACTCATGTGCACTTATTAAAATATGAACCATACTTGTAATTTGTTTCATTTTACAGCCAATATACCCAATGCAAACCAGATGGAGGTAAATAAACTAGGGATAATGTTGATAAAGATATAGCTATTGCCAATAATCTAGTAAGAGTTGCCTGTGTAATTAGTTTTACGTTTCTTTTGGAAGATAATTTAATTTATATTGGTTCCAAAGATTCAATAGATGTCAAATTAATTAAGCGAAGAGTTTCTATTTAAAATTGTAGAAATAATCCTTGATTAAGCTGCCTACCTACCATTGACCAAGTAACCCCAATACCCATGGTTATTGAAACCGCGTTGATACTAGTTTGCTGTTATTTGTTGCAGCTGGCAACATTCCTTTGGAATAGTGATGTGCCAATTATTTTGTTAAGTTACGGTTTAATAATTTTAACCGGTTTTTAAAGTCAATCCCTTTCTTCGTTTCTCTTGTCGGGGTTATGAGGTTAATATTTTTACCAGGATGCCATGATAGATTGTATGGAACAGCCGATTCTTTTTTTAAATATTTGGCGTAAAATGTCAAAGCCTAGTGTCGCGTACTTACTTACGATTTTAACGTTTTTAATTAAAGTGTCCATAGATAGTTCAAAGAGTCATCTTAGCTGGAAATCTTAATCGTTACACTTTGCAGGCGAGTCGAGTGATGTCATATGTATTAATAATATGTTTGGAGCTTGTCATCTCCTTGATACAAAACTCCTCCATCATCATCATTCTCCTGGCCTTATCCCAATTTATTTGGGGTCGGCGCAACATGTCTTCTTCTTCCATACTTCTCTATTAGTCGTCATCTCGATAGTCGATAGTCATAGTCATCTTGATACAAAACTCCTCCATCTCCATACTAAATCTATACATATAATAAAATTGTAGAAAAGTGGTGTCTGTACAATGGAAATATATAAAAAAAAGGAGCAGGGGTAGTTACTATACCGATGCCGAACCCGAAATTGTAATTATTTTTTTTTGTCTGTTTGTCGGATTGTCTGTTTGTCTGTGTGTTTGTGCACGCTAATATAAGAAATGGCTTATTCGATTTAAATGCGGGTTTCATTAATATATTGTAGTAAGCTTCACTTAACATTTAGTGTTGATTTCATGTCAATCGGTTCATAAATAAAAAAGTTATGTCAATTTAAAGAATCACGGCGAACATTTGTTAAGGTATTCTATCAGAGTATGTCATACGTCAAATATCGTATATAGAGAAGCATTACTGTAAAGTAAATTTTTAGCTACCCAAACGACGGTATTTGTTATTCAAAATATGCTGCCCGAAAAGCCACTATTCCACGCGGACGAAGTCGCGGGCACAGCTAGTTACTAATATAATGATTATTTGGTGAGCCAGTCATAAAGCAACCAAGCCAAATACTTTTATCCTATTCACATGACTAGTAAAATAATTACAATTTCACAGAAAAAACGAGTGTCTGCTTGCCTAGCCTTTTCCCAAATATGTTGGGGTCGGCTTCCAGTCTAGCCGGATGCAGCTGAATACCAGTATATTACATGGAAGGACTGCCAATCTTACCTCCACAACCCAGTCAATAACTGGGTAATACGATACCCCGGTAAGACTGGCTGTCAGACTTTCAGGCTTCTGACTACCCGTAACGACTGTCAAACATCCAGAAATGACAGCCGGGACCAACGGCTTAACGTGCATGTAGTGTATGCAGCCATTAAATGTTAAACGTTTTCTTACAACTCGTTATTTTGAATGGCAGAAATGACTCAAAGCATAATAGTCCTTTATAATAACACATCTTGTTAAAAAGTTACGTACCCATTGTCTATGACTGTTTAAAAATGTAAGCATGCGTGTTACTACTCATTGTTGTAATAAAATATAATCTGTGACGTATAAAAGCTTTTACTTATGAATAAGAAGTACCTAACGGTTTATTTTTGAATTCCGAAGTGATATATGGAATGTAACAATGTCACGAGTTTCTATTAAGGTGGGAACAGAATGAAGTCCAGCTGTGGCTAGGAGTGGACCGTAAAATAGTTGAGGAAGGCAGGCAGCTGATCTCCTACTGGGTAAGTGGGATTATCCGGAAGGGTTACCGCTACCCGGGAACAAAAAATGCTAGGGAAGGAACATGGATGGGTTTTAGTCAGTAAAAGTCTGACACTCTCTTCCGCTACACCCAGGGCGGGAGAAGTCATTTGATGATTTTCTACCCTCAAAAAAAAAAGCTGTGGCCAGGATAGGTGATATATCTGATTGACTTCTCATCGAATGTGAAAACTTTGGTTATTTTTCATTGTTCTTTCTTTTGTCTGATTTACTTAATTGGTTTTCTTACAAGAACTAAGTAACTGAATATTTTCATAGAAAATATCGGAAATACATATCGTCATAATAATCATAAGATATATTTCGTTCATAAATACCTCACTAAAATAAAATAACTTGAAAGCGCAAAGGAGTGGCTTGTTGAACTTTTGATGTCATATTCACTATTTATTAATGCAAAATAAGCTTTATCTTTGCCCTGACAAGGTCGATTTTGGAGTAAGCATGTTAATAGACTAGGTGCGGCCTCGCTATGTTTACGATTTGAAAATGGAATTTAACGTTTGACATTTCGCATTATGTATTTTGGAACGCGCGAGGATTATGTTTTTTTTCTGTTTGGGTTAAGGTGCCACAGGTAAAATGCGGTTTTTATTAATTTTACGGTTGTTCGAAACACATCGCATAAATACATTTTGAAAACCAAAGTTGTATTAAATTCTCAATTTAATTTATTCAAATCGTTTTGTTACACACCCAAAATGAATATTTGAAAGTATAATTCCAAAACAAAACAAACAACTGCTGTGATCCGTATGAAACTTGAACTTGGCCGCCATTTTAGAAATGATGACCTGTCATTGAGAACAACACTACAGTAAAAGAAAAATGAGAAAATTATTTATGTTTCCACGCGAACTTTGACACAGTACGAAATATTAATCTTATTGCCATAAAAATAAGACTGATATTACAAAGACATCAGGAAGTTAATATTTTTATCTCTGTTCTGTTATTTAACGTAGATCAGGGACGTGGGAGTTATTTTTTATTCCGTATAGAAACCGCTATGTGTGCAACCTCTTTTTACGGTTTTTTTTACACTTATAAATCAGCACGTCGATTTATCAAGTACCTATAGTTTCACCGTTAAATAGAAGGTATATCAGGTAGGTGTTAATAAACGGTTATTTTTAAAAGCGGTCAATAGGTGTATTTAAAATAATTAAATAGATCGGATTAACTTACCTAGTGACATCCGATCCTCAATTATGTTCGTAATCTCGTCCTCATTTAGTACATATGTAGTTTGCACTCTGCACTACTCGCTGTATCACAATTTTTAAAGATGAACGCATTCATCAAAAAATATTTGATAGTCTGTGGTTCGTCGTTCGTATGCTCTGTGGATATCTGTCATGTTCATTAGTTCAAAGTATTACACATACAAAGCCATACAATTTTTATACACAACTTCCGAACAGGGTAGAGATGAGAATCTGGGAAGGGTTGGGATACAATGAGGACGAGATTACTTCACATAATTGAGGATCGGATGTCACTAGGTAAGTTAATCCGATCTATTTAATTATGTTCGTAATCTCGTCCTCATTTAGTACATATGTAGATGTTTAAAGAAGAAGGTTGTGTTAATAATCAACATGTTTATTCAATAAATAGTAGGTAAAATTAGTCTTCTCATCATTTTAGAGTAATCAGTCTCAATGGTTACTTATTAACTATTACAGCATCCATGGTGATTAATTGTCTAGTTATTAATGTAAGCACTTAACCATAGCACTTAACTTAAAGTATCTTACAAAGAAATGTCTGTTGAACACACTGCTTGAGCAAAAGCATTTGGATCACTGACAATTGGTCTGTTATAGAACCGAGCAAATGTAGAAGATCTTTGTGTCCAGCCTGCAGCTTTCCTTATTACCTCAATATTTACGCCTCCTTTAGAAGCCTTTGAAGTGGAGGCATGTCTTGTGCTGTGAGCTGTGAACTTAGCAGTGTCTAAGCCACTATCATTCAAAACTTGCTTTATCCATCTACTTATAGACGCAGTAGAAGCAGCATGGTAAGGTTTTTTAAGTGTTATAATCAAAGTATTACAATCTTGTCTTATAATTTTGGTACTATCTAAATAACAAAGTAAAGTTTTTGCTGGACAGATGCTCACTTTATCCTGGAAAAATGGTAATATTAAATTAGGTTGAAGTTTGTTTGGTCCAGATGTTTTAATCATTTCTGGGATTTTAATATCAATATTATCTTCATTAATATTAATATTATCTATACTAATAAGCGATAAAGTTTGGATCCTATGCGCAGTTACAAGTGCTAGCAATGTTACTAGTTTTTTAGTAAGTAATTCCAAACTAAGGTCTTGATTAGGAAATAAATTTGATAGGTATCTTAAGACAATATTAGGATCCCATACTATGTCGTATTTAGGTTTCTTGGGCCTTAGTTTGTAAATACCTCTAAAAAACCTCGTCAATCTCTCATCTGTTCCCAAGTGAGAGCCTAAGATTAAAGAAATTGCTGACCTTATGGTGTTCAGTGAGCTATATGATAGACCTTGCTCAAACTTAGATGTTAAGAACGAAATTACCATGGGTACTGAACCCGACAAAGGATGCACATCTTGACTCTTGCAGAAGATTATCCACTGATTCAGTGCCGATTCATACTGTTTTCTGGTTTTATTAGCTAAGGAAGCTAACATTATGTCCAATGAAGAAGGAGGTATTCCTTTCTCTAGGAATGCGCACCTGATAATGTGGCGGCAATCAGTTTGAGGCTCTTGTATAAAGGATGTGGATCCCTGGAAGGAGACAGTAGTAAGTTATTGCGGGGTTCAAATACAATTCTCTCTGATATAACCATGGAGTTGAACATTGGATACCATGGTTGTGCAGGCCACCATGGAACTACAACAATGCCTGTTGCCTTTTCAATCATTATTTTTTGTAGTAACTTACATATAAGGTTAAATGGTGGAAATGCATAGAAAAATATTCCATTCCATTTAATGGTAAAAGCATCTATGTAGTTTGCATTGGGGTCTGGTAGCCAAGATACATAATTCCTACACTTGTTGTTATATCTGTTTGCAAACAGATCAATCTGGGGTTCACCCAATTTAGTAATAATTGTTTCATAAGCCATGTTACATAGAGCCCATTCAATTTCAGAATGAGAACGCCTTGATTCTCTATCTGCCACAGCGTTGTCTTTCGAGTTAATGTAGGATGCATACACCCATAGTTGTCTTTCCTCACACCACTGCCATAACTTTCGTGCTAGACTATTTAAATGTTGAAACCGGGTGCCCCCCATTCTATTAACATAGGCTATAGCAGTGGTGTTGTCTATTCTAAGAAGAATTTCACAACACTTTAGTTCAGATGCGTATGTTTTTAACCCTTTAAATGCTGCTAGTAGTTCTAGGTAATTTATATGAAAACATTTATCTTCAGCTGTCCAGTAACCATGAGTTGTAACACCGTTACATACTAAACCCCAACCTGTTCCTGAAGCATCTGAGAATATTTCCAAAGAGAATTTAAATTGTTTAATTTTGTAATGATTTATATGGATATGGGATAACCACCATTCCAAGTCTGATCTGATTTCGTTTGATACAGAAAGGTATGCCTCATAGTTTTCATGATTATTTTTTAAGGCTATTGTTTTATGTCTTTCCATTACTTTAGTATAAAGCCAGCCATAATCTACTGCCGGACATGCAGCTACAAGGGTACCTAAGAGTTGAGAGAATTCAACTATTTTGCATCTCTGTTTAGACTTGACTCTTCCTAAGTTTTTGCATATAGATAATATCTTTTTCTGTGGAAGTGTTATAGAGAAGTGAACAGAATTTAGTATAAACCCTAGATACTGACAGTATTGTTTAGGCTGGAGGCAACTTCTGTCTATGTTAATTATAAATCCCAAACTTTCTAATAATGTCTTAGTAGTAAACACATTTTGTAAACATTCTTCATATGATTCTGCTAGACAGAGAATGTCATCAAGATAGATAACAGACAACGAACCTAATGACCTCAGGTGACACATTACTGGTTTCATGATTTTAGTAAAGACATATGGTGCTGTACTAAGACCAAAGGGAAGGCATTTAAATTCATACATTTTGTCCTGGAATAGGAAACGCAAATATTTCCTATCAGATTCTTTTATTGATACGAAATAATATGCATTCTTCAGGTCAATTGTGGCCATGAAGCATCCAGGGATCATAAGTTTTATTGCTGTTCTTAAATCCTCTAATTTAAAGTGAGTAGAAGAGACAAATTTGTTAAACTTTTTCAAATTCAATATGAATCTCCAGGAACCATCTGACTTAGGGTGTAAGAATATACTAGACAAAAACTGGCCTTTTACAGTTGAACACCTTTGTATAGCATCTAATTGTAACAATTTGTGTATTTCTATAGAAATAAGGTTGGTTTCTTTTTCTGTAAACCAATTGTTCTGTGGCACTATGGCTTGAACAGGATCCTTGGTTAAAGGTATGGAATAGCCTCTGACCCATTTGCGTATAGTGGGGTTAGTAGTAATACTATCCCAGTGGTCTGAAAAGTATTTAAGTCTGCCGGTTTGTACCTGATCTAGCGACCGCGACGACTCTGGCCCTGGTGGCGTGAATGCTGAAATTTCTGTGGAGAGCGTCTCCCTCGTGTCGGCGGCTTGTTGACATAATATGCCTGGTGTGCTGTTTGCTTCGGTCTCTGCTTCTGCCCACTCGGACGTGGCACCTGTGGTCGTTGTGGGCCCCGGTAGTTTAAATTATTCGTCTTAGGAACTTTTGGCTGAGCGGGTGTATTTTTTAGCTCCAACCCTGACTTCTTGACTGCTTTAACAGCATTGACCTTGTCCTGTAATTTGTCCCCAAACAGGTATTCACCTAAGGGGGTACTTTCCATTAGATCTCTTAGATCTTTGTTTAGCCCTGGTAATATTAGAGACCTTCGTGTGGTAGAGTTTTCGTGGTACAAGTCACATAGTAGACGAGCTGCATCACTTAAATTTTCAATATGCTGTTCATTTTCATGCGTCGCAATCATACCGTTTAGTACCTTGCCAATCGTGGTGATTGCTGCCGATAACACATTTTGGTTTCCGGTAATCCTCTTGTCTCTTTTAACACCGTTCTCGTTCATTGCAGCTGCTACCTCTTCATTTAATAGTGGTGGAACTAATAGGCTACAGTTCTTTGGGGGATCATGCCTTAGTAATATCTTAGCCTTAGTTTCAGCTTCAAGGCCGTTTTGAAGAATGGCTGTCCAACGTTTTGTTAGACTTTCATGTAACTCAATCGAGTTATTGGCTGGTGGGGTGCCTTCTTGGCCCAGGAGCCCCTCGATGTGAGCTGGTATTGCATTTTCCACCGGTACTACCTCAGGGGTAACCGTTGGGAGGTGAGGTGCTTCTTCCAAGACTGCCCCCCCCTTACCTTTTGTTTGAGTGTCATCACTAGGTGAATTACTATGACGACTGTATTCAGTATTCGGTGACGAAGATGACCTGCGACGTCGAGGCGTCCGGCTCCTATGCGTCTGGCTGCGTCGGCTTCGCTCGTATGACGAACGACTTCTTGAACGTGCTCGGCTGGAGCGGTTTTCGTAGTCATCTGAGCATCAAACGCATTGTGTTAGGCTCGAAACTGTTAAATCCATAGCTGACCTCTCGTGAAAGCTTTTAGGATACAGTTGAAACGTTTGCAATTTACGACAATGCCATCGGCTAACCTCTCGTGAAAGCTCTTAAGATGCAGTCGAATTGCTTTTAATTGTTAACGAAAACTGTCACCGGCTAACCTCTCGTGAAAGCTCGTAAGATGCAGTCGGAAGGTACATAATTATCGCATTTCGAAATATGTACCTATAACGTTACGTACGTACCACGGCTAACCTCACGTGAAAGCTCAATAGTGGTGTCGTCTTATTTGTAAAAGTATTATGTTAAATACCTCACAAAGGATCTATAAAACCCTATTTGAATAGGTACTCGATTTCTAGGAATTAGCTTAGTAGGTAGGTATGAAAAAACTTACCGGCGTGCTTATGACGACTCCTCTTGTTTAACCGCTTTTCCAGATCTCGTAAACGTTCACTTAGCTCAATCATAGCCTCATCCCGTTTTCTCCGTTTGCTTTTTCCCATTTTATTCAGAAA
This sequence comes from Hyppa rectilinea, assembly GCA_951799385.1. Classification (NCBI taxonomy): domain Eukaryota; kingdom Metazoa; phylum Arthropoda; class Insecta; order Lepidoptera; family Noctuidae; genus Hyppa; species Hyppa rectilinea. The sequence continues at coordinate 10,760,554 of OX637325.1, read as the reverse complement.
ATATAAAACTTAATGATTTTATAACGGAATTTTGTGCACAGCGCGCGGCACAAAAAAGTACAATGAACATGACAGATATCCACAGAGCATACGAACGACGAACCACAGACTATCAAATATTTTTTGATGAATGCGTTCATCTTTAAAAATTGTGATACAGCGAGTAGTGCAGAGTGCAAACTACATATGTACTAAATGAGGACGAGATTACGAACATAATTATACATATTCATACATTTTATTACTCGTGCCGTCAAGATTGTATCAGTTAAATTGTATCCCGCCTACAAACGACGTATAATTCGCTAGGTGCCAAAATTAGGCCGGAATAATTAGATCGGAAACGAAACGAGACGGGATTAATAAAGTTAATGTGTAGAGCTATCATCGTATAAATAGGCGACTACAATAATAATTTCCCCCAAATTACTTCCTACGTCTACTACACCGGCCACCATTTAACTCGGTCACGTCAGTAGATTTAACAAATATTTTCTATGTACAAGATTTAACTCGACATTTACCGCCATAATTTGACATAAAACGTTTAAAATGACAAGTGTTCCACAGAATATAAAAATAACCACAGAGAAGCACATGACACGCGTGTAAAAGAGCAAAGGAAAGTGGTATAAATCCTCAGCCGTCACGCCCGGCTTTACGCTTCCGCAATTTCTGTAATGCTTTATCTAAATAATTATCTTTTAATGTACAGTCGTCGACATAAATGTAATAACACAATTTCACTGCTTATAAGACGGTGAATTTGAATGACTGGGAGACATTAAGCCGTTGGTTTTTGCCAATTAAAGCTAGAAAACGAACGTTTCAACATTTTTGGAAACACAATGTTGACGTTTTTAAATGGCTCTGATATGTACAGAGACCAGGCTGTCAAATTTCTTTGATAGTATTTCAACTTTATTGCAGAGACATAAGGTTCATTTTTAATTGAGAAAATTTGACAGTTAGGGACAACTTGATGTGCTGGCGTCTGTACAAAAATAGTATCAAACTAGTGCAAACAGCATTGCGTATTAACATGTGTATTTGAAGACATACATTTCACTTATAAAACGTTTTGAATTTTGCAATATCTACTTCACACGCTCATTCAGCCTATAATGTTCCCACTGCTGGGACACTGGCCTCCTCCCTCCTCCTCATGAGAGAGTAGGCCATGATCCACTACGCAGGCCCAGTGCGGTTCTAGGACATGCTGGTTTTGTCACGATGTCTTCCTTCACCGTTTTGAGAGACTTCACAGGAGTATTTATTGTAAATGTAGGAAAAAACATTAGTCTGTCAACTGTGTCTATAATAATAAAACATTGTATCTTTAAAGATACGTCGTGTAACAACGATTGATGCATCAATATGGAGATAAAAACTAACAATCCGCGGAAGTAAGACATTGTTTAATGCTTTATCCGAAAGTTCAAGGCATCAAAGAGGTCACGGCATTAAATACTTGACTTTTAGTGTTAAAATAAAATTACAAATTCATGCAAATCTAAAGCGATAAAAAATATTGACAAAGATTACGATTCACAAACATATTTTATAACGTTTATTTATGTAAATAGTCATAAAAAAAAACACATAAAACACTTGTAAATAAAATTGACCTCCTTTCGTTTACCTCTTGCAAAAACCGTAAACTAAAGAAAAAACTTTTGCCATCACTAGTACGCTTGACTCATAGTACCCGCTAGAAGTTCGAATCGAACCGTAACGCCTATTAACAATTACACTCTAAAATAGAAATAAAAAGCACATTAGCGTATTCTTGCTAAATCTTGTTCAAACATGAAATAATTTCATTAGAAATGTTTAGTCGATTTTGGTTAGGCAGTGTAAGCCATTGTCCGTTGTCTGAGGTCATAATTAAATATATGAGAGACTTTTCACTATGTTGCATAAAATTTTGTAGTCTACAAAAGAAATTACATTAATCCAGTGTGGAAAACCGGCTGCCGGGGAAGCGGGATTGTCCGAAAGGGTTACCGTTACCCCGGAACACAAGGGCTAAGGAAGGAACATGGTTGGGTTTTAGTCAGTAAAAGTCTGACACTCCCTTCCGCTCCACACAGAGCTGTAGAATTTGTTGGATGATTTCCCACCCTCAAAAAAAGAAAAAGGGGCCCAATTCTGTAAAATTTGTCAATAGAGTGTAAAACAACTAACTTGTCAATAGTGTGTAAGTAGTGTCTCTCAATAGACTTATCATCGACATTTGATATTCTACAAATTATTTATAGTCATTGACTTACTTTTACCATTGAAACGTCATTATAACGTTTTTCAGATTTCTGAGTTGGGCCCATAGACAAAGTTTTTGATTTCCATGTTGATTTTCAACCTGAAAGTATGTTCCTCGTTTAACCTAACACACTGTATACACGTTATTGTTTCTTGTTGTTTTCAGTGCAACGCGTACTTATAGTTTAATATTCAAATTATATAACTACTAACATGCAATGCACGTTCGACCTACAACAGTTGGTGTTTTTTGCTTGTTTATGATACCTAAGTGATTAACTTTCAACAAGTGTTTTTATGAAAAGATGGGCTCGTTGTTAAATGATAACAAAGGTTAAGCTACTTTTGCCGCCGTTAGTTCGATGATGGGTGACCATGCATTACATATCGAGACTCCTCCGTGCTTTGGAAATTATGTTAAGCAATTGTTCCTGGTTGTCTGTCATAATTCTTTGACAGTTGTTATGGGTAGTCGGAGCCCAAAAGTTTGACGAAGGGCTATCGTGTTACCCAGTAACCGGGTAGTGCTGGTCAGATTTGCAGGCGTCCCATGTAATATTCAGCTGCATCCGGTTAGACTGGAAGCCGACCACAACATTGTTTGGAAAAGGCTACCTAAAGCAACTGCTCTTAAACTTTTCTGGCGTCGGCGCTGCCGCCGCCGCACAGTATCCGGCGTAGAACAAGCCAGGTGGACAAAAGTCATTATCAAATTCCTAGAAATTTGTACTTTCTACCTGTAAACAACACCCCTAAACCTCTGATTCCAAGAATTGTTTACGTCTAACATTCCATATGGGTGAGTCATCGTTTATCAAAGTAAGGTAATTAGGTAAGTGCAGTTAAATAAATAGGTCATGGTGGTAGTTCTAATTTTGTGAAAAGTTTTAGTGATGGATTTTACGGTATGTTAAGGTATGTTAAATATTATGTTTTAAGGTACTTATGTTAAATATTATTTTCTTATTAGAATCTTTTAATGTGTTATAAACATTCATAAAGTAGACTATCTCTGAATACTTAAAAAAATACCATGATTTTCTTTGTTTTCGAACTTATCAGGCTTAGAAAAGCCATGTATCCTCTTGTATCCACTCTGAATTTTTGATATGTTTTAACTACATGCCTATAGACTATTATGTGATCTATTTTATGTAGCACACTTGAGTACAACATTTTATTATCTTTTTTTGTAGAAATGACTTACTCTATTAGTAAAATAGAGTTTTTCGAAGAGTGGCTTCGAGATAAATCTTGTTGAATTTAAAAAACACCAGAAAGTGCTCTCGTCTCGCCACGAATAGAGACTTGCTCAATATGTTGATTTTAACGTCTGATCCTCTGATCAATAGCCTTCGGGAAATACCGAAAAAAAAGAGTAATAAATTGTGCGCGGAGGTCTTAAAGCTCATCATAGCTCCCACTATAGAGCCTTGACTCCAGTTGCAACCAAGACCTCCACAAACTAAGGAAGACTATTTTCAATTGGATTCATTGGATTCTGAATCTGATGATTCTGATATTGAGAATTAGTTTTATTGTAAATAGATTAGTCTAGTGCTAGATTTAATTTTTTTGTATTTTTTTATGTTAGTCTAAGGTTGTATATTTATATTTGTATATTTATATTTGTATATTTAGATTCAGATTTTTTGTATTTAATATGTTAGTCTAAGGTTGTATATTTACATTTGTATACATATTTACATTTAATTTTTCTGTATTTAATATGTTAGTCTTTTTTTTTTAAGGCTGGGAAATCATCCAATGACTGCTCCCGCTCTGGGTGGAGCGGAAGGGAGTGTCAGACTCTTACTGACTAAAACCCATCCATGTTCCTTCCATAGCCCTTTATGTTCCGGGGTAGCGGTAACCCTTTCGGACAATCCCGCTTAATATGTTAGTCTATAATTCTATATAAATATACAACCTTAATATGTTAGTCTAAGGTTGTATATTTATATAGAATTAGCGTTGATATTTGCAGCGATTGAGATAATTTTATTCTTATTTTTTTTTCTGTATTGTAATCGTGTCATCATGAAATAATATATTTATACACCATCTCTATGCATTTTCTTTAAATAAAATATTATGGTACTACTAGCTGTCCCCCGCATCTTTGGTTACTGCTCCACTCTCGTGGGTCGCAGCGTGATGATATATAGCCTATAGCCTTCCACGATAAATAGCCTTATCTAACATTGAAATATTTTTTTAAATCAGCAAAGTACTTCCTGAGATTAGTGCGTTCAAACGAACAAACAAACAGAGTTTTTAGTTTTATAATATTATTATAGGTATATAAATACTTAATTTATAGATATAGTTCCAAAACCATGAAAAAATATTTTTCTCCACTTGGCTTATTCTACGCCGGACACTGTGCGCCGGTTCTCTTTTTGGAAAACCAAATATTTGTCTAAAGAGTCTTACTAATCGTTACTAATCTTTTTAGAGTGATTTTAAGTCACAAGCAAAGTCATGTATTTAATTTATCTGTGACAGCTGGCCTGAAATAAAATTCATGACATTATAAATAAACCCATTCCTTTTTTAATTCGCAAAATTCGAACGCTCACGAACGTTCAAAATTCGAACATCCAATATGGAACATGTGTTGCCATTTACATGCAATATTAGGGTTGGGCTACATGACCTCGAGCGAGTGTGGGAGGAATGGTGAAATTGAGCTTATTTATTTGGCTCATGACCATATCCAAGGCTGTTTACGTTGGAGGCGATAGTCCTCGCGCGCCTGTACGAGTGGCGCGCGGAGGTACTAAGCCGGGGGGAAACTCCGTTTCCGCAGCAAATTGCGGCGGAGCGGACGGACCTCCGGCGCGATCTCATGGCGGCCTGGAATCAGCGACTGTCGCAACCCAGCGCAGGGCACGCCACGATAGTGGCGGTAAGGCCCCTCTTTGAGGAGTGGCTAGAGAGGCGTCACGGCGCCCTCACCTTCCGCCTGACGCAGGTCCTCACCGGACATGGATGTTTCGGGAGGTTCCTGCACATCATCAGGCGGGAGGAAACGCCCGGGTGTCACCACTGCGAGGATCGCCCAGAGGACACGGTAGAGCACACGGTGCAAACCTGCCCCGCTTGGGCGGAGCACCGCCGTGTCCTCGTAGAGGCGATCGGCGGCGGCGACCTCTCGCGCCCGGCCCTGGTGCAAGCCATGGTCCGGGGCGAGAGGGAGTGGGAGGCAGTCACCTCCTTCTGCGAAAAAGTTATGCTCGCGAAGGAGGTGGCGGGATGGGAGAGAGAAAGGTCCTCCCGTCCCAGCCGCCGCGGGAGACGCTCCGGGCGTCGGGAGCCACGTGACGACTCCCGGCCACCGTAGGCGCGGGCCTGCGGACGGTGAGTAATGGGTGACTCACCGTCCGATCAGCACCAGACCCGTGCCGTACGGCGCGTATATGTTCCACGCGCGCCTCAAAGAGATGTCAGCATATGAAGGGGCCCCTCAGGGCCAAGCCTGCCGGGTAAGCGGGATTGTCCGAAAGGGTTACCGCTACCCCGGAACATAAAGGGCTACGGAAGGAACATGGATGGGTTTTAGTCAGTAAGAGTCTGACACTCCCTTCCGCTCCACCCAGAGCGGGAGCAGTCATTGGATGATTTCCCAGCCTTAAAAAAAAAAAAAAAAAAAGGCTGTTTACGTACTTGCTTTGGTCAGTTGAAAGTTGTTACTTTTTATGAAGATAATTTAGACATTTTGGAATGATCTTTTGTCGAGTTTTATACGGTGTTTTTGTTAATATTGTGAATGCCCAAAGAATCTAATGGATTCGTAGGCTTTAGGGCTTTGGGGTTAGATTTATTCAGCAAGACTCATTACCTGGATTAGAATTACTGTTAATAAAATCATTTTCGATATCAACAGAATATTTAGATAGATATTCTTTTGGTAGATAAGTATCAAAAAGCATTATCTATGGTTTCATCATGTAAACTACTTATTGTCTGAACCTGTTTTATAGGTCAGAAACTCGATTAATCCAAGCTCACCCGAGCTAAATTCTTAATAAGGATATCAAAGCCAAGACACCAAAATAGCTGAAGCATGAGGCTGTAATTGTGACGGAAGTGTGGCTGTGTGGCCATGTCTTAAAAAAAGTAACTTGACACGAATTGACAATAACAATAACGATCCAGGTATCACGCTTAGGCGGTCACGTCACTAATTCACGATTGCAAGCGTATGGGGTGGTCCAAGTTACGGGGGTTTAGAGGGCTTAAAGGTTAGGGTTGCAGCTGTTGGAAGGTTGACAGGAAGACCGATCAAATGGCAGCTGAAACAATGGTGTAATCAACATTAATCATGTAATTATATAATAGCAGTAAAATTGCTAAATAATCGCTCGATTTTTTGTGAGAGTAAAATGTGGTAAAATGTAATTTGTTGACCGCGCAAATATGTATACATACTCCTAAAATCTATCATAACAACGAAAACTTTAGAATGAATAAACTGACACAGATCTAGCAACTTCTATTTTCTGCTTACATATTTTATAAGCTCATTTATTAAGTAAGTAAGACTGTTAATCACAAAGCCATTTTCAGTCGCTATAGACTTAGCCAAAAATAATCAGTGAATACACACAAGTTACGCAACATTGCCATTTATGAAAATGACATAATTATTTATATACTCGTAGCGCGGGAGTACAATCGCACCTCGGAACTTAATAGTCGATAATAAAGACAATTTAGGAATCGACTAAATGACTTGTTTAGCCTACTAGTCGATTTACGTGTTTGACCCATAAAACTTTCGTCTATGGTACATTTGAGTAATTCAAAATCAAAATCAAAAATCATTTATTCAAATTAGGCTGAAGATCAGCACTTTTTGAAGGTCAAAGTTACATAAGACAGTCCCCCAAAAACGCCCACCCTTCACCACTTCCTAGTGCTTTAGCTGGGAAGAAGAAGTGGCGCAACAAACTCCCCAGCAGCACAGCTGTCTGATTAGTTGGAAGAACTTGACTTTACACACTTATCGTATGAGAAGTAATTAACATTACGAAACACATCACATTAAAATCAATAATTTGCCACATGTCAGCTAGCGAATTAGTAGACACATATGGCTGACACAACTTTTATGCAAAATGTAGGTCAGACGAACGCTCCTATTTAGCCGTCAGAAACAGATGTCTATCATGTATTCATAAATTATATAAACACTAAAATCCTTTGTTAGAGTAACATACAGTTTTATAAAACATTTAAGTATGCTATTGTTGTTAATTAATTATGCTGTCTATTCACACATCGTAATAAGGTTTTATTTTCAACTTTTTTTGTTTCCGTGAATTGAAATGTAAATGCATGCTGTTCCGTAAGCGCAAGATATTATATCAATATTTTTTTTAGGATGGCACATTATGAAATGACTCCTCTCGCTCAGGGTGGAGCGTAAGGGAATGTCAGACTCTTTATATACTAAAACCCATCCATGTTCCTTCCTTAGCCCTTGTTCATCCTTGAAAAAGAAAATGCTTATCTGAGGATATAATTATAGACAATAGTTCTTGACTTGAGATTTTTAAAACTGACATCCCTTTATTAAGAATATTTTAACGTGACAAGTAATAACAGCCGCACAGATCGATCTAACAGGTTAATCTACGCCTGCCGGGGTTGGTCCATGGGTGGGTGACAATCGTCACATACCAAGACTCCTCTGTGCCTCGGAAAGCACGTTAAGCCGTTATTTCCGCCTGTCATTTGTGGAACTTTGACAGTCGTTAATGGTCGTCAGAAGCCCGAAAGTCTGACAGCCAGTCTTACCAAGGGATATCGTATTACCCAGGTACTGGGTTCTGGAGGTCAGATAGGCCGTCGCTCCATGTAAAACACTGGTATTCAGCTGCATCCGGTTAGACTGGAACCGACCCAAACATAGTTGGGAAAAGGCTAGGGAGATTGCATTTCTTGATAAAACGCCTTCTTCTATTAATTAAGACCATCTCACGGCGCAGGGGCGATCTAATGTTACGTGCACCTGCTGCTGACGTCACATCCCGTCATTGTCACTACCGGCCCTTTGTCCTTTTTAAAACAATATGTTTTATATTTTTATGTTAATATCTACTATTTAACGAAAACTCTACTTATTTTAAACGATATTTTTCCATTATTAACTTGCAAAACCAATAAATGTTTTGACAGATTTTCCCGCGTAAATAAACGTCAAAAATACAGCCCACCATTTTAAAAATCGGATACGTTGTCTATCTTGTTTACGGCCAGCAATTAAATCGGCATGGAGGTTTTATTATTTAAAATTAAACTCTCAAAAGCAGATGACATAACTTCGAAGGTCAAGTTCATATAAGCACAAAAGAATCTCGACTCGACTTACCATTTTTGGTCAAGAGGTGTGATTCAGAATCTGAGTCATGTTCGATGTAGCACATGACATCATATTGTGGTCATTGCTTTATTTGTAAACCGTAAATTACAAGATGAAGATAGCTGTGATTTCCTTCTAGATGAATCGATTGATTAATCGATTAATTTCGTACCCAATGCATCGATATAATTTATTGTGTTTAGTACAGATTATAAATAAAAGCGGAATAGAAGGTAATAAAGTTATCCGTTTATGGTAGTGATGTGAACATTTTATAGCAAATCGACTATTTCATTAAATATTTACTCGAGAAATGTAAGTTCATAATATAGCAATAAATCTAGCTTGAAGCAGTTAACAAAACTATAAAGCCTAGTAAATTATATTGTTCTCATAATGATGATTGTTTTATGTTTTGCATCTGAGAGACGGAAGACATTTTTGACATTGTCAATTGTTTGATATAATAATTATGAGCTTTTCCCAGCTAAGTACGTATGCATGATTTTTTTAAGTGAAGTATTTTCTTTAATATTTAGCATCGATCACTAATAAAGAACGTGATCGATGATATTTAGTGTTAAATATTCTTTGGTCGTACGAAACCTTTCGTGTGCTGCTCAGACTCGCTCTTGGCCTGTTTTTTGTACTTTTGATCTTATTAGCCTTTTTTTATGTTCATGGGAAGTTTTTGAGTCATGGGAAATCATCCAAAGACTTCTCCCGCTCTGGGTGGGGGTGTTCATGGGAGGTTTTTGAGTCATGGGAAATCATCCAAAGACTTCTCCCGCTCTGGGTGGGGCGCTCTGGGTGGGGCCCCGCTTGGGCGGAGCACCGCCGTGTCCTCGTAGAGGCGATCGGTGGCGGCGACCTCTCGCGCCCGGCCCTGGTGCAAGCCATGGTCCGGGGCGAGAGGGAGTGGGAGGCAGTCACCTGCTTCTGCGAAAAAGTTATGCTCGCGAAGGAGGTGGCGGGATGGGAGAGAGAAAGGTCCTCCCGTCCCAGCCGCCGCGGGAGACGCTCCGGGCGTCGGGAGCCACGTGACGACTCCCGGCCACCGTAGGCGCGGGCCTGCGGGCGGTGAATAATGGGTGACTCACCGTCCGATCAGCACCAGACCCGTGCCGTACGGCGCGTATATGTTCCACGCGCGCCTCAATGAGATGTCAGCATATGAAGGGGCCCCTCAGGGCCAAGCCTGCCGGGTAAGCGGGACTGTCCGAAAGGCATGGTCAGGTCATGACTCAAAAACCTCCCATTTTTTTTTTTTTTAAGGCTGCGAAATCATCCAATGACTTCTCCCGTTCTGGGTGGGGCGGAAGGGAGTGTCAGACTCTTACTGACTAAAACCCATCCATGTTCCTTCCTTAGCCCTTTATGTTCCGGGGTAGCGGTAACCTTTTCTGACAATCCCGCTAACATCTTATTTATTACTCTAAAAGTGCTCAGCAAATATATTGCGTTTATTACTAGATTGATAACACATTGATTGCAATAATTTAACGACTTATCCCGAAAGTAAGGTTTTGAAACATCTAAGAATATATTTGTCTATTTTCTAGATAAAAGTTACCCGTCCCCCCACTCCTTTTGGTCGAAATTGCAAAGCCGATTTGGCAGAAACTATAAAATGGAAATCTGAATTATATCAACGAGAACCCTTCAAACAATTTGCCCTCATATCAGCCATCTCAGCTAAAACTTCTTAACTTTGACAAATCTGATTCAATTGTTTCAAATTCGAATTCATTTGTTTACCAGAATGTAGGCTTCGAATGTATGATCTTAAATTTATAAACCTTTATCGAACAATCTAGACTTTCAGTGGGCTTGTATGGAATTTCAGTGCGATCTAGATTAGTATGACAACGACCGCTAGATCTAACTTTCACTCGACCTTGGCGGCATTGACCAAAACTCGCCTTAACGGCACGTGTCATAATGACACGGATAGTACAGTCATAATGTTGTCATATGTGACAGGTTGGAGGATTAATGGCACTGGCAACATTGTTTAGGTTAACTTTTTTTTTGTCTAAACTTTAACGGTAGTATGGCACAATTGTCAATAATTCCGGTTTCCTTTTGCGTCTATTAACAGATATTACTGAATTAGTAGGTTTTCGCATAATGTCTAGTAATTGCGGAATCTAACGTAGCTTTAGTAATTATACTTTTTTTTTTGAGGTTGGGAAAACATGACTCCTCCCGCTATGGGCGGAGCGGAAGGGAGTGTCAGACTCTTACTGACTAAAACCCATCCATGTTCCTTCCTTAGCCCTTTATGTTCCGGGGTAGTGGTAACCCTTTCGGACAATCGCGCTTACCTTTAGTAATTATACTTGAGCCTGCTTTCAAGGGTGATGACACATGAGGATATCTTTACTTGCTTTTTGGTGGAATTCCAAAGAGTTAACTTGCTTATTGTCCTTTGTATAACTTGCAGGTACTCAGACTCGTTACTTGGGACTTATTAAGTCTTCCACGTTAATCTATGTTTCTGTATGTCTGTGGTCTATGTTCGGCATCTTAGCTCCTAAATGTTGTCCCCCAACGAAATAACACCTGGTTCAAAATGTTACCTACAACTTACACATATTATTTTTTACTTTTCAGATGTCTTTGTTTGTGTCGGCAGTTTTTTTTTAATTTTTAGTTTCTAATCATACAACTTATGATTTTCTTCACCTTCTAGTCTCTAGATTCGACTAAACAAGACATTTTCTATCATCAATAATTGTGATCTCACTCTAACCTCTGTTTACTACAGCCGACACGTAAAATCCGTAGTTGCTATTTCAGTAAATTTCAGCATAACATAAAGTCAAAATACAAAGAGGTTTATTTATTTTCCAGTATTCTTAAGTATGACTCAATCGTGTTAACACAAAACGGACAGAAACCAAACCAGAACGATGTAAACAAAGAGAGCAACGGTTTATAATTAATTAAAATGTATTAATCACGCTGTTTTAAAAACTAGGTATTCAAATTTATTTTTGTCTAGCTTTGGACTTGGTATGTGTTACGCTCGCAACGTTTTATGACTCAGTAGCGTAAGTAATATACATACTATGCAGTTAAATAAAGATACTTTTCGATTTGATTTACAATGGAAAGAGTTTGATTTTCGATAACCAACTCGCTTGTCAAACAAGCGACAACTTATTGTAAGCTTATTTACGATTATTATTTATGATACGCTGGTCCTACGTGGGGTTCCAAAAACCCTACATTGGCCCCACGCTGGGCGCCAGGAACACTACATTGGCCCCACGTTGGGCGCCACGAACCCTACATGGGCCCCACGTTCGGCGCCAGAAAATCTATTTTAACTTTTGGTGTAAAACTGAAATAATTACAACTCCCACAATAAAATACTTAGTAACTTACAAATTAGATTTGAACACGTTTGTATTTATTATACTTTGCAACTAATTACTTAGTATTGTATTGAATGACTGTTATCAAAACATACGTGCATTTTGAATAGCTTTCTGTCAGTCAATTTTACGGTTTTTTATCAGTCGTACACTGTGACGTTTGTTTGTTTTTGAACAATGCCTACGCCTATATGCTCCAATTTCTTATCATCACGCTATACTTTTGTAATTGTTGCTGATCGGCAATTGTAGATGTTTTCTGAACTGTGGTTAGCTTAACTCGACTCATTTTCTAATAGAAGGGAAACATGATGATGTAACTTTTACATACCAGTAAAATAATTGAAGATATCTTTACAGTTCACAGAAGCATAACTTTTTTTTCAATAATGAATGATCAACGATTTCAATCCTACCAGCGAAACACACGGGGCAACAGCTATTGAATTATATTACTTTAAATAATACATGCGTTCAGTAGCACGCTTACTGACAGAGTCCATCATTAATTGCTTTTATAAAAACCTATCAAAATATTCTATCATTTTTAAAGGTCGAATGCTGCCAGTTATTTTCAAACCAACCAGCTGTCATGCGAACGAACTCTAGTTAAAATATATGTATAAACCTTCCTCTGAATCACGCCATCTATTGATGAAAACCGTTGCGTAGTTTTGAAGCTCTAAGCGTAGAGGGACAGACGGCGGGGAGCATCTTGGTTTTATACTATTTTATACCTTATTTCTCTTTTAACTTTTTAACCGCCCCAGTGGGATTAATACGACAAATGTTTTTGTGCCTGTGCCATCTGTGTCGTGATTATACGACTGAGAATATATGTTTGGCTTTTGTTTTTTTCGGTCAATAGGCTAAAGATACCTACTACGTAGCTCTATAAAGTTGCATTGTTTAAATTGGAAGGCTGATAAAATTAGGTCGAATATAAGTTAATGAAGATCGGATGTACGTATTAGAATCTCCAATGTTTATCGTCTATGGTCTGGCTATTGTAACTGAAGACGCGCTAATTTCAGCCTGGAATTACTTACGTTGGCGTTAGTCTGAAAATATAACTGGTTACGAAGATATTTTAAATGAAAGATGTTCGTATAAGTCTAGCTAAAATGCTTGTTTACCTACTTATATTTTTTTGCTATGATTATACGAATATCTAACACTTTTATTTTTCAGTTCGTAAAAATGTCGTTGCTGAACCAAGCCCCCCGACAAAACTTTTTCCCGCTTCACTTTAATGCATTTGCAAAAAGGTTATCTCACAATGTTTGTCTATGATAAATAGTTTTTAATTTCACAACACATCACATAGATCTGAACGAATGAGGTCCGTTTAGGCACGTTGCATTCCAACACGTAACTGACTTTCACTTTTAAAATATGTTTTCATTTTATTCGCGAGGCAGGTTATAACTATATCTTTGCTCAATGTGTGCAAAAACTGGCTAAGTGTGAGTCTGACTCGCGCACGAAGGGTTCTGTACCATTATATAAAAAAAAAACACGTTCGTTAAATATTTATTTTACAGATTTTTATTATTTGTTGTTATAGCGGCAACAGAAATACATCATCTGTGAAAATTTTAACTGGCACGGTTCATGAGATGCAGCCTGGTGACAGAGGGAGTGACAGACGAACAGCGGAGTCGTAGTAATGGGGTCCCGTTTTATCCTTTGGTACGGAACCCTAAAAATAAATTGCATTGCTCTTCGCTGCTAGTAAATAGATTTATCTTTTCCTTATTGTTGTTGGAAGTGTAATAAAGTAGTCTTTAAATTCTCTTTGTCTGCCGAGAGCATATAGGTTTGGATTCGATCATCAGACAGATTATAATAAGAGATCAGTAAAATTACGACACGCCACCCTTGCTTCATGTGTCATCTAATAGTAGGACATTATGCTTTTTTTGAAGATGAATTGTTGGGTAGGTATCCTATCTACAACTTTTATTTTAAATGTTATTTTGTTCGTTAAATTTATTTTTTTGGCATTTTCATGGTACCATTGGTACCTATATCTTTTACTACCACTTTGTCGCGACTTCCTCCGCTTGGCTACTACTCGCTTATCTCTCTCGCTCGGCAATCGCCCGCAGTGGGACAAGACTAAAGCGGCCGCAGATTGCTAGTTCATTGATTCACTGGCAATCATTGCATTATCTCTTATGTCATATTTTAATATGACGCCATTTGTTATTCTTTAACTGGTGTGCAATGCAAAAAGTTGGCTTTGCTTGTTAAATGATCGTGTTCTAAAAATGGTTTTCTATAGCAGTGCAATTAATGTTGCTGCCCTATTTAAAATTCGAAACAAACAACAACGACAATGAAACATCTTCGGGGTCATTGAACTCTAAATTATAAACAAGTCAAAGGCCTGAGATGTAGTTTGCACATTCGCGATCCCCCTCAGTCCTCTAGCGAGGTTCTGAGATCGATTCCCAAGTCCGTCAAAAAAGTATTATTGAATTTTTTTACACGTAACACGTACGCGCCGTCCGGCACGGGCCAGCTGTGCGATTCTGTTACCATCTCACCGTGAAAACTTACGTGAAGTGAGCGTGGAGTGGGCTGTCAGTGTCATCCCACTTGATTTTAGGGATGTACCACTTACAATCAAAATCGAGATTTTAATGATATTTTTATGCTAATTTTAATAAGTAATTATTTTATTTTATTTCAAAGCTAGCTAGTACCTACTTTGGTACTTACTTACTTACAACATAATTAGTAATAAACTCAATTTCGTTTTTATTTCTTTTTTTCCTAGACTAGCCTTTGTATTTTAACTAAAGGCGCGAGCGGGTCACGCATGTTCGCCAGCATATCAAGTTACCCCAATCTGTCAAATTTCAAAGTGCACACTTCGCGCAAGCACGTTTTTCGGTTGACTAAACGTCTAGTCGTAGATATTTATTCGAGTTTACAGACAATAATTTGATTTTAAACCTTAAAACTTGTACAGTAAGGTTCAGAATCGATTGAGAGATTGGTCTGAATCCCGCGCGGCGTTCACTTCACCGCGCTGCCTGCAGGGAATTTTGGCAGAATCCCGTGCTCGTGAAGTGGTCACTTCACGCAAGCACGTTATGCGTTGTCATAGTTACTAATATGAATACCTATATCGTTGACGGGTGTACATCCGGTTGACAGGGTGTAAGTTACAAAACGGTGATTCTTTACAAATTGCTGCAATGTTCTAGCAATGTGAGGAATGTGTGTAAAACTTAAAGCAATGTGCTTTTAGATGTTTTTATGACTAAATCCAAACGTTTTTGTACAGTCAAATTTCTCCAAATGATTTTAAACCTTAAAAATTTTACCGGTAAGGCTCTAAATCGATTGAGAAAATTTGTCTCCTTGCAGTCATTAATATGATGTGACTGCAACTACAATTTACCAATAATTCGTCACGTGCGCATACCTACGTGGACACACCAAGAACATTGCGAAAATACAATACCAACGTCCAATAAGTACAAAATATATTTTATTGTTCCAACTACCTATTCGTTCTTCGGCTTTGGCTCATCGCCGCCCGCCTTTTGAAAGTGCGTGGAGCGATCACTTCGCGGAAACATCATTATTAAGATGCGGTACTTTGTGTATTTATTATATAACATTAGGTATAAATATGTGCGGCTTTTTGGGACATACCTTTAGTTACCTACCTATAAAGGCGATTTTAACACACTGCACACCGCGCGCCGACGGGTAACGCGGGGCAGCGCCCATATCGTTTGCTATGGCCGCCTCGCGCTACGAGACAGAGCGCGGTGCAGTGCGATATTCGCTTTACCTACTTCAGTAAACATTGCCAATAAGATGATGATAATACCTAATATTCATCATCATCAACATACCTACTGCCAAACTCGACCTAGCTCACGGCATCTCATTATCTCTATGTAGGTAACTCTCGGTCTCCGCGACGCGACTTACAGCGCAAGCGTACCTACTGAGAACTCGACTGTTAGGAGGTTGCCATGGCAATCACGCCACGGTGTTTGTTAGGGTCGTTGCCATGCCAATCACGGGAATACCGTGATTGGCATGCCAACGGCTCAAACAAACACCGTTGGCGTGATTTGTAGGCGCTGTCAGTCACGTGCTACTTTCTGTCAAGTGGGCCATGTCTATTCGTTCCTAAAAAGCCCGTCACAGACGTAGCTATAATATAGATTAATATGAATCATAGCAAGGCATATTACGACATATTTTCCATATAGATTTTCGAGTGACCGCACACGCAGCTATAATATATAATTCTATGACATCACAAAAATATCTCAATGTTAATCGAAAAAATTGTGTCAAAAAGTAATACAGTCTATAATATAGGTTGCTGTAGTCGAATTTAAGTTGTGAGTGTCGTATGTGTCTTATTATACTCTCCTGTCGCAGGTCTGCTGGTAGGAAATGATGTGTAATGATGATGTAAGTAGTTCCTTTGCGTTCTTCATCAATATGTATTTTACTTTATTATGTAGTCAGTGTGTAAGAATAGATAGATAAATAAATAAATAAAATTTATTCATTAGTATCACAATCAAAACAATTTGCTAATACATTTCTTCTACTGAGTCTGCTGCCTCCCAGGGTTCAGCTTCGCACTGCTGAGAACGAAGGGGCATCAGGTGTGTGTGCGCTGCACAGCGATCAACTGGAAAAATTGGTATGCATGTATTAATCATTTATTTATTACATTTTCAACTTGCAATTATTCACATAATATAAAAGTGACAGACTTTAGTGCCCAAATGGTTGGCAGAATTGCCGCATTGTATCGTGGTGCTGTAAAAATAGGCCAGCCTTGTGGCCACTTAAAGAGTCGACCAACTGTTTGGTGATGATTGTCTCAAAAAACCAAAGGGCATTAGGACCCCACAGCCCTAGTGTTCAATTTCAAGGCATTATGGTAATTCTGTCAGGCCTCTTCCTATTGCTGCGTGCCAAGCCGTTGAGCTCTAAAACAGCTGTCACCCCTGCGGTGACAAGAGCGCTACAAATGACGTCTTTAATGGCGGCGTGCCGTGCTATCCGGCCTGGGCTCTTACTGCAAGGTAGGCCCCTATGGAGTCCCTCGCCCACCATACTGGCGCCAATGTGTAGTCCCGTGATAAAAATAAATGATTATACCATGGTATGGTACCTGAAGCTGCTAATACCACTGTGGCTGGGACCTGGGATTTATTGGCCAATCTGCATCCGGGCAAGCATAGCACTTCAGGTCCAATCAGGTGCAGGCTAAAATCTTCCCTGTCAACTTTTCAGTGCTGTGGACAGAAGACAGAAACATTAAGCTAAATAATATTTGATTTATTTTTATATTACTCATTTTATTAAATTAAATCAGAACTATCGCTGTTCAGTTGCGGAATTCACTCCCGCCTGACGACATTAGAGACTGCCAAACAGTTGCAATTTATGTATTATGTTTTTTCTTTTTAAGCTTACAGACATCGTCTACATCTCCTTTATCGAGTTTCCTATTGTAGTTGTGCTGGAACAGATTTCTTTAGAAACAAGCATCACCTATAAAATTATGTATTTTCTGTTCCTTTCTTCTTGTCTGTTTTTATGTGTGTACATAAATGGTTAAACAAAATAAATTATTAAATTTTAACATTATCTAATACACACATCATCAAATTAATTTTTAAATACTGACAACATTATCATTTCTATTTCAAGTGAGCAGAGAAAATGTCTATTTTTGTTCTCCTACATAAATCACACAAATATTTACTTACAAGAATGAGATGTATAAGTTGAGTTTAGCTGCAACCTGACTTTTCTTTTCATAAAACTAGAGCACAATTTTCTAATATGACAGACACTTCTATTGAGGTATCTGAAAACAAAAATAAGTTAAATCAACAAAAGTTCAGGTAATCCCAATAATCAGCGGGTAATACCATTCTCCTGCCCTTATCCGAATTTATTTGGGGTCGGCGCAACATGTCTTCTTCTTCCATACTTCTCTATTAGTCGTCATCTCGATAGTCACTCCCTTTCTAGCCATATCATCTTTCACACAATCCATCCATCGTTTCTTTGGCCTCCCTCTACTTGTATAGCCATCCACATTCATACTCACAACTCTCCGGACAACATTTTCCTCATTCCTCCGCATAACATGCCCATACCATGACAACCGATTTCCACACAACTTTTCGGTCACCGGTGTCACTTTCAGACTTCCTCTTATATACTCATTACGTATTCTATCCATTCGCGTAACACCACACATCCCACATAACATTCTCATCTCAGCTGCATGCAATTGTCTTTCATGAATATTTATAGCTTTTTAAGTAGTTCATTAAATTATCAGTCTTACAAGACAGAAAACATAAAAAAAATGATAATAATGTTTCATAAATTTTTTGAAAACAATCATTTGTACTTACAAATAATTAATAATACACATGATGTAAAATAGGTACTGGTATCCAGCAGCATCCGGTTAGACTGAAAGCCCAGTAAGCCCACCCCAACAAACAGTTGGAAAAAGGCTTGGCAGATTGATTGAATTCTGATACACATCTGAAAAAACAAATGTTGTTTATCATATTTAAAGGGTGATATACGAGAGGTGATCAATAATGTTTGACATTCATTTTAAATGTTGCAGACAGCCTATTTAGGTTAATCAATAACATTAATAAAACGAGGTGGGTAACCCATACCCATTGAGCAATAAATTGAGGGCTGACACTGGGCAGTGTCCAAAGTATGTCTTTGTGACGGCAGGTAGTTGAATTTCAATCACACAACTCGAAGCATTTGTTTCAATTAAAACATTTGCAGGCACTTTACATTATTATCGTTTACCTACCTCTTTTACCAGGCGGTCGTTTAGTTTGAGTTTATAGTGAAGCTAGCCGCCCCATCACAAGACGAAGCAAGTCTTAATATGGAGAAGAAACTTTATGGACAGTCTTTTAAATCGAAACCTTATGTTACAGAGGTTAACTTGTTTGATAATTACTTCTTCTTCTTTTTCTTTTAGCACAACTTCCATTAATTACATCACACGCCATCTTTTCTTCAAAGTGATCAATCAATCCACAAAGTCTGAACCGGGCGGATATGCCGCGTATTCAAATACAGAATCTTATTACTTATTTAGCTAGCTCAATAAAACATACAATGCCAAAATTTTATCTGGTTAATTCTTTTATAAATAAACATGCCAATTAAAAAAAACAAAGACGTTTTTAGAATTAAACTTAAAATTGAAGTATAATTATTTTTCTAAACTCAATATTTATTAGTACTGGGTCACATTTCCGGTTGTTCAAGGAATTTACTCAAACAACAAGTTTTCATAACTAAATGTATGTGCAAAATATTCTTCTTATTTTATAGTTTGTCAATTATTTTCGTAACTAATTTAGCTCTCCTATTCAATAATAACATTGAAGTATTGACCTTTAAACACCGCGCCATTTTCTGTGACGCCAGATCACAATAAACAGAACTTCTAATGTCAAGTTTAGTGTGGGTTGTCTATGTTTTTCTTACCACAGAATACGCGGTCGAATAAACTAATATTGCGAAATCGTATTCGAGATAAATTTGCACGACTAAAACTGACATACGTATTATATTTCTTATTTTTTTAATAAAAATATCGTTCTATTCATGCAGAATAAAAACAATCTTAGAAATATTTGTTTGAATCATCATTCGATTATGAATTTGTTGGTTGAATTAGTATTGCAATTTTATTCTTGCTATCGTAAATAACTTGTTTATGCGACATTTTTAATTTGAAAAGCGGAGGCAATTAAATATTATTCAGTGCAAAACTTTCGAACACCATTATGACAAAGCTGTGGGACAGAGCGCAATGGATAGTTGTCAATGCCAATAACTAAGCTTAATTTTCTTATTATTTTGAGTACCGGTCGTTTTCGTGAGAATTGGCATAACATTTGATATTTTTTTCTTATTTTCTGCAACATTAATATCTAAAGCAAAACACAATATTATGTACTTAGATATATAAAAATATATGTATATAAATTAATTATAAATAATAAAAATACAAATATTATTATATAACTAGTAATATAAATTATAATTACAATCTGCACTTAGTTTTTTTTAATAAATGGCAATATTAAATTATTACAACGATTTAGTGAAACAAGTATTCATTATATATTAGGTTTTACCCGGTTAAAACCTAAAAATATGATATTTTAAAAGCTAATTACAGAATAAACAATTGAAAAATTAGCCTTTTTCGTGTAAAAGTAATTTTAGTCGATTATCTCAAATAATCGTTATTTCAAACGCGTACTGTGGTTGGAAAAAACATAGACAACTTAGAATATTGGCGGTTTTCGCGTAAGTTTTCGATTCAACTTTTCAGACTTATTTTGCACTTTGCAGTTTGCCGCCATGTTTAATAATTAAGCATGGCGGCAAACTATGATTATAAAAGAATTAACCAGTTAGAATTTTGGCATTGTATGTTTTATTGAGCTAGCTAAATAAGTAATAAGATTCTGTATTTGAATACGCGGCATATCCGCCCGGTTCAGACTTTGTGGATTGATTGATCACTTTGAAGAAAAGATGGCGTGTGATGTAATTAATGGAAGTTGTGCTAAAAGAAAAAGAAGAAGAAGTAATTATCAAACAAGTTAACCTCTGTAACATAAGGTTTCGATTTAAAAGACTGTCCATAAAGTTTCTTCTCCATATTAAGACTTGCTTCGTCTTGTGATGGGGCGGCTAGCTTCACTATAAACTCAAACTAAACGACCGCCTGGTAAAAGAGGTAGGTAAACGATAATAATGTAAAGTGCCTGCAAATGTTTTAATTGAAACAAATGCTTCGAGTTGTGTGATTGAAATTCAACTACCTGCCGTCACAAAGACATACTTTGGACACTGCCCAGTGTCAGCCCTCAATTTATTGCTCAATGGGTATGGGTTACCCACCTCGTTTTATTAATGTTATTGATTAACCTAAATAGGCTGTCTGCAACATTTAAAATGAATGTCAAACATTATTGATCACCTCTCGTATATCACCCTTTAAATATGATAAACAACATTTGTTTTTTCAGATGTGTATCAGAATTCAATCAATCTGCCAAGCCTTTTTCCAACTGTTTGTTGGGGTGGGCTTACTGGGCTTTCAGTCTAACCGGATGCTGCTGGATACCAGTACCTATTTTACATCATGTGTATTATTAATTATTTGTAAGTACAAATGATTGTTTTCAAAAAATTTATGAAACATTATTATCATTTTTTTTATGTTTTCTGTCTTGTAAGACTGATAATTTAATGAACTACTTAAAAAGCTATAAATATTCATGAAAGACAATTGCATGCAGCTGAGATGAGAATGTTATGTGGGATGTGTGGTGTTACGCGAATGGATAGAATACGTAATGAGTATATAAGAGGAAGTCTGAAAGTGACACCGGTGACCGAAAAGTTGTGTGGAAATCGGTTGTCATGGTATGGGCATGTTATGCGGAGGAATGAGGAATATGTTGTCCGGAGAGTTGTGAGTATGAATGTGGATGGCTATACAAGTAGAGGGAGGCCAAAGAAACGATGGATGGATTGTGTGAAAGATGATATGGCTAGAAAGGGAGTGACTATCGAGATGACGACTAATAGAGAAGTATGGAAGAAGAAGACATGTTGCGCCGACCCCAAATAAATTCGGATAAGGGCAGGAGAATGGTATTACCCGCTGATTATTGGGATTACCTGAACTTTTGTTGATTTAACTTATTTTTGTTTTCAGATACCTCAATAGAAGTGTCTGTCATATTAGAAAATTGTGCTCTAGTTTTATGAAAAGAAAAGTCAGGTTGCAGCTAAACTCAACTTATACATCTCATTCTTGTAAGTAAATATTTGTGTGATTTATGTAGGAGAACAAAAATAGACATTTTCTCTGCTCACTTGAAATAGAAATGATAATGTTGTCAGTATTTAAAAATTAATTTGATGATGTGTGTATTAGATAATGTTAAAATTTAATAATTTATTTTGTTTAACCATTTATGTACACACATAAAAACAGACAAGAAGAAAGGAACAGAAAATACATAATTTTATAGGTGATGCTTGTTTCTAAAGAAATCTGTTCCAGCACAACTACAATAGGAAACTCGATAAAGGAGATGTAGACGATGTCTGTAAGCTTAAAAAGAAAAAACATAATACATAAATTGCAACTGTTTGGCAGTCTCTAATGTCGTCAGGCGGGAGTGAATTCCGCAACTGAACAGCGATAGTTCTGATTTAATTTAATAAAATGAGTAATATAAAAATAAATCAAATATTATTTAGCTTAATGTTTCTGTCTTCTGTCCACAGCACTGAAAAGTTGACAGGGAAGATTTTAGCCTGCACCTGATTGGACCTGAAGTGCTATGCTTGCCCGGATGCAGATTGGCCAATAAATCCCAGGTCCCAGCCACAGTGGTATTAGCAGCTTCAGGTACCATACCATGGTATAATCATTTATTTTTATCACGGGACTACACATTGGCGCCAGTATGGTGGGCGAGGGACTCCATAGGGGCCTACCTTGCAGTAAGAGCCCAGGCCGGATAGCACGGCACGCCGCCATTAAAGACGTCATTTGTAGCGCTCTTGTCACCGCAGGGGTGACAGCTGTTTTAGAGCTCAACGGCTTGGCACGCAGCAATAGGAAGAGGCCTGACAGAATTACCATAATGCCTTGAAATTGAACACTAGGGCTGTGGGGTCCTAATGCCCCTTGGTTTTTTGAGACAATCATCACCAAACAGTTGGTCGACTCTTTAAGTGGCCACAAGGCTGGCCTATTTTTACAGCACCACGATACAATGCGGCAATTCTGCCAACCATTTGGGCACTAAAGTCTGTCACTTTTATATTATGTGAATAATTGCAAGTTGAAAATGTAATAAATAAATGATTAATACATGCATACCAATTTTTCCAGTTGATCGCTGTGCAGCGCACACACACCTGATGCCCCTTCGTTCTCAGCAGTGCGAAGCTGAACCCTGGGAGGCAGCAGACTCAGTAGAAGAAATGTATTAGCAAATTGTTTTGATTGTGATACTAATGAATAAATTTTATTTATTTATTTATCTATCTATTCTTACACACTGACTACATAATAAAGTAAAATACATATTGATGAAGAACGCAAAGGAACTACTTACATCATCATTACACATCATTTCCTACCAGCAGACCTGCGACAGGAGAGTATAATAAGACACATACGACACTCACAACTTAAATTCGACTACAGCAACCTATATTATAGACTGTATTACTTTTTGACACAATTTTTTCGATTAACATTGAGATATTTTTGTGATGTCATAGAATTATATATTATAGCTGCGTGTGCGGTCACTCGAAAATCTATATGGAAAATATGTCGTAATATGCCTTGCTATGATTCATATTAATCTATATTATAGCTACGTCTGTGACGGGCTTTTTAGGAACGAATAGACATGGCCCACTTGACAGAAAGTAGCACGTGACTGACAGCGCCTACAAATCACGCCAACGGTGTTTGTTTGAGCCGTTGGCATGCCAATCACGGTATTCCCGTGATTGGCATGGCAACGACCCTAACAAACACCGTGGCGTGATTGCCATGGCAACCTCCTAACAGTCGAGTTCTCAGTAGGTACGCTTGCGCTGTAAGTCGCGTCGCGGAGACCGAGAGTTACCTACATAGAGATAATGAGATGCCGTGAGCTAGGTCGAGTTTGGCAGTAGGTATGTTGATGATGATGAATATTAGGTATTATCATCATCTTATTGGCAATGTTTACTGAAGTAGGTAAAGCGAATATCGCACTGCACCGCGCTCTGTCTCGTAGCGCGAGGCGGCCATAGCAAACGATATGGGCGCTGCCCCGCGTTACCCGTCGGCGCGCGGTGTGCAGTGTGTTAAAATCGCCTTTATAGGTAGGTAACTAAAGGTATGTCCCAAAAAGCCGCACATATTTATACCTAATGTTATATAATAAATACACAAAGTACCGCATCTTAATAATGATGTTTCCGCGAAGTGATCGCTCCACGCACTTTCAAAAGGCGGGCGGCGATGAGCCAAAGCCGAAGAACGAATAGGTAGTTGGAACAATAAAATATATTTTGTACTTATTGGACGTTGGTATTGTATTTTCGCAATGTTCTTGGTGTGTCCACGTAGGTATGCGCACGTGACGAATTATTGGTAAATTGTAGTTGCAGTCACATCATATTAATGACTGCAAGGAGACAAATTTTCTCAATCGATTTAGAGCCTTACCGGTAAAATTTTTAAGGTTTAAAATCATTTGGAGAAATTTGACTGTACAAAAACGTTTGGATTTAGTCATAAAAACATCTAAAAGCACATTGCTTTAAGTTTTACACACATTCCTCACATTGCTAGAACATTGCAGCAATTTGTAAAGAATCACCGTTTTGTAACTTACACCCTGTCAACCGGATGTACACCCGTCAACGATATAGGTATTCATATTAGTAACTATGACAACGCATAACGTGCTTGCGTGAAGTGACCACTTCACGAGCACGGGATTCTGCCAAAATTCCCTGCAGGCAGCGCGGTGAAGTGAACGCCGCGCGGGATTCAGACCAATCTCTCAATCGATTCTGAACCTTACTGTACAAGTTTTAAGGTTTAAAATCAAATTATTGTCTGTAAACTCGAATAAATATCTACGACTAGACGTTTAGTCAACCGAAAAACGTGCTTGCGCGAAGTGTGCACTTTGAAATTTGACAGATTGGGGTAACTTGATATGCTGGCGAACATGCGTGACCCGCTCGCGCCTTTAGTTAAAATACAAAGGCTAGTCTAGGAAAAAAAGAAATAAAAACGAAATTGAGTTTATTACTAATTATGTTGTAAGTAAGTAAGTACCAAAGTAGGTACTAGCTAGCTTTGAAATAAAATAAAATAATTACTTATTAAAATTAGCATAAAAATATCATTAAAATCTCGATTTTGATTGTAATGTTAATGCTTGGTCAATCCCTAGCATCAGTTGAATGACACTGACAGCTCACTCCACGCAAGTATTCACGGTGAGATTTTTACAGAATCGACCGGGGTCCGGATCAGACGGTGAGCTACCCATTACTCACCGTCAGAGGTAATGTAGAGCCTAGGTGAAACCTTATGTTGAACCTAGCTGATTACTTATAACTGTATTCGAGCTACCAAATAATTGGAATAGATTGAAAGTGACGTCTAGAAACTTGGTTGCTTGGTTAGGTGTCAAGACACTTTAACGGTTGGGGATCAAACCCACGACCTCTCATTTGCCATCATGATTTAATCACTGAGCTATTGCCGCTTCCATGCGTTTATTTTTTACATAATATATATCATGTTCATGTACTTTAGATACATAATGTTATTTCATATGTTATATAAAGTTAAACTGAATTGCTTTTTACACGCGCTTCTTTCTTGGCGATGCAAAGAGTAGGTAATTGTTCACAGACGTGACACGAACAAAAAAAAAACTAGGTAGGCATTCATGCCTAATACCTACCCGTATATTGTCTCACAGCAGAGGAAAGGTATCTTCTCTTCCTAACCCATACTCTGCCATGAACAGATATCATACGTGTCGAAGGCACAAAAAATAGTGGCAGTGTTTATGTTAAAAAAAGAATCTTTGATAATCACGATGCTTACACTCCATGTTGACGAATAAAGAGATTTTCCGAATTCCCTCAAGAATTAACGTTATACTGTTAGTTTATGTTTAACCCCTGAAGTGTCGTATGAACACCATTAGTTCATGAGGAAAATTCTCTCGAAACGATAATAAATATAACCGTTTGAATCGTTGACCTCTTATAAGTATAGGACTTTTATTAGGCGAACATCTAATGGGCTCACTAACTTTTGCCAGCAGCTCTGCCCGCGTGTATGTAGGAAATCTTCCTACAGAAAGCGTATATTTTTCCGGGACAAAAAGTATGCCTATGTCCCATGCCAGACTATAGTCTATATCTATGCCAAATTGCATCCAGAGCCATACAGTTTTTTGTGTGAAAGAGTAACAAACATCCATATATCTATACATCCTCACAAAGTTTCACGCTTATATTAGTAGGACCATTACACAGCTTTCGTAATCAACATTCTTTATTAATTTATTGTTGTCGCCGCTGCACCTCAACTCGTTCAGAAACCTGGTCCCAATTCGACCTACCTCACGAAAATAACACATTACTAAGTAGGTCGCGTGATTCGCGCCAGATCGTCTTTTATTTGCTGGCACGCGTTACGTCACAATCGCATTGCAGAATTTGCAGTGAACTCTTGAATTTCAAGAGTTTATTTGTCGCAGGATTCCTTTTTTGTTTTTTTTTTTGCAGTGGCTTTATGTGGCTGTCAGATTGATCACCATGAAACGCACTTTCTGTAGGTACAGACGCCAGCACATCAAGCTATCCCTAACTGTCAAATTTTCTCAATTAAAAATGAACCTTATGTCTTTGCAATAAAGTTGAAATACCATCAAAGAAATTTGACAGATTGTGGTAACTTGATGTGCTGGCCTCTGTACAACTTTGATAATTGTAGGTTTTTTAGTTTTTGAGAAACTCGAATTAGAGTGCCTAGGTAGCGGGTGGCTCGGTTTATTTGCTGTCCAGTGTATGTACAGAGGCCAGCACATCAAGTTACCACAATCTGTCAAATTTCTTTGATAGTATTTCAACTTTATTGCAAAGACATAAGGTTCATTTTTAATTGAGAAAATTTGACAGGGATAGCTTGATGTGCTGGCGTCTGTACATATATTGGCAAAACATAGTGCTCATATTTTTACACAATATTATTATATACATATCTGTAACGATACCTACGTTTTACAAAATAAATGATTGATCAATCACTCAATCACACTCACTGACTTAATAACAGTTTAATTCAATTTATTTTTAATTTTGTTTTGTATTTATTTGTATACATATATATATCTCATACTTATATCATTTAATTTTAAAACAGTTTAATTGATGATGCAAGATATTGTCGTATTACTTGGTGCTGACAAAATACCACCACGGAGTGTAGATTTTAGTTGTCTACCTATGTGTAAATAACTCGTTAGATAAGCTTCTTTAAATAAGTTAAAATTTCTCCATAGCCAGGTGACACATTTTTTTGTAAAACTGTTACAATCTAATCTCGGTTAACTCAGTGTTACAGCAGATAAATAAAAACTTGACCTGTTTAGTAAATTTGCAGTTAATAATACGTACTGACGCCAGCACATCAAGCTATCCCTAACTGTCAAATTTTCTCAATTAAAAATGAACCTTATCTCTTTGCACTAAAGTTGAAATACTATCAAAGAAATTTGACAGATTGTGGTAACTTGCGGCCCGAAAGTTACCACAATCTGTCAAATTTCTGTACAATACAGATTAATACAGTTTTTTTTAATGACTTTTCAGTATCTTTTCGTTTGTTTTTGCCATAATATGGGTTGTTTTGTAGATGATAACAATTGCACTATGTTGTAGTGACCAATGTCGATCTATTCTTATAAATATACCTTTCGACCTTTCCTAAATAGAAAACTTTTCGTTGTCACGCTTGTTTCGTTGAACTAACTTTTAAACTCTTTATAAAAAGAAGATTCAAGAAGCTATAATTCTGAAAACCGTCGTAGGGGCGATTTTCCAATCATGAAATAACTTTTGCTTGAAGAATAAATGTGACATTTTGACAGATTGTCCATACAAAAACTGTATTTTTTTTTTAATGACAATCTTATTCTTTCGATAAAAGTTACCAGGCGATTGAAAAACCGCCCCCCCTAATACAATTAATAACAATTACAACTGACGTTTAAAACTAAAATCCTCTCCGAGGCTATAGTAACACAGATAAAAAATTGTCGCATCTACAACTTTTCCCATACTCTTTGCCAGCAATATTTTAGCATGCACTCAAACAATAGGTGTTTTAGCGATAATAATTCAAACGCCGCCATTGTTTAGCTGTCATATCTTAATGCAGTTTAAACTTGATTGTTACCACCATCTTGACAGCGAGTTCTAAGTAAAACACGCGGAAAAATGTCACTTTGTTTTGTTGTAACGCTTTTTCTTTTATTATTGTTATTAAGTTTATTGTAATTGTAGTGTTTCTTTACTCACAGGCTCACTATCACATGCAATGCCTTTGCTTTTCGTTCGACTCTCTCGCCATTTCTGTTGATTGACAGTTTACATTAGTGACAGCTGCCTGACATTTAAATGTTCTTTTTCTTTCTTTTCGTGTGGTTAGTGACTAATCTTGTATCAGAGTTTTTATGCTGCCCATGGGCCTCATGGCTTCATGGCCTTTAGCTTGCCTGAGAGATATTTAAATGTTTACATGTCTAGTATATAAATATACGGCAGTTATGTTATAAGGTTTATCTTCTACTTTTTATTTAATATGGTTTAGCACTAGTGCTAGGGAATGCTTTAGCTGGAAAGAAGTGTCGCTAGTCAATTTAATGGCGGCGTGAATGAAACAGCAGATTTTTTATACAAAATTTTAACGCATGTAGGTTCAGAATCATGTACTGAATCCATGGTTTCTAGTCGATGTCTCTTACACCCTGTATAGTAATATTCCAGAGTTTCAAATTTTTCCAAGTACGTAAACAACAATGGCCGCTTAAAATTGTCTATGGTTTAGATACTTGTTTTAATTGGTAGAATTCCGCTAAAACCCTGCGACTGACTAAGGTGGAGGGTTTTCATGGGAGTTTCCACACGATAAGAAAGGTGTTCACAATTCTAAACAAATGTTTAAAGTATGTTTTAAGTATATTGTAAATGGTAGAACACAGACTACAGACGGCTCGTACGTATTCCACGCGCGCATCAAAGAGATATCAGCAATAGGGAACGGGGCCCGTTAGGGCCGAAGACTGCCGGGTCAGCGGGATTGTCCGAAAAGGTTACCGCTACCCCGGAACATAAAGGGCTAAGGAAGGAACATGGATGGGTTTTAGTCAGTAAGAGTCTGACACTCCCTCCGCTCCACTCAGAGCGGGAGCAGCCACTAGATGATTTACCACCTTAAAAAAAAAGACCACAGACTATCTGCAGTATTGTGTTTAATCTAGCTAAATTTAATCCATTCAGAGGTCTTTATAAGATCAATTTCAGCGATAAGACCGCCTATACTATCACCCTATGTAAAACTTCAATTATGTATCTGCATATTATAGAGTATTCTATTGTATTCTCTATGTCCGACGCACCCTGAACAGTCAAAACTGTATGTCTTCTTCTGTGAGTTAACACTTCGTATGTCGTAATTACAGACACAATTAAAAAGCCATTGTGTCTCGCGTAGATCTGCGTTCCGGCAGTCAATGGGTTGAGTAGGATGTGCGTTGTCCATCAGTTACGTATTAGATAGAAGATACCTAACTCCCTGGGGGGTCTAACAAAGAATTAAGTTATGTCGAAACATACAGGTGTGCACCTGTTCGGAATTTCTGCCGTGGGTTGGTCACGGTCACCTGCATAATACATTAGTTAAACTAATGACTTACCAAGCGAAAGTTTACTGTGTTATGAGGTTTGTCCCCTCGTCTGTTACACTTGAAATATCGTCCTCACACCTTTAGAATGAAAACGACGCAATTTAAAAAAACAAAAATTGAGTTATCGTCATAAAATGACTCAAACGAAAAATATTGAACGACTTTTTTATAATTTGCAGCACAAACATAGTCACTGACGTAAACAATCACGAAAATAATACGGAGGTGTCAGCATTTCAAAACTTTCTTTGCTATTTCCCTAAAAGTCACTTTGTTGAGTTACGTCGTTTTTATCCTAAAGGTGAACTGATAATAGAGAGAACTCTATTATCAGTTCTAGGTCTAGAGAAAAACAAATGAATGTAGGTTATTTCTACTAAATTCTTTGAGAAAGCTCGTAAATAGGGTTATGAAAATAAATCTCATGCGAACAAACATCCTTTGCATAAATATCTATTGGTCCAACAAATATTGATCACTTACTCGTAGTAGGAATCTAATATTTAAATAAGTAAAAGGTATTTGTCAAATTTTACATAACTCACTTATGGACAATATTTTAATTCTATGTTTCTCTTGTTACAGGACCTCATCCCCGCTCAAGACACGGAATCATATCTTCAAAAAACACAAAATGCTATCACTAACCTCCAAGCGAAGCTCCAGTCTTCAAGAACGAACAACTTCAGTGTCATTCCCTGCGCACTTACTTCTAGTCTCATCAGTGAGAAGACTGCGATCTCCCGTCTCCCTATTTCACAGCTAAGTCGCTCCAACTCACTCAATTACCGGCTCCGGAGAAAGGACCACTCAAATGACAGCAGTCCTTTAAGAAGTCCAGGTCACTACGTCATCACTGGGTCCACTAAAGTTCCCGGCACTAAGATTCTTTTGAATACCGCGTCAAGGTCCCTAGATACGGATAGAAGACACGATTTGAACATGAACAGTCCGTCTTCTGATAAAGGATTGTTAAGTAACAGTTCTGATGACAAAACACTGTCGAATAGACCGTATGATGTGGACGTGATACAATCTCCTCATAGGAAGACGCACACGCGAAACCGAGCGTTCGAAAGCCAAGCGAATGACATATGTAACGCAAACCCAACAGTATGTCTAAAGACTGTCTTGAAAAACAACGCCTTGGAGTCGAAATACCCTCGTATCGAACCAACGCGTTGTCAAGGAGACAAGAAAAGCCACCAGAGAGTAATGAGCGACGGGCTCAAATACAAATCGAATAACCTCGGCTTCGGTTCATCGATTAAAAGATCGAGTTCCTTCAACACTGTTAATAAGAACAATAACTATATCGATCTCAGACTAACATCGAGAAGATCTAGTGGTCATTCCGAAGAGTATAAAGATTATTCCGATGAATCCGATAATGGGTCTTATGATAAATCGCAAGAATCGAGGTATAAGAGGCAGATACTAAATAGGGGAAGAATCGATTCTCCGGATTTGAAATCGATAGCTCCTGCCAATTCGCCAAGAAGATGCCCAAACACTCCCGAAATGCATCGGAAATTTGGGCCGGGATTGACCAGGAATTCTGTTAGAGTGACCAATAAGGAACGCTTGATGAGTCCAAGGGTTTCTGAGCAGCCAACCGTAAGAGAGGAGAGAGTAAAATCGACCAATCACCAGAGCAGGAGGTCAGCCGAGCCGAGACAGACAACGTTAAACAGGCTGACGAAATCTAGGTCTTCGACGAGGGAAGTCCAGCCCCAAAAGCATCTAGATAAAGGTTAGTGCTACATCTATTGTTTGTAAGTAGGTAACGGATCAATGACAATGATCGGTTAGGCAAGATTATTACCGATTTGAAAGTAGCGTGTCGACCGTGAGGCGTGGAATACCTGAATAAAAACAGTCAATTAATTAAGTCGCAGTAACTCTTCCTATTTCTTCTAACTGGGATTGATACAGATGTTGACCGGCCTGTCAATATATCGAGTTTCATATAAAGTCAAGCTTTGTAGAGCGTCATTTACCTGTGAGACACTCTTTTCGACGAACGAAACGTATTTTCCTTCTTACTTTCATCTTTTAAGAGTGAGCATGTAATATTTATGTCCGAACACTTCAGCAGGATTGTCCGAAAGGGTTACCGCTACCCCGGAATATAATGAGCTAAGGAAGGAACAAGGATGGGTTTTAGTCAGTAAGAGTCTGACACTCCCTTCCGTTCCACCCAGAGCGGGAGGAGTCATTTGATGATTTACCATTGGAATACTGGAATTCCTGTTCTAGGGATAATCTCGCATGCTACCTAGTCTGGTTAAAGCCTGTATTGATCGATGACTCACGTCATGTAGTTTGATTGCAGGCCGGATGACTGACCATGGCCATTCAACTGGCTTTTGCCTGCAGCATCACTTGGGCCAATTTGTAATTTACCCCTTTACCTTTACTGTAAATACTTAGTTTACGGGTGCACGTTACAATGTCGCCATTAACCTTTTGAACGCCATTTTCACATATACGTGACAAGCAAGCGCATGCCCTGTACGCCAAAAAAAATGTGACAAAGCGGTACACTATCAACACGAAATAAACAATGAAATCATTACTTTTGTTTGTGTTTATTTAGGTATCGTAAAAATTGAAGCTCTCGTAGGTACGTATTTAATGACATGAAACAAATTTAAAGACACCATGGATATTGGGAAATTCATGATAACAAGAAGAAATAATTTTGTAGTCTGGCGTGGATGGCACGCGCGTGCGTTTATGCTCTGGCGTTCAAAAGACTAAAAACACAATGCTGTTGCCTGCCTCGATAAATGGACTATCCAGCACAAAAATAATTTTTCGATTCGGACCAGTAGTTCCAGAGATTAGTGCGTTCAAACAAACAAACTCTTCAGCTTTATAATATTAGTATAGATTAAACAGGATTACACTAACTACTTATTTATAGCAGTAGTGAAAGGCGCCTTTGAAATACGTTTATGTCAACGGTAAATTGCCGTTTATTAAGGTTTTTACTCACAGTCTCGTTGCTAAACAAATGAATTGTTATTTCGAAATAAAGGATCGTAGTTGCTGTCCGATTTTGTATGTCACTACGGTAGTGTCGTATTGCATCAAGAAAATGGACATCCGTTGCGACTGTATTTCATAGGTTGTCGGCCATAACGTCTATTCAAAGGGCATGGTATCTATCATTATGTCGTAAATAGGCTTGTGTTATGGAGATTTCTTTATGTATACGTAACAGTACGTTGAGTATATTCTACCTAGATATAGCATACCTAACCAAGTACATTGTATTTTGAATTTGGTTTTACCTATTTCAGTCCTCTGTTGCTATAAAGCAAAGATTTGCGTGGTTGCGACATCTCTGGACAAGCAATTCGTCGCATAACGTATCTATCATTCTAGCGAATTCGAATGCAAAACTGCGATGTGTTTTATCAATATGACCAATGAAATGTAGTTCGTCGTAGATCAAACACAAAGTTTTATCGCGACAACGCGACACGAATCTATGCGACAATGTAGCTGTAGCATTAGATAGTACTTAGTCGAAAGGCCAAATCTTTTTGTCATTGTTAGAAATATTCTAACAATGCATTTCAAGAGATTTAAATTTAACATTGGCTAACATCCTACCGAATGCCTTTTACACAATGAGGCACAATAACTATACAACCTATGCCCTTTAGACAAACAGATAAAGGAAATGAAATCAAAGGAGGTTGTGTTACAAAACCTTCATAGACTAATTCCTCAAGTAAGAATACAATTGATAATAATTTCTATTGAACACACACACCGTTACTAATAGTGAATCGAGTTATCCTTGAATCGTGTCTATTAGGCTGTTGTACTTACCGATTCGTCATACTTGCAACACGGCGGCCATCATGAATTGGAATGCAATTTGGCGCCAAATTACGTTTTGATTTTGACAGATTGTTTTGGTCTGAGTTTTGATTTGATTGGAGAGATTTGCTTCCCTTTCTTTTCATTTCTGTTATTATGGATTCAATTTATTTCCTGTTAAAGTAATGGTTGGCATGCTTTCATTTATTATACAAAAATTGTTTCATACAAAATATATTTATCATGTCGTTGATTTTTTAAAGTTAAAGGCAAAACCTTTTTATTTATTTTTCGTAGAAGATATCTGAAAGTATCAGGTAATTGACGCTTAGATTAAATATCCCTCAAATAATATCGAATGAGAATAGTGGCATAACTACAACAATAAAAAGATACAAGACTTTCCATAGACCACATAATTATGGCCATTGGTAATTACTGGAACGAACGCATGGTGTAATCGCCTCCGATTACAAATTACAATTACAACATCGATTTATCGATATCATAATCGAATGATATACTGGATTAGGCGTAGATCCGATTCGTTCCAAACTGATATTCCATTCGTTGCGCGACGGTGTCTTGTACGTTTCCGCTAGGAGGAATGGATGATTCGATTATAGGTGGTTGGTTCTCTGCTGCGGTAGCATTAAATATAAAGGAAATAGCGTCTGCCTTCGTTCATATTTCATGACATTTAAATTCATTCCTTTTGAAAGAGGTTCGACTCAGAAAAATAAATTACCTATATTATCTTTGTTTTTGAACCATGGGACGGAGCAAAACGTGGTTTTACCTGAAGAGATCCTCGATTCTTTTTGGTATTGAGTACACGTAACTCCAAAAAAGGGACTGTATAGAGAATTCTATTAGTAGTTGGACACCGTGTTTTCAGCGCCATAGACAAAAACAATAAGTAGTTGTATTTTCTCTCATGTAATTCACGATATATCTGGCGACATCCACCAAGTGACATAAAAGTTTACCAAAAAACACTTTTCTTTTTCTAATTTCTCCATACTCCTGTCCCCAGGTCCTAAGAAGCCAAGCCAGCACCGCTCATCATCAGCGCTGGCCACCAAAGAGATCGAGTTCTCCAACTGGAAGAAGCGCGCTTCCTATGACCCCATGAAGGCGGCCCAGGAAGATAAAAGAAGAAAGCAGATGGCGAAGAGACAGGATTGCAACAAGGATGATCTGAGCTCGCCAAGGTTAATAATTATTTATTTATTTAACTTAAATTAAAACGGTTAACCAATTACTCACAATAATTAAAGGCACATAAAAAACAAAAAAAATAATAATAAGAAAACAAAATATAAAATTTGCAATACTCTCATGAATCCCTCTCACAGAATTATCTAATAATGCTGTTAATTCAATATGCTGACGATCTCGTGGCTAAGTAATAACAGCCGCACGGATCGATTCATCAGGTTAAGCTACACTTGCCTGGGTTGGTCTGTGGATGGGTGACTATCTTTACATAACGAAAATCCTCCGTGCCTCGGAAAGCATGTTAAGCCGTTGGTCCCGGCTGTCATTCATGGATCTGTGACAGTCGTTACGGTTAGTCAGAAGCCTGAAATTCTGACAGCTAGTTTTACCAAGGGGTATCGAATACCCAGTTATTGATTGGGTTGTGGAGGTCATAAAGGCAGTCGCTCCATGTGAAATACTGGTATTCAGTTGCATCTGGTAAGACTGAAAACCAACTCCAACACGATTGACAAAAGGCAAGGTAGATTGATAAGAATTTTTTGGCTGACATACGATGTGATGCCCAGTGAGCTCTGCCTTTTTTTAAATTCTGTCTATACTATCTTGTTGAGATTGTTTTTTAAGATTTGTGTAAAGGAAATAAAAGTAATCACACTAATATTACAAAGGCGAAAGTTTGTGAGTGTGTGTGTGAGTTTGTATGTTTGTCCGTCCTTCACGCTCAAACGGCTGAACGGATCTGGATGAAACTTGGCACAGAGGTAGTTTATGACCTGGATTAACACATAGGATACTTTATATCCCGGTAGTACGTTCCCTTGGGATAATTTACGACATCCACGCGGGCGAAACCGCTGGCTGCAGCTAGCTAATAATGAAGATAGCCAGTTCTAACCCAAGACTTCCTCATTCCAGCCACTCATCACCCGTCCACCGCTCCCAATCGTTTCACACCACCAACATAGCAGACCTGGAGACCCTGGACTACTCGTCAGAGGAGACAGAGGATGACCAGCTCCTGGTCACGTTGCCCGTAGACCCCATGGTCACTTCGACCCATTCAGATATACTGGATCTCAGGCCTAAGGACTACAGCAACTTGAGGAGACAAGCCATGACCAATGATGTGGTGCTGTCGAGGGAATATGTCACTAATTTTCAGGTAAGAATTATATTCACATTCAAAATATATTAATAACACCTTTATGGCTATTACGCCAATGCAATGTTACCACAGTGAAAAAAAAGATCAATCATTATACCATTCAAAACCAATTAAAATCACTTCACACACACACATACAGATACACACCTCGTATATTCACTTCTCCCCATGTGGGTAGGCAAAACTCCACGTCATTTCCTTAAATTATTTTAAGGTCAGATAAGTAGTTCCATGTTAAATACTAACGTTCACTTTCATCCGGGTAGACTGGCAGCTGACCCCAACATAGTTGAAAAAAGGGTAGGATAATAATCGGTCCATTGCTCTGAATTAAACACATTACAATACTATGCATTAAAATTCAATGGTTTACTGTCGGACGAATGATCAACCTGGATTAGTGAGCTCAGTTTTTTGTATTTACACGACACAAAAACGCTAAGTCATCATCTTCATATAATCTATCGCCTATTTAAGACACTTGGTAGAATTGAAAAATATTTTTCTGAACTTTTGCATTTTGTATTTGTAAATGTAATTAACCCCTCAAATGTTGTATGAACCCCATAGGTTCTCTCAAAACGACAATCAATTCATATAACCGTATAAATCGTTGAGGTCTTATAAGCAAACGGCTTCTAATTGGCAAACATCTAATGACGACACGGTTGGCGCAGTGGTTGAGCGATTGGCTGCTGCGCACTATGTCGCGGGTTCGATTCCCGCACGGAACAAATATTTGTACGACCTGCAAGTATTTGTTACGAGTCTGGGTGTTTTTCTATCTATAATATGTATGTATTCACGAAAAAAAATGTATATAAGTAGTTTATCAGCCATCTCGTTACCATAACACAAGCATTAGGTTGTTTAGCTTGGGACGATATGGCGTTGTGTGAAATGTCCAAGGATATTATTATTATTATTATCTAATGGGTTAATAACAATATCATAAACTTTAAACCATACATTACAGGTAAACCAATCATCTCATGACAAGAAACGCCGCGAAGCCAGAGACGCGGACAAAAGAAAAACCTTCATCATAGACGACATAACCCCAACCAAAGAGAATATAGACTTCCTGACAAAGACAAGAGAGGACTCCGTCATAGACAAGCGAAAGACTTTTATTCTCGATAGTGACACTAATTCTACAACGAATGGTAGCAGTCCTAGGAACTCGTCGATATTCAGTCATGAGAAGAATTCGTTGACCACGGGGACTAGTGATACGGAGGGGGAGAGCGGGACAGAGAGTGCTCCCGTTGTGATGAGGCATCAGGGAGGGAAGAGGAGCGCGCCTGTGCAGGCTAAACAGAGGTTCGTTGATACATGTATTATTCAAATTACGCTATCATATTCATTCCTTTAGAATCAAGGTCAAACGAAGAAATAGAAAATAAATCAAAAACACAAATAGGAGGCGCCACTGTGCCACTGTTTACATCGTATCCGTGATAATTTGAGTTTTAAAAATAGTAAT
Organism: Hyppa rectilinea; assembly: GCA_951799385.1. Classification (NCBI taxonomy): domain Eukaryota; kingdom Metazoa; phylum Arthropoda; class Insecta; order Lepidoptera; family Noctuidae; genus Hyppa; species Hyppa rectilinea. Next base: position 10,723,224 of record OX637325.1, on the reverse strand, counting down.
AGTGACTAAAAGTACTGTAAGTGTGCTGAATATTTTGTAAAAAAATTAACTAGTTATGAACAAGGTGAAGTACAAAGTGATTAGTGCGTAAAATTTAAAATATTCCAAAAATTAATAAATAACGGCTACAATTCATATAAGTGACATTAGACATTGTGCTCTTATAGACAAAAACCAAAAATAATTACAAAGTGTGTGACAAAACTACAACACCTTATACTGTAAAACAAACGTCACGGTTTGAAAACAGTGAAATAAATGATAATTATTTTGATATGCTAGATCGTTAATGGCAAGTCATCCATTTCAAAATACTGAATACAGCACCATCTATTACAATATGTGCTAACTACGACGCCACAACACAATAACACAACTAATGACATCTATCGAAATAAAAACAAAAGTACAGGGCGCTGAAAGTACTTCGCAGTTTGACTACATTAGAAAACGTGAGCTTAGCTGAGTGGTAGACACATATGATCCAGCAGTGCGCCGGCGTCGGATCGAATCTCGTGGAGACGTAAATCTTTTTGAATATATAAAATTTTCATTTATCGTTTATTCAAACATGGAAGACCACGACAACATAAATACACAACAGCGACGAAGACTAAATTTCAATGTTAGCGAAATAGACATGGACGTTTCGTACCTAAGTCCGACAGATGCAACGCAACTACCACCAAACCAACAACTGTCTAAGAGTATAGACGGTACTTTAGTTGACACTGAAACATACTCCGAAATGCAAGACAGAATATCAACATAGAACTCGCTACTACACAGAACGAATTAGAAAAAATAATATTAGAAAATAATGACTTGCGAACCCAAAATAAAAATCTTACTACACAAATCACCGCTCTAAAGTCACTATGTCATTCCACGACGACTCCAAATAAACCAAACAGTAAGCAAAGAGTTGCAAGGCGTTTTGTGTTGCCCCAAAACAGCGACGTATACCTTACCTCTTCATCACAAACCTCGACACCTAATACTAAAAGTGACCACAACTATACATTTGCAAATTTACATAGAAAAATAAACGACCTGCAAGAACAATTATATGAGGCAAGCAAGGAGATAACAAACCTAACAAAACAAATCGAAAGACTACAAGTGAAAATGACAACGCCAGAGAAAACAAGCACTACACATACCCAGAATTTGCAGATAATACCTACCTACGAAATCAAAAAGAAAGAAAAACCTGCAGATAATAGAAAATTAGTTATCCTCGGGGCTCAACAATGTGTAGGCCTTGCCTCAGCTCTCTTGTATTCAAGAAAAACAACACAATATGAGAAGTATGCGATCATAAGCGAAACAAAGCCAAATGCGTTGAGCAGTGAGATAGTAAAAAACTATCGAAGTATACAACTAGCAACCAATGACAAACTTGTTATATCTCTTGGTGAACACGACTACAACCAAAAATCTGTGTTTGCACAATGTAAAAAAATTATAGAGTATTTCAGCGACAGCAAAATCATTGTACTAAGCATAACTAAAAACAATTATCTAGATACAAACAAGCTAAATGATTCCATAATGAAAATATGTAAAAAATACAAAAATTGCTCCTATATAGATTGTACTAAACGTAAACTTAATGATATTTGTAAAACTATTAACTATGTTATTGACTGTAATGACTATGATAGCAAATTTTTGAATTTTTCTAAAATTAAGAAGAATATGAATAACCTAAGCCAACAAAACAATACCCTAAATTTAAATTGCAATCCTATTCCTAAAAAGGGTACAATACCCTATTACTTTAAGTCTCAGACTCTAGAAATGTCGACTAACATTAAGAATAAAACAGTTCTAAAACCCTTAACGCAAAAAATTGGGACAATGCCATACTATTTCCCCGTAATAAAAAAATGTCAGAGTAGCCTAACTTCTAAGGACAACAATCTTTTTCGTGTACAATAGCCTACGTATATTACATCAAAACATAAATGGATTGCTGGCTAAGAGTGACATAATAACGGAATTTATAGACAGTTTCTCAGACAGTGGCAAATATGTACATATCTTATGTTTTACAGAACACAATATGACGATGAGCGATGTTGACCTTTTGAACATTCCAAATTACACTTTAGCTACCGCCTTTACTAGACAAAAACGAAACGGTGGGTCTTGTATATTAATTCACAACCATATTAGATATACAGAGATAGATTTTGTGAAAAAGCTAAATGTCTGCAATGTTTTTGAATGCTGTGCGGTTGAGCTAACAGATCATAAAATTTCAATAGTATGTATATATAGAGTGCCAGGACCAATCAAAATGGAAATATTCTTTAACAAATTGACGTATATATTGAGACAAATCTGCTATAGAAATAAACATAAAATTATAATTTGCGGTGACTTTAACATTGATATGTTACAAAAAACTAAGTATTCCTCTCTATTTAAACATCTCTTAAAAGAGTTCAATCTCAAAATCGAAATTGAGAAACCCACTAGGCCCAGTAGTGGTACCTACTTGCTTAGATAACATTTTTCACAATATACGGGGTTGTAATAGTGAGATACTAGAATTAGGGGTTTCTGACCACTTAGCGCAATTGATGAAGTTTCCTATACAACAAACGTGTGCATTGAAATATTATTATGTTCAAAAACGCGATTACAACAAGGAAAACATGGATCAGTTTAGGCAATGTATAGGAAGCCTGAGTTTTTCAGAAACTTTTGAAGCAAATAACTGTAATGAAAAGTTTAATGCGTTTTTCAACTTATTCAAACTTTTCTACGACCTATGTTTCCCAAAAGTAAGATGTAAAATATCGACAACTCATAAACCAAAGTGGATCACACCGGGCATTAAAGTCTGTAGCAAAAAGAGACGGTCTTTGCTATGGCAATATAGGCTAAACCCAAACAAAGACACAAAAACTGCTTTATTAACATTTAGCGAAAGGTACCGCCGCGTAATCAAACAGACACAAAAAGCACAAAACAACTGCTATATAGAAACCAGTAACAATAAATCTAAGGCTACCTGGAAAATAATAAACAATCTGAAATGTGACGTGCCGAAAACACATGTTAACGCTATTGAGGTAAACAACAAATGTATTACAAATCCTCAAACTATTGCGCAAAATTTTAATGATTATTTCGCAGACCTAGCGCAATCCAATGGAAATTGTCAAACTTATAATAACACGAATGTTCTAAAATCCCACAAATCTATGTTTATGGAACCAGTAGTTGCAAAAGAAATAATAACTATAATAAACAACCTCAAAAATACAAACAGTACAGGGTATGATGACATAAAGACCAGCGTGGTCAAATCAGTAGGACCTATTATTGCAACAGTGCTATGTGATATAATAAATGCCTGTATACACAATGGAGTTTTTCCCGAAGCTCTAAAAATATCGATTATTAAGCCACTACACAAAAAAGATGACAAAACAAAAATGTGCAATTATAGACCTGTAGCGTTAATTACTATATTTTCAAAAAATCTTGAGAAAGTGATTTATAATAGGCTCAACAATTATCTTGAAAAATATAACATTTTTTGTAAGGAACAAATGGGATTCAGGCAAAATAAAACCATTAATATGGCAGTGTACAATTTCCTCAAAAAGATACACCACAACATGGACAACAGAAAACCGGTTGTAGCAATGTATATGGACATGACCCGCGCTTTCGATTATGTTGACCATAAAATACTATTAAAAAAACTTTATAGCTACGGCATCAGAGGTAATGTGCTTGACCTCATACAATCGTATTTGGAAGGTAGAAAACAGGTTACTCAGATTAGCCAAGTTAACATTAAGTCAAAAACAGAAACAATTTACTCCTCAAGTACAAGATCAATTTCGTATGGTGTTCCACAGGGGTCTGTGGTAGGTCCATTACTTTTTATCTGTTATATAAATGATTTCCCCAATGTAACCAGTCATCAGATGTGCTTATTTGCAGACGATAGCACTATTGTCTTCGACAAGGGTAACTTTAAAGAAATTGAATTAGATATAAACACAGACCTGGTGTCAATTATAGAATGGCTAAATACCAACAACCTTAAAATTAATTTGAATAAAACTAAAATAATGGACTTTAAACATCGACAAAGAAGATCAACACAATACCAAATCAGGTACAACGGAGACGCAGTACTAGAAGCGAATACTACAAAGTTTTTAGGTTTGCATATTGACAATGATATGACATGGAAAACTCAAATTGATAGTGTTTGTTTGAGACTTTACAGATTTTCTTATGCCCTTTATATGTTAGGTAAAGTTGCAAACAAAACTGCCCTCCTAACGGCATACCACGGATATGTAGCCTCCACATTAAGGTATGGACTCGTATTTTGGGGCAATGCTTCAAATGTATCCTCCGTACTTTTAGCACAAAAAAGATGCATCCGAGCCATCTGCAAATTAAGAACAACAGATACATGTAAGCCACACTTTAGGGATTTAAATATTCTGACGGTACCGTCGCTGTATATCTATGAGGTTTTGATGTTTGTAAAAACCAACACACACTTGTTTAATCATGTAGAAAGTCAACGTCGCTCAGATAAGTTAGAAACAATAACCACCAGAACTGCTTTCGCTTATAAAAGTGTTTACGCAATGGCACCAAAATTGTATAACAAATTACCTTGTCATATTAGAAATACACACATCAAAAGTGTCTAGGGATCAACATATATTTTTGCAATAACTTTTCTCTTGATTGATATTAATTTAAATTTTCTTTAAGGATTCATCAAATAAAGTGTTTTCGTTTGTCACAGTAACGATAAACCAAGTCACCTTTGCATTAATAAAGAAATTTGCCATTTTCCTAATAAAGGGATTTTTGACATTTGAACCACTAACATTAAAGTTCGAAAAAAAGACTGAAATAACAGTTTTCTTTAAAATTTTATTGGGTAACTTAAACAATTAATAATCCGTGTTTCTACCGCGAACACTAACAACACAAGAACATCGGTTTGGCATACTCAAAATGAGTTCATCCAAATCACGCTGTGGAATGGCCGCCCATGTTCGTTGCAACAACAAAAAAAGGTCTTCTTGCAACTGGATACCCTCCATATTCGGCAGAGCTCTTCTCTGTAGCATATCCCATGCATGCTCAATCGGGTTCAAGTCTGGCGACTGAGCAGGCCAGGGCAGGACATTGATGTTAGCTGCGGCGAGAGTCTGTCTTACAACTCTTGCGGTGTGCGGTCGTGCATTATCATGCATTAACTGAAATAAGGGACCGATTTGCACTTGTAGAGGAACGATGACGTCAGATACAATCGTCTCAGCATAAATTTGAGCGTTGAGGTTGCCTCTGATCCAAATCAACTCAGTTCTTCCGCCGATCCAAATACCCGCCCATACCATGATGGTTCCACCACTATAAGGATGGACTTCCTGGCAGGATTTTAATCGCTGTTGGCGTCCAGGGGTTCTCCAGTGTCGTATACGTCTTGTATCCGGTCTCATACCAAAACGAGACTCATCAGAAAAGCACACGAAACGCCATTGTTCTTCTGCCCAATTTCTGTGTTCAAGAGCCCATTGATATCGAATCCTACGATTGTGCATTGCTATAGGTGGTACCCGTAGCGGTCTTCGGGAATGAAGGTTCACTTCATGCAAGCGGTTTCTGACTGTTTGGTCGCTAATTAAGTTCCCTGAAGAGTGATGAAGCCTCACGGCTAACATCATGGCGGTTATTGTTGGAGCTCTTCGAGTTAAGATTTGAATGTATCGGTCTTGTCTCCGTGTGGTGCAGCGATACCGTCCTTCATGGCGCTCAGCCATGGTACCGTGTGCTTCGGTAACGTGTCCAAAGTCGACTGATAACACCTTTTTTTGTTGTTGCAACGAACATGGGCGGCCATTCCACAGCGTGATTTGGATGAACTCATTTTGAGTATGCCAAACCGATGTTCTTGTGTTGTTAGTGTTCGCGGTAGAAACACGGATTATTAATTGTTTAAGTTACCCAATAAAATTTTAAAGAAAACTGTTATTTCAGTCTTTTTTTCGAACTTTAATGTTAGTGGTTCAAATGTCAAAAATCCCTTTATTAGGAAAATGGCAAATTTCTTTATTAATGCAAAGGTGACTTGGTTTATCGTTACTGTGACAAACGAAAACACTTTATTTGATGAATCCTTAAAGAAAATTTAAATTAATATCAATCAAGAGAAAAGTTATTGCAAAAATATATGTTGATCCCTAGACACTTTTGATGTGTGTAGTAAGAATAATAATACATTTAAACGTGATCTCCTTAAGTTACTAAATGACAAGGTATATTATTCAGTCAAGGAATATCTGGATGACAAGTTTTTGAGCAATTGTTGATTTATATATAATTTTACCTATTTTCATGACATTTTCCCTATTTAATTATGACCATTTTATATATATACATCTAATTTATTTTTTAATTTTGACATGCTTGCATATTCTTTGACATTAATTATTTTAACTTTATTAATCTAATTTTGTATGCCTATCGGCGGGACATGGTTCGTACATTAGATATTTATAGTGGAAAACACCTGTAATCACCTATGTTCACAAAATAAATAATTTGAATTTGAATTTGAATTTGAACAAATGAACAATGACTATTTAAAAGCACATTCCGCACAACCCATATTCACAAATGGTATACTTAACGTAACATGACATCCATCCTGTACCCTTTCTAAGGATAGGCAACATTCGAGAAACTTACAGCTAACTACAGCGTTCTGAAATAATAATGGAAGCGTAGGCCATTTACAAGTTCCCAGTGATAAACACTAATAATTAAAAGACGTCGGTACAAAATACCTTAAAAAAGGAAATAAATATTAAACGACCGACTAATGCAAACTAAAAACCATTTAGATATAAACAGTTACTTTTCCATAAACAAGTTTTTTTTTTATGTTGAAGAGGGGTTTTTGCTATAGGCGAAATACTTATTTATATCTATCAGCAAGTCAACTTTACTGCTATTTGGGATAAACTTACGTTTCATAAAAAAATATGATGGTAGTCATTTTGGTTTTCGAAAACGGTGCCTAAATTAGGAAGCTCAAAAGTTTATTATCAATTTTTTGTTTGTGGTATTATGTAACATTTTTTTTTGTTTTCGTCGCATATCTATCTTTTAGTTGTACTTACATGTTTTTTACTTTTGGTTTACCCTTTAAGTAAGGACAGATATATTAAAACAGTCAGTCCGGTATTAACATTTTTATCTCTAACTGTTCCAGGTACAGCGGTGACTACTCAATGTCATCGTCGACGACCTCTATTAGCCAGCGCAAGCCGACAATCCAGCCGCGGTACATGGACATCTCCAAGTACAAGAACGAACAGTCCCCGAAGAACTTCCTCCGACGGGACCCGAGCAAGACTTACGTGGGTGTATTGAATACCGAAAAGGCTGCAATCAGCAAGGGGAGCGCCCAGCATTATGAAATGGGTAAGTTGTTTGAAATATATTATAGTGTAAATGAAAGATAGCCTAGTGGTGTGACCGTCGGGCTGCCAAGTTATAAGGTCTCGAGTTCGAACCTAAGTCCTGTGATTTTACGGATTCATGTGCGTATCGTATAATTGTCACTTGGTGAAGGAAAACATCGTGAAGAAACCAGCATGTCTGAGAGATATTTCTCAACAGCATGTGAAGCTAAGTCAGAGGCCCATGGGCAGCTTAAATACTCTGACACCAGCTTAGTCACTAACCACACGAAAAGAAGAAGAATGAAAGATTTCTTTTGGAGGATAAAGTCTGCTTCTGGAAAGCGTTCCAAACTTACTAGGTCCTAATTGTAATGTTTTTTTTTTCGGTATTTTCATTACGAGTCAACAGTGCGGATACAGAAAAGCGTTTGATGTTGTGAAGCATAATTTACTTCGAAGATCCTTTAAGTTAAAGAGTACTCCATAAAATTATCTTAGTAATTGAAATAATATGTCGACATACAAATAATTATAGAAGAAAAAAGTTACTTAAAAAAACTAAGTAAATATACTTTATTATATAAGAATATAATGGAATGCCTCAAGGCGCTATTCATAGGCCATCTCTAATTTTGCTTTCCTTAATTGTCTTCAGAAATATACAGTGTGAACGTTTCTTTTAACATGTTGTTTGACGAACAATAATAATTATATTACAGAACAAAAGAAACAAGAATTAGAAAAGTGGAAACGAAGGGCTTCGTACGACCCGAGGAAGGCGGCTGCTCTCGGAAAGTCAAACAAGACGCCGTCAAAGAACGCTAGGTAAGTTTCCTTTGCTTTCAAAATTTTGCTTATCTGTGGTAGGCCGAATGAGATAATTACTTTCGTCATTATTGGCTCAGTAGAAAAAGATGGGGTCGTTTTGAATAACAAGTAGTACCTGTGTAAAGTAATAAAATGGTTGACTAACGATAGAATCATACATTTTTAATCAAAATAAAAAACATACATATTTTAATATGACCAGAGTTAACCATTACAGAAAGTTACTAAAGTACTTTTAACTGCTATTTGCTTTGGGATAGGCTAACTTTTCATAAAAGTATTTAATGGCAGTAATTTTTGATTTTGAAAAAAGGTGCCTAACTTAGGAAATTCATAAATTTTATAACATATTTTTTGTTTGCCGTATCTAATATAACTTTTTTGTTTTCGTAACGTATCTATCTTTTTGTTGTAAATATTTTTTTAACATTTCTTTTCTTTTAACGTATAAGTAAGGTACAATAATATTAAAACATAATTTATTGTAAATTTTAGAGCGTGACAAATCTCAAAATGCATGCAATTCCGTGTAAGTGACATGATGGCCGCCATCTTGACGTGTAAGGTTAGTCAAATGTCAAAAACTGACAGCTGTGGCGACCGCGGAATTTCGAATTGACAGCTGTCAAAATTATTGGCACTTGGTGTATTTTCTTTGCTTCAAGAGCTTGACACGACTATGCCGCTAAAATTCTTGGTTTTTCATGTCAGTATTTTTAAATTTACATTTCTTTTTGTTTTTTATTTTTTATAATATCTATGTATTTTGTATGAAGAATCAAGATGTCTGCTTTTCTACTGCTTGGTTCGATGAAGTGGTAAATATTTTTTTTAAATAAAACACTTTTTAAATGTGGTTCTGGGTTGTATACCTTAGCACCTCTATTTATACTTATATTATAAGGATTTGCTTTTTTTACTATACTTATTGGTGTTTTTAAGCTAATTAACTAACCCCTTACCCAAATATTTGTGTCAAAAAAACTAAAAAAAAGAATGTTTATGTGTTAGCATTGATTCTTAATTTTTTATATGCAAACATTATTTTGAGTTTTGTAGAGATTTAATCTTGCCTGTAGTGGAGTGCAATTAATAGCGTAAGTTATGAATTACCCCACGCGCAACCACAACATACAAAACAATCCGAGAAAAAAAAACATGAAAAACTGTTCAAAGAACAGCTGAAATCTGACGAAGCAGCTTTATCACTGTTCTAACACAAAAAAAAAAACTTAAAAATCACCGGATCAAATTAAAATCGTATTTTTATTCCCTTTAGCGTGCTCCGCTCACAATCCTTCCATGGCCCGGTGATGGCATATCCAGGGCTTCGCCCCCTGCCCCCGGACCAGATCTGCGAGACGTATGACGCTTCTAGCGACAACGATTTTTAACGACACTGTCGACTACGATGTTGTGATATAACCGTGTTTGTATTGATTTAAACTAGTTCTTTATTGTGATACAAAAGTCATTAACTCGTCCATGTAAGCCTCGTTTACAAGAGAGTTGCTTGACTGTACTAGCGGGAATGTTCGCGAAATTCTTAAGTGGGAATCGCTAGCATGGGTTCCGACAGTCGAGTAACTCTCTAGTGCAAACGCGCCTTAGTGCTGTCAAATAATTTGACAAATGTCAAAATGATCTCTCGTTTTTTTTTTACAGTTCAAGACTTTTGTATCAGTATACAAGTTAAGGGTACAGCGAAGTGTGTTCATACTAATTTTTTGTGTTATATTAGAGTTTGATGTCGAGACAAAAATAGGTACATTTGTGTAACTTTTGTCGCGTCATAAACTGTGGATAAGACTAGTTAGTGTGTGATGTGCAATGTGATGCATAATGTTGATGGGGCTCCTAAATTGTTTATGGTCACGCGGTAAAATAGTTCCGATCAAGTCCCTCTATTGTTTATTGTGTTGTCAAATGTTAAGGATGTTACAATATCGCCAATTAGGGTAAAAGTACGAGATTTTTTTTACACTCGTTTTGCTTGTTTACGCCAATACACCTTGAAATAAAAAAAAAGCTTAGAGTACATAAATTATTTTATTTGTAATAATGCTTTGTAATGAAGCGATATTGTAATGTCCTGGAGGTATTTCTGTATTTGGGGATCAAAAGATAGCTTCTTATAAATAGTAAAAAAAATGTAAACACCAAAAAGAAAACATTTTACTAAAAATGGAATGAAATAGTAAATATTATGATTGTGTCAATGCATTCAGACGTAGTGGTAGTGAATTCTTTTAAGTCCAAAAGTAGACGATGAATTGATTATTAAAAAAAAGTCTGAAGAAAAAACATTAAAAAGATAACTAGTTGTTAATTTATATAATTAATTAACAATAGTAAAATTATTTATTATAAATTTTTTATTTTTGCTGTCAGAAATTTACTTAAATAATTTTTTTCAATTAACGCCATGTTAATTTCCCGCCAAATACAGAATTGATCCTTTTTTTTCCACAAATCTACGTGCTTGATGAAGTTAAAGTCATGATTTTAATAACTTGACGATTAAAATGAAAATGTTCATTGATTGGGAGCGATGCAATTTTTTTAATTACTATTTTTAGGTTATTCCGCACAAATCGAAATTATTTTAAATCGCTATAAAAATGCATCGCCGTTTATATTAATTATTATTTTTATACTGAAGTACTTGGATATCTTTTTTTTGTAAAATATTATTTTCTCGTAAAGTTAAGGTTTAATAATTAAGGAAACATATTAAATAATAATTAAATGTGATTTAATTAATAATGCCCACATAATCATTAGGATTGGCTATTATTATTTACCACTAAAAGTGTATGAGATTAGATTTTTTTTTCTCAATAAATGTCCGATCTAAATAAATGTAGAATAAATCTTTGCTAAACTTATATCATAATAAATATCCCTTTAAATTGCTCATATCATTCATACATCGATGTATTTGTAGAAATATTTAATCTTTTTTAGTTTTAATTTTTTTTTCTGTAGTGCAATACCACATCACATTTATTACCAGCTTAAAAAAATGAACAAATGTTTTCGTTTATGATATTTATGTATTCTGAGTATTAAATATGTATTATTGGTCGGAATACTCAAGTTTAGGAGAAATGATTATTTTTACGTGTTTGTTAATTTTTCACAGCACATAATAAATACACAGTCTTTTTGCGATTTTTTTAATAGGCGCTGTGAAAAAATACGAAAACAAATGCCGTAAGAACGTTGCTTTGTTGGGTTAGTTCTGCCAGGCTATACAATCTGCACTTGATGAAGCTTTATGCGACATATTATGTACCTAGCCTACCTAACTTTATTGCTATATCAAAAAAAAAATATAAAAAAAACATCTCTTTACTTCAAAATATTACTTAATTTTTGGTCGTGTCAAAATGTTTAAATGTTGAGTACAAAAACGTTGTTTTGTCATATTTACAAAAAAAATGCAAATAAAAAGTACTTCTTTTGATTTTAGTTTTTTATTATTTTTGCGAACTATTTTAAAGTAAAGAGAGACACATCTAAATCATAACTCAAAAAGTCTGCTGAAATGTTTTTTAAAATAAATTCTAAGGTTACTTACAATTTTACCACAAAAACAAGACTTTTTATATCTGACAGATAATTCAATACGGCGGGTTTCTGTGGTAAAGTCGTGAGTTCGTTATCTCAATTTTGAGTAGTGATTTACTATTAATTAGTAGTAAGCCTGGCTTTATTTCAATTAGCGTGAAACTGTACCATAAACGCTGCAAGCGTTAATATTTGTAAAACATAATTGATGTTTAGAGTTTTGTAAAAATATTATTTAAATAGGAAACAATAAAAAACATCGTTTAAAATTAATGATCTTGTTTTATTTATACCACGTGGATCATACGACAATAATACAATAAATTGAATTGCGTATATCTAATGCTGTTCCTAGTCTGCATACAAATATTCAATCAAGACATTTTAATACCTACAGTTTTTTTCGATCGTTAGCTAGTTAACTGGACGGAAAACACCCATTACTATTATTTAAATTTGTATAAAAACAAATACTGCTTAGCTCAGATGACCCGCGATCCAGCCTGTCCCTTGCTGTCCTCCCCCAGCGACGCCCTAAGCCGAGGTCCGTACCCCACAGGGGGTGCCCTTAGCGTGTAGTCGCTTAGTTTGTAAGTTTTCCTAAGCCCTGGCTGGAGGCTACAATTCTTTTGTGGCATCCACAGGCAAGTCCGGTTAAGCAGTAGACAACCCTATGGTTGAACTGCGAGATGCCAATAACAAAAAAAAAATCTCATGTTAGAATTTAACTGATACCCAGATCAGAACCACCTAGTTCTTGTGAGTATGAATGTGGATGGCCAAGTAGAGGGAGACCAAAGAAACGATGGATGGAATGTGTGAAAGATGATATGGCTAGAAAGGGAGTGACTACCGAGATGACGACTAATAGAGAAGTATGGAAGAAAAAGACATGTTGCGCCGAGCACTAATACATTGGGATAAGGGCAGGAGATTGATGATGATGTGATCTGGATCAAAAATAATATTATATATTAGTCAAGGTGTTTGATTTAGTGTACAGAGGCCAGCACATTAAGCTACCCCAATCTGTCAATTTCCTTTGATAGATTTTCAACTTTATCACAAAAGAATAAGGTTCATTTTTAATTGGGAATATTTGACAATATGAGGTAGCTGGGTCTAGTGCTCGCGTCTGTACTATCATCTTGACATTATATTTCTTTGGTACATGAATGTCTTTTCCAACGTAACCTATGAAGCAAATTCTAAAAATCTTCATTCTAATCAAGGGAGACGGAAATCGTAAAAAAATTCTGTAATACCAATGTATTGAATTCACATAAATAATGTAGGAAGATTGTCGATCTTTGGCTGTCGTGTGGACAGTCAGCAGTCTGACAACCTAAGATAGGTTACAACCCAAGGAGTATCGTATTGGCCAGGAACTGCGGATGTAAAATACTGGTATTCAGCTGCATCTGGTTAGACTGGAAGATAGACCGATCCTATGGTTGGAAAACAGGCTAGGCAGGAGAAACCTGCATTATTGGAATATTTGAAGAAAGACATTTAAGTCGACCGGTGCTGTGTTTTCAAGAGTTTAGGCTGCAGGGGTCCCCAAAATTATATTGTTTACTGCCCACTGAGAATAAATTATTTTTTAACACCCCCATTTTTTCACCTACAAAAATCTCATGTGTTGGAATTAAACTGATACCTAGATCAGAACCAGTAAATAAACTAACTAACTAAATATAACTATATATTTATCCACTATACAGACGAAATTGGGTATTCGATAGGGTAGTCAATAACGTTACATTTTTTGAATTGTCATAACGCAGCATTTGTACGTGATTTGTATTAAGTATAACAATGTGACCTCACAGATTTTTAGAATCAAATGGAATACTTATTAGCATTCAATGCAATTTTACAATTATATCTTCGTATTATATTTAATTTCCGTACGGTGATGGAAGTTTTTAAGAAGAGCGGTCTTTTGTCTATGTGATTTAATAATTTATTTTTGACCGTTTCAAATAGTCGATTACAAATCGCCCCCTAAACCTCTATACAACGCCCCCATTTTTTTTTCCGAGTCTGTTACTGAGTGGGCTATAGCGCCCTCTTGTGGGCCTAAAGGAGGGCACTTTAGGCCCACAAGAGGGCGCTGTAGCCCACTTTAGGAAAGGTGTGGGGGGGTAAAAAATGAAACAAGAAATACATTTATTATAATATTGATTTTATCTTTGAATATCAATTACACTTTTTTGTTTTATTGTTATTTTATAAACTTTACATATTCATCTCGTATTTTATATACCATATAATATATAAAGTTTCAATACTAATTATTTTAGCATTACATTACCTAATACAATAGGGATTAAAAACATAAATAAACACGACAACTCGTAAAGTAAATTAAAAATCTTGCTTTAATGTTGAACTATTATTTTCGTTGCTCACTCGTACAACACTTATTTTTAAAACTAAAACTTTTGAAGAATAACATTTTAAAGTCACTCGATTTTTTTTTCAATAAAAAGGAACTCTTAATCGCTCTTTCTCGTTTTCATCCGTTACCTACTAACTTCACAACCACATATTTTTTTATTAAAAAAAGGTTTAAAAAGATTCTTTACTAGTTCGAAAGTAATTTCTAAATTGAGCAAAGTTAGAAGTGACATTAAAACGTTATTCATCAAGAAATATTTTTTGAGTCGTTAAATTTAGAGTCGTCCTCGCGACTACGATTGACAATTTCGTAGTTCCGAATTGTTTATTTAAATTATTGACAGGATTTTATATACTAATGCTAAGGAATAAAAACTAAACGATGCTAAAATGGCTCAAATGAAAACGACAATCTTTCAAGTTTTTTTTTCTTTTTTTTTGTACCTAATACAATAATACATTGCAGAAAATACAAAAAACAACATTCTGTATCTGTACATCCTTTTTACAATATTAAATATTACTTAAAACTATTTTAAATAACTTTACTATTTGGTATAATTCAAATTATTTTGAGTGTACCTACTATCTCAAATATTTTATCGAAAAACAAACTGAAAATCTAATGTGATTATAATTCAGCATAGCTTTAATACAGATATTTATAGCTTAGTTCAGATCTAGATTATGTATGTCCTCAAATAATTCATGACTCAAAATAATACCAGAAAGTCACAATAACTACTTTCGTGGTCTAAAAAGAAACTAAGGCTGATTCCACCAATAAAACTGAACGCAATCAGCCATAAACAGACAGTAAAACTAGGTTTAAAAGCTGTCAGTGTCTTTGTTTTCTATGAAATTAGACACTGTGAGCTCACGTCCAGTTTGATTGGTGAAATCAGCCCTAAAGGTTATCTTGAACCCTAAACTAAGCTATAAACATCGAAGTCTACACAATGTTTTCAGTATCACACAAATAAGCCCCATTTGGCACAAGAGAAATATTAAGTGTTTTTAGAAGGTGATTCTCATAGCACGAACTAACCTGTTGCTATCTTATTATCGCAGAAAGAGCAGACAGTATTTGATGACTCAAAAGTTAAAAAAAGTCATTGAGGGCGAATTTCACCAAACTTAACGCAATCAGCACATAAACTCCGTTTAAGGGCTGCCAAGTTGTTTTCTGTGAAATATTGACAATGACAGGTCTTGAACTCGGTTTAGATGTAATGTGACATTAGCACTTTACGTCTTGATCTAGTTTGACAGCTCAAACTTGGCTCTGGATCAGAACCATTGTGTCGTTCCCATTTTGTCTTTTTAGAAAAAAAATGAACATAGTTGAAAGTTTAGTTGGTGCCCAAGAGAATCAGTACTTGAACCAAAGGAAAGGTTTGATGGATTTTTTAAACGGAAAAGAAAGGAAAATTACCATGATACCCTGTAATTTCATGCCTAAAACGAAACTAAATGCACATCCAAGTAGGCAGTACAAAAACATAATGGCACTACTAAGAGTGAACATAACAGAACCCTTATCTTAAACTATCTTACAGTAATTAAAGCATTCATGTGAACTTTAATTTTCACATTTTTAATTTCATACATATATATATATTTAATATAAATGATCTTTTTTTATATCTTCTAAGTGTATATTTATATATTATGGCAAATCTAACAACACTAAAAGGTCTCCAGAATTTCGTAGCTAATAACATCCCATAAAGTTTTTACAAACGAAATACAGTTTTACTTGTTGTACGTTATCTACGTGAAACGTTATATAATTTCGTATTTTTAATTTAAAGGGCGGATGTACATAGATACCTACATTTTAATTATTATTTACAAACATTTTAAGCGCCTACTGTGTCTATTTTTTCTAGGAATGAGAAAAGGGCCTTTCGAGATTTTTTTTACTTTTAATGAAAAAATAATCACTTATTTTTAATCTCTGGCATTGACATTCAGTGTTTTGTTTCATATTTTAATCATAAAAATCTACGAAAGGTCCTGAAAGTTTAACAAAAAGACAGATTTGTATAATTCGTTTCCATGGCCTTAATTTAGATTTTAGATTTATTCGAAGCATTATAATAAGGTCGCCTGTGCGTTTGTTTTTCGAAATATGTAAAGTTTAACATTTTCAGAACACGTTTACTCTCAAATCTTTAAGCAAATGTATCACCGGATGTAAATTTGTTTAAAATTCTGTATAAAATTGGGTCTAATTCACAAACATTTGTACAAATGTTTGAGACCAAACGTGCGTCCGAAATTTATACTTAATTGTATAAAATAAATAGCTACGAAGCCCAGTTTATTTACAAAAAGTTTTATTTAAAATTACACAACTGATTTTCCGATAAAATATCTAAGTAGAAAAACTAACTGCATTTATCCCTTCTAGGTAATATTTTGCTCGCAAAACATTCAGCTAATTGAGCAACAATAAACTATGACTATAAGCATCGAGGAAGCCATTTTTTCAAATAAACTACTATCCGTAACGGAAATAAAAAACATTTTGTACACGTACGATAAAAATACAAAAATTTCAAAATAAATATTTTATTAATATTATTCGCATCACCACAAAGTCTATTTATTTTTAAAATATTTACAACTAGTAATATGTAACATTTCACTGCGTGTCTCGGTGGCACAGTTCAACACAACCACTGTCACTGGCGCCATCTATCGTCTAACAGCTAATCTCGGAGTCGCCGACATATTCGCCATTACTACCCTGTTTGTTCACTATATTCCTATCTTCGAACTTTTTGCTGACCTGGTTACTGCTGGAACTCGAAGACGCGTTGTCACTGTCAGCGTAGGGCACGTCAGTCATCGGTCCGTTGAGCAAGCTCGCCGCAGAATTCGATTGCTTCAATTTCCCCTTCTCCTCTTTGGGCTCTGTTTCTTTCGGCAAGTCATCTATCACCGCCTTTTTCGGATCTATTTGAATGGTTTTTGATTCTGACAGCTTGTTTGGAGTTACAACGTTGATGTATGGCGGCAAAATGTTCAGGTTCATGGTTGTCAAGTTGACAGATCCGCTATTTTTTTTCAACGCGTTTAAGTTTTGTTCTAGTTGTGCCGCATCGAGGCAAAGGGGTTTCGGTTTGGGAGTGTATTTGACTGATTCTTTGGCCCAAGCGTTGATTCGCGGTGGGTCTGGAGAAGCAATGGGCGCTGTTTTCCTTTCCGGCATCAACGTATTCTTGTAATTAGTTTTGTCTATGACATTTGTCTCTATGGCTTTTGTAAGAGCGTTCTCAGGCGGTTTGGGTGAGGTTGGGGTTATGCTTATTAGTTTTTCGACCTGTAAGATAGAGAACGTTAGAATGCGGTTCTTCGGTCGATAACAATAATACATGTTTCTAAACTGTCGACTTAAGTAGGACTGCCAACTTAAGGATTCAGGCTGTCTATTAGGGCCGAAGCCTGTCGGGTAAGCGGGATTGTCCGAAAGGGATCGCTACCCCGGAACATAAAAGACTAAGGAAGGAACATGGATGAATTCTGACACTCCGATCCACCTAGAGCGGGAAGAGTAATTTGATGATTGCCCACCCTTAAAAAAAAAGCCCGTCTGGAAATACTTTTAAGTGTCCGAAGTCCGAACACTAGCTCCTATTAAGTTTTTTTTAAAGGAGTAAATACAAAGAGGATGCAAAGAAAATTAACATCGGTTAGTTCTTCGTCGTTACAAAAATGCTATACTCCATTTCACTTTAGACAAATAACGGTTATCACCATTTCGTCATTTCAATATAAACGTAAAACAAACTCCGTTATTTCACGATAAATACAAAGCACTGTATTCTATTTGCCATTTACTTTAAAAAAAAAACTGTAAAGTGCAGTAATTTCAACAATATTACAAAATAACTGTCGTTATTTAACCGTTGTTTGTATAATGCTATAATAAATGCAGTATAGATATATTTTTAACAGTAATGTGTTAACTCACGGCAGGTCCATTATCGATGCTCTGGCGCGGCGTCTCGAGCCGTGGTGGCTCGGTGAACGACGTCTCCCATATGACTGGCTTGTCGTTACACTCCGAGCTTATCTCGTCCAGTGACGGACCCTCTACTGAGCTTAACAATCTGGAAATATTTGTTGAGCTATCTTATGTTCTGGCAGTTTCAAAGAAAAGTGGGTAGTTTGATACGGTCAATGAATAACTTCCAGTTGTGTTCACTAAAAGTTATTATATTGGCAATCATGTAAAACCTTGAAAATTATATCAAGTTTGGTATTTAAACAGTTAAAGTCGGAGTGCAATAGTGTCACTTGCATGCATGAACAGCCAAGCTCTATATCCTTCAGATTCAATAACTTTTGACAAGAATTTTGGCATGGACTCGAGTCCGGATACATCCGTTTAACCGATATATTATAGACAATGTAGAGTTGGTAATAGTTACTTTAAACCTCGAAACTCTTTCATCTAGGCAGTTGTAATAAAAAAATAGAGAAGGGCTATTTAAATAACTTACCTATCTGTTGAGTTAGACGGCAGAAACTTTGTTGTGGTCCTTGTCTCGGCGCCGGAGGTAGCGCAAACATCGCGTTTTGCTGCGCTTGCGCCGGTCCGGGACGCCGTTGGAATGTTGCCATATTCTTGTGATGCTATAATATTAAACAATAATTGGTAAACGCACGGTACTAACTGGTAAAGTTTTCTTTTAAGTATAACACGATGCAATTGAAATAAAGGATTTATTGGTTTCCAAATACACACATCAAAAGTGTCTAGGGATCAACATATATTTTTGCAATAACTTTTCTCTTGATTGATATTAATTTAAATTTTCTTTAAGGATTCATCAAATAAAGTGTTTTCGTTTGTCACAGTAACGATAAACCAAGTCACCTTTGCATTAATAAAGAAATTTGCCATTTTCCTAATAAAGGGATTTTTGACATTTGAACCACTAACATTAAAGTTCGAAAAAAAGACTGAAATAACAGTTTTCTTTAACATTTTATTGGGTAACTTAAACAATTAATAATCCGTGTTTCTACCGCGAACACTAACAACACAAGAACATCGGTTTGGCATACTCAAAATGAGTTCATCCAAATCACGCTGTGGAATGGCCGCCCATGTTCGTTGCAACAACAAAAAAAGGTGTTATCAGTCGACTTTGGACACGTTACCGAAGCACTGGTACCGTGGCTGAGCGCCATGAAGGACGGTATCGCTGCACCACACGGAGACAAGACCGATACATTCAAATCTTAACTCGAAGAGCTCCAACAATAACCGCCATGATGTTAGCCGTGAGGCTTCATCACTCTTCAGGGAACTTAATTAGCGACCAAACAGTCAGAAACCGCTTGCATGAAGTGAACCTTCATTCCCGAAGACCGCTACGGGTACCACCTATAGCAATGCACAATCGTAGGATTCGATATCAATGGGCTCTTGAACACAGAAATTGGGCAGAAGAACAATGGCGTTTCGTGTGCTTTTCTGATGAGTCTCGTTTTGGTATGAGACCGGATACAAGACGTATACGACACTGGAGAACCCCTGGACGCCAACAGCGATTAAAATCCTGCCAGGAAGTCCATCCTTATAGTGGTGGAACCATCATGGTATGGGCGGGTATTTGGATCGGCGGAAGAACTGAGTTGATTTGGATCAGAGGCAACCTCAACGCTCAAATTTATGCTGAGACGATTGTATCTGACGTCATCGTTCCTCTACAAGTGCAAATCGGTCCCTTATTTCAGTTAATGCATGATAATGCACGACCGCACACCGCAAGAGTTGTAAGACAGACTCTCGCCGCAGCTAACATCAATGTCCTGCCCTGGCCTGCTCAGTCGCCAGACTTGAACCCGATTGAGCATGCATGGGATATGCTACAGAGAAGAGCTCTGCCGAATATGGAGGGTATCCAGTTGCAAGAAGACCTTTTTTTGTTGTTGCAACGAACATGGGCGGCCATTCCACAGCGTGATTTGGATGAACTCATTTTGAGTATGCCAAACCGATGTTCTTGTGTTGTTAGTGTTCGCGGTAGAAACACGGATTATTAATTGTTTAAGTTACCCAATAAAATTTTAAAGAAAACTGTTATTTCAGTCTTTTTTTCGAACTTTAATGTTAGTGGTTCAAATGTCAAAAATCCCTTTATTAGGAAAATGGCAAATTTCTTTATTAATGCAAAGGTGACTTGGTTTATCGTTACTGTGACAAACGAAAACACTTTATTTGATGAATCCTTAAAGAAAATTTAAATTAATATCAATCAAGAGAAAAGTTATTGCAAAAATATATGTTGATCCCTAGACACTTTTGATGTGTGTAGTAAGATCCGAGCAAGGTTTCATTCGATTCACATAACAGGGGGGATTTTCGATCATGAATTATGAAATAACTGTTACCTGAAAACCCCTGGTTGACTGTTAGACAAGTTGAGAGATAGCTTTAAAGAATACATAGTATAGAAAAAGAATGTGTAGAAGCATAACTCTTGAATGCATTTATAATTGCGCCCACAGTTTTTGGACAAAGTACGTTCAACAAAGTCGCGATTGTATCATCTCTCGCTCTATCATAAGCAAAATTGACAACCATTTGGTTTCTGAGGGCGCCTATTTTAGCGTCGAATGCGACGTTGAATATTTCGATAGCATTGGTACATGAGTTTTGCTCCTATGCAGAATTCTTATTCCATAAACAAAATACCTTTCAGAAGAGGTGGATATTGTGAATCCTCCGTTTCTGGTTGATCCTGCACCACCGTTTGCGATTTGCTATGAGGGACCAGCGGTTCCGTTGGGCTACAACAAGTTTCTTGCATTGGTATGGATTGTAGATAGACTAGGGGTGTAGGTACATTGATTGTGCAATTGACAAGCTTTGTAAAAATTGTGATTGTTTGCCGAGTTGCTTGGATTGGGTATTTTATGGAACATGTAATTGGGTGTCAAAGACAAAAAAAAACATGAAGCGATCTTATTTCGTTTTACTTTGAAGTGCTCAGTGTGATGTTATTTAAAAAATTCAATCCAGATGTTCTTTTATTAACGGGCTGGGCAAAGGGTAGATCTCTAATCAAAACTTTTTACAAACAGTACGACATCGAAGCAACTGGCATTATGTACAAAAAATCTTGCGATACATCAAGAATCCTGCTGGCAATAGGTTTAAGTGTAGCATATTATTTGATTGTTTATCATAATCGCTGTTTAAATTAGAAACATCAGCTGGTAAGGAAAGTTCAGCGTCTATCGCATGCTGCCACTGCTCAGTCTTTCTAAAGCAGTTTGATACTTTGTTACTGCTCGCTTTTATATCGAAATTTTCCCAAAAAACTGCTATTTTATCGTCATGAATATGTTATTCTTAAATTCAGTCGGTGTGAGAAAACTAGCTGGTTTATTACCTGAGATTAAGTAATAATTTTCGAAAAGTTTTGAGAAAATTTTGATATACATAGGTAATTTGACAGTTGTAAAGTATGTTTGTTACTATACAACATCGAACTGTGAAAGGAGGTGCCACATATAGTTAGATTTTAGAAGTAGCTCAGTAATTAGTACTTGAGGATACTGGCAGGTCTTAAAAATATTATTTCCAACATTTCTATGTCCATAATAAATTAATACAATATACTTGATCCAGCTTCGGCTTATCATCAAGTAGTTCTAACTTTAATTTTGTAGTAATTTTATACTTAACGATACTTTCTGGCTTATTCAATTCTAGACGCCTTTTTGGCATTTAATAGAATATTTTAAATGCAGGATTTGAATTGAAATTCAGTTTTGATGACAACATAAAAAAAAGTTTATATAGATGGTATATTCGTTACGACATATTTTTTTTAGTTTCAGACTAAAAAAGATACAATGAATATTGTTTTCCTGTTACTAGGTATATAATTTCCAAAATACATTTATAACGTCGACATTAACATAATGCCAATTTCATCTTTAGAATCGATCTTGCTCGAAATGGAGCCAAACAATTTGAAACTCCTTTTTCTATCCTATATCCTTTGTTTGCTCTTCCTGCCAGCACCCTCACATATAAAAAGGCGTTACCTATTGCTGGTCGGCGGGTTGTCCTGCGGCGACATCGGCACGAGGTAGTCGCACACCGGTGGTCGCTGCCAACATGCCACGCTCAGTACACACGGCCACAGGGAGATTTTGAGGTGAGAGCTTTCCGATATCTTTCGGTTAAGTTTATGAACACAATGACACTAAAGACTAGTGTCCATTGATTTTGCTTTGTGCCAACTGTGTGACGTTCATTTTATTAAATAACGCTCAGATTATTATTGATTTCTGTTTCTAAAATTTTGACTACTTTTTTCATAGAAATTACAATCATTTATTTGATTATAGTGTAGATAAACAGACAACATTTTATATATGGTCCCGAAACATTTTACCTTACGACATGCAACATTTCAAATAATGGCTTTTATATAAATATATAGAACTATTTTATTTGACATATACATATTATCATATTTTTGCTTTCTTGTACGTGATAAATCTCGCTGGCATTTGGATAGCAGTGTTACCATAGCCAGTGATTTTTGAGTGTTTCCTATTTTATGTCTAAGTTCTTTATTATGCGTACGACTAAATAATTAATTGTAAACAAAATATCCTTGCGTTTATACGCTAACGTTTTTTTTTACTTTTTCTTTAATCTTTGACTCTATATTTATAATTAGATTATAAAGCCTCTTTTTTACTAATGACCGAAGAATTTCCAAAAAATTGCGGAAAAGCTTTTCTTGTTTTTAACAATATTATTGATAATAGTAATCTCCCTGTGTTTCACTTTTAATTCTACGCGTGCATACCACTGTGTTTTGTAAAAACTTGGAAATTAAACATATTTTCCACTGTATCGTCATAGAACTTAAGATTCATTTTACAAAACCCAGAGGCAGGGACAAAGGTAATAAAAGAAAATAGATATATAGGTAATAGATTCCCGCTATAGCTACTAGGCAAGTAAACACCCAAGTCTCTGAAATAACCGATCTTAGAGATTCTTTGAAATGCAAGCGATGATGGTGGAGAAGAAAATTAATAAATAATTAAATGAACTGAAACATGTTATGGAAAAACATGCGATTATTTTGATGATGTTCTTTCACATTCCAATGAATCTCCGACTAAACTACTGGGGATCTAGTTTTCTATGCGAATTTCATTCAAGGAGGGGGTCGGGTAGTTTAAGAAATAAAAAATATGGAGAGGTAGTCATGCGAATTCGTAAGCACGGGCTCATATAAGGATCGCTAACACCGAATTAGAAAATAAAATGTATAATTATGTTTTATTAATAAAAAAAAACCATTTACTTGCTTCTAGTAGCCAGAGCGAAAACATTTGGAAAAAAAAGAGAAAAATGTAATACGCATTAGTATTTTTGATTTTATTAGTTATTTTTGTTTTTATAATTAGGTGGGCTATACACTCATTTGTGAAAGGGACCTTTAACAATTTCTGTTTAATAGAATTTTACTATTTTATTAGAGGCGTTGTTCCTTTAGAAATATTTTCATTATGTGGTTCTAGAATCTATAAAATAAATACGGGTATTTCGCTAATATTATTTCAATGCTCAGAATATGGTAACAAAATGACAATTTAGTAAACTAAATCGGGGTAAGTCTACAAAAGTGTGTACAAGGTGTCCGTGAAACTACTGAAATTATTTCGCTAATAATTTTTACTGTGACATAAATAATATTTACAAATAAAACGACCACGTTACTGCTAACATTTAAAACTACCCACATATTTTTTTTCTATTCAATTTTATTTTCTTTTTTGCTTAAATCTGTTCTTAAGTTACATTATAAAAAGGTATTTTCTGCATTTTTTTCCCTTTATTTTTGGAACAACGCCTCTTATCCAATCAATTTATTACCATAAATCAACTCGATTACTCACCTGCGGTCCGTTGGCGTTGGTTGGCATTTCCGTATGCGGCGGTAAGAGCGACCGTACTATTGGTAGCGGTGCGCTTACTATCGCAGGGTCCTGCAATAAAATGGCGGGTCGAATGGGAAATGACACTTTAAATATGAAGCATCAATCTGCCTAGCCTTTCCCAACTATGTTTGGGTCGGCTTCCAGTCTAACCGGATGCAGCTGAATACCAGTATTTTACATGGAGCGTCTGCCTATTAGATCTGACCTCCACAACCCAGTAACTGGGTAATACGATACCCCTTGGTAAGACTGTCAAAGATGCACAAATGGCAGCCGGGACCAACGGCTTAACGTGCTTTCCGAGGCACGGAGGGGTCTCTGTATGAAAAGATGGTCACCTATCCACGGCCAACCCTAGCAAGCGTAGCTTAACCTGATGGATTGACATGTGCGGCTGTTATTACTTAGCCACGAGCTCCTCCTCATAAAATATGGAGCATAAAGGGTTTTATCAAAGCAAAGAAAATACAAACGTATACACCTACAAGCAACTACAATTTCAATAACCAGTAAAATGAATTTTTTTTAGACTTCCATGATATCTGTAAATCTTCAGAAATGGTAAATTCTTCCCGTAAATTTCAAAGATCGCGGCCCTATCTAATTATTTTAAACCTAATTGCCATTAGTGAATGTGCATAAGTATTTAACCGCTATAGCACAGCCAGGATTTTTCTCTATTAAGCCAATAGACAATTTGAAACGGTTAAAAATAAAATATGAAATCACATAGACAAAAGACCGCTCCTCTTAAAACCTTACAAACCGTACAGAAATTAAATATTATGCGAAGATAAAATTGTAAAATTGCATTTAATGCTAATAAGCATTCCATTTGATTATAAGTATCTGTGACGTCACATTGTTATATTTCATACAAATCACGTACAAATGCCGCGTTTTGACAGTTCATAAAAAGTAACGTAATTAAATTAATTAAAAAGGGTAGTCACCCTTTCAAATAACCAATTATTTGTCGCATTTCGTGTTCCTGTTCAAAAGGTAGAACAATCTTAATAGCGAGGTTATGATAAGGATTGAAGGCTAAGGAAGGAATGTGGATGGGTTTTAGTCAATAAGAGTCTAACACTCCCTTCCGCTCCACCCAGAGCAGGAGAAGTCATTGGATGACTTCCCAGCCTTTAAAAAATAAAATTAGGATACCACATACCTGCACAAACCGTTGCATCCTTTCATACATGTGCGCGAATGATGGCCTCTCGCTTGGCGTCGGGTTCCAACACTCGCACATCAGCCTGTATATCTCTTGAGGACAACCTGTATACGAAGCAAAAGACAAATACTTTCAAAAATTTCATTGAGGAATTGGATAAAGAAAACTATTGCACTTTTTGTCAGATCTAACAATGTACCGTTCGTAGTTTTTGATCAGATCGGAGCATAGCTATATGCACAGTGTGACACACACATAAATACTTAACCTTTTGAACGCCATTGTCACATATACGTGACAATCTAGCGCATGCTCTGTACGACAACGACACAAATATCTGACAATGCGGGTACACTATAACACAAAATAAACAATCAAATAATTACTTGTGTGTGTGTGTTTATATAGATATCGATATGACCGATGAAGTTTTCGGTACTCACCATAAGGTTTCTCCAGTCTTCCTCCTCCGGAGACCATCTCCATGACCTCCCTATTGGCGCAGCCGGTGTACGGCATCACGCCTAGTGAGAACACCTCCCATAGTAGCACTCCGAAGGACCTGCGAGGGAAGAAATTCGTTTTGAAACTAGTAGTGTCTATGTAGATTACTCCAAAAATTATTTTGAAGAAGAAATGGTGAATCCTGAATCGAACAACAACTCTTATAGCAGCATTATTATATTATTCCCTGTAATATTTATAATAGGATCCCATATAAGGCTAAAAGAAGTGTTCCCAAAGAAGGATAAATTAGGAGACTCTAATTTCATCCAGTTTTTGAGCAATGAGATAATTTATTTTGGCTAAATGGCATATTTAATTAAATTTTTACTATTCATAATTTCATGTAATGTTTCTAAACTACACCCAAATAAGTCATGTCAACCCACAGCGTATGAACAGATCAAGCAAGCATATTGTTATTGCAATCAAGATTCACAAACATTTCCCGCCTTTTTGTAGTTGGGTCAATTAAACTCACGCCTTTTAACCACTGGGGTTGGCAGAATGTATGACACGCTACCTGCAACGCTCATACTCCTTTTGCTTCATTTACATCCTTACATCTGGTCATACACGCACGCTGGTTGCGAGTGATGGTAGTAAGGGTCGATTCATGCCCTTCTGGGGCGTCGGGTAACAAAACTTCTAGCGAATACTGTTCACTGACGCAGCCATAAGGTCCTCACGTGTGCATGTGACGGGGCATGCCGTGCAAGATGGGAGGTGAGCCATTGTCTGTCGGGAGACGCCGCATACACATCGGAGATCTGAGCCGTCCATGAACCGCAACTTGTGGAGGTTGTCCTTAGTACGACCTACTTGGGTACGAAGTCTGTATAAGATTTTCCAAGTAGGCAACGGTAACTTGCCAAATGCCCAGATGGCTAACCAATTATAACATTATATCTTAGCTACTCACCAAACATCAGTTTTAATAGTAAACACTCCATCAATATAAGCCTCTGGCGGCATCCACTTGATGGGTAGCATGGCCTTCCCTCCCTTCTTGTAGTAGTCGGAGCGGTAGATGTCGCGCGCCATGCCGAAGTCTGCGATCTTGACCACGCGGCCCGGACCGCGGGAGGTCAGCAAGCAGTTGCGGGCTGCTATGTCCCTGGGGGCGGAGATAAGGTTTTAAAAGAACAGCTCATAAAAAAATTAAGGTAAAGTCCCATGACGGTTTTGTCACTATTTTGATTAAGTTGATCGTCAAAATCGTTGCAGTAGGAGTTTACTGGTAGAAATCGTCAAGTAAGGAAAAATCGTTTCTCTCTCTCTCCATGTCTCATGTGTGCGTACGAGTATCACGTAATGATTTGCACCTGACGGGGGTCCCCCGACCGCACACGTTTATCTATGTTGATTATGTTTCGTACAATTGTACCCTGCACTTGACAGTTCAAAGTAAACAATAATGTTATGTACAGTTATTAAATATAGTTTTTAACGGAAACACTTTATTTTAAAAAGCTTTGTACAACCAATTTGTTTATAATCAGCCACTAGCTTCTCTCGTTGTCAACATCAAAATTCTGTTCCCGGTTGTCCCTTTTTAAATAATCCTGAGGAGCGTGTTATGACTTTGTATGAACATATGAATTTCATTTAACAATAACTGAACAGCAACATGGCTTATCCCACCGTTTGAATATCCTACAAGCCTTATTGCACATGACCGCAGTTTATGTAGTTCAAGCTTATTTCTGAATCTTGCTGTTATTTACACAATGGACAATGAAATCTAAAAGAACAGACTTACCTGTGTATAAACCTCTTGCTCTCCAGATACCGGCATCCCTTGCACACATCGATGGAGCATAGCAGTAAGTCCTTCATAGTGAGCGCGCTTGCTCGCTCGGGCTTCGGCCTACTTTCACGAAGGAAGTTCTTTAGGTCTCCACCCGCTAGCAGTTCGAGGACTATGAACCTGGTGGTTAAATTATCGTTAGATATGTGTATTGGTTTTTACCAGATACAAATGGTCGGTAAAGTTTGGCTTACAGTGATTGCTTAGACTTGATCAATCAAGTGGTACCTGTCTGTGATAATTATTAAGATAAATAATTAATTATTTCAGGTTGAGAATAAGCAGTACACTGATAATTCATTAAAATACCTGATTGAAAGAACAGAATATCATCTAGACAAACAAACATGGGCATAGTTCACTTATACAGAGCGTAACGGTTTAAACAACAGTAGTTTTATCATCTCATTTTCAAGAAAATTGAAAATTCTGCAGCTTAATCTCGTAAGGACTTTCAACTATTTATAGTTCATGTCTTTATGTATAGTTTTCCTGTTTACCAAACCACCACTAACAATTAAATTACTTAACAAAAATTGTACAAAGTTACACAAACCTCGGATGCCGATCAAAGCACACTCCAATGAGATGCACGATATTAGGGTGACTGAACTTCGCCATAATGGCGGCTTCCATCAGGAAGTCTGACTCAGCCTGTCCGGTAGACAGCTCCGGTAGTGTCTTCACGGCTACTGGCATTTCTACTGTGTCGCCGGTGCGGTGCCGGTATAGACCTTGGTAGACCTCGCCGAACGCGCCTTGGCCGAGAGCCCTGGGAAACATTTCATAATGGTCACATAGCCGCTTTGAAATTGACCACATAAGACAGTGTCTAGCATTAAATTACACCTGAATATTGAAAATGTTCACAACTTGTTGATTATCAGTGTTGCCGCTGACCGTACAAAATTACGGCATGCGTGTTATTTGATTTCTTTTTATTTTGTATACAATGTGGACAAAACAATACGACCTTAAATTATAAAAACACTGAAAATACTAATGAATACGACTATTTTGGAATTTTCAAATAAATTCTAACACCGAAATTTAAAAAGTGATTTTTTCGAACAAACCAAGACTATAGGTTATGCCAATCTTTGTGACAAAACTACTGGATATATTTGATTGAATTTTCGTATGTAGACTGGGGAAAGCATTAGAAATACGCAGTTTAATTTATGATCGTATTGTAGTCTCCACTTTGTATATGGTATGGTAAAGAAAAGTCGAAACTTATAGTTTCATGGACAAGGTTGAAAGATTCAACACAAAGATTGCATCAACTTTATTTCACAGGAGCAGCCTTCAACAACTTCATTGATGCTTAATGAAGGCGTTTTTGTTGAAGGCAGCAAATAAAACCGCCAGCTTTGTTTCTTTCGTCCCATCCTTTTTTTTTTTTTGATGGTGGGAAATCATCAAATGACTCCTCCCACTCTGGATGGAGCGGAAGGGAATGTTAGACTTTTACTGACTAAAAACCCATCCATGTTCCTTCCTTAGCCCTTTATGTTCCGGGGTAGCGGTATCCCTTTCGGACAATCCCGCTTACCCGGCAGGTTTGGCTCTAACGGGCCCCTTCACATGCTAACATCTCTTTGAGGCACGCATGGAACACGTACGCGCCGTCCGGCTTTGTACCATCCTGAGATATTCATAGATTTTTCTTTTACTAATACTTACTTGACCAGCTTCAGACTCTCTCTCGAAACTTGCGGCAAGCCCCTCACATCGATTCCTTGTGGCAGTATGCTCTCACTCCCGTAGTGAGGATTGAAGGCCATGGTCAGGTTATCATTCCCTCCCGGGGCACTCCTCAGTCGTTGGAGCTGGACGTCTTGTTCCAGAAGACGCTTTTGTTGTTGCTCTGCTTCTTTCTTGCGTTGGTATGTGTTGTCTGGTGGGGAAATTGTCTTGATTAGCTTTTGTATATTCAGAATTTATGAATTCGAGTTGGTTTTTTTTAATGATTTATTTGTTACTGGCTTCTGCCGGCGGCTTCGGCCACGTAGATAATTATACTGGTAATTATCCCTCGCGAACTTACTACCTGGATAAAATCCTATGTGTTAATCCAGGATATAAACTATCTGTGTGCCAAATTTCATCCAGATCCACTTTTTGCGGGATTGAGTGAACAATATGGAATTCATCAGAAACATTCACATTTATTATAATGTTATCAGGATTAAATCCTGTAAACAGATTTAATTACTTATGTATCAGAAGCATTTTTAATAATTTTGAGGGATATTTTGTTTGATAAACGATCGTCATAACAATATTTACGATTAATGAAACATTATAACCAGTTGATAATATTTGTGAAGTTACATTAAAAACCGAAGTAATTACAAGTGATTTCAAAGCTATTATAGATTAATATCAATGTGCCTAGCCTTTTCCCAACTAGGTTGATGCAGCTGAATACCGCTATTTTACATGAAGCGAATACCTATCTTTTTTTTTTTTTTTTATCATTTATACAAATTATCATAGGATTCAAATTAAATAGCAACCAAAAACCACTAAGGTTTAAACTTGACCTCCACAACCCAGTAACTAGGTAATACGATACCCCTTGGAGACTAGCTGTCAGACTTTCGGGCTTCTGAATATCCATAACG
Organism: Hyppa rectilinea; assembly: GCA_951799385.1. Classification (NCBI taxonomy): domain Eukaryota; kingdom Metazoa; phylum Arthropoda; class Insecta; order Lepidoptera; family Noctuidae; genus Hyppa; species Hyppa rectilinea. The sequence goes on along the minus strand of OX637325.1, from coordinate 10,692,834 downwards.
ACTGTCAAAGATCCACGGATGACAGCCGGGACCAACGGCTTAAAGAGCTTTCCGAGGCACGGAGGAGTCTCGATATATAAAGATGGTCACACGACCAACCCCGGCGAGCGTAGCTTAACCGATCCGTGTGGCTTACTTAGCCACGAGCTCCTCCAAAAGTATTATGGATACTTACATAGATACAAACAAACGCAGAGAACAGCAAGCGCACACACGAACACGGCAACCGACAGCACTATGATCACCACCCATGGTGTCCGGGGCCACGCATCTTCCACTGAAATGTTAGATAAAGCTTAAAACTCCGTTAACCTTCAGAATGCCAGAGCAGAAAGGCACGCGCGTGCCCTCCATGCCAAGCTACAAATGTATTTCTTCTTGTTATCATTAATGTACCGACATCTATGGTGTCTATTAATTGGTTTCATGTTCTCAAGTTCGAACCCACGGCACGCACCTCTGATTTTACGGATTCATGTGCGTGTTGTATAATTATCACTTGTTTAAAAATCGGTGAAGGAAAACATCGTGAGGAAACTGGCATGTCTCAGAGATATTTCTCTACAGTATGTGAAGCTAAGTCAGAGGCCCATGGGCAGCATAAAACTCTGACACCAGGTTAGTCACTAACCACACGAAAAGAAGAAGAATTTGTTAAATTTTTGAAGAGCTTCAATTTTTAGATATCTATAGAAAAACCTACAAAAGTAATGATTTAATTGTTTATTTCGTGTCATGCTACTGCTCCATCTGCGTTAGCGTTATAGTTAATTAATGTCAATGGCCAACTACACGTTAATTAGGGCATTAAAAATGCGCGTTGGCTACACTTAGGTTACAATGCCGTAAAGAGTTAATCCCTCATGAAGTCACGCGTTAACACACATTGAAGTGATTGCATTGCAGCTTTGGATTCCAAAGACACGGCTCTGATTGTAATAATTCTAAAAACTCTAAAGCTTTCTCATTCGATAACTCCATTATCGTGCTCGTAAAATGCAGTTACCGCCTAAACAAAGTACCTACACTCGTCCTTGCATGCGTCCTGTGCGCGTGCGTTTCGTGGAATGAGATGGCATTAATGTAGCCAACATCACTTAGCGCGCTAAACTACGCACTAAAACCCTTTGATGTGTCCAAAAAACCGACACTCGAGTTATCGCTTAACGTTTAATGCCATTAATAATGCCATTTGTATAAAATGCCATTAAAACGTTGGCCACATCTACGTAACGCCTAAATTAACGTGTTAATTTGCGCGTTAAGACGCAGATGGAGCAGTAGCATTATAGTGTACATTTCATTCTCACATATTTGTGTCGTTGGCGTACAGGGCATGCACTCGCTTGCCACGTATATGTGACAATGGCGGTCAAAAGGTTAAACACATTAGAAGCCATTTACTGATATTATAAATATGTCTCTATCATAACATCAGTATTATGTAACTACGATTTTAAAATAACCTTTCTCTGAAAATTTTATGCTGTAGAGTAGTTTCCAGCCTTTGGGTCTAAAACGTGTCCCAAGTGTTCAAGCGGGATTGTCCGAAAGGGTTACCGCTACCCCGGAACTTAAAAGGCTAAGGAAGGAACACGGATGGGTTTAAGTCAGTAAGAGTCTGACACTCCCTTCCGTTCCACCCAGAGCGGGTGAAATCATCAAATGATGCCTATCATTTGATGATTTCACAGCCGCAAAAAAAGGGTTCCAATAAATTATAATATAACTGCAAAATTACTGTATGACTCTGATTATGTATTGAATTAGTTTAATCAGCCTATAATGTACAGACGCCAGCACATCAAGCTATCCCTAACTGTCAAATTTTCTCAATTAAAAATGAACCTTATGTCTTTGCAATAAAGTTGAAATACTATCAAAGAAATTTGACAGATTGTGGTAACTTGATGTGCTGGCCTCTGTACCCACTCCTGGGACACAGGCCTCCTCACAGTGGGAGTGAGTGGGCTGTAATCCAGTGCGGGTTGTTATGTCGCATGATTTCGATTTTTTTGTTCTAGGACACGGCAGTTTTTATCTTAATTGACAATAATCTTGAACCTCTCAAGAATTCGCTGCTGTCGTAGTAAATTAACGGAAAAGCGTCTCCACCAATTTAAAAAATGTTTTGGTTATTAAACTCGAGAAATATGGGTTCATGAAACTTACGTATACATTTGGTAGGATCATGAGCATCTGTGGTCCAAGTGGCGGGACAGTAGCACTTCACTTCACTGCGATACTCGTTGAGAGCCACACAGCGGTAGTCACAGTCACAATCCTGGAAAACAAGCAGGAATTAAATGTCGGCTTCTAATTACGGACGCTTTTTTTTCGTTCTGCATCATTCTCACACGTATAATTTCAACATGAATGATGTATTGATGTACAGATTTTGATTTAAAAGAGTGTCCATGAAGGTTTTTGCCCCTTCTTCTCCACAGGTACCTACTGCTTTGGAATTGGCAACTAGTTTCATCTTTCTGACTGACCGACCCTTTGACAATTCAAAATTGAATGTAATTGATTTATTTGAAATGAATGCTTTGAGATTGAGTTTGAGTCAACCGGATAAAGCTGAATACCAGTAATTTACATGGACCGACTACCTATCTGACCTCCACAGCCCAGTTATTTGAGTAACAGATACCCCTTGGTGAGACTGGCGGTCAGACTTTTGGACTACCTGTTACGACTGTCAAAGATAAACAAATTTCAGCCGGAACCAATGACTTAACTTGCTTTTCGAGGCATGGAGGGTCTCGATGTTTGTAAAGAATTGCCACCTATCCACGAATTGTCTATGGCAAGCGTAGCTTTATCTTCGATTGAGTTGTGCGTAGTAATTTAGCAATGAGCTCTTCCTCATGTCGATACTCACGTGTATTGCGGGAAATATAAGCAGTTCTCCGGGGCCAGTCCTTGGTGCTACGGCGGCATCGCTATAGTCTCTGACAGCTCTGCTAGCTGCCACATAGGACCAGCCACCGCCGCCGTGAGCACCGCCGTTCTCGTTGGTATTGCCACCTGCATGGGATATGACATGGTCACATGGGTTTATTTAAAGAAGTCTGGGGTTTCCTTGAGCAGAATTCCGATATAGCGACCGCAATTTATGGTCGACTGATTTTACGAAAACTAAGTTTCTGGTATTAAGATGGTGTTATTTCACATCGTTTAGTCAAACACCGGGCCCGATATTTTCATGAGGATTGCCGCCGTTATTTGACTGTGTTTCCTGTAACTGAAGCTTCTTAGCAATAGTGGTATACCTTAAACAGCTGCTATGAAATGTGAAACGGGCTGAAAGGGAAATTACTTAGAGAATGTTAGCAAGTATTCCAGGTTTATTTTTAGTTCTTCGGTACTTTTCAAATGACCTTAACAAAACGCTGCCCTACTTGAATGGGACTGGGTAGGCCTGCTGAATTTGAGCCGATACAGCAGAGAGCGGGCACAACACTAGGGCCACTCACCCAGCCAGCCGCCGCCGCCGCCGCCCCGCAGACAGCCGCCGCCGCCGCCGCCGAAGCCCCCCGCTGCGCCCCCCGCGCAGGCGCCGCCGCCCGCGCCGCCCTCGTGCAGCGCGGCGCCGCGCACCAGCTCGAAGCCCGGCGTCGTGGGGCCCGTGCGGGCCAGCCAGCCACCGCCCGCACCTACGGCGGGAACACGTATTGTAATGACCAAAGTAGAATCTCTAGGCAAGTTCTATCCTACTAATATCATAAATGTGAAAGTTTGTGAAGATGTTTGGGTGTTTGGATGTTTGTTACTTAATCACGCCACAACGGCTGAACGGATCTGGATGAAGTTTGGCATCCATATAGTTTATGGACTAACATTAGGATACTTTTTATTCCGGTAGTAAGTTTCCGTGGGATTATCCGACATCCACGTAAGCGAAACCGCGGGCAGAATATTGAAGTACAGAACTTGCCTAGAGATATTATAAAAGGTTACATCGAAAGATTTTGTTACATCGAAGTAATATAATAGGGTTATACTCAGAAAAAGTATACATTTTAAATTTGTAACGAAACTGATAGGTAACGATACTGAGAATCTCCGTCACGAAACTGATAAGATAAGGTATAGTATACATGAATACATATATACACATACGATACTTCTTAGTTAAAGAATTATCAATTTTTTTTAATAACTGTTTTTTCTTTATGTGAAGACTCTTTGTATACTAAGCTGAGAGACTCGGATAGAATTTCAAATTCAGTCGGTGTCGATGGCTGCTCTCTTACAACTGTTTGTCGTCTTGACTGGTTTTTGTTAATAAACCTTTTTTGTTTTAGCCGGTAGATTTGCTTTCTCATGGCTTCTTGTTTTTTTAACGACTTGTTCAATGCATCTTGGCAACGTTTTAATTCTTTTCGAAGTTTGACTGTGTTAAATTTCCACCTCTTTATAATAATATGCTCGTTTGGAATTGTTACTGTATTTGCTGCATTTTAGTTTCTATAAATTAAAGTGTTTTCTTGACATCATTATTTTATTTTTAAAATAAAGGTAGAAACTACAGGAATCTTAGTTAGGTATTTGTGATCACCATATCGTCATACGTAGGAATATGTAGATAGATATAGTTACCGGCACGTAAGTTGACCAAAGATTTTCGTAGTGGAGGAAGTACGCGCATGTTAAAATGTATGATGAAATTGTGCGTGCGCGAACTTCTTACCAAAATCTTTGGCCAACTTACGTCCCGGTAACTATAGCTACATACTTGTTGTTCGTGTGAACTAAGCTTAACAATTTCTCAGTTTCGTAGCGTAACGCAATATAACGAAAATGAGAATAAGACATGAGAAATTATAAGCCCTAAAAATATTTTTACGTAAACCACGTGTTTACCACGCAAGCACTGAGCATATTCGTTAAGATGTTACAAAAAATAAGAAAAGATATAGTAAGTAAACAAAAATTATAGTAAACTTAATGCAATAATAGTCGTTTATCACGGTATTTTTTTGTAAATATTCACTTCATACACGTCTTTTTTTTTTTTTTTTTTTAAGGCTGGGAAATCATCCAATGACTGCTCCCGCTCTGGGTGGAGCGGAAGGGAGTGTCAGACTCTTACTGACTAAAACCCATCCATGTTCCTTCCGTAGCCCTTTATGTTCCGGGGTAGCGGTAACCCTTTCGGACAATCCCGCTTATTCATACACGTCTTAACTCTACAAATACGGTGAAAACATAATGGTTGCCGCGACAGAGATTTTGAAGGAAGTAATAATGCTGACAGAATAGGAAACAGTATTTATACCACTTCAAATAATGGCGTTTCAAATTTTATTGCGTGTTACTAACCCTGAGTAACGAAACTTCATAATTTTAGGACAACATTAGTTTATTTAAAATAAATTATTCTGTAAATGATTTACAAATAAAAATGGTCCTATTTCATATATTAATTACTTGATTCATCAAGAATAATATAGCCACAGTCAGTGTTAAGTAAAGCGATGCACATTCGTAACAATTCATCTCTGAAAATGTGTAATAGTCATTGGGACACTAAAAAAATGTATGATGATATTTATAACAATGTTTTGACACTCAAAAAATATACTCTTTTAATGAAAATTTAAGTTGAAACACCAGAAAAACCTTCATATTAATAGACTAATAAAGCAACAAGGGGGGAAAAAAGACAACATATCATAATATTACACTCGAGAGCAATGAATCCGGGTCACTTAAAGAATCCTAAAAATCTCGGAAACTAAAAATGCTAGGTTAATGCAATAAATTGTATTTAATAGACAATGTAATACTCCTTAAATGAAGGTATTAAAACTTCTTAGTTATTGTAAAGTTATATCATAAAAAAATCAAATTTGAAAAAGGGCCACTTTCGAAGATGGAACTACGAAATTACAGCATTTGGTTTTGCTTTTGTTTGTAATCTGTCATTTATGTGGGTACATAAACCATGTTGATAGTGCTCTATATTCATTATTCAAGCTGAAATTATGTCGCTTACGCCTGAAGAATGCACCAGAATACTTACAATGCTGGAAACCGGCCGGAGTCAGCGCGATACAGCCAGGACTGTCGGTGTGTCGCTGTCAACAGTACAAAGAGTTCGCCGACGTTACGAAGAAACTGGTTCTAACCTACGCAGACCAGGAACGGGCAGAACCAGGTGTACCACAGCACGAGAAGACCGATACTTGGTGAACACCATGCTTCGAAATCGCTTTCTCACAGGAACTGAACTTACAAATCAGTTTCGACACCTCGGAGGAAGTAACCCAAGTGCATGGACAGTAAGACGTCGGCTTGCTGAATCTAACTTAAAACCCCTTAGACCTGCAAACGGCCCTAAACTGGAGCGTGGGCATCGTATTTCAAGACTAAGATATGCCCAGGGCCACGTAAATTGGAGTATTGAAGATTGGTCAAAAGTTATGTTCTCCGACGAATCAAAATTTATGCTCTACAAGCACGATGGAAGACACAGAGTGTATCGAAGACCAGGGGAAAGATTCAAGCAAGCATGCATCGAAGAAAAAGTAGCCTACGGTGGTGGGTCTGTACTTGTGTGGGCCGGAATTTCTTCTGAAAGTCGCACAGAGCTGGTGATCATAGAAAACGGCTCTTTAACTAGCGTAAGATATGTGGAAGAAATCCTCAATGATCACGTTGGTCCATTTATGGTCAATTTAGGTGAGGATGCTATATTTATGCATGACAATGCCCGACCTCATACAGGTAGGATTGTGAATGACTACCTTCAAGAGATGAACATTACTCGTATGGAGTGGCCAGCGCGCAGCCCGGATATCAACCCGATCGAGCATGCTTGGGACGAGCTAGGCAGATGCGTAAAACAACGAAACCCTCCCCCAATCACGCTTCGTGAGCTCAAAATTTGCTCTCACAGAGGAATGGGAGAAAATTCCCCAAAATCGTATAAGGAACTTGGTGTACAGCATGCCAAACCGCGTAAACGCAGTAATGGAAGCACGAGGAGGCAATACGAAGTATTAAAATTCAAGAAAATCGTAATAAAGTTCAAAAATTTCATGTTTCCTATTTTTGTTTTAAGGAGAGATCAGCAGTTTTTTTCTTTAAGTAATTTTGTGTTAATAAAATGTATGGTGACTCATATTTTTTTTACTTTCATTTAAGGAGTATTACATTGTCTATTAAATACAATTTATTGCATTAACCTATCATTTTTAGTTTCCGAGATTTTTAACATTCTTTAAGTGACCCGGATTCATTGCTCTCGAGTGTAGATATTTACTTTAATATAAAGTAGCGGAACAAGAAAAGATTCCAAATGTACACTTTTTCTGAGTATGACCCAATACCCAATTGAACAGCAATGAAAGTCATTCAATTAGAGACTTTAGAGAGAGAAATGTGATATTTAATCACATTTTCTGGAAAATTTTCAAAAATACATAAAAATTGTGTTTTCTCGAATCCCATGAATTTTCGCCCAGGTACAATTATGGGTGTCTAATTGTTGCAAATGGGTCTCACTATCATAAGCTGGATGAAATACGTCAAATTACAAGTCATATAAATGTACACATAGAATTCTAAATGTTCTCAGTAACCATTAAGCAGATTTTCAGCATATTCTTCGATGTATTCTAGACTAAACACACGCCGTGCCGGTATTACCCGAAGACCCAAGGTATTATGTTTAGCGGTACCCATAATTCGCCACGTTGTAGTCCCATGTAATAGGGCGAGCCTACTTAATGCTTATTTTCTGTAGACTAAAGTTAAGCTAAAACTCCATCCTCACCTGAAGTCTTCCCGGGCTGTCCATACATATACCCTGACTCCGGGGTCGCATTGGTCAGAGGTCTTGCGTGCTGCGATCCGTCATCTCGGAAGCTACCCACGGAAATACCTCCACCTCCCCCCGCTACTATTAAGGGGAAGGCTTGGCCGTCTTTGTCGAGCTGGTGGAGAGAGAGGTTAGAACGGTTAGAAACTGTTTATATATATTTATCATCAGAACAACCTGCAGCAAGTCATGTTTAAGTCCGCTGTAATAAGGGAGAGTCTATTGCTATACACTGGATACACATTCGATTGACGACACGGTTGGCGCAGTGGTTGAGCGATTGACTGCTGCGCACTATGTCACGGGTTCGATTCCCGCACGGAACAAATATTTGTACGACCTGCAAGTATTTGTTACGAGTCTGGGTGTTTTTCTATCTATAATATGTATGTATTTGCAAAAAAAAATGTATATAAGTAGTTTATCAGCCATCTCGTTACCATAACACAAGCATTAGGTTGCTTAGCTTGGGACGATATGGCGTTGTGTGAAAATGTCCAAGGATATTATTATTATTATTATTCATACTTAGATTATAGAGATTAACAAAGATCTAGTCAATTCATATATGTTATTTCACTCAAAATCTACATTTTGTACTGCATTGTTATAGGACAACACTTACAGATTAAATCTGTGACTTCTTGCTATTATTCAGTGTGTTAGGTAAAACGAGGGATATACTTCCAGGTGGTATAGTACTCATGGATATGAACAATTATCAGCTGTCCTAAACTTTTTCACGAATTATGCGAACATAAATGTACTGAACAGCTGATTTTTTTTCGTGATATCAGGTATAGTTCCATAGTCAAAGTTGTTCATTTGCATCAGTATAGTACCTTCTGAAAGTATGCTCCTTGTTTAACCTAACACACTGCATATCTTCTGTACGTATCGCACTTTTTGTTCCTTTCCACTTCTGTACAACTGAAGAAAAGACCAATTGTCTTGATCATCAAGGCTCCTGTAATCCTCGTCGTGGTCAACACTTACCAGAAACACATAAGTAGCTCCGCCTCCGCCGCCCCCTCCATCATTGACTTGCATACTCCTCACTTCATGCGTCTTGCTGGTGTACACTTGGCCTGACGAGTCGTTGGACTGACGTCGGGAGCACTCGTGATTGGCTTCTTGAGCTGAGAGCGTCTGTGGGTAGATGGTGATTGGTGAGAATCGGATGAGGTCATGAGGCATATTATTATGAAAACCCAAACTCAAACTCAAATTCCCAAACCTTTACCGTAATAAGAACCTTATCACATTGTTAAAGATTTATTGTTGGAATTGATGACGTCAGTGAAAAGGAAAACACGTAACGTATTCAGACGTCAAGCTTTGGTATCCTAAAAATGCCAAATTACGGTGTTTTTAACACCGCGACAGTTTTTAATGACGGAACCGCTTTCCTATGAAAACAGCTATAAGTAGGCATCAAGTTACGGAGAGACACTGTTACACAGAAAGACACTGTCACACATAAAGACACTGCCACACAGAAAGACACTGTCACACAGAAAGACACTGCGACACAGAAAGACACTGTCACACAGAAAGACATTGTCACACAGAAAGACATTGTCACACAGAAATATACTGTCACACAGAAAGACACTGTCACATAAAAAGACACTATCACAAAGAAAGATTCTGTCACACCACACCACACACCACACATCAATTGACCAATAAAGAGTTTTGACAAAGATTCCACTGTTCTTACCTTCTTACAAGCGTTGGTACCCTGCTGCCCTACAAGGATATAGACTCGTTCACTCTTGTGCAACTCGACTAGCGCTCTCACTGATGCTGCATGGGAGACGCCCGCCCACGCCGAGCCTAATCCGCCACTCGCGCCAGTTGCTATCAACCTGAGATAAAAAGGTAGCTTGTAATCATTTGGAACTTACGCAAAATGAATGATCTTAAGCCTATAGCAATGCTGAACTGAGCTTCACAATTCCAAGCCACTAAGTTGTATTCTAGGCAAAAACTGTCATCTTCTATCTAGAAATTGTTTCTTTGTTAGTCTGCCTTACTCACTAACAGAGATGAGCAGTTAAGTATTTAGAAAGCAATTTTCGACTTATCGAAAGCATTTTACAGGGTTGATCATAAAATTCTAACTTGAATGTCCATTTTTATAAGCCAGAAGTTTATTTTATAATTCACGCTACATTATTAACATCTAGCTAAACTAGAGGAACACATCTGCCGAATATTCTTGGAGTTCTCCAGGGATAACACTTAGGGCCAATGTTTATTTTCGTTGTGTTGGTCTAAGTCTTTGTTGAAATTTAACACTAACATGGCTTCTATTACTAGCAAAAACGGATTTATCACTATTGAGAACCTAAGAAAAAAATCTATGCGAAGTAGAGTAGACACTTTATACACATTTACACGATCATAGTGGTCGAGGACTTTTTTCCCACCAATATTCAAATTTCTGCGCTGAAAATAGTTGAAAATAATGTGGGATTAATTGACTCACGTATACAATCCTTCAGCGGGCACCTCCCACAGCTGGATGCCCTGGTAAGGAGGACTCTGTATGACGCTGACGGAGACCGGAGTGTTATTGTAAGCAGCGTCGCACATCGTCTGGTTCGGCCCGTAGCGTCCGGTCGCTCCGCAAGTTGTGAAGCGGTAGACTGGGGAAGAAAAGAAAACTCTATTGATACATGTTTAACTAACTAAACCTACTACTTTTAATATTGATAAAGATTTTGTGCCTCAGGACCCACAGCACAAATTACATATATACTTATCGGTCGAAGTCAGCGAGTCAATAAATTAGATCACAAGAATACCGATCAGTATAAGTAAGTCCCTACAATAGCAAATACATTCAGTCAAAAAAGTATCGGGAATGGATGATTTGTTTATGGTTCCAAATTCAAATTTTTGTTTTTTTGTAGTTGTTAGATTGGCACAACTGTTTTCCATTTTGGCGCGGAGTTTGAGTTGCATCTGTTATTTATATTAAATACAGTGCTGGTTTTAGTAATATCATATCATAGACGACACGGTTGGCGCAGTGGTTGAGCGATTGACTGCTGCGCACTATGTCGCGGGTTCGATTCCCGCACGGAACAAATATTTGTACGACCTGCAAGTATTTGTTACGAGTCTGGGTGTTTTTCTATGTATAATATGTATGTATTTACAAAAAAAAATGTATATAAGTAGTTTATCAGCCATCTCGTTACCATAACACAAGCATTAGGTTGCTTAGCTTGGGACGATATGGCGTTGTGTGAATTGTCCAAGGATATTATATTATATTATATTATCATATATAGTGTGTATTGCGAATTTCATAATGGACAAAAATATCGAACAAAGAGTTTGTCTTAAATTTTGCATCGCCAATGGAATTTCGTGTTCGGAGTCACTGAAAATGTTACAGAAGGCTTACGGTGAATCGACTTTATCAAAAACTCGTGCTTATGAGTGGTTCAAAGCGTTCAAAAGTGGTCGAGATGTGATGGAAGATTTGCCTCGCTCTGGTAGGCCGTCAACGTCTGCAACTGAAGTTAACATCGCAAAAGTGAAGAAAATAGTGACTGAAAATCCCCATTCAACTCTGAAAGAGATAGCCGCCGAACTTTCTGTATCTCACGAGTCGATCCGTACCATTTTAACGAATCATTTGGGTATGAAACATGTTGCTGCTCGGCTAGTCCCAAAAGATCTGAATTTTCTCCAAAAACTCAATCGCATGAAAGTCGCTGAGGACATGCTAGAACGAGTCAGTTCGGACCCAACATTCATGAAGCGCATTGTTACTGGTGACGAGACGTGGGTTTACGAGTTTGACATGCAAACTAGTCAACAAGCTTCGGAGTGGCGCCTTCCAACGGAACCGAAACCGAAAAAACCACGCCAAAGTCGATCAAAAGTCAAAGTCATGTTGACTGTTTTCTTTGACTATCGCGGTGTTGTGCACTCTGAATTCTTACCGGGAGGTCTAACGGTAAATAAAGAATATTATTTGAGCGTTATGCGGCGTTTAAGAGAGCAAATTCGACGAAAAAGGCCAGATTTGTGGAAAGAAAATTCTTGGATTTTGCACCACGACATTGCGCCTTCGCACAAGGCTATCATTGTGAACGAATTTTTGACCAAACACTCAACAAATACCATCCAGCAACCACCATATTCACCAGATATGGCTCCTGCTGACTTTTTTCTTTTTCCTAAACTCAAATTACCACTTCGTGGCACCCGTTTTCAATCGATAGAAGACATAAAGGAGAATTCGCGGCGAGAACTGAACTCAATTCCGGAAGCAGCGTTTAAAAAATGTTTTGATGAATGGATTATTCGTTGGCGCAAGTGTATCGTTTCTAAAGGAGCATACTTTGAAGGTGATAAAATAAATTTGGATGAATAACAGACATTTTGTGTATTATTGATCTTTTCCCGGTACTTTCTTGACAGAGTAGTACTTCTATTTCGTCGTACCAATGTTTCTATCACACCATGGATATTGAGAAATTAATGAAAACAAAAAATAAATAAATTTATGACTGGCGTTTTCATGCTCTGGCGTTCAAAAGGTACAATTAACTGTTTACACTTTATTAATATGGGGGTACAAATCAGTATAAAGTTATTCTAAAAAAAAAATACGAAAAAATATCGGCAGATTTCTAGTTAGTCAAATACAAAACGTTAAATCTACTTACAAGGCTTGTCAGCGAATGCAGGGTGCGGCGTGGTCTGCTCCTCAAACGACGGATCGTAATAATTATAGTCCCCGAGTTCTTGTGGATCCATGTTGAGACCGAAACATTCCGGAGCCATCGAGAAGTCATCTATCGCTGAGTCAGAGTAGATGCGCATGCCCATGCGAGTCTTGAACTCTAAGAAGTATCTGGAAGAAAGAGATTTCATCATGGAATACCTGTCTTCGTATGGTGTTTAGTTATGTTTAAGTGACGATTAATAAGAAGCCTGCCAATTGCAATAAATTGGCTCTTTTGATAAAAAGAGCCAAGGAACTTTTTCTAGCCTGGAATTGGATTCAGGAGATCCATATGGTTACTGAACTGCAACCGTATGGATCTCTTGGATCCAATTTGAAAAAGTTGATAGAAAAGTTGATGGTTAGGGGCCGTCCATTAGTCACGTGATGTTTTTTCAGCAATTTAACCCCCCCTTCCTCCTTGGGAGACGTGGTGAGGTTTAAGACTAACACCCCCATCTCACCCAAAATCACGTGCCTTATGCGAGCCAGCCCCAGCGCTGGTTTTCAGCGATTGTGTGATGATAACGTGGCAGCTGTTTGGGAGAATAAAAGAAGAAAATATTTTGTTTCGATCCCAAAGTAACAGGAGACAAAGGCAGTTACAAGAAGAATGAAAGAACGAGAGAATACAGAGAATGTATCGGGACTCTCATCAAAATATCCATATCTATACAAAGTGGAGACTACAATACGATCATAAATTCTGCGTATATCTAATGCTGTATATGTCATTCGAAAAGTTGTGTGGAAATCAGTTGTCATGGAATGGGCATGTTATGCGGAGGAATGAGGAAAATGTTGTCAGGAAAGTTGTGAGTATGAATGTGGATGGCTATACAAGTTGAGGGAGACCAAAGAAACGATGGATGGATTGTGTGAAAGATGATATGGCTAGAAAGGGAGTGACTATCGAGATGACGACTAATAGAGAAGTATGTAAGAAGAAGACATAATATGTCAGCGCAATATTATTGCGCTGACCCCAAATAAATTGGGATAAGGGCAGGAGAATGATGATGATATCTAATGCTGTCCGCAGCAAGCATACGAAAATTCAATCAAATATATCCAATAGTTTAATCACTATAGCTAGTCAAAGATTGGCAAAACTCATAGTCGGCCCGTCACTATTATTTAGTTTGTTTGAAAAAAACACTTTTTAAATTTCGGTGTTAGGATTTATTTGATAGTTCCAAAATACTCATATTCATCAGTATTTTCAGTGTTTTCATTTATGGTCGTATTGTTTTCTCCACATTGTATTCCTAGATTATTAACAAATAAATTATTGCTATTTCAAAGATGATAAGATCTAGTTCAATACTTTTCTGCTTACCTTCTAGTCACATTAGGAAGGAATATCGAAGCTCTGTACCACGGCTGGCCCATGTCCTTGGTGCTGAACCAGACGGATGTGGTTATGTTGCCTCGTTTCGTAAGTTCCACCACGTTGACGCTCAGAGAGCCGAAGTTACGTCCGTATTGTGTGTAGTAGAAACGTATCTGTGAATGGGAGAGCTTGATTAGTCTAAGACAAGGATGGGCCGGCTGGAGGTTGCGGAAGTATCATTTGTCCCCGCGACCCCCGGTGCAGGAGTGAGAGGGAAGACCCAGGGTGGTTTTTAGTCAGTAAGAGTCTGATAGACCCCTCCGCCCCCCTCAGGGCGGAACACATTCATGAAGATTTCTCGTCCCGGATTAAAAGACAGGGATGGGCACACTACGGCCCGTGGGCCAACTCCAGCTCCAACGCTACTTTCACATTATGTTCTGGCGTTCCTGTGCGTTTAGGGCCATTGTGAAATTTATAGATAGATAAACATAATCACATTCATTTTACTCTAAGATAACAAAATAGCGCTGGTGTGCTCCATGTTTATTTTCAGGGTACCATTTCAGCCTTCGCGATAAATTGCAACGCAAAACAAAATGGTTTTTTTTATTCTGGATCCCTGAAATTCTATACGATTTTTTGGCTCCTGAAGGAAAAAAATTGCCCACCCCTCGTCCAGGAGTCACATGATTCTTCATGCTTTTACCCCCCGAAAGGAGAGATAGATGTTTGTCACACCTCTACTTCTCTGAATCTGATCAAGTTAATGTGTGAACTTTTGAGGAAACGGCGACTCTTCCCGCCGTCTGTCTCTATATACGCTTAGATCTTTGAAACTACGCAACATATTTCAATGCCATTTTCACCAATAGAGATTATTCAAGAGGAAGGTTTATACTTATACAGAGTGAAATTAAATAAAATCTGCTGTTCCCTACATTTTGATGATTTATGCGAGTATAATGTATGGAACAGCTTTTTTTTCGCGATTTCAGATTTGTTCCCATCGTAAAAGTTGTTCATAATGATGAGTACAATGAACCCTTAAAATATTACCCATGAATTTCATTTCACCCTGTAGATATTATCTAAATAACACCCAGCAACCTTGCGAACCCCGGACGAGTTGCTAGTGCCCTAAAATAACAGCAAAAAAAAGCAAACTTACCATGCAACAATTATAATATCTCGACGTAATATTCCCGTGGACTTTCGGCGGCGGATTGAAGATGACAGTCCTCATGACAGCAGTCGAAGCAAAATCCGCCTTTTTCTGGTTAGGGCCGGTCACGTTCATGTTGACGAAGAAGTAGAATCCCACGCAGGTCTGGTTGAGGTGTGCTGGGTACAGCAGCGGCACCATGACCGTGGGGTGCGGTTGCTGCTCGCCGCACGTGTGGTCGTTGTCGGGGCCCGTCTTATCCGTGGGCGTGGGCCCGTTGTGGCGGGACCAGCGCAGGATTGGCCTGTGGGGAATTTAAGATGAAACCATCAACTTTCACTATCAAAACAAATCAGCTGTTCCCTACATTTTGACGAGTTATGCGAGCATAATGTAGGGAACAGCTGTTTTTTTATTTCAGGATTTCAGATTTGTTCCCTTAGTAAAACTTGTTCATAATGACGTTAAAATATTGTCCATGAATTCAATATCATCCTGTATAAGTGGAAACTTGTAATTGGCCTTCTTCTACACATTACTTATGAATATTACAATCTGCTAGCTGAAAGTTTTTTAGAAGTCATAAATAAAATAATCCTTATACGTAAAGAATACGTAAAGGGCTATATGATGGGTATTTGTACACCCTAGTATCATGGTTGTATTTTTCAAAGAGACCAGCAGTACACCCATGCTTTTCAGTTTTTCGTAGTTAAATAAAGCTACCGTTTACTTACTGAGGAACATTCTCAAAACCACACGCATCTTGCTCGAAGTTACAGTATGAACCGTACGGCATTTTGTCTGAAACAAAGATATTTTTGATTTATAAACACTGTCTTCTTTATCTAGCTTTCCCCGCGACTTCGTCCACGGGTAGGTCGGAAATCTTCCACGGGAACGCACTACCAGGATAAAAATCTCATACCTTTATTTTATTTTTATTAAATGGAACAGCAAACAGTTACATTATAGGAACTTATAAATAACTATCGCCCGCGTGGATGTTGAAAATTATCCTAAGGAAACCTACTGAATCCACTGAACTACTCCTGTGCCAAATTTCATACATACGTTCAGCCGTTTGTACGTGATTGACGGACAAACATACACACATTATAAGTGATGCGTAATATGCCCGGCATGCCTGAGAGATATTTCTCAACAGCATGTGAAGCTAAGTCAGAGGCCCATGGGCAGCATTAAAACTCTGACACCAGGTTAGTCACTAACCACAAGAAAAAGAAAGAAGAAGCGATATGATTCTATACAAAATGAGGGGAGTTATCAACGCGTGGCGTTGCAGCTACCTCAAAGGTATATACGTACCACAGTTCCGTGTCTCGTCGCTGCCATCATCACAGTCCTTCACCAGGTCACAGACTTGTTGCAGCTTTATGCACGAATCGTTCTGTAAATTATATAAAACATACTTAGATAATAAACAAAGAATGAACGGACACGAGAACCCAGGTTTATATTTAAGAAAGGTTGAAAAACATAACATTACGCCTATAATCTCCTACGGATAGCACAGGTGTACCTATAGCACACCCTCATTCCTCCAGTTATGTTTGAGCCCCATGTAATAGGGGGCGAGCCTATTGCCATCAACCGTGTACAAATCCAGAGTCTAGGCTTTTTTTTTGAGAGTGGGATATCATCAAATGACCTCTCCCGCTCTGGGTGAAGCGGAAGGGAGTGTCAGAATCTTACTGTCTAAAACCCATCCATGTTCCTTCCTAAGCCCTTTATGTTCCGGGGTAGCGGTAACCCTTTCGGACAATCCCGCTTAAGAGTGTGGGCTGCTACTGAGAAATGCTAGAAAGATAAACCCAATAACACTTTTTAATAACACGATTGAATCGGGCTGTAACAGGAGCTGAGCCAATTAACTAAAGCAGTGATAGCCTAGTGGTGTGACCGTCGGACTGCCAAGTCATAGGTCTCGAGTTCGAACCCAAGGCACGCACCTCTGATTTTTCGGATTCATGTGCGTATTGTACAGTTATCATTTGCTTAAAATCAGTGAAGGAAAACATCGTGAGGAAACCGGCATGTCTAAGAGATATTCCTCAACAGCATGTGATGCTAAGTCGGAGGCCCATGGGGAGCATTAAAACTCTAACACCAGGTTAATCACTAACCACACGAAGAAGAAGAAGCCAATTAACTGCTTCCACTGATTAATTGCTGAAGTATAACCTCCATAGCACTTTCTCTGATCTGGGGAACGAACCTGGGGGGACACCATGATTAGCTCTGGCTTGCCTATCCTAGGATTCCATGCTTAGTCATCCCTGCTGTCTAGTGATCTAGAGGTCACTCAATCTGCCTAGCCTTTTCCCAACTATGTTGGGGTCGGCTTCCAGTCTAACCAGATTCAGCTAAATACCATTATTTTACATGGAGCGACTGCCGAGCTGACCTCCACGGCCCAGTCAGTAACACGATACCTCTTGGTAAGACTGGCTGTCCGATTTTCAGGCTTCTGACTACCCGTAACGACCAACGGCTTAACGTGCTTGCCGAGGCACGGAGGAGTCTCGATATGTAAAGATGGTCACCCATCCACGGACCAACCCCGGCAAGCTTAGCTAGACTTAATGGATCAATCCGTGCGGCTGTTATTACTTAGCCACGAGCTCCTCTAACTCAAACTCAAAGTATTTATTTCAAATAAACCAATTACAGGCACTTTTGAATTGTCAAGGTGTCGGTCAGTCAGAGAGATGAAGCTAGTTGCCCATTCCAAAGCAGTAGGTACCTATGGAGAAGAACGGGCAAGAAACTCCATGGACACTCTTTTAAACAAAATATGGTTACAAAATATTGGTTACATAGATCATATTATTATTATTATACATGTGAGAACGATGCAGAACGGTGAAAGCATCTGATATAAAATAATGTAAAAAAAAAAAGTTCAAAAGTTAAATTAAAACAAGCCATGGCCGCTAAGAGATGACCAGTCTCTACCGACAGCGCCCGTTCACGAACATGACGCATGGATTAGCACCATTCAGCTCAACCATTTTGAAGGGAGCTAAATGATCACACGCCACCATCAGCGAGACATTAAAGTGAGCATGACATACTCTCAGCCGCCAAAGCACATTCAAGTCAATGAAAGACGTACCCAGTAAATGGTCACTTTATATTAGGTACATAGTACTCACATATGTGCTAAGCAATTATACAATATTAAGAAATTGAATTTATACAATGCAAATATAGTTTTTATTGTTGTTGATCTTCCGCAGCTCCAACAGATTTTTAAGAAGTCTAATGAATTAGGTGATACGCCCTTGTGGAGCAGGAATAGCATTGACCTAAGCGTTTTTATCAGCGATGTAATCTCCCAATGTATAATATGCTTGGCTGCATAGTGTGCGTTTTATACAGGATTTAAATTTTGTTTCATTAAGTTCAAGAATGTTGGGAGGTATTTTATTGTAACATTTTAAACAGTACCCCATGAAAGATGAATCTACTTTAGCCAGCCTGAAACCTGGTTGAACTAATTGGTCCCTATTTCTAGTGAAATAATTGTGTCTTTCACCTCTTTTACTAAAAAGATGTAGATTTTTCCTTGCATACATGATGTTTTCATAGATATATTGACAAGGTACAGTCATGATGTTAATAAGCTTAAACCGTTCCCTTAGAGAATCGCGCCTACGAAGATTATAAATGGCTCTGATAGCTCTTTTCTGCAGAATAAAAATAGACTCGATGTCTGCAGCACGTCCCCAAAGTAAAATACCGTAAGACATAATACTATGAAAATAGCTAAAATAGACCAGTCTCGCGGTATCTACATCAGTATATTGACGGATCTTTCTGACAGCATATGCTGCAGAACTTAGCCGTCCTGCAAGAGATGTTAAATGAGGACCCCATTGTAGCCTTGAGTCGAGCGTGATCCCTAGGAAAACAGTTTTATCGACAAATTCTAGTTTCTCTTGATTCAATACTATCTCACAATCACTACTTTTTACATTTGGTAAAGAAAATCTAATGCACTTAGTTTTTTTTCCATTTAATACTAAATTATTTACAGTGAACCAATTCTGGACCTGCAGTAGGGCGTTATTTACGTCGTCAAAATTTTTAGCACGTCTATCTATCTTAAAAATTAAAGAAGTGTCGTCAGCAAATAACACCATTTGCGGTTGTTTTTTTAATAAATGGAGAAGATCATTAATATATACTAAAAAGAGGAAAGGACCCAATATTGAACCTTGTGGCACACCCATTTTTACTTGTAAACCGAGTGAATTGAGTTTGAAGTACCATTTTGGTATAACATGGTAACCACATACTTAGTGTGTTCTTGTTCAAAATCTGTAGAGGTATAGTTAGATTTATTTTATACAAAAAATAAACTTACGTTCATAATCTTGCACTTCAGCTGCCCAGGCACACATTTGCCGCCGTAAACAGGAGGTTCGGGTCCGCAGTCCATCATCCTTATATTGTCTATGGCGATATGCGGCAGAGTCTGCGAGAGGCTGACATAGGTCGGTCGCGTGATCTCTATGATAATCCGAACCTCCTGCAGGACCTTGCCAATCATGACGCGCCATGGTTGCCAACTGTAAAGGGAGGGTTGAATTAGTTTGATTTACCGCATAGCACTTTTAAGCATTAATGATTTTGATAATGATAATTATGTACAATAGGGATGATGAGTAGAATTTTTTTTTTAATCCGTTAGCTAGATTTACAAAAAATATTAATAATAATAAATAATAATATCCTTGGACATTTCACACAACGCCATTATAGTCCCAAGCTAAGCAACCTAATGCTTGTATTATGGTAACGAGATGGCTGATAAACTACTTATATACATTTTTTGAAGTGAAACTTCTTTATCGGGGTTGGAAAAAAAATTAGTGTAACATTTTTTCGTTACGCGTCACATTTTTCCGTTACGCGCCATCTTCTCCTTACAATTAATGAAATTCAATAATAATCGTTGTAGTAATAAGCTAAAATGAAATAATTGTAGAATTTGTATTTATGTCTATGATAATAAAAGCCTTTTATTAAACTTTATCTAATTTAACTTTATTTAACCAATTTCTGTAAAGTTGCATATAGTAAATTATTTTTTGAAAAATAACGTCATAACGTCGAAAGAAGTTTCACTTCTTACGAGTGTACGCTAGTACACGCACACATTTTTTTTTTTTTGTAAATACATACATAATATTATAGATAGAAAAACACCCAGACCCGTAACAAATACTTGCAGGTCGTACAAATATTTGTTCCGTGCGGGAATACCCTTTCTCTTATCCCTTTTTTTACGTAATCCAAAGATTTCGCTGATGCATTGAGTTGAAATGTGGCATGACGTTTTTTTTTTGGAAATGGCATCTCGCAGTTCAACCAAAGGGTTGTCTACTGCTTAACCGGGCTTGCCTGTGGCTGCCACAAAAGAATTGTAGCCTCCAGCCAGGGCTTAATAAAAACTATACCAAACTTACAAAACTAAGCGACTACACGCTAAGGGCACCCCCTGCGGGGTTCGGACCTCGGCTTAGGGCGTCGCTGGGGGGGGACAGCAAGGGACAGCCGGATCGGGGGTTTTTAAAACTACTGTCTCAGCGGCAACGCGGGCTGGCTCGAGCAAGTGTCGGGGGGTGTGGCATGACGTCACGAGTATGTAGTTTTAATACTTACTTGTTACGTAGCGAGCCCCCACTCCCTCACTTTAGTGCGTTTTATTTCAGTATTATTTTGTTAATATGATAAAAAAAAAATACTTGTCTAATATTTTTTTATTATAAGATTGGCGGACTAAATATAACTTCTTTTTTTACCCAGGTATCATTCCTATTGAATTTAATTCTGACTATTTAATTTTGCTGACACTCTATTATTAATTCGGTACGGTTCTAAGTTCAAATGAAATAATGTAATTTTATTTTGTTGACATTGTATTCTTTCATGACATTTTTTTTTACTAATTTGATTATACCAGTGACACTATTTTGCATGCCTTTCGGCGGAACATAGTATGGACTAAACATTTTTATTAAACATCACTGTACCCTGTGTTCACAATGAATTTGAACGAAAAGGATCATACAAATAAAATATCTTTGAATCTCACTGAATCAGCTTATAATATTTCTTCTGCTGAGACTCAGGCCTCGAATCTGTTATCTAGCTCGCGAGGCATTTTTAATATAAATTTTTCGTAATTTTTTTTTAATTAAAAATTCTTGTGTTATATTATTAAGATTAATTAATGCTTAGTGGTGTGCGTTAAGTCTACGACATGTTGTATAGTTAAAAAGGGGACGACTACTGGAATAACGAGTAAGGGCGGATTTCACCAATGAAACTGAACGCGATCAGCACATCTAAACCACGTTTAAGAGCTGTCAGTGTCATCAGTGACACTCACAGTTCTTGAACGCGGTTTAGACGCGAGTTGATCACGGTAATTGGTGATATGGTACTAAGAGTTAAGAAACAAGGATATGATGACATTTTTTTATACTTACACGTCAAAGTTATTGCCAGTGATCTCTCCGGCAATCCACTGCACCTCCGTCATCGTGGACTCCGAAACCAGCTTGATGCTCGCGTTTTGCATCTTGCTTTGATGGAGATTGGCTTCCAGCTGTTGGTCAAAAACATAACGATGAATCAATATATATAACAGAAAGCCTACATTCCTCAACCATATTCCGTCAGTATATTAGAAGGCGAACTCTCTAGATGGCGTTGAACTGACTACGTTACTAGGTGCCGAAGCAAAAACGTTTGGAAAAAATTACACTGCGTCACGTCAGATACGCTTGTTGACTGTCACTTTCGTTTTTTCGTGTACTTTTTATGTAAATTTCGTTTTAAGATATTAAAATTAAATCCAAGTAAAATGATGTGACGTTCCGTTCCTTGCAGTAATTAATCAAGTTCAGCGGCATCTATCCAGCGACTAGGAAAGAGTTAAAAAGAAAATCCCTCATTGCGTTATACCCTATTAATTATTTTGAAGGATATTGCTTATCCATTGCTTCATATGTCCGAAACATTCATCTGTTCAACAATTTATAAAAAGCAATGAATGTTGCTGAACTGTCAAATTTAAAAAGCAATGAATGTAGCTGAACTGTCAAATTTTTCAATTTGACAGTTCAGCGACATTCATTGCTTTTTAATTGTTGAACAGATGAATGTTTCGGACTATTAATGTGTTACGCAATTAAGGTGCAGGTAACCCCACATCTCTTAAGACCAATTTCAGAAAATAAACTGAACGCGATCAACATATTTTATCTAAACCACCTTAAACCGCTGTCAGTCTTAATATTCTCTAAGAGTTATGACACAGCTCTTGAACGCGATTAAGATGTTCTGACCACGTTCACTTTCATTAGTGGAATTGGTCCTTAGTCCAAAGATCAATCAAAATCATGAAGTATAATATAAATTGTATCAAAAGTGCTCATTTATTTACAAGGTAAGAAGGTAAGGTGACCGAACTCCTTAGAACCAAATTCGATTTGGAACTACTTAGTTGGTTACCAACTAAGCAGTTCGTTTGCTTAGTTGGTAACCAAACAATAAATATAACCGAAAAAATCTAAGCTCTAAGCAAACGGCTTCTGATAGGCGAACATCTAATGGGTTAAAAGAGTAACGGTGAAGTGTCTTGCCCATTCTTCTCCATACGAAACTACCTGTTGGAAGGTGCGACTAGAAACAATTCTATTTCTTGTTCATTTTGGCGTTCAAAAGCGCTTTCTTGTGCCTATCTACTCGTATTATAAAGCTGAAGAGTTTGTTTGTTTATACGCGCTAATCTCTGAAACTACTGGTCCGAATTGAAAAAATCTTTTTGTGTTGGCTGTAGGCTATGTAACATCACGCTATGACCAATAGGAGCCGAGCAGCGGGTGAAACCGCAGCTAGTTTGAAATAAATGCTTTGACTTGGACTTTGAAGAATACTGTACCTGACAAAACTCCCATAGTCCTCTGAATGGTGGAGACTTTATGACCATATTCTCCATCGTTGGGTCCACGGCCAGGTACAAGAAGCGACCTGAAACAACAAATAGAAACAATTGAAGATAATCCAGTTAATGGCAGTATGATTATAAGCATACTAGCTTCAGCTAACGGCTTCCACCGGAACGTATTACCGGGTTAAAAAGTATCCTATGTCTATCAATCTTCCGGGCCTTTTCCCAACTATGTTGTGGTCGGCTTCCAGTCTAACTGGATGCAGCTGAATACCAGTATTACATGGAGCGACTGCCTATCTGACCTACACAACCCAGTTACTAGGTAATACGATACCACTTAGTAAGACTGGCTCTCAGATTTTCGAGTTTCTGATGACCCGTAACGGCTGTTAAAGATGCACAAAATGACAATGAGGATCAACGGCTTAACGTGCTTTCCAAGGCACGAATGAGAACTACTTATTAGACCTATTCCGTTCAGCGGGATTGTCCGAAAGAGTTACCGCTACCCTGGAACATAAAGGGCTAAGGAAGGAACATGGATGGGTTTTAGTCAGTAAGAGTCTGACACTCCCTTCCGCTCCACCAAGAGCGGTAAGGGTCGTCGCATTGCTTAAAAATAAATGTTAAGTACTTAACCAAAAATATTGATGAAGGCACAATTTTACTATGAATTAATAGTAGTTTCAAAAAAAAAATCTTTGACTCTTATTTGAATCATTATGCATATTCCCTAATGACAGCTCACTTCACGTAAGTTAAAACAAAATGGACCGGCTGGTCTACCCCAACGGTCATAAAAACAGTTCTCCATAATTATTTATTCATAGTGTATTTATTTGAACAAATTAATTAGCTCCATAACGTATTATTTCTGTGTATTAAACGATGGAGAGTGAACATTTTACGTTCAGCACGTGGGCGGAAATAACAATGGCGGCGTAGGCAACGGGCAGTCAAGCGCGCAGAAGGCTCACATGGTTTTATCTACGTGATTTAGCTCGTGGGTAGTGTGAATGATAGTGCCACTGTGTGTGGAATGCTAGAAGATTAAGCTGTCAGAAACATTGACAAGTAGAGATCTAAACTACACTAACATGGCCCACTCCCCAAAATTCAAAACGTTTGAAAGCTTTTGTGAAAGTAATTACAAAGCGCCACCAAGACTCACAACGCATGTTGCTACTTGCCTGCTACTGAACACGAATACTTACAACTACATACAAACTCTTTCGTAAGGATGTGACTACAAACATTGAATCAGTAATTGGGAGGGGTGCGCCATGTTATCGTAGTTTTGCTCTACTCAATTCTTTATTGCATTTCATAATTTATGTAGGCTTAGTTAGTAAACATTTGCCAAAAGAAATAAAAATCGTGGACCCTGACGGGCACAGCAAAAGACAGATACTTAGGTAAAGATCTATATGACTTTCCAGGATTTATCGTTTAAATATTCGTTGACACCGTTATAAGATAACATTCGCTTATTACTTTTTTCGTGAGTAGATAGTTTTTTTACTTTTCTTTTTGATTCTGGTAACTTATTACAGATAATACCTACAAATAAGTCAATAAAAATATTAGTGTGCCCTTGGGCTGAAAACTTGGAAAGAGGTGTGTCCGCAGGTGCAAACAAATGAGTTCACTTGCAGTCACGTGACCAGCCTAAAAAGCCCGTACGCCCGCTGTCAGTGTCGTTATTTTCTATGGAATATTGACGCGGACAGGTCTTGAACTTGGTTTAGGTAGGCTTATCGCGTTTGGATTGTTTGGTGGAATTGGCACTAAGAATCGAAGTGACCTTTAGGGTTGAAACACATAACTGCGTTGCGGCGCCACGCAAATTCCAGCGTTATGACGTCATATTTCTTGACAATGATGCAGTTTGTTTCTATCACCGAGCGGAGGACTGCCTCATCCTCACAAATACATCATCATCTTCATCTTGAGGTTTTGGTTTCCGCTCTCAGTCCTTATGCGGACCATTGTGCGTGCTCACAAATACATTCCGACCCATCACACCAACAACATATCCATCCAATAAATTCACCATTTACCCTGGACGAAACGACAGGTACTTCCTAGAGTGTACAAAACGAACAGTTTGATTTTTCTTGAATTAATCATTGTATTTTTTATTAAAAACCAATTAAAATATTCTTAAAGTAAGTAATTAAGTAAAATGCAAATGGGGTTGAAACACTAGGGCCATGGGGTCCGAGTGCACACTATGTTTTCCGAGACATCGCCAAGCCGTTGATCGACTCTTCACGTGACCAGAGGGCTGGCCTATTTTTTGGTCAAAGAATCAGCATTGCCATACAACGCGGCAATGCTGCCAGCCTTTTGGGAACTTTTCCTGTTGACAGCGATGTGGACCAATTTTTTGATGCTCTTTGATTATATACTTATTATTTCTGTATATATTACTATGAATATTTAGCTTTTAAATGCAAATATGTTTATTTAAAATAAATACTTTACAGTAAAATTCTATAAACTTAATTTGATTCCTAGTAGGTACCATAAATATAAAAAAAAAACATTTGTTACCTTACTGTTAAGCCCAACATTTCCTTTAATATTTATTTTCTGTGTATATGATAACTAGCACTTTGCCCGCGGCTTCACTCCCGTGGTCTTTCCCGTGGGACCCGTTATTTTTCCCGGGATAAAAAGTAGCCTATGTTACTCCTAGAAAACTAAGCTTTCCAACGGTGAAAGAATTTTTAAAATCGGTCGAGTAGTTTTTGAGCCTATTCATTACAACCAAACAAACAAACAAAGTTTTCCTCTTTATAATATTAGTATAGATATATGATAATCAGCTTATAGCTCTTCAAATAATGATACACTCATTCTGAAGTAGGCGTAAAAAAATGAATCGTCTATCTTTAATGCTTTTTATTTCAATACTCAATTGTTTATTCCGTTTCATATGTTACAAAGATGGTATTAGAAAATAAAAATATCAATAAGGACCTGAAGAATGAGAATGGAAGAGGGCGTAGTAGTTTATAAATTTGTAATCATGTTCCATGCTGGATTATTTCGAACGCAGTGTAAATTGCTACTGAATAAATTGAATTGAAATTGAATTGAAAAGTAGTACTTAGTTCTATAGTATTATTATACATTTATAGATGTGTTTAATCGGGTGTTTAAAGGTATAATATATTATAAAAGTTTTTTTTTTTAAGTATTTTAAAATAATCTAGACAATTATCAAGAAATTATTAGCAGGCTGATTTACATATTATGTCAATAAACCTGCGCAGCCCTTTTGCTTTGTTTTTTAAAGATGGGTACTCAATTAACGTAAGTTTGTAAATGTTTCGGTTAAATTATTAAATACCACGGCATTAAACATACGTTGGTTAATTTGATGGCGGACGCGCATCATTTGTAGTAGATGAAGGGTGCTTCCCTAACATAAGTAATGTCAATGCAGATATAAAATGTCAAATTTAAACTTAAATGCAGAAATTGTCAGTGAATGCTCAACGGGATGAATCTAAATAAAAATTCAAGTTGTCCGACTCAAACCACGTCTAATTGAACACTAAAAAGTAATATACATAAAATGCATGGAACAATGCAATATGTGAGTGTCAATGCACTACCAAATGTGGGTCGCGTCCAAAGGGCAATACGTGAGCCTACTGACTAACTTATTGTAATAAATATATTTTAAAACCCATGTAGGTACGTGCACCGTACAGTAGAACTTCTGCAATTATTCTGCACAGTTGGAGAAGGGACATCTGCCCGGTGGGCGGGAAAGCGATCAATTTAGATAATAAAACATAAAGTGACTGAATTCGGCCTAATTGAAACATGATCGTGTTTGACAAAGGGGGGAGGGAGTCGGAGTGGGAAGTAAAAATTACGGTTTAAAAAGACAGTAGGGTACGGCACGCTATAAATTAAATAAATGTTTCGAGTGTTTTTTATAAATTGAACGCATATCGAAACCATAAACAAGAACTGTCAGTGACATTGTCCACAAAAGTTATGACACTTAAGCTCTTCTTCTTCTTCGTGTCTATGATTCCCTTTTTAAACGACGAAAAACTAAGGTCTTGTAAACTCCATGGACACTCTTTTAAACAAAATATGGAAATTCATCAAATGACTCCTCCCGCTCTGTGTGGAGCGGAAGGGAGTGTCAGACTTACTGACTAAAACCCATCCATTTTCCTTCCTTGGCCCTTCATGTTCCGGGGCAGCGGTAACCCTTTCGAACAATCCTGTGGAAAGCTAACTGGCTACCATTTTTACCACGATAAGAGAGTTCGTGTCGATACGTATGAAAATAAGTGTAAAATTGCGTAGCCTCCCACTCACTGCGAGCTAAGCTATTATAAACACAGCTATTCCCAAAGGTTTACAATTTAGGGACGCCCACATTTTGGCACGAGCTTAATCGTAACAAATGGTATAAATAAACTATTGATAAACTATCTGAGGATTTAATGCTATGCAGCTGTATTATCATCCAGGTACGACCACTAATTAAGAAGTTCTGAGTTGAGCTGCACGATTAATGACTAATGCGAACACTGTCTGGACAGGCCCACTCAATGTGTATTTCCTCAAAAGACCGTTTTAGATACCAACCTACATGGTCTTCTTATGATCTGACCAAGCTTATGTCTGGACATTAAAAGAGACAGTGAACTCTGGTTTTTTTCGGCCTGTCTTTTCAGAGTTGCCAGTAAGGAAACGCCGATCTCATCTAGTTGTAGAATTATTATTGACGTGTAAAAGTGTTTGTAAAAACTTCTAATTTTATTTTTCGAATAATATCGCAAATATATTTTTAAATACGATCGAATAATAAATTGATTGTTTGACATTACAGACGTCAACACATCAAGCTAACCCAAACTGTCAAATTTTCCCAATTGAAAATGTACCTTAGGGTTTTGTAGTAAAGTTAAAAAACTATCAAAGAAATCTGACAGCTTGGGGTAACTTGATATAAGCACATCAAGTTACCACGATCTGTCAAATTTCTTTGATAGTATTTCAACTTTATTGCAAAGACATAAGGTTCATTTTTAATTGAGAAAATTTGACAGTTAGGGATAGCTTGATGTGCTGGCCTCTGTACATTACATAAAAAGTATTCAATACGAACAAAAGTTTTAAGGGGGATGCGCCAAGATGGCCCTCGCAATTCTAATTATAATAGGTTTTTCGTGATTTGCAGATCAGTGTCAGGTTGTATGATGTTGTAAATAATTATAATGCTAAGGAAGTAACATGGATGGCTTTTAGTCAGTAAGAGTCTGATACTCTCTCCCGGTCCACCCAGAGCGGGAGGGAATATTAAATGACATCACGCCCTCCAAAAAAAAATGTCATAGATAATTATGAACTTAGAGGTTTGTGTTGATGATTTTAATGATTACCTAAAGTTCTATATATAGGTACCTACGTATTTGCCGCGAATCGTATTTTGATTAACATTCGACTGCAAATTACAAAAAAAAACGTAAGAAATTTGGAATTTCCCGTGCTACCCAGGTGCATTCACCTTAAGACAGCACAAAGGTTTTATACTATTGTTTCGGAGATTGTTCTAAAATTAGTCTCTCACTTTACCACATGCTTTTTTCGAATGAAAACTAAATGTTGAAAATGTTTTGTTCACTCGTAGCTTAACGCTTACCGCCCACTCTTAGAATATGCTGTGCGTCTAATTAAAGTGGCAAGAGTTTAAAACTATTCTTAGATCGTCTCGATGCTGCATCCAAAATAATTGCTTAGAAAATGGCGGAATCCGTGACGTCATGTGCAGGGACGGACTCTGTCTACTTCATTCTATTTGCTGCTTCAGACACTTTTATTAACTGTTGAGATAAATAAAGTTTTATTATTATTTCAATCTAGTTACTATAACCTATTCTCACATAATAAATGAAATTAAAATCTAGTCTGATAATAATTATTGTCTTATATGCATGAGTTAGGTATCGTTTTGCCCAGTTACTGGGTTGTGGAGGTCAGATAGGCAGTCGCTCCGTGTAAAATACTGGTATTCAGCTGCATCCGGTTAGACTGGAAGCCGACCCCAACATAGTTGGCAGGCAAGCCAACTTGCTTAGTTAAAGGCTAGGCAGATGATGATGATGCATGAGTTGTATAAACCAATGCATTCCCGATCTATTCTGTAAAAATCTCACCGTGATAACTTAGGTGAAGTATTATTTATTACAATATAATGTGAAACGCTGCTGCTGATTTCTAAAAGCAAAAATATGAAAGAATCGAAAATACAAAAGAGTTTCCATTGACGTGACTGCCTGCATTGCAA
The DNA here is from genome assembly GCA_951799385.1 of Hyppa rectilinea. Classification (NCBI taxonomy): domain Eukaryota; kingdom Metazoa; phylum Arthropoda; class Insecta; order Lepidoptera; family Noctuidae; genus Hyppa; species Hyppa rectilinea. The sequence continues at coordinate 10,663,434 of OX637325.1, read as the reverse complement.
AAAATATGAAAAAAGAAAATCCCTTCAGCTTTATTGTCATAATTATATTTCGGTGTAGCCTCTATGAAGTCCTCCTTATCAGTGTACGGTACAATGCAGTTCAAGTCGACATTTTAAAATACAATTGTTGATAGGCCCCAAAACCTTCATCCTTCACCGCTTCCTAGTGCTTTAGCTGGGAAGAAGAAATAGCGCAACAAACGCCTCAGCAGCACAGCTGTCTGTTTAGTTAGAAGAACTAGATTCAATATCGACCTACTACGAATGTGCCTGAACCCAAGCCTTCTGAACCCAAGCCCTTTCATAGTTTCTCAATAGAACAGCAACCCAATTTCCATTCACGTGTTTTCACCACGGATCTCTAATAACAACGGTCAGTCGCCGTCGTCAGCGCTGCCCGGCTGTCCAAATTGCAGCTTTATAGGCCATTTCCTTTTATTCGCAGATGACGTGTCTGTTTCATGCGTGTTTATTTACGTATCTCAAGGCGACTTGCATAATATTTGTGTGACCTCTTAGACCGTTTAAACTACACGATGAATTTTAATGCAACTGTCACCATGAATTAAAGAATTTCATACTGGAAGGTTTATATGTATATTTACGTATGTAGTAAAGATAGAATATAATTTAATAGAACCAGCCTATTATTTTCCTACAACATAACAGGGCAAAGGCGTCATCCAAAGATAGGATATAATTTCATAGACATAGACATATTTTTGTCCCACAACAGGGCCCTTTTAATATCAAAAAGGCACGAGCAGCAATGAGCAAGCATCACCATGCTTATGGCTGCATGATGCATATGCTTACATGTGTTGGCGATTTGAGGCATTACACTACTGCCTGCGTCAATGTTGAAAATGTTTTCAAACAAACGTCTACACGCTATTTTACCTCTTTGCGGGGGGAGTTTCCAACAATACTTTTTTAGCTAACGTCTCCTACTCAAAATCTACCTCTGTGGCAAATTTCATCTTCATAGATCCAGTAGGTTTGAGATTTCGTAGTTAATCAGAGAGTGAATGTATGAATGAGTGACCTTTCGCTTTTATACATATGTATAGATTCATGTATAACTGAATAAAGCAGAGAAATCTTGAAGTTTTGATATGTTGCCATTGCACCCTTGCGAAGCAGAGGGGGGTCGCTAGATGTGTATTCTTCTACTTAGCGTGTCGATGGCAAAAATAGTACTTAAACATATTTATATTTTAAATTAGTTTGGCCCAAAATTCATGATGTGTATTAAACTAAAACCATATGTTAGATTTAACACGATTTTTGTAATGTTGGAATATCTACCGTACTGTAGAGCCTAAGTGAATCCACGTGGAACTTAGGGCCTGGTCAATTAGAATATAACTAACAGCATTCGACCTTTCAAAATGATAGAATAGTTTGATAAGTTTTTTATAAAAGAAATGAACAGGAGTCTGTCAGTAGCCCTGCTGCTTGACGCATGTATTCGTTAAAGAAATATAATTCAATAGCTACTGCCAAGCTGCTATAAGTTGAAATGCGTCGTTGGTCTTGTGGTCACAAGGGCCACTGCTCAGCATGTGGGATTTGATACCCACACAGGGCAAAATTTATTAGCTTTTGTGGATTTCTTAACTGTAGTTTGGAGCTTGGATTTATGCCATTGCCAGGTCAACGGCATTAGGCTCATCCCTTATTACATGGGACTAAAAGATAACTGATGAAATATGTGGGTGAACATTCTAAAACATTAGATTAATAATAATAATCATAATAAAATTTTATTTCAGACATAAATCCACTTTGTTAGTAACAATTTTACTTATAAAATATGTTAGTAAATTACATGTGATTCAATAATAAAATAAGAAAATTAAAAGTAGGTCGTTTCGTTATGATATTGATGGAATATCCTACTCATAGGTAGTTTAGTGCAAACATAATATTTTGACTGGTTTTTTTCACATGTAGGAAAATGTGCCACAAATATAATTATATAATTAACACCAGACGTGTCGTCATAATGCCTTGAGAGAAATACGAAAACAGGATGATAAAACTGTTTGTATTGGCGGCTTAATTTAGAGGTTATACCTAAATCTAAAAGTTTGGAAAGGTTCAAGTTAATATTGTTGAAAAACAGCATAAGCTAAGGTAAAATAATCGTCCTTAGTCTTTGAGGACTTTTTAATTATTGTGGAATTAACCTGGCTCGATCACGTCAATGGATGAGGTCTACGATGGAGAGTCCTGAAGATGCCTGTTCACTCTAACTTTAAAGGCAGACGGATTATAGATAAACGGGATTGTCCGAAAGGGTTACCGCTACCCCGAAACATAAAGGGCTAAGGAAGGAACATGGATGGGTTTTAGTCAGTAAGAGTCTGACACTCCCTTCCGCTCCACCCAGAGCGGGAGAAGTCATTGGATGAATTACCAGCATTAAAAAAAAAGACGGATTATAGATGTATAGAAGGGAACACAGACGCTGGGTCACGTTCAGGTCATTTGGTAAAACACAATCTAAGCAAATACTTTTGGGATAACTGTAGCAGTTGATAATTATCTCAAGATAATTTGTTAACTGTAGTATTCGACACTGTTTTAATCTGACAGTCAAACCACCTACCTAAGATAGAAATCTTCAGTATCGATTTAAAAAAAACAACGTACTTCCAACATTTAGACAAACAAACAATAATAAGGAGCTGATAAAACGCCACGATATTGTTCTGACAAATAAACATAAATACCGATCCCAAGTTCGTCCCTGTGGTTATAATTAAATGCACATAACAAAGGGACGCTAAAAATATCGCGCGCTTTGATGCAAACGTTAGCCTGTCTACAGAATTAACTGTTAATTCTCTTTATGAAATGGGCTGGCTGAGAATATATTGGCAAATAAAAGTCTAAGGCCTGTTTAGTGTTTACACCACCATTCACTGTATGTGTTTAGCGCTAAACGTGTTTCAAACATCATTCTGTCAACGTCGATTGACAAAAACGGATTGATATTTTAAACAATTTTTAGGGGAAAAGGCGGTCATGTTGTACAGTGCCAGCGGGCTTCAATATTATTATGTTTTTAAAATAATAAGTTTATTTGACACTGACCTGCAAATTGTAAAAAAACAATACAAAAACATTTTAATTTCGCGGGCTGTTTATGGTGCATCCCCCTTAAAACGATTTCAAAATTGGAAATAGGCATTCGTTTTTTAAGAATGCATTCATGGCATTCCACGAAGAGCTCGTGGCTAAGTACTAACAGCCGCACAGTTCAATCCATCAGGTTAAGCAACGCTTGCCGGGGTTGGCCGTGAATGGGTGACCATCTTTACATGCCGAGACTCCTCCGTGCGTCGGAAAGCACGTTAAGCTGTTGGTCCCGGCTGTCATTTGTGCATCTTTGACAGTCGTTACGGGTCGTCAGAAGCCCAAAAATCTGACAGCTAGTTATGACTAGCTGTCAGATTTTTGGGCTTCTGGTATGCCAAGGGGTATCGTATTTCCCAGTTACTGGGTTGTGGAGGTCATGCAGGCTCCATGTAAAATACTGGTATTCAGCTGTATCCGGTTAGACTGGAAGCCGACCCCAGGATAGTTGGGAAAAGGGTAGGCAAATGATTCATGGGCGAAACTAATTGCTTGTAACATACGTTTAAACCAAAATGCTATACCTAAGATAGTTGCATATTCTATTAAAAAATCTTTCAAAGTTATGTTACTTTGCGCGTCCGTAGTCTTCTACGTTCAACATCGGCTGAAAATTGGAAACACACACTGTCACTGAATCTAACCTATAACCAGCGGCGGCCCTAGCCATTGCGAGGCTACGTGCGGCAGGTCTATGCGAGGCCCTATAATCTTCGTGAAAAGTATGTGTTGCGAAAGTAGGTCTGGTTTTGTGATTTAGCTAAATGTCATGTTTGAGGAGAAATGCATTTGAATTTTACAATAATTTATATTTAAAGAATCACAAAATTAACAAATATAAAAATGATTTTTAAAACTGATGCTTGCGACTTCTCTGACTAAAATCTTTAATTAAAGCAGAATAATCTAATGAATGAGCAACGTCATTTTCGATCGAAAGAATAGCAAGGGCTGAAAGTCGATCTTGTGTCATTGAATCATTCATCACGTAATTTCTTATGTGATTTAAATTAATTTACTTAAAAATCAAATGATTTTTCATATTTGAAAAAAAAAGAATTAAATTAAATGCACAGTCAGTTGGCTGTACAAGGAAGTTTACCTTTGAAATTTTTTGAAAAAAAAAATATAATTATGAAAATGCAAAACGCGCCATTTCACGAGTATTTTTTGTACATTTTGTCATTTTCAATCAGTGAAAAAGTCTGCCATTTCACGAGTATTTTTTGTACATTTTGTCGTTTTCAATCAGAGAAAAAAAAGAATTAAATTCAATGCACAGTCAGTTGGCTGTACAAGGAAGTTTACCTTTGACAAATTTTGAAAAAAAAAAAAGAAAATGCAAAACGCGCGTATTTTTTGTACATTTTGTCATTTTCAATCAGTGAAAACGTCTGATTTAAATATGTCATCGTCTTCATTTAGTGACGAAATTGCTCGTACACCCACCGCCCGAAATAGTTAACGCGGCAAAGTTGGTCAGTGAAAACCTATTACCGGATAAATCCAGAGAATGATATTTGACCGCTCACGAAAAATTTATTCTATGGAGAAATAACAAAAAGGCTAATTCTCTGCCTGAAGAAGTATTTTTGGCTTATTTTTCTGAGCTGATTCCTCGCAAGTATGATATAAAACATTGTATGTATCACGGACGGTAACGAAATTACTAACCTCGGTTCATTAAAAACCCTCGCTGAAGTTACACAATGTACTATTAATTTAGACTAGATAGATTTTTTACAATTTTTTTTAAATATTAGTTTGGGTTGTAGCGCGAGGCCCGAAGCGCGAGGCCCTGGGCGATGGCACAGTTCGCCACCCCCTAAGGCCGCCACTGCCTATAACTTTTATTTTATAGCTAACTGACCCAAAAGACGTTGTTCTGTCTTTTAAATAATTCAATTGACATTACCATACAAAATGCACGTTCCGCTTTCCCGTTACGTCACCTTAGTTTTTCCGGTGAGATTTTTATAAAAAAAAAAACCTTTATTTCAATTACATCAGGCTTTTTGATACATATTATTGGAGATCACCTTTTAAGCAAGGAATTGCTTGTATTAGGAGACTCCGCGCTTCCACTTGTCACTTTTATGCAATTGAAATGTAGACAATGTAAACATGCAAAAATAAAAAAACTTAAAAATTATACAAAATGCATCGCAAATAAAAGAACGAACGATAATTATTCAGAAAAAGGCCAGATCACGCGTGTACTTGTGGTATGTGTATCATGACTCATGAGTGAGTGTGTGTAAGTATTAGCGTGAGCTAGTGTGGTGTGTTAGATATAAAGAGCTATGTAGGTTATGTCTTGTTGGTTAGCCCTGCGACATTGTCTTGGGATCGAAAGAAGCTCAATAACACTTCTTTCACTAACCATGGTCTCAACATCCCAAGTGTAGCTTGTTTGGTTATTGATAAATAGATGAGAGAGAATGGACCGACTGATGCTAGGGGTTTGACACTATTGACAGCTCACTTTAAACTCACTTCACCTAAGTTTTTTTGCAGAATACCTAGATCGACAGCATTTCATTTTAATTGTTTAACTAATATAGTATCTCTATTCCAAATCCGTGCCTGTCGGTGTTTAAATACACATAACAAAGGGAAGCTAAGAATATCTGACGTTTACATGTTTCGTAGTTTAACAGTCTACCAAGACTTTGAAATCTTTTTGTTACAAGAGGACAAGCAGATGGTTATTTTGATACGTGTCGTGCCGTCAAAATAATCATGGGCAGTATTTTAAGGGGTTGCATGCAGCTGAGATGAGAATGCTAAGAGGGATGTGTGGTGTTACGCGAATGGATAGAATACGTAATGAGTATATAAGAGGAAGTCTGAAAGTGACACCGGTGACTGAAAAGTTGTGTGGAAATCGGCTGTCATGGTACTGGCATGTGATGCGGAGGAATGAGGAATATGTTGTCAGGAAAGTTGTGAGTATGAATTTGGATGGCTATACAAGTAGAGGGAGACCAAAGAAACGATGGATGGATTGTGTGAAAGATGATATGGCTAGAAAGGTAGTGACTACCGAGATGACGACTAATAGAGAAGTATGGGAGAAAAATACATGGCGCAGACCCCAAATAAATTAAGATAAGGGCAGGAGAATGATGAGTATTTTATGGGGTTAGTAAAAGTTGTTCATAATGATGAGTACAATGACCCCTTGATATATTTCCCATGAATTCAATTTCACCATCATGTTTGGATGGATCGCCATCAGGCGGATGTCCCTACAATAAGAGTCTCCCCACATTTATCAACGCGGAATCGGCTTTAGCCGAGTGCGTATCACCACACTACTCGACCTATCGCCGATCAGCTGTTGCAACGGATGTTGACAACGGCTCGTTTCGCCGTCGGCCGGCGTCGCGACGCGTCGTCCGAGCCGAGCCGATGCGAATGGTATTAGTAACACCCCTAATCCGTAGACATAAAGGCGTTTTTGACCGGTGTTAGCCGATTCCGCGTCGATAAATGTGCGGAGACCCTTAAGTGATTTACTAAATAATTATTAGGTATTGCTCATTTTAGAGGGAAAACTATAATAATTAAGATTAACGTAGTTTTTGATCGTTCATGACATTGATTTCATCGCTGAAAGGAAACGACTCGTTGGATCTGAATTTATAAAAAGGACTGTTATGTTATTCCGTCAAAATCTCACCGTGATAATAATATGTAGGTGAAGTGAGTTAAAAGTGACCTATCAATAATAATAATAATATCCTTGGACATTTCACACAACGCCATATCTTCCCAAGCTAAGCAACCTAATGCTTGTGTTATGGTAACGAGATGGCTGATAAACTACTTATATACATTTTTTTTCGTAAATACATACATATTATAGATAGAAAAACACCCAGACTCGTAACAAATACTTGCAGGTCGTACAAATATTTGTTCCGTGCGGGAATCAAACCCACGACATAGTGCGCAGCAGTCAATCGCTCAACTACTGCGCCAACCGTTTCGTCAAATAGCCAGTGTCAGTGTTCCCTAGCATTAGGTGGAACTTCACGATCACGTCACGTAAGTTCTCACAGTGACAGTTTTATAGAATTGACGTATTTTCTTTCTTCATTCTATTATTACAGAATAAACGGCAGCTCAATCCCTTATAAACCAGCCAGGTAGTAGTGGCAACGATTACAGTACAAAGTTCACGGGAAGTACATTTTCTACAGAATCAATCTGCCTAGCCTTTTCCCAACTGTTGGGGTCGGCTTCCAGTCTAACCGGATGCAGATGCATTTTCCCGAGTAGCCTGCTGGCTAATTCAATAAGCGGGATTGTCCGAAAGTGTTACCGCTACCCCGGAACATAAAGGGCTATGGAAGGAACATGGATGGGTTTTAGTCAGTAAGAGTCTGACACTCCCTTCCGCTCCACCCAGAGCGGGAGCAGTCATTGGATGATTTCCCAGCCTTAAAAAAAAAAAAAAAAGGCTTTTGTAATAAAGTTGAAAAACTGTCAAAAAAAATTGACAGATTGGAGGCTCTGTACAGACAGATAAACTACGATAATTTTGCACGCCCTCCAAATAACTGTTTCAATGTTTGTAGCTTCACATTCTTACGAAAGAGTTTGTATATAGTTGTAACTAATCGTCTTCAGTAGCAGGCCGGCAGCAACATGCGTTGTGAGTCTTGGTGGCGCTTTGTAATTACTTTCAGAAATACTTTCGAACGTTTTGAATTTTGGAAGGGCGGGCCATGTTGTAGTTGTTTATCTCTATCGAAGTTCTAATTCTGTTCAGCCGTTAAAGCGTGATTGAGTAGGTAACAAACATCTTATTCTATAAATAAAGTCATTTTATTTAATTCATTTTACGTTTCCTGCTTTCCACCCATTGTTTTTACTATTGGTTACGGTGATAAAGTTCCAATTTCTTCAATAAAACAGAACGGTTAGCAATGTTCAAGACCTGCCAGTTTCATTGGCATTCACGACACGGTTGGCGCAGTGGTTGAGCGATTGACTTCTGTCTGCGCAGCATGTCGCGGGTTCGGTTCCCGCACGGAACAAATATTTGTACGATCTGCAAGTATGTGTTCCGTGTCTGGGTGTTTTTATATCTATAATAACCACAAGTTAAGCGCGCGTCGTTTCGTGACACAATAATACCATACATTGCCAGGCATATTGTTTTGGTAGAAAATGCTATAATTGATTTTATTGAGGTCTTTAATTTTTTTTTGTGAGCTCGTGGCTAAGTACTAACAGCCGCACAGGTTGATCCATCAGGTTAAGCTACGCTTGCCGGGGTTGGTCCCGGCTGTCATTTGTGCATCTTTGACAGTCGTTACGGGTCGTCAGAAGCCTGAAAATCTGACAGCCAGTCTTACCAAGGGGTATCGTATTGCCCAGTTACTGGGAAGTGGAGGTCAGATAGACAGTCGCTCCATGTAAAATACTGGTATTCAGCTGCGTCCGGTCAGACTGGAAGCCGACCCCAACATAGTTGGGAAAAGGCAGGCAGCCAGATTGATTAATCTTGTTTTTTGGACATGTTGTCTTTCAAGTTAATTTATTTTTCACCTCACAGGCTCGGAAAGAGTCTGTTTGTCATTCGAAATCTGAGCCCAAAATCGCTTTTTGCTCTCTAGCGTGGAAAGAGTTTTTAAAATTCGAACCTTTCTATTTAATAATTTTCTATACTGCCAGTCCACTGAAAATGCATAACACGGTCTAAAATAAAATATTAAATAATACCACTCACCTTAAAAACTTCCATCACAGTACAGAAATTAAATATTTTGCAAGGATATAATTGTAAAATTGGAATTAATGTTAATAAGTATTCCATTTGATTAAAAAAATCTGTGATGTCACATTTAAATATGCCATTAAAATACTACTTACCCTGTCAAATACCCAATTGTGTAGTAATTTAAGTTTAATTTTTTTAATTAAAATAAATACTAATATAATATGTTATTTAATCCTTTGCTTGGCAAAAATAAATATGTATTACTTAAATTAAATTAGTTAGTTATTTGTATTAAATTAGTTTTTTTCTTTCATTCTCCTTATAGGCCAAGTAGGATATAGAACAAAATACAGGGTAATTAATTTTGGAGATATTCTATGTAACTCATAGGTTACATTGGCAAGTATCTGTTATTTTTTTCACATGAGTCAATGTATCCGAGACGCTCGAACAAAATAAAACTCAAGATATATTATAACACCTGTTTTCTTGCACCTAGCAGTTTCCTCGCTGTAGTGAGGTGAAAAATTGTGTGTTGCGCTCGGCAGCAAAGCTTTTCTGCGTCTCGTACCTTTGAAACCTTCGTTACGCTCAGGATTCTATATTTGAACCACTCGCTTCGCTCATGGTTCAACCCTAGAATCCTTCGCTTACTCAGGTTTCAATAGAAGTACTCGCGCTAAAAATCAACTTTCCAGCCTTGCATAACAAATAACTATTTCAGCCCCTCCTTATTTGCTGCTGCCCACCATACCTCAGCCATATTGCCCATTTCCCTTTATTCCCATAAATCTGAAGTCGTAATACGTGTAGGAGTAACAATAGTGCGCCGGGAGGGATTCGAACCTATGACCTTTTGGCAGTCAACACCCAGGAGGCTATTAATCCAATTATAAATAAACATGAGCTAGCTTTGTCAAAAGATACCCCCACGCACGTTGTGGTTGTTATGATTATTATTAAATAATATTTTAGAGAGAGAGAGTGTGATAATTTTGAGAAAAAGAGAGAAGTCTTAATGCTTTGAGGGACAAGTTAGACTCCGCAAACACCACTAGGGACCAAGTGGTGTCTGCAGAGTCTAACTTGAGACAAAGACACACGAACTAACGATTAACGATAACGAAATTCGATAAATCCGAAATGTATGGATTTGGGTATTTGACAGGGTAGTCAATGACGTTACTTTTTATGACCTGTCAAAACGCGGAATTTTTACATGATTTGTATGAAATATAAAAATATGAAGTCACAGATTTTTAGAATCATATGGGATAGGTACTTATTAGCAATAAATTTGCAATTTTACAATTGTATCTTCGCATAATATTTAATGTCTTTATGGTGGAAGTTTTTAAGACGAGCGGCCTTTTATCTTAGATGTGATTTCATATTTTATTTTTGACCGTTTCAAATAGTCAATTGGCATAAGCTTTCGAAATGTCACGTGATCATCGTTTTAGATCGCTAAGTGCTAGATAAAAATGCAATAGCAAATTGTGAAACGAAACTCGATTAATATTCCCATACAAATGCGTTGACAAGTGGCGTTCTTGACAATCTGAATCGCTGAGATAACGAATTCTTCGATTTTTGGAATCGAATCGCCTAGGTAGTAACAGATAGAACAAAAAAAAAACAAAAGACGCCTGCGTTGTACTTGGATTGGGACACTCTGATTGCAGTACTTTATTGTCTTCTCTTCTTTTCGTGTGGTTAGTGACTAACCTGGTGTCTGAGTTTTTAAGCTGCCCCCATGCCTCTGACTTAGCTTCACATGCTGTTGAGAAATATCTCTCAGACATGCTGGTTTCCTCACGATGTTTTCCCTCACCGATTTTTAAGCAAGTGATAATTATACCTACAACACGCACATGAATCCGTAAAATCAGAGGTGCGTGCCTTGGGTTCGAACTCGAGACCTATGTCTTGGCAGTCACACCAGTAGGCTATCACTGCTGTTGTCAATCAACTATTGCACCAACTGACGCTGAAACACGGACAGGGTTTTTTTGTACGAAAAAAATAGGTATCTTACCGTACGTACTGTACTCCTGACAGAAATTTCAGGTAACGTGGTGCTTCAGATATCAACGAGCTGAATGCAATTTCTATAAACAAAACATGTTCAAAACAAACTGGCACAACATGAGTCAGTCTAGCGTCTCCGGCCAAGACAATAAAAAAACGACTAAAAACACACACTGAATGATTTTGTTTTAGGTTAGACTGGAAGCTGACCCCAACATTGTTTGGAGAAGGCTAGGCAGATAAGACTATTTAAGTACATCATCTACCATGGGCTAATCTGTTCTCCCTGGTATTGTCTTTTCTGTTTTTCAGGGTACATGCTCTGCGCAAACTATGCAGACATGCTACTTTATAAAAATCCTTTTGCGACGCACGGATGACAACCCTGAATTATACAGTTTCAAACATGAAAAAATAACAAATCAATCAAACAAACAAAACAAATCAATTCCCTGCGGTCATATTAGTGTGGTATTATTATTAGCCCCGTCTGATCAAAGTACTTATAATAAAAATTATCATAAAACCTTAGAACTTTTTGCTGGGCTTTCTACACAAACGAAGACTTGGATTGTGGGTAAATTAAATGCTCATAAATCATTGTGCGTGAGTGACATCGCACGTCTAAAACACCAATAATATTTCTACATCGTTTGAAAATCCCAGAGTAAGGAAAAGGTCAATTAACAAACGACTAAAGTTTGTTTTCCAACACCTAAAAATGTTCCGTTCTTCGCCACGCCTTCCAGCCAGCATTCCTAGAAACAAAAACACGCACAAAAAAGGCCGTATAACCACCCACCTCCTTCATTCCCATCTGCATCAGCCGAAGGTCCGGAGAACTTTAATCCTCTTGTGGACTGGTTCATGGCCACCACGTCTGCCGCGGTCACCACCTTGAAACCCAGCCCGTGGCTGGAGACCGTCGAGTTCCACTGCCACATGCACATATTCACTGGATTCTCTGGTCCATTCTTCTCGAAGCTACAATAGACTCCCGTCGCCTTGGAAATGAACGGATTCTTATTTACCGCCTCGTACATTGGACCGTACGGCCGCAGAATCTTCATTTTATCAGTCAAAGAGAAAGTGTCATTGTTGGTATTAATCTTCTGGTTGATCGTGATCGCCCCCTCGTTGTCGTTCATCATATGGTTGTACCTCTGGTTGAGCTGCAACACTTTGTCCACCGCAGACTTGTCTCCCCGACGATTCTGGCGTCTGTCTTCCGTCCGATTCAACAACGTCGTCAGTTTGTGAAAGGATCCCTTCTCCTTCCCTGGACTGGCACTTCTGTACTTCTGTTGCGTCTCCGGCGCCACGGTTTTCTTTGCTTTATTCTCTTTTTCGACCTCATGGTCGCCAAGAACGATGGCTACCACGAACAGCACAGAAAGAAGCTTCCCAAACGCCATTTAGTGATCTCGTTTTGTTTTTAGATGATATGGCCGCACAGAGCGGTCGGTACAGCGGGCATTATGCGTGCTAACACTCATAACAAAAGTTTAAACCAGAGTTCAGTGCGAAATCGTCCGTGATTATCTCGTTAAGCGTGTAGGTTCGGGCGAGCGCGGACGACGCGGCTTTGGAAAACAGCCAGTGCTCTCGGCGCGGTCGATACACTCCCGAACAGATACATGTTGCAGAAACACTCATTGGTTCCACTTCATCTAGGTTATACACTTATATTCTAACGCACTGGGCAATTTTCCGTTTTATTTCGCACACCCTGCACTGCCCCTGGAAAATCGTTTCTAATGGAGGACACCGCTCGTACAAGCTAGCATCGTGATACGCCCAGACACATCAACTGTTATATTTTTACATACGCCACACAACACGGTTTATTAATATTTCACTTTAATATATTTTAACACGTAATTTATCAATTTACAATACAGTTAATACGTTTTAAAATCCATATAACGAGGTACGTATTCGCGGTCGGACTCCCGTGCACAGCGCCACCGCGGGAGTATGCGGAACCAAACGCCCGCGGACAGAAATAATCATTACTTTTTGCGAGATGTGATCTTGAAGCGGCGTCTGTAGGGATGCTGCGCAGGTGTCGTCCCGCCCCGCACCGTTCCCGGGCTTTTCGCGCAGGATGTAGTCGCATCGCTCACCGGATATTGCATTGGCTCTATTAGGATCACTGCTCACGTAAGATACCGCCGATTGGCCATACCTACAGGTGGCCCATCGTGATAGGCCGACGGTGGAAATGCCGCGAAAATGCTCCAATCGTGAGCCGAACCGGATATTGCATGAAGAAAATTTCCTCAGAAATTTGTTTACGCGAACGGCGGGTGGTCGTTGGGTTTTTGCCGATTGCGGATATTAATTTAGTATTTTTATCGGCTCCATAGCTGTGAGTTTCCCTAGAAAAACGTCATTACGATCTGTGCGGTGGGATTGATTGAAATCTCATTTGTAACAAGAGCGACCGACGCGTCCCGTTTACAAAAGTGATCGATAAGGACTTCCATTGTTTATTGTTGAATACAAAATAATGGTCTCATGAAATAGGTAGCTAACAGTTTCTTTTTTTGCCAGTTACATGACACAATCAGCATGTGAGTGATTAATTTGATAACATAAACAAATGAAGAGTTTAAATTAGTGCACATTGTGAGTGACAGATTACTGCAATTAAAAATGAACATTCCGAATCACGTAACTTCAACATAATGTTACTAACGAAACCATTTCAAAAGAAATAACTACGCAATAATGGGAGGTCAGTTATATATCTATAAATAGACGCTCAATCTTTAAAGCGTGCCTAATATTAACATCTATGAAAAACACTATAAATAATTTGACAGATAAAAAATATCACGTTTATGCACAGTTTCCGAACGAACGCAGACAGACAATCATCAATGCAGTACGTACCACTCCTTGCGTTGTGGATGTAGACTATTTTGGTTTGAAATACCTAGATTTTTATAACTAATCAAACGCAAATTTATTTATCTTACAGAATCTGTGATTAACTAAAACCTAAAAATGTGTGGTGCCCGAGAAGTGACATCAGTAATCTAACAGTGGGATAGAAATCTATTGTTTATGTTATACGGTGAGTGTCCTAACAGTACCTTTGCCCTTATTTTAAAAAAAAAGTAGAAAGGTTATCAATGCTTTGTGTAGTTTGTGTACTGAATATGAAAATGCTCTTCTCTTTGCATCCTTGTATTGTGCAAGACAAAAAGTTCATTCATCATTGGATTCTGTATTTAGGTAGGTATACCATTTTCGATCACCAATCTAGTTCAGCATGAATCATGAATTAAATTATTTGTTTTGTTTGTTAATCTTATCTCGCTTCCACGTAATGACAGGATTAGATCTATTATAAATTGCAGTGATTGACGTTAATACTCGTTATTTATATCAATTATTATTGTTTTCCATTGCAATATCAGGTAATTCCTTAGCATTCATTTTAATTATTTCTAATTTAATTCTCTCTTTCCTTGCTTCCAATCCGGAATAGTGGCAGAAAATCTACTACTATGTTTAAAAATAGTTACCTAAATACTAAATTATGTTTGAATACCATGACAATGACATAGGTAGCATAAAAACTCAATTTTTTCTCACAGCAGTCCTTGAACTAAATGCTTGTACTTACATGTGAGTTTTAGAGTTTTTATTGAAATTCCTTTTCAAATGAGTAGTCTGAAGTGAATATATTGTAATAAATGTGTTTCAATAAAATTCAACTTTGGTTTTTAGCCTCTTTCTTTAAAATCTGTTGTTAAAATTAAATCTCAAGTGATTTCATTAGCTCATGTTTTTTTTGTTTATCAAATTATTTACTTACTTGACAGCCATTTTTTTTTGTCATAACTGTACGTTAGGAATATTTATAGTCTTATTAAAAAAAAAAAAAATTGGTTTTGCTCGAACTAGAACCAAAGAGCCAGTTATTATAATAAGCCTTGTTCCCACTGAACTGAAGCTAGTAATATTAAATAACAACTAAGACCCAAGAATAAGACAAGTTGTCTTCAATTTTGTAGTTAAGTGTTTAATATACATAGTATTTGTTACGGGTCTGGGTGTTTTTCTATCTATTATATATGTATGTATTTACAAAAAAAAAATGTATATAAGTAGTTTATCAGCCATCTCGTTACCATAACACAAGCATTAAGTTGCTTAGCTTGGGACGATACGGCGTTGTGTGAAATGTCCAAGGATATTATTATTATTATTAATATCTTTAACCTTAAAGTTCTAAATATTTAGTACTTACAACTAAAATCATGTTTTGAATAAATCCTATAAATTCTAAAATTTCTTGGTGGTTTAAACCTGGGTCTAGAAACTTATATTGTAATGGCTGAAAAACTTTTATACTGTATGTTATGTTCTCACCTTGATTTAACCTACAAAGTCATTACTATAAAACATAATTAATTCTCTATTGTTACAAGATCTCAATGGCTTCTATACCTATGTTATTTTTGACAGTTGTTATGGGTCGTCAGAAGCCTAAAACTTTGACAGCCAGTCTTACCAGATTGACTATAACTACTATTATTTATTTTCTTATCGAGATATTTTGGGGTGCTACTCTTTTAACTGTGACACCAATGTTATCTCAAAATAATACGGAAATTCCTGATTATTCCAAATAGTAGTGAAATACTGTGATTATTATAGCAACAACATTGTGATTCACATCGTCAACCACATGCAATTAAAAGGCCAACACAATAAAACATTTGAACACATCATCTTTTACTAAGAAATTTCTTTGACTTCAACTTCATTGCAATATAAGTAGGAAATAAATAACATTTAAATAAAGTAATTACAATGATTGTTCTTTATTATTTTTACTATGATCAAACATCACAATCAATAAATATGTGTGAATTGTGAAATATCTTTGGTAAATATTTAAGGTAACTTTATCAAATCCATAGTTTATGTTACATGGTTATTCTGGTATGTTATCCACAGTCAAAATAAATCTTCCATTACAATTTTGTGTGGAATTTCATCTATTTTGTCGATGGCCAGTACCATCAAGCGCAAAACTTGTTAATAATATAAATTTCCTCCTACTCCGCAGATGCTCTGAAAAAATGTCAGGCGGTAACTCAAAAAATAAGGCTCGGTCCAAGAAGCAAGAAGGATGGGAGGAGGCCGGAGGAGAGTTCTATCAGGAGTTGTACCCTGGAGGGGAACAGGAGCTGTTCGATAATCTACAAAGAGCTGATGCTGCTAAGTTGGCTACGTTGCTGCCTTCAAAGCAGGCTAGGAACAGTGAGTTACCTTTTTGTACTTTTTCATCATCATTTCCATGGCCTGACTTCACCCACTGCTGAGTATTAACCTCACTTTTCACGTTCCAATCCTCACGTTCCTGTGCAAGTCGTCTGAAAGGGTTACCACTACCCCGGAACATAAAGGGCTAAGGAAGGAACATGGATAGGTTTTAGTTAGTAAGTCTAACACCCCTTCCGCTCCACCCAGAGTGGGAGGAGACATTTGATGATTTCCCAGCCAAAAAAAAAAACCTCATCAAGGAAGGCCCAATACCTACCTCATTTTAATGCCCTAGTTATGTTGCATGGTAAACTAATGACTACATAGTATATAGCAAAGTCGCTTCCTCTGTCCTAATGTCTGTATGTATGTAGCTTGCTTAGATCTTTAAAACTACGCAACGGATTTTGATGCAGTTTTTTTTAATGGATAGAGTGATATAATTTATATGTATAATAACATGTAATTTCCGTCATTCACGCGGGCGAAGCCGCGGGCAGAAGCTAGTATAATATACAATATTGTGGTCAAACGGGAATACTAAGCAATTTATGGTTACTCCAAGGTACCGAAATTGCTAAGCATTGCGCAATATAATTCCCCCTTAGTGGGGCATCTTGTGGACCAGTCGAACAAAAAAAAAAAATGTGTGCGTGTACTAGCGTACACTCGTAAGAAGTGAAACTTCTTTATGACGTTATTTTTCAAAAAATAATTTACTATATGCAACTTTACAGAAATTGGTTAAATAAAGTTAAATTAGATAAAGTTGTTGTTGTAGTTGTTGTTGTTTGTCGTTGTTATTGTAATACCAATCCCTACTCCGCTGGAGAAAGTATACTTCGAATCACGCGTGGTAGGGATAAGAAGAAGATGGCGCGTAACGGAAAAATGTGACGCGTAACGAAAAAATTTTACACTAAATTTATTTCCAACCCCGATAAAGAAGTTTCACTTCAAAAAATAAAATTGATATAATATGTACAAAATAATAAGCTTTTAGGCAATCTTGAGCTTTTAATATGCAGGTGTGCAGATTATTTTTTATCACCAATATTTTGTGAACATTTTAGTAATTAATAACAAAAGTTTTTTATTAGTGGTCTCAAACTTTTGGCCGGCAATGTACCTATTTCTTGCTACGCAAGACCTACCCATGCTCAGAATCTACAAGATACAACACCACTGAGCGTGGTTCGCTAACATTTTAACAGGTTTTCCTGTTTTTTTTAAAGTTGGTTTAAAAATACAGCAAAAAATACACCTAATATTTTCTAAGCAGTCCGTAACGCCTTAATTGCGTAATATTATTATACACAATCTGAATGATATGTTTTAATATGTTTATCTCATTGCCTTATATATCCGCTCAACTGTTGAAATATCAAATATGATTTAAAACAAAACAATAGAAAAAGTAATTCGCATTAATTAGGCACAGTGAACGCATAAATTATGTTAAAAAAAATTGGTTGCCCAATAAAGTAAATGTTTGTGTAATGTTTTTTTTTTGTCTATTTTATACTGTACAACGCCTTGGGAGCTGTCCTGTAATGTTGTGCATGTACATTTAAATAAATAAATGTAACGTCTTTCCATCAGGCAGGTCAACCTCGTGCTAAGCGGGATTGTCGGAAAGGGTTACCACTGCACATAAAGGGCTACGGAAGGAACATGGATGGGTTTTAGTCAGTAAGAGTCTGACACTTCCTTCCGCTCCACCCAGAGCGGGAGCAGTCATTGGATGACTTCCCACACTAAAAAAAAAGTCATCCTCGTAATAACCAACATCTTAATGAATAAAAAATCAGCTGTGCAGTACATTTTGACGTGATATGCGAACCTAAATGTAGTAAACAGCTGATTTTTTTTCGCGATTTTAGGTTCGGTCCCATAGTAAAAGTTGCTCGTTATAATGAGTACAATGACCCCTTAAGGGGATTGAAACGACTTAAATTTAACCGTGTATAATAATAATTTTAAATTTTGACGTCAAACATTATGGCCGCTCTGAAGTGCGTTACTCCCTGCGCAGTACCCCACCCCTCCCCCCCCGCCGACACATGAATTCGTTACTGCGCAGTGACTCGCCTCATGTTCAGAGCCGCCATAAACTTTGAATCGGGCTGTACTACCCTTATACCTATTGGCGATGCAAAGATTATCTATCCGCGCGCCTCTGACGGCGAATTTAGAAGCTGTCTAAGAACGACACTTTGCTTTAAGGTTGAGGTTAAGTTTAGATATAATCAGATGGATCACGATTACTTACAGAAACCTGCTAATAAAAACAGAAATCAAATCAAGTAATTTATTTAATAGATCATCACCTGCCTAGCCTTTTCCCAACTATGTTGGGGTCGGCTTCCAGTCTTAACCGGATGCAGCTTAATACCAGTATTTTACATGGAGCAACAGCTGCCTATCTGACCTCCACAACCCAGTAACTGGGCAATACGATATACCTTGGTAAGACTGGCTGTCAGATTTTCGGGCTTCTGACGACCCGTAACGATTGTCAGAGGTGCACAAATGACAGCCGGGAACAACGGCTTACCGTGCTTTCCGAGGCACGGAGGAGTCTCGTTGTGTAAAAATGGTCACCCATCCACGGCCAACCCCGGCAAGCCTAGCTTAACCTGATGGATCGACCTGTGCGGCTGTTAGTACTTAGCCGCGATAACAGATCATACAATGGAATGTTGTTGCGTTCCTTAATGTAGTACTTACGGAGATTCGGGAATAAGTTATCATTTGTTTTCAAAAGACAAAATTATGAAAAAAAAATGGGATACTGCTTTACGAATAGGCAAGCCGATTTATTGCCAACGTTATTATTGTCTCGTCCAGCAAGATTTCCGAGACGTAAAAATGAAAACTGCCAAAGTGTCGTTCTTAGACAGTTTCACAATTTTGACACTTGAGGCGCTAGTTAGAATCTTTGCATCGCCAATATAAAACCAAGATGGCTATCGCAAAACGAATGAAATCAGTTCCTTGATTCCTACATTTTGTCGAATGACTCACTGTTATCTAATCATTTGAATTGGGTCTTTTGATTTCGATAAATCGATTATTGACGTCTTTTTATGACTTACTTTGTACTTGATAGCGGGTTAGGGAACATGACATGATTTCTTGATTATATTGATAGCCCGTCTGTTAATTTATGCTAATCAGTAACCTACGCCTATCTTAAGAGAGATGGCGCTGCCGTCACGTAAACATTGAGCTCCGTATTTATTTCGTATAAAAAATGTAAAAGTCAGTCTAACCATAATATTTCTTTATAGTTATAAACAGTAAAGTGTAAAGAATAAGTGGAAGTGTTATTTAAACTTAATTTTCACATTCAACAAAGTTATAATGTGTTAAAATTCATATCTCAATCTGTGCTAAATCCTATGTTTATAAAGTGTAAAACTATCCAAAAGCCCAAAATTACATTACGTTAATGATAAAGTGTTCATTTAAAAGTGCTAGCAACTCATAATTCTGTTGTAATCTTAAATAATAACAAAACAACAGGACACAGAAATTTAAAGTGCGCGCGCATCCATAACTATAAATTTGAAAATAGACGCGTCCGTAACGACAATTTTTTTTATTTCCATCACTATGCCAAACGGAAGACCTATTTCAAAGGCATTGAATGTGAGTAAATCAGCCCGTAAAATTGAGGCTTGACTCTCAAGTGTGTGGTCGTGAGTTCGCGCCCTGTAAAGTTCATTTCTTTTTGGAAAAGTTAAAGAAATTGTTCGAATTTTAACAAACTCCTATCCCCGTCAGATGGCGCTGACAAGTTATCATCAGTTGTGATTGTGCTTGTTAACAAATAATTACTAAAAATAATAAACTCAGTATCTAAGCAGTGTAATCAATTTCTAGACATAGTGATAATAATAGTGATATAAACAAAAATTGTTACCGCCAAAAAATAGTTTTTTTTTTTTCAAATACTGTACTTACGTAACTGGAAGTTATTGTGAACAGTGACATCTATTACAAAAACAAGGAATTACGTAGTCAAACTATCACATTAGACCCATTCTTCGATTGTTGAAGTGGCTTAGAGTTAGCGGTCTGCGAACCGAAGTATACGTTCAGTCTCACTGTGAGATTGCAAGTTCCAACCCGACAATCGCGGAGAGACGTTTTGTTATAATTTAAATTTGTTTCAATTTAATTTAGTAAGCATGGAATTCCTAGGAAATATAACATTCCGTCGCAAACGTACTATATCAGAACCTAATAACAATAACACCAGTGAAATTATTTCCCAAACACTGGATGAGTCTACAAATAGTATGCCGGAAATGTCAGAAGACGAGGAGGATAAGCAGTTAAACACCCTTAACTTGGAGATTGAGAACCTAAAGTCTCAATTAAAAAGCGCACATCAAGAAATAGAAATACTTTCTTTGGAAAATAGCTCCCTAAAACAAACAAACGCCGATTTATTAAAGAAAAATGAGATGTATAAAAAAGTCGCTAGTAGTCCTCTAATGAAGAAAACACAAACACCGAAGAAAAACAAAATTAATTCTACTGAAGAGAAGATAAGTAAACCAGAGTCTTTAGTAATTCCTGATAACTGCACATCCTACATTGAAAACACGCTAAAAAAAGCATCACCGAACAGAAATATTAATAAGAATATCCCATCGTTGCCGGCTGTAAAGAATAATAATATATGTATTTTAAGTAGTGAAACATCTAATAGATTATATACAATCAGTCAAAGAACTAATTTAAGTAATTTTAATATATGTCACTATCGCATGCCAAATTGTGGACTAAAGCAACTATTAGATAATGTTGATAAGAAAACACAAAACTTCACTTACTCCGACTACTGTGTTATTTATGTTGGGGAAGAAGACTTCAAAAGAACGCATAATTATATTGAATTAGTTACATTCATTCGCGAAAAATTGCAAACCTTAACCCACACGAACTTTATAGTATGTTTGCCGACTTTTAAATATATGGTTAACAAAAATTTTGTGTTCAATAGTAGAATCGATACCTTTAATAATTTAATCTACATGGATGCTGACACATATAAATATGCGTATATTTTGGATTCTAACTTAAATCTTCCGTACACTTACGAAACTTATAACCAAAGATATGGAAGCTTGAATAATAAAGGATTAAATATTATTTTAAACGATTTACAAGACCTAATCATAGATTTAAACACAATGAGTGTAGATGATGCATGTAAACCACTTTCAGAATCTGATAATTCGTCGAATGTAATGGTAAATAATAAATGTAATGATAGCAATTTTTTTCGTGTATGACAGACTACATGTACTTCATCAAAATATTAATGGTTTACTACACAAAGCTGATGAATTTACCGTAAATTTAAATAATATTAATATTAACAATAGTATAATTGATGTGATCTGTGTTACCGAGCATAATATGATAACGGACGATACAAAATTTCTCCAAATTCCCAATTATACTATGGCAGCAAATTACTCAAGAGCTAATAGAAATGGTGGTTCATGTATCCTAGTACGAAAAAGTCATAAATTTAAGATTCTACACGAAGCAAAACTTGTAAGCGTACCCAACCTCATAGAATGTTCGGCTATGGAATTGTTAGAACATAAGTTAATTATCATATGTATTTATAGGCCTCCAAAGGCAAAAAGGGACTGTATAGAAATATTTTTTAACCATTTAACGGCTATGCTTGCAAAATTATGTACCAAATACAAGAAAATTATAATTTGTGGTGATTATAATATTGATCGACTAAAAAATACACCTGTTTCAAGGGAGTTCGAAGACTTATTACGAAGCTTTAACTTAAAACTTGCAATAAATTTACCAACTCGTTTGCAAAGCAAGACGTGCATCGATAATATTGCTCATAATATAAGAGGCTGTAAACAAAGTGTCTTAGAACTAGCACTGTCTGATCATACAGCGCAAATACTGTCATGCACGGTCAGGAAAACGTACTCAATAACTCACTGGTACAAATTTAGAAGAGACTTTAGTATAGTAACGAAAATATTGAAAAATTTATTTGATGTTTAAAAGCCCTTACTTTTAGTGATTGCTATGGACAAACTGACCCAAATGCTGCTTTTGAGGAATTCCATAAACTATTTAAACTTTTTTATGACCTCTGCTTTCCAAATATTAAAATTAAGGTTCCTATAATACAAAATACCAAATGGCTCAGTAAAGGACTAAAAATGTGTTCCCTTCGCAAAAGAATGTTACTGAAAACTTATCGACTATCAGGTAACATCAGAGACAAGAGTAATTTTAAGAAATATGCAAAAAAGTTTAAAAAAATCATAAAACTCACTCAAAAATCTCAAAACAATTATCACATCCAAACAGCCACAAATAAATCTCAGGCAGTTTGGAAAATAATAAATAAATACAAAAACAATAACCCTCCTGAAAAAATTAATAGAATTAAATATAACAACGAACTTATAACTGCTCCTGGTGCTATAGCCCAAACATTCAACAACTTTTTTATTGATGATGTTGCAAAACTAAACAATAATTCAATAAATTACGCCAATATTATAACGTATAACAAACCAAACTCCTGTTTCTTAACACCAGTTACTCCTTACGATGTTGTCAAAATAATCATGACGTTAAAAAACACAAACAGTACAGGGTATGATGGAATTGTGACGAAAATAATAAAACGTGTAGTGTTCGAAATTGCTCCAATCATCACCTACATAATAAATCAATGTCTTGAAGAAGGAATTTTCCCGACATGCTTGAAAACTACTGTAGTTACACCAATATTCAAAAAAGAAAACACGGAAGACGTACGATGTTATAGACCTATTGCTCTCATACCAATAATGGCTAAAATTTTTGAAAGAGTTCTATTTAATAACCTCAGTGAATATTTCGAAAAAAATAAAATAATAATAGATAATCAAGTTGGATTCAGAAAAGGGAAATCGGTTAATACAGCAATGCAACAGTTCTTACAAAAAATTTTAACAGAACTAGACAAAAAAAATCAGGTCACAGCTTTATACATGGACATGACCAAAGCTTTTGATTATGTTGACCATGAACTACTGCTGCATAAACTAGAAATACATGGAGTTCGAGGTAAAGCACTGGAAATACTTAAATCCTATCTCAGTAAAAGACTACAGTTCACTGAAATAACACAATTATGCCCAATCACAAAAACAGAAATTAAATATGCCTCGAGCCCAAGATCTATAATATATGGTGTACCCCAAGGGTCGATACTTGGACCACTACTATTTCTCATTTATATAAATGATTTACCAAACGCTATTTTGCACCCTATGGTTTTGTTTGCCGATGACAGTACGGCTCTTTTCACAAATAACAAATATAAAGATAATGAACTAGAAATTAATGATTCCCTGTCTAAATTAATAAATTGGCTTACAATAAATAATCTAAAAATAAATCTTAAAAAAACCCATTACATGAACTTCAAGAATAAAAACGCAAAATCAATTCCATTGTCTATTGAATACAATAATACAACAATATCTGAGGTTACAAGTACAAAATTTCTAGGTATCTATATAGATTCCAATTTGTCATGGAAGACACATATAAATAGTGTATGTAGCAAATTAAGTCAATTTTCTTATGCCCTCTACATGCTCAAAAAAATATCTAACCTAGACACGCTACTTAGTGCTTATCATGCTTATGTGGGATCCACTTTATCTTATGGAATACTATATTGGGGATACTCAACCGATAAAGAAATTGCATTCAAGGCGCAAAAAAAGTGTATTAGATCAATATGTGGGATACACCAAACAGATTCATGTAAACCTCATTTCATAAACCTTAACATATTAACTCTTCCTGCTCTATATATCTACGAGGCCTCAATTTTAGTCAAATCAAACATCAGTAGCTATGACACATTAACAAGCAGTAGACTTAAAAACAAATTACGTTATAAAACATCCCACACTGCAGTACACAGCAATAGTATTTTTTGTATGGGCATAAAAATATATAATAAGTTACCCACAGAAATTAAAAACTTAAATTCAATTGGTCTTTTTAAAAGGAAGCTAAAAGACTTCCTCATTAAAAAAGCACATTATTCAGTAAAAGAATTCCTCGAAGAAAAATAATAAATTAATTGTGATACTACTGTAATTAATATTATGTGATACCAAACCTAAGAATAGTTTGATTTATTTGACTCTGATTTATTATAAAATGTATGAATGATATTATTTAGTATAACATACATAATGTACAATTTAACTGTAATAATTGAGTGTGTCTACTTTATTTTTAATAATATGTGTTACAATTTAAATTGCAATGCCTTAACAGGCAACTAAGTTTTAAGTACCTTTTTATAGTTAAGATCTTCAAAATTACACTTAGTTCGCAATAAAGAATTTGAATTTGAATTAAATAATAAGTACCTGAGAATTTTTTCTTTCTACAACTAGTTACCGCCGTAACTAATCCTGGCGTTGTCAAGGCTTTCTGAATGATTCATCATTCGCCTAGCCTTCTCCCAACTACGGTAGTATCGTCAGAAGCCAGAAAATCTGACAGCCAGTCTTTCCAAAGGGTATCGTATTACCCAGTTACTGGGTTGTGGGGGTCAGATAGGCAGTCGCTTCATGTAAAATACTGGTAATCGGCTGCATCCGGTTAGACTGGAAGCCGATCCCAACATAGTTGGGAACAGGCTAGGTAGATTGACTAGTTATATACCCGTTAATAGCTGATAAGTGATAAGGATAACATCATTTACCAGTTATGGTCTTATCAGACAATTGTATAATCTCCATTATATCCGTAATCAGAGTTTTATGGCACTATTGACATTAATCAAGGGGTAACCTGCTTTAAATCCTCCGAACAGTAATCCAGGTGTTGACAATAAAAGGCTGCCTATTGCGCATTTCCTTAACACAAACACTGCCACAGTTTTTTGTACTATTCTAAGCTCAGTGCCTTCAACACACATACGTGTTCGTGACTGTGTAATGGACGAACTATGTGAGTGATAACATTACAATACTCAATCTTATTGTATTCCATAATGTGTGGAAATGCGAGTGGGAGTCGCGCAAGAAAGGTTTCGTACCATCACTACATAGTATAAAACAAAGTCGCTTTCTCTGTCCCTATATCCCTATGTATGCTTAAATCTTTAAAACTACGCAACGGATTTTGATGCGGTTTTTTTAATAGATAGAGTGATTCAAGAGGAAGGTTTATGTGTATAATTTGTCGACATATTATGTGGGCGAAGCCGCGGGCGGAAGCTATTTATCTATAAAAACGGCAAAAAAAACTCGTGTCTGTTGTATGGGACACACTTAAATATTTATTTTATTCTGTTTTTTAGTATTTGATGTTATAGCGGAAACTGAAATACATCATCTGTGAAAATTTCAAGTGGCTAAGTCTCACGGTTCATGTGATACAGCCTGGTGACTGACGGGCAGCGGAGTCTTAGTAATAGGGTTCCGTTTTACCCTTTGGGTACAGACGCAAGCACATCAAGCTATCCCTAACTGTCAAATGTTCTCAATTAAAAATGAACCTTATGACCTGACACCAGGTGAGCCACTAACCACACGAAAAGACAGAAGAATTGACAGATTCCAAATTATAGAATTAAACACAAATGACGTATAGAGTAAGTACCTACCTGACGCAATTGACAAGCTATCAATCCCTCGACCATATCCTATTCCACATTCGGGAAACACTAAAACGCAAATTCCTACTACGGTCATAATTTATAAATATAATTTTCCTGTAATATTTATTCATACGTTACCTCCTACCGGCTAATTTACCTTCGGCGTCACCCGCCTGTAATTATACAGCCTGAAATTGAATTCATGGGAAATGTTTTAAGGGGTCAATGTACTCATCATTATGAACAACTTTCACTATGGGAAAAAATCTAAAATCGCAAAAAAAAACAGCTGTTTCATACACGTCGAAATGTAGGGAACAATGGGTACATTCAGTACAGGGTTAAATTGAATTAGCTAGGGCAATTAAATGGATGTGGGTATGGAATTGGATAGCTGAACATGATAAACCCAAAAAAATATTTATTAGTTTTGTCACGTTTCGATATTGATAAAGATACGTATGTCGAGTTTTGCTAGCTAATTTAATTTATTCGCTAAATTAGAGCCTTTTTTAGACCCTTTTTTTGAGGGTGAGAAATTATCAAATGACCCCTCCCGGGTGCAGCGGAAGGGAGTATCAGACTCTTATTGACTAAAACCCATCCATGTTCCTTCCTTAGCCCTTTATGTTCCGGGGTAGCGGTAACCCTTTCGGACAATCCCGCTTATTATTAGACCCTGACAAACAAACATACTTTTTCTGTCTATTAACTAACAAATAATCATATTGTCCTCAGCGACGACGGTGAAGCGCGCTCGTTCGCAGAATGAGCGTCGGCAGTCAACGTACGCACGGACCACGCAGAGCCGGGATATACATCTGTCTATGTTACCGGATTTGTCGGGTGAGTTTAAATGTTGCATTAATATAAGCAGTTGGTCCCGGCTGACATTAGTGCATCTTTGTCAGTCGTTACGGGTCGTCAGAAGCCCGAAAATCTGACATCCAGTCTTACCAAGGGCTAAGTATTGCCAAGTTTCTGGGTTGTGGTGGTCAGATAGGCAGTTGCTCCATGTAAAATACTGGTATTCAGCTGCATCCGGTTAGACTGAAAGCCGACCCCAACATAGGTGAGAAAAGGCTAGGCGATGATGATGATTAATGTAAAAAAAAACAACAGACTGAACCAAAAAATCGACCCGAACCGACCACTCTGTGACAAGTGACAACTCGCTGCACGAGCCAAAACACAGATAATAAACTAGGTTCTTCTCGAGTTATGCGCACACTAACAGGGGTGTTGCATTTTATAGATGTGAAGGCACTTTTCCACCAGAGTGCGACACTGTGCGAGTTGTGCGACACTGTACGACACAAATGTTTCTTTCGGTGGACCCACTCAAGTAAACATTTACAAACGTGCTGAACTGAACGCTTACAAAAATTACGTTCAATTTTGGCGGTGGTAAAGCGTTTGCAGCTCTGTACGTGCACCGTTGGAGTTCAGCGCAGAATGTTTGTGAACAAATGTGCTGAACACAGTTTTGGTGGAATCGGACCTTGAGGATAATGTAGACAAAATACTGAGGAATAATATTGCACCTATTATTACATACAAAAATATAATAATATACTTACGTACTTACAATGATGTGCTTCAACTTGCGTCAGATGTATTTTATTGTGTATTCAATTTCAGACGCATGCGTTGTGACGCGTGCGCATGTATTTTGTTGTGTACTCATAACCCTGAAATCGCGAAAAAAATATTAGCTGTTCCATATATTTTATTGAGTTACGTGTGCATAAATGTATGGAACAGCTCATATTTTTTTCGCGATTTCAGGGTTCATCCCATAGTAAAAGTTGTTCGTAACGATAAGTACAATGCTAACAGAAAATTCTTAAGAGTTCATTTTTAACACTTGATAGGAGAATG
This sequence comes from Hyppa rectilinea, assembly GCA_951799385.1. NCBI lineage: Eukaryota > Metazoa > Arthropoda > Insecta > Lepidoptera > Noctuidae > Hyppa > Hyppa rectilinea. Next base: position 10,635,670 of record OX637325.1, on the reverse strand, counting down.
CTAAGACGGATGTGTGGTGTTACGCGAAAGGATAGAATACGTAATGAGTATATAAGAGGAAGTCTGAAAGTGACACCGGTGACTGAAAAGTTGTGTGGAAATCGGTTGTCATGGTATGGGCATGTGATGCGGAGGAATGAGGATAATGTTGTCAGGAAAGTTGTGAGTATGAATGTGGATGGCTATACAAAAAGAGGGAGACCCAAGAAACGATGGATGGATTGTGTGAAAGATGATATGGCTAGAAAGGGAGTGACTACCGAGATGACGACTAATAGAGAAGTATGGAAGGAAAAGACATGTTGCGCCGAGCACAAATAAATTGGGATAAGGGCAGGAGAATGATGATGATACGTTGCAGATATAAAACGTGTTTTTTTTAATTTCATAACTCTAGGATTATCCATACTAATATTACAATTCAAAAGTTACTCTGTCTGTAAGTCTGTATGTTACCTTTTCACGCCTAGAATACTGGACGAATTTTTTAACACCTTAGGTATATGTAATACATCGGCGGCGGCGACCTCTCGCGCCCGTCACTGGTGCAAGCCATGGTCCGGGGCGAGAGGGAGTGGGAGGCAGTCACCTCCTTCTGCGAAAAAGTCATGCTCGCGAAGGAGGTGGTGGGATGGGAGAGAGAAAGGTCCTCCCGTCCCAGCCGCCGCAGGAGACGCCCCGGGCGTCGGGAGCCACGTGACGACTCCCGGCCACCGTAGGCGCGGGCCTGCGGACGGTGAGTAATGGGTGACTCACCGTCCGATCAGCACCAGACCCGTGCCGTACGGCGCGTATATGTTCCACGCGCGCCTCAAAGAGATGTCAGCATATGAAAGGGCCCCTCAGGGCCAAGCCTGCCGGGTAAGCGGGATTGTCCGAAAGGGTTACCGCTACCCCGGAACATAAAGGGCTACGGAAGGAACATGGATGGGTTTTAGTCAGTAAGAGTCTGACACTCCCTTCCGCTCCACCCAGAGCGGGAGCAGTCATTGGATGATTTCCCAGCCTTAAAAAAAAAAAAGTATATGTAATACCACCCTAACAATACCACCACATTTAGTCACGTTTGAACCGACTAGATTTTCTTACGTCAAACAAAAAAAATTAACCCACAATTTCGAGTGCCCAATTACGGACATAGTCACGGAAACACATAGCAATGAACTTGTTCAATTAACGTGTTGTGAACAAACGGGTCAGGGTTTTTGTGCTACCATCATAAACAGTTGCGTTTTCACTGTTATACGTAGAACATGGTTAATAATGTGTGTGTGTGTGACATTAGAAATTATAAGTGCGTGCTTCTGTATTTGTATTAAATTGATTCGTGAATCGTTGCATCGTTATCTCTGTCGCTTTTTCTGAATTAAGTATGTGGGGGTTATCTTCCAGTCTAACCGGATGCAGCTGAATACTAGTGTATTATATGGAGCGACTGCCTATCTGACCTCCACAACTCAGTTACTGGTTAACATGACACGTTATTATCGACTTTAAATGTCACATTTAGTGTGACTGGTTCGTTATTGTAAAATTAACTGAGACATAACATGTCGAGGAATATAAACCACGAGAAATTTGTTCGCGGCGCAAGCGTGCATTTAAAAGTTAGATTATCTACGAAAAAATATGGTTAGTGCTTTTACAAAAAAAAAACTCGAAGTTTTAGCTCAAGGTTGTTAGGAAATGGGCACAATCAGCATATTATGTTCCCACTGCTGGGTCCCAGGAGAGGGAGTGGGCCATAATCCATCACGCGAACCTCTGCGTGTTGGTGGATGTCACATGTCTTTGAATTTACGGTTCTAAGACATGCCGGTCTCCTCACGATGTTTTCCTTCACCGTTTTGAAAGCAGGGCTGATGAAATTAAATACACAAAGTAAAGTGCTTACCTGGGATCGAACTCACGACATTAAGATTTGTAAGGTTACTTCCAAAATATTGCAACGATTGCCTTCCATATGTCCACATTTAACTATACTTTTTTATTTGAGGTTGGGACATCATCAAATGATTCCTCCCGCTCTGGGTGCAGCGGAAGAGAGTGACAGACTCTGACTGACTAAAACCCATCCATGTCCCTTCTTTAGCCCTTTATGTTCCGGGTAGCGGTAACCCTTTCGGACAATCCCGCCTACCTAAGCTATTTGGAGTATAGTTAAATGTGTGTGTAGGTACCATGAACACCTCTGCCTATACCCCTGGGAGTATTAAGCGTGATGTTAATTAAGTAAGAAGGTTAAATATTGGAATTGTTTGCATAATTTCAGAGAACCTATCTAATGAGGAGCGAACATGGGAAGAGATTATGCAGATCAAGGCTATGCCTGTTCCTATGAACCAGAAAAGAGAGCTGAAGGCTAGACTACAGGTAAAGTATATTTATTTATCCAAACACTAGCTAGTGTCCCACTGTTGGACAGTGAAATATGAAAATAAAATGTTGGGCCAAAGAAAATACCATAATTATTTTGTCATCCAATTTTTTTGCAAGCACACAGCTACTTAAAAAAAGGATTGTGTGGTTTTATGAAACCACGGTAAAAGTGAAACTTTTTTCCCATTAAACACCAGAAACCTCTTAAGAGGTCATTGTACTCATCATTATGAACAACTTTTACTATGGGACCAAACCTAAAATCGCGAAAAAAAAATCAGCTGTTCCTTACATTTTGAAAGACATTTGACACTATAGGCGCCGCCATATTGGCCTTGGTTGCACTGACGAGCGCCTTTCACCGATCCCTACTCCGCGGCCGACCGTCACGCGACATGCAACATACAGACGAAAAAGTTAGGGACGATGTACCTAATAAAAGTTTCACTTTAAAAAAATGCTACAAAAAAAACTTTGCGCTATTTTATTCTGCAGCTTTGTATCATAGTTTCTATCAAAAAAAACTCGTAACTTTAGGATACAGTATTTTAATTAACGAAGAAAAAACAGCTTTTGTCATCCAATTATTTGCAAGCACACAGCAACTAAAAAAAATAATGCGCCGTGCCTATTTTATTCTGCAGATTTGTATGAAAGTTTCTATCAAAAAACTCGTAACTTTAGTATAGTATCTTTATTAACGAAAAACAGTTGTTCCCTTTATTTATGTCTATTGAGCTTTATACTTTAACGAATTTAAGGTACTATTTTATAAATACACCTTTACTATATGTTACCTGCCCAAGTAACCACCACCCAAACTCTATGGTTGCTGGTCGTTTTTAACTGTATGAGGGACATACATATATATTTATAAAGCAATGAAGGTCTGGCCGTCGTGGCCTCTTGCTCTAGTCCGCAAATCTCGTCAAAATGTGGCTTGTTTTTTTCTCAATTTTTTTAATGTCAATATTTATAGCATGTATGGACGCTATACTATTGCGGCTTAACGGAGACGCCTTTTAATCAACATACCGTGCAATAATGACGATACGGAAAAATACTTACCTAAACCATTATCCCCCCTACAGAACGCCACAAAACTCCGTCTTCAAGGCTTCGAGCAACTCCAATGGCGGCAACGCAAAGTGTGGCACCGCTTTCGAATACGATTCTCTGAAATAGTCGGCAAGCTAGAACTTTGGCAGTCACCCATGAGGGAAATCGAAGGCAAGTTCGGAACCGGCGTGGTCTCATACTTCCTCTTTCTAAGGTGGCTACTATTCCTAAACATAGCCATTTCTATGTTAATAATACTATTCATGATATTACCAAAAACTTTGCTAACCGAAGCGGAGGTCACATGTGACGATTACGAACAAAATTCAACAGAATGCTGTTCAATTTTTTATTTAACAAAGAATTTGTCTGATTCCAATGTGTTTCTTGACGTCATTCAAGGCACAGGTTGGATGGAACGAACTATACTCTTCTATGGAGTGTATTCCGACCAAATTTATAAGTACTACATTAAAAATTTATTCCAAACTGAGCTTTATTACAATATGCCTATGGCTTATATTCTTGTTGCCATTTCTTGGGTTCTGTTGTCATTGATAGCTATTGTGAAAACGGCTGCCAAAGGTTTTAAAGAAAGACTCGTTGAAAATGAAGGACAGTTCTATAAATATTGTAATTTAGTGTTTGGTGGATGGGATTTCTGCATCCATAATGACAAATCAGCAAAAATCAAACACAAAGCATTGTATAACGAAGTTAAAGGGTATTTGGAAGAAGAGAAATATAATGAAGAAAGACAGTTGCGGACCAGAGAATCTCAAATTTTGATTTACTTCAAACGTTTACTCATCAATGTTATAGTTTTCATAATCCTCATAGCTTCGGGCGTATTAATTTACTTCGCGTTCAACTATTCAACAGATAGATTGAGTCTAGTTCCTGAACAAACTGATGAAATAAACAATAACTACGAAAATTCTAATATTAATGGGAGTCAACCGGAAAAATTTACTTTAAGGTTATATAAAGAAGGTGGAATGTTCTTTGGACAGCTAGAAAACACTTTACTAGAATTTCTGCCGTTCATATGTATAGTAGTTTTAAACTTAATAGTTCCAGAGATATTTAGTTATTTAATACAAATTGAGAGCTACACTCCTGCGCATGTATTAATCATCAGTTTGCTTAGAACTGTGTTGCTTCGATTATCGTCTTTGGCTGTTTTATTGAGTCAAATGTATTCATACGTGAGAGATAATGGTTTCGTCTGTTCTTACGATATCGCGAAAGATGAGTCGTCATCTAAATTAGATTGTTGGGAGACTTACGTGGGACAGCAATTATACAAGTTAATCCTAACAGATTTCGCAGTACAATTCGTGACGACATTCTTCATAAACTTGCCTAGAGCATTCTTAGCAAGGCATACGAACAGCCGTTGTTTCAAAATAATTGGGGAGCAAGACTTTTATTTACCAAAACACGTCCTGGATATAGTTTACACGCAAACTATAATATGGATGGGCTCCTTCTTCTGTCCATTTCTCCCAATAATTGGCACAATATTTTATTTCCTCATTTTCTATGTCAAAAAGTTCACCTGTCTGACAAATTGTACGCCATCGCCCGTGGTGTATAAAGCGTCGAAATCGAAGTCTCTTTTCATGTCAGTCCTGCTTCTAGGTTTCATAGCGTCAATTACCCCAGTAGCGTATTCCGTAGCGGAAATATTCCCATCAATAAACTGCGGTCCTTTTCGAGGCTACCATAACGTATGGGAATTTGTAATAGAGACATTCGATGGTTTCCCATTTCTTATAAGAGAATTTATATTCCGATTGGGAACTTCGACCTTCGCGGTGCCTGCATTCGCAGTGTTGCTCTTCTTTTTGTACTATTATTGGGCAGTTGCTGCAGCAAATAGACATATGGTTACTGTTCTGAAGAATCAGCTGGTGTTAGAAGGTCATGATAAGCAGTTCCTCTTGAATAGGTTGAGTGCGTTCATAAGGCAGCATCAGAAACGGTGTGAGAGGAGGAACAGGGCTAGTTTTGCAGATGACGACTCGATAAGACAGAGTTCGAGGTAAAATATTGAGGTTAATGTTTAATCTGAAAGCTACAAGGTAGCCTGTGATTTTTTTTAGGTTTTTTGGTATTTGCAGGTCAGTGTCAGCGTTGTATGTTGATCGAAATATGATTCGCGGTGGTGCTACAGTGTGTATTTACGGAAGTACAACACCTTAGGCTAGAATGGTCCTTAAGTGTCATGATTTCAAGTTAAAGTCAAATAATTTATTTCAAATAGGCACAAGAAAGGCACTTTTGAACGTCAAAATGAACAAAAAATAGAATTGACTCTAGTCGCCACTTCCAAATGGTAGTTTCGTATGGAGAAGAATGGGCAAGAAACTCCACCATGAAATAGTCATTCCATAAGGTAATATGAATTTAGAAGATTTTGATCGCCGCGAATCATATTATGATCAACATACAACCTGACCTTTACCTGGAAATTGCCGAAAATGTAAAAAAAAAACTACCAAAAGGGCTACCATGACGCTTCGTCCTTAAGATAGTTTGGTCTTATATTTGTTCTATTTATACTATAGCTAAATTAACATCACCTTTCGTTGTTAATACAAAAATATGAAGTTTGGCAACTATTGACAGAAAACGAAACTATAGTCAGTTCGAAAATTATCTCATGAAAATATAAACATTACCTGCTCAAGTTATATTCTTACGCAATCACTCATTTAAAGGAATAACGAACGTATTCGTCTGGATTTAGGTTTCAAATTGTTCATCTCACTTTTCCTAACTGTTATTATTTGAATAACATTATTTTATTTGGTATTAGGTACAGTCATGATATTATAACCCGCACACTGCCATGAACACAGCTGTGTGTTTTTCACACAGTGTCCTGCACACACGTACATGCTCAATACATTTTGACCCATTCTAAGCCAGTGCCTTCAACAGAAATATATTTTATGTTTATTGTCCATACATTGCAATGCGTGTTCTTCAACGCTCATATATTCTGAGCTTAGAATAGCACCTCACAAAAAATATTGGCTGTGTTTGCTATCGGTATCTGAAAAGACCTTACCAATATAACTTTTCATTACAATAATTAACACTAACGACTGTATAATTCAACTATAGTATAAATGAAACATAAAGAGTTAATTAACAAGTAAATTTATAAGTGACTTTAAAGAAAATGTAAAGCAATCTAACATTTCTTTGAGATTGCCATTTTTTAATCTTCCAATTAGTATTTAAGCCTTGAGTTAACTACATTGATTAGAGACATTGCACTGCCTATAAATACAGACACAAATTCAGCCTTTTTTTTTTAAGGCTGGGAAATCATCCAATGACTCCTCCCGCTCTGGGTGGAGCGGAAGGGAGTGTCAGACTCTGACTGACTAAAACCCATCCATGTTCCTTCCGTAGCCCTTTATGTTCCGGGGTAGCGGTAACCCTTTCGGACAATCCCGCTTACCCGGCAGGCTTGGCCCTGAGGGGCCCCTTCATAATTATGCTGACATCTCTTTGAGGCGCGCGTGGAACATATACGCGCCGTACGGCACGGGTCTGGTGCTGATCGGACGGTGAGTCACCCATTACTCACCGTCCGCAGGCCCGCGCCTACGGTGGCCGGGAGTCGTCACGTGGCTCCCGACGCCCGGGGCGTCTCCTGCGGCGGCTGGGACGGGAGGACCTTTCTCTCTCCCATCCCGCCACCTCCTTCGCGAGCATGACTTTTTCGCAGAAGGATGTGACTGCCTCCCACTCCCTCTCGCCCCGGACCATGGCTTGCACCAGGGCCGGGCGCGAGAGGTCGCCGCCGCCGAACAAAATCAGCCTATGATGTTCCCACAGCTGGGACTCAGGCCTCCTCTCAGTGAGTGGGAGTGGCCATAATCTTATAGGATTAGGCAGAAAGTACAGAACGCCACCTGCTACAATCCTTAACTCCTTTTGTTTTGTACGTTCATATATCCAAGGGCGGATCCGGAGGGAGGAGGTCATGGCTAATCAATAACAGCCGCATGGGTCATCAGGTTAAGCTACGCTTGCCGGGGTTCGTCCGTGGATGGGTGACCATCTTTACATAACGAGACTCCTCCGTACCTCGAAAAGCACGTTAAACTGTTGGTCCCGGCTGTCATATCATGCATATATCTGGTTATACACGCACGCCGGTTGCGAGTACAAACGCCCCTGACCTTTCTGAAGAATGTCACCAATGTCACTATATTATTATGTCCTTCTACAGCGTCCCAGGGTTGCCACTCACAGGAAAATGTCAGGCATGATTCTATGCATGTATTAATAAGTGGTGCAATTATGTCTTATTCAATGTATGTTTTAGTCATTTTCTGTGCTATGTTTTTTAGAACTTAAGTGCTCAAGTAATTTCAGAAGTCGTGAATTTCAGCTGAAAAGATAGATTTGATTTTTTTTTATAATTTAACAAAGTATGACAGCTAAAATGCCTATGTATTTCTTTCCTGTATTTTATCTATGTTAAGGGGGATACGCCAGCGTAACCCGCGAAATTCAATTTTTTTTTTTAAATTTAAATTCGTATGTTTTTTGCAATTAGCAGGTCAGTGTCAGGTACGTTGATCAAAATATGGTTATACAGAGTTGATACAACAGAGGGGCTTTCCTTTAAACAGCTTATACTAGGAACCATTTTCAAGCTCTGTACCAAAAATGAATTAAAAAGGAGCAGTAGTTTAGTCGCAAATGATTTTTTAAGTTTTTGCCCCGTTTGAACACGATGTATCTTTCCTAACAGCGCTCCGGCGCGCGCGCGTCGGTGCCGCTGCGTTACAAGGTCAGTTTTTATTTACAAAGGATGGTTGCGTTTTACTCTGATTTGTAAGCTATTTAGTTTGTTAGAAAAAATAAAAAGCTCATTTTTGGTGCTTTTTATTTTTATACCATACCGAGATACCGATACTAAACACGTATAGTATACGAAGTGTAATTTAATGCCCCTCTGTCATATCAACTCTGTATACGGCCGTAGCAAGTACTTATTTCAGAATTTATTATAAATAATAGAATCCTATATACAGCTCACTAAGCAGAATTGCCCTAAAATGTCATGATTTCATGAAATCATTCCGTAGGGTAATATAAAGCTGTTTTGTGGATTCTAATGATTACAGTTCCGTAAATACGTACTTATTACCTAATACTTCAAATTGCAAAATACGCTAGAAAACTCGAATTTCACGGCGCGCTGACGCTTTCACCTTCAAGATCTAATAAAAATAATTTACTACAACTAAACAGAAGTAATTCACATTTAAATTCGCTATAATATTGTGCCATTAGTTTATATACATGGATCTTTTGTTCACGTGGCCAAAATCAGAACTAACGCAGCTATTTTGTTTTTCAATAAATGTCACGAAATAATTGCACAAATATTTGCCAACAGCGCCCCCTTGTCAATGTCATTGAACCGCAAAAAGATGCTTGAAGTAAAGTGTTTGAATAGAGGGCAGCACATCAAGTTACCCCAATCTGTCAAATTTCTTTGATAGTTTTTCAACTTTATTACAAAAGAATGTGGTTAATTTACAATTCGGAAAATTTGACAGCTTGAGATAGCTTCTGTGCAATATTCTGCCTTTCCTGTAAAGATTTTGCAAATTAGGAAAGGATTATAGTTTTTTTTTTGCATTTTAATAAAACTACATTCCTGTACCTTCATACTAACAATTTGTTGGATGCCAGAGTTAAGGCTGACATTACTAATAAATACTTAACTTGAAAAAGTTTCTTAAAGATAACATTGAAAGGTTTTTGTAACAAATAGGGCTCAAAATGTCCAAATCTCTCCAACAGCCGAAGTGTGCGTTTCGACCGCGCGAACATGGCGTCATATTAAAAAAAAAAAAACCATGCTAAGATTTTGTAAAAATTTGTCAAAGTTGATTCCCAAAACCATAAATTTGTCAAAGTTATGGTTAAAAAGTTATAAGGGTTTGAACGTGGCCGCGCCATCGAAACGCGGAGAACCGCGCGGCCACGGAGATCTCTAAAACTAAACGTTGCAGAGACCTGAAATTCAGGTAAATAACAGATTGAATTTGTAAAAATATAGAAAAAATTCCCAGGTCAATATTTTAGGAGCTATAAGACTAAAACTCCATGGCCGCGCCATTGAAACGGTGAAGAACACGTTATCGCCGATATCTCGCTGAAAAAGCTTCGCAGAGGTCTGAAGTTTTTTGTAAAACCTAGATCTGAATTTGTCAAATAGTGTAAAAATGCACAAAAAAATCCTAGGTTAATATTTTAGGAGCTATAAGACTAAAACGGTGAAAAACACGTTATCGCCGATATCTCGCTGAAAAAGCATCGCAGAGGTCTGAGGTTTTTTGTAAAACCTAGATTTGAATTTGTCAAATAGTGTAAAAATGCACAAAAAAATCGTAGGTTAATATTTCAGGAGCTGTAGTACGGTATCGCGTAGAAATATGTCGTGATTATCTACCGAAGAAAGTAAGAGTAAAGCGAGTTTTTTATTGTAAACAACACCTATTAATATGTAAAACTATATAAAACCAGACAAAATGATATTTTTTTCGGTTTTTATAACTTTTGATGCGTCTTGAATATTTCAATAGGGTGACTATGGCTTTTTGTCTACGGAAAACTTTCCACCTATCGTTTTAGAAATCACTAACTGTTCCTCGCAGTTTCACCCGCTTAATGCAAAATTCGAATGAATACTATGCAGTAGTTTTTGTGTTTATCCCGGACAAATAAACAGACAGACCAAATTCTAAAAACTATATTTTTGACGATTTTATTATATACTAGATTATTTGATGAATTATTGTGTACTCAAACACATAAGTTTTGTATAAGACTAAAATCTGCCAGAAATAACACCCTATAAATACCCCATTAGCAGGGTTATATCAGAAATATTTAACTCATGCTTTTCAACATTCACAGTCGTCGTTTTACTTCCTTACCAACAGGAAGTAAAACGACGGAAGAATGGGGTATTTATAGGGTGTTATTTCTGGCAGATTTTAGTCTTATACAAAACTTATGTGTTTGAGTACACAATAATTCATCAAATAATCTTACAGAAATTACGAATGTTGTGTAAAGTTATTTGTTATGGTTCTCGTACTTTTACTCAAAACCACAGTATTTTCAGCATCAAGCAATGATTTAAGTGATTTTAAAAGAAATCTATAATATCTAAATCCATACTAATATTATCTATAAATGCGAAAGTAACTCTGTCTGTCTGTCTCGCGTTCACGGCAAAACTACTGAACCGATTTAAATGAAATTTGGTACAGAAATAGTCCATAGCCTGAGAAAGGACAAGAAGGAAAGTTTTTATCCCAAAAATCCCACAGGAACGGGCACTACGCGGGTAAAACCGCTGGGGACAGCTAGTATATAATAAAATCGTCAAAAATATAGTTTTTAGAATTTGGTCTGTCTGTTTATTTGTCCGGGATAAACACAAAAACTACTGCATAGTATTCATTCGAATTTTGCATTAACCAATTCATGGCCAATGGCGCCTCTGGCGCGTCATTAGTAAACATATTGGGTGGCCCATGACGCGCGTGGTGCGTCATTTTTTAATTAACTTAAAACAAGCCTAAAAATTATGAGATTACGAAAACCGCCATTTTTTATCTTACATTGAACATTAAAGTAGTTACTGCGCCTGGCAATTAAATTTTAATATTTAATTTACCAAACAGGGATAGCACACCTTTGGTAACAATATAAAAACTTAATATATAATAGAGTAATATTACGAATACATACAGAATTTCAATAAAGTAGGCTGCGGAAATTATTGCGTCTTGGTATTCTGTTTAAAATTTATTAGGGGCGTAACTGAATTAAACCAGTGTTGTTTTGTTTTTTTTATTGACAATTAGAATGTTTTTGTATTATTTTTATTATTGTAATCAGCATGAACCAACAAAATTTTATATGCCGATGACGGCTTGACATAGCGTTCTTAAATTATAATAACATCTGTACCCAAAACCTAATATGTTCAACAAATAAAATATTTGAATTTGGAACTTTATAATTAGCCTTCAAGTTTTCTACCCCTGGTAGGAGTAGTAATATTATAAAATGCCTGCTTCATAATACTAAGGGTCACTACTGCCGCTCCTTGTCAAAGAGCATCAATAAAGCGAGCGAGGCTGGTACTAGAAAAATTAAGAAATCCTTAAAATTATTTAGCAGATTTTTCCTTATTGATTTATATGCCAACGCAGTGATTCTAGTAAGTTGTTTCAGAAAATATTTTACATGCGTATAGCAACTTTGAACAACCCCGCGAAATCGACAACCCAAAAAACATATTTTCATATACATATTGTGTATTCAGTTCTGCATTAAAATCTTTTGAAAACAATGCATCAAAATATTTTTTGCTGCACAACAATTAGAGCTTGATTTATTTTTGACAGGTTTATCCTTAGATAATTAAATTATACCCAACTGTTTTGTTTTATTTTTCTCACATTCGTCTTCTTCAGAATCCATGATTTCTTCAATGCTGGTGTCTGTATCATAATATTTATCTTGACTATAAGAAGAACTCGCTAATTTGATTTTTTTAAATTATTTAGCAAAATCGATTGACTACATTTAGAAAAACTTTCATTCTCTTTATTATTATCTTGCTCACAATGTTTATACTCGTCAGTAAACAATGCCTGGCTACATTCAGAAAATATCTTGTCTTCTTGCTGATTATCTACAAAAAACACTTTTATCATTACAAATAAATGACAACAAAAGATTCCAATATGTTTACTACCCCTGTAGCATTTTAGTAAAATCAATAAATCCTACCTAGAAACGCCATATTTCCTTCGTAATATCAATGAATACGAATGTAAGAACACCAAACAACTGTTTCCTCCTCAAACAGACAAGATAACGGAGAAATACGTATAAAACATCACAAGGGGCCCGAGACGCACCAGGCGCGTCATCCTTTAAAGAGGCCCATGACGCACCTGGCGCGTCATGGACAAAACGTATGGGGCCTGGCTAATGTGTTGGTGAAAATGAAGGTGGCAATGAATCGGTTAAGCAGGTGAAACTGCGAGGAACAGTTAGTGATTTCTAAAACGATAGGTGGAAAGTTTTCCGTAGACAAAAAGCCATAGTCACCCTATTGAAATATTCAAGACGTATCAAAAGTTATAAAAACCGAAAAAAAAATCATTTTGTCTGGTTTTATATAGTTTTACATATTAATAGGTGTTGTTTACATACAATAAAAAACTCGCTTTACTCTTACTTTCTTCGGTAGATAATCACGACATATTTCTACGCGATACCGTACTACAGCTCCTGAAATATTAACCTACGATTTTTTTGTGCATTTTTACACTATTTGACAAATTCAAATCTAGGTTTTACAAAAAACCTCAGACCTCTGCGATGCTTTTTCAGCGAGATATTGGCGATAACGTGTTTTTCACCGTTTTAGTCTTATAGCTCCTAAAATATTAACCTAGGATTTTTTTGTGCATTTTTACACTATTTGACAAATTCAGATCTAGGTTTTACAAAAAACTTCAGACCTCTGCGAAGCTTTTTCAGCGAGATATCGGCGATAACGTGTTCTTCACCGTTTCAATGGCGCGGCCATGGAGTTTTAGTCTTATAGCTCCTAAAATATTGACCTGGGAATTTTTTCTATACTTTTACAAATTTTTTACAAATTCAATCTGTTATTTACCTGAATTTCAGGTCTCTGCAACGTTTAGTTTTAGAGATCTCCGTGGCCGCGCGGTTCTCCGCGTTTCGATGGCGCGGCCACGTTCAAACCCTTAGAACTTTTAAACCATAACTTTGACAAATTTATGGTTTTGGGAATCAACTTTTACAAATTTTTACAAAATCTTGGCATGGTTTTTTTTTTAATATGACGCCATGGTCGCGCGGTCGAAACGCACACACAGCCGAATAGTGGTTTTGGTCCTCAGATAATAAGTCTTTATTTGCCTTAAAAATGGCATAAAGTTATTACAGTCTGGTTTTGATATGATGTCCACGTGTTTAGCTTTACAGAATATTTTATCAATTGCATGCAAAATAATGAATTAATGAACAAATTAAAGGTGAACACTATGGAATGTCACAAATTAATTGGTATTACAATAATTATGGTCTATGGAAATGCGGAAAAATTGCATTTAGGGCTGATTTTCAATAGTCAGGTAACTTTTTAACTGAAGAATAAATAATTATTATGACATATTTTCTATGCAAAAGTTGTCAAACCGCCATATTTATTCTACAGATAAAAATTATCGGCAGATTGAAAAATCGGCCCTTAATAGTATAAATTAATAAAACAAGTATATATCCATTAGTTAGTCAAATGACTAATTATTGTCGAAAAATATGATTTCAAATCATTTATATCGAAGGCAAACACGACTTTTTTGTCTTCCTAATTTTCTTGTCTCATGCAAGACGGATTGTAAAATTCAAAACTGTCACAAAAATATAACAAACGAAATTATTTAGTATATAAAACGAAAATTTTATAATTATGTACCTATATTTTGATCTTTTTAGCGTAATATGACTAAAGGTATTATAATTATGTACCTATATTTTGATCTTTTTAGCGTAATATGACTAAAGGTAGGCGCACACTATGTATAAAAATATTACGATGATAATTCGAAGTTTTTTTACGTTATGTGTGTAACTTGTGTCAAATTGAAGACTGTTTGTAAAATTGTTTATTTATTTTAACAAATCTACGTCTTGCTCAACTGAGTCTGACTTATCGTACGTTATTTAGATGATTTTTAGTCTTTTGTCTTAAATGCTCATTATAACAATTTTTCATCTATTTATTAATATTTTATTCTACTCTTAATTGAGGCTCTCTTTTGTAAATCTGTACATACATACATAAATAGCATTTATTAGAATAAGTAAATAGATTTTTTAGTGATCTCAATATAGAATCATTGTATGGTTATTAAGATGGCCGGTTAATCGCGAAAATTAAATATTATTTTAATGGGCTTCTTGCATTTATAAGACAATAAATGTCCAATAGATGCGTCCTCTGAGTAATCTTTTATAATTTAAGTACAACTTTTATATTCCTATAGTTTCGGTCGTTCCCACTCGTTAATACTATTAACGCCTGGGAATGTTTTGTTCCATTTTTTCCCAATCGGTTAACACTAGCGCGCTTAGTTTAGGAGTTAGGCTGAACAAAAGTTTTTTGAGGCACCATTTTCTCACCAAAGGGAGTGTTGAACTAGCAGAACGAGGGGTGGACGATTGGGAAAAAAACGTCGCTTTCTTCAACAGGCACAAAACATTCCCAGTCGTTAATAATGTTAACAATTGGAGTATTAACGCGTGGGAACGACCCCTTTGTTTAGACAATTTTATTTTGTTGTGTTTTATCAACAATACCACACTATTTTTTTAAAATTATGTGAATAAAAATCTAGTCTAACATCATAGAAGCGTAAATAAAATACAGTTTTAGAACTTCCTCCTTTTTTAAATCGATTAATAAAGGTTGGCTAACACTGGAGCCTCGAAACTGTATTAAAACGTAAATGTTGTAATTTAAAGAAACTATTTTCATTTCCTTTAGCTTAGTTCCTTAGGCAATTATATAGTATCATAATCATTCTGAGTTGTAGGTCTGTAAGCAACAATTTAGTTGAATTTTAAACTTATATGTTTATCATAAAGTGGTAGATGATATTATCTCTTTATTTCAAATAAAATAAATGTATATAATTATATCAGTGTGTGTAAATCTTGGTCTATTAATATTTATTTACATTGTAAATTAAAAAAAAACAAGTACACTTATATTTATTAGTATTTTATCTTATTTATATAAATTTGTCTTCCTTTTTGTGCAATGTTTGTAACACAAGCGAAGTCGCGGTTTCTAGCGAATATTGTAAGGTTTATTGATAAGAACTAAAAATGTTACCACAACACACTGCCATAAACATCTGAATATTTATTAAAAATAATAATTATAAACATTATTATGAAAATAAACAATTGTACACTTTTTATGTTTTTTTTTAACTCTCCACCGTCATACACCTGCTTTTGTTTTAAGGGACTGTGCGTTATCGTACGCCTAAAAAAATAAAGGCTAAAGACTGGTACAACTTAACGCTTGTAAACCTTAGATTAGATTAATTTTAACAGCCGGGTTTTACAGATCCTTGTAAAACCCGACTAAATTGAATGAACAATACTCAATTACATTTTATTATAAAGTATCCAAGCTATTGTGCTTTTTAAGACCTATGCACATGGCGTGTAATTAACGCGCCGTAGGACGCGCGTATAGCGGCCTGCACCCACACCCGCATATTTCTCAAGTTAGTGTAGTGAGGCAAGAACGCGCCGTCGATGGGGATTATACGGTCCATAAGGAAGGTCTCACACCGCGCTCTTTGTACGAGAATTCATTGCGTTGAGGCTGTAATACACGCTTGCCTTATTCCGCTTCCATGTAATACAAAGTACGTTTCTTTCTACCTGGTTGGGAAGAAAGTTCAATGAATTAATGTAATTAAATAAAACAGCAAACTACATAACATAACTTTTATTATCAATATTATCTTGTAGTACACAAAATACAAAACTAAATTATTCTATTTCGATATATTTTTGCTTTTATCTATATCTAAATATATATTACTATAGTTTATATTCTACGAGGCTCGTCTATACAGTACAATGTTACAAGGATCTCTAGGCGCATGGTCAAATTGGGAACTAACGCCGCCATCTTGTTTTTTAGGGGTCCGTCTCCTCTAAAGGAAAAAATGGAGCTCTTTTTTTCAGGGGCGTGTGGATGTAAGTTTAAAGATAATTAAATTAATACCAAGTACGTAGGTCTACCGTGCCTTGGAGCTCTAAATATCAAACTTCTAAGTCAACGCAATCAAATATACGACCATTTAGCCACTCAAAATATAACTTTATTTACTACACGAAAAGATACTCATTTCATTGCGAGGCTTCACAAGGCGCAGCGCTGCATAGCGCAACGTATTCTGAATTCCCACAACGAAATGTGTATCTTCTCGTGTCGTCGCGTCTCGGTGTGAGCTGACCCTTATGCGACCTATTTTGAAACTCTCAAATAAATTAAACCCTACTTACTATAAGGTGTCATTGACCTAGTATAATGAAATTTGGCAAGAAGCAAGGTATCACAGTACAAGTAAAGGAAATGATGTCGCGATTGGCGTACCAACTCTCTCCACTCGAAAAGAAAAACACAAAGGTATGTATCTAAAAAGACCATTATAACATTAATTTTAGTTATAACACATTTTTTTTTGCAATTAAAAACTTACCTACACGTATGGGAGAACATGTTTTCAAATTTGTTTTTAGGATAAATTTATTCCATCTACGGAACCCTTCTTTGTTCGTGATCCAACACGCGCTTGGCCGATTTTTCAATACAATTTCACAAATGTTGACCAGCAACGCCTCCCCGCCCATTTAGACGGGAAAAGATCCTTATAATAGCTGTCTATATATATACATTTAGTATAAACAAGCCTAGCCCTTCAAATGCCCGTCATATTTTAAATAAGTACGTTTTCTTGACACTCATAAATGCCATAGAGAAAAATGATAATCATAATAAAGAATACATTTTCCGGTTTGCTCGTGGTTTTCGAAAACGGAAAACTATGTTGAGAGCTGCTTAATTCGTTCATTTAAACTTTCTAATTAATTTTACTCTTTATTTCCTGTTCAGTAGCTGCATTGTACTGTAATATCATTGTTAAGATACCACCTAAGGGAAGAGTGAGACAGCCCCGACACAAGTACTATTTGTAACTTACTGGGGCTGCCTCAGTTTATGTATGACACAATGTTTAAGATAAAAATAAAGATTTTTTGTATTTTTTTTTTTTTGTATGTTATTTCAGTCCTAATCATCCAAAAATGAGCTAGCTAGCTTGACAATTAAAAAGCACTTTTTTCCCATTTTCATACTTCTTTCAGCAATGGTTTCTTTGGTTAAATTCAACTTAACAAAAAGTCAAACACAACTGTCATTGGTGTCAATCTACTCAGCAATAATTACCCTGACTGAGCATTTACATTTATTTAATCAATCATATCAGTGCATAGTAACTTCCCGGCGTCTGGATTTGTGCTCGGTTGATGGCAATAGGCTTTTTTTTTAAGGCTGGGAAATCATCCAATGACCGCTCTGGGTGGAGCGGAAGGGAGTGTCAGACTCTTACTGACTAAAACCCATCCATGTTCCTTCCGTAGCCCTTTATGTTCCGGGGTAGCGGTAACCCTTTCGGACAATCCCGCTTAATGGCAATAGGCTGGGATATTACATGGGACTAAACCTTTTGCACGCCAGAACATAAAGGCACGCGCGTGCCCTCCACGCCAAGCTACAAATTTACTTCTTTTTGTAATCATGAATTTCCCAATATCCATGGTATCTTTTAATTTGTTTCATGTCACTTAATACTACTGGAGCACACAAAAAATGATTTACTTGTTTATTTCGTGTAATAGTGTTGTTGCCATTGTCACATATTTGTGTCGTTGGCGTCGGGGCATGCGCTTTCTTGTCACGTTTATGTGACAATGGTGTTTAAAAGGTTAAACATAACTGACAAAAGTGGAACGGTACAATGGTACAATGATGTCATCAATATTATATTTTTACATTAATGGACATTTGAAGGGCCTTTTAATGGGGTGTGTCGCTCAGTAAAGTTTTCAAACAGGAGCACCTTGCTATTATATCTATACCCTGTGTTGATATATTATTATTTCCTTACTATAAAACTACTCAATATATATGTCTAAATATATAGTACTGTATCAATTTCACATTTTGTATACCTGAAACAAATGAATAACGATACGGTAAGTTAAATAAATTCTTTACATTTCACCAACCCAAAGCGGAAACGCAAGCAATTAATGTTTCGTGTGTATTGTTTTGTGTTTTGTTATGGTTGTGTTGTTATTTTGTTTGTTTCGTTTTTTCGTCGTTTTAATCCCTTTAAGGGCTAATTGTACAGACGCCAGCACATCAAGCTATCCCTAACTGTCAAATTTTCTCAATTAAAAATGAACCTTATACTTTGCAATAAAGTTGAAATACTATCAAATAAATTTGACAGATTGTGGTAACTTGATGTGCTGGCCTATATATATATATAAAAGAAAGTCGTTAGTTACACTGTTTATAACTCAAGAACGGCTTTACCGATATGGCTGCAAATTGGTGAGGAGCTTAGAGCCAGGAAAAGGACATAGGGTAGGTAGGGTAGTTAGGTAGGGTAGGTATCATAGTTAAGACAGGACAACGTTTGTCGGGTCAGCTAGTTATCTATAAATAAATAATTACCACGTTCAGTTGATAGTGGCGGCGTGCTCAAAGTCGCCCTTGTCGAGGTGTCGCTGTGGCGCCTTCGACGGCTCGTAGATCAACATGGACACGCGCTCCGGACTAGTCTTATTACGTTGCATATCTGGAAAGTCAAAGTCAAATCATTTATTTCAAATATGCACAAGAAAGGCACTTTTGAACGTCAAAATGAACAAGAAATAGAATTGATTCTAGTCGCTCCTTCCAAAATGTAGTTTCGTGTGGAGCAATGGGCAAGAAACTCCACCGTTACTCTTTTAAAATGTTTTGTATTCATGTATTATAAGTATAACAATATACAGAGTTGATATGACAGAGGGGCATTAAATTATAATTATTTTTACACTACGTATACTTACGTGTTTAGTATTAACTCGGTACGGTATAAAAATAAAAAGCACCAAAAATGAGGTTTTTATTTTTTCAAACAAACTAAATAGCTTACAAATCAGAGTAAAACGCAACCACCCTTTGTAAATAAAAACTGACCTTGTACCACAGCGGCACCGACGCATGCACGCCGGAGCGCTGTTAGGAAAGATACATCGTGTTCAAACGAGGCAAAAACTTAAAAAAACATTTGCGACTAAACTACTGCTCCTATTTAATTGATTTTTGGTACAGAGCTTGAAAATGGTCCCTAGTATAAGCTGTTTAAAGGAAAGCCCCTCTGTCGTATCAACTCTGTATGTGAAGACGATGCACCCAGAATAAAAACACTATACCACAAAAGGTCAAAAGAAATTACTATTGTTATTCTTTATGGAATAAAGTTCTCTCAAAAAATTTATATAGTTACAGAAAGCACATCAGGTTACCCCAAACTGTAAATTTTTTCCGATTGAAAATAAACCTTATACTTTCGTAATAAAGTTGAAAAACTATCGAAAGAAATTTGACAGATTGGGGTAACTTGATGTGTTGGTCTCTGTACTTAATTAAAGACACGCTGGGTCTTCATTCAGACGAATCAAGCGCACACTTGATTGATATGATTAAACAGATTAATATTTCACGGTGCCAGCGAATCAAGTTATGCCAAACTGTCAAATATCTTAAAATGATTTTAAACTTTAAAACGTTGATTGTTAAGTTTAAAATCGATTGAGAAAATTAGACAATTTGTGGTAATTTGATGTGCAGGCTACCTTTCGGTTGCTTTCATGTCTAGGCATGAAAATGCTAGATTGAGAAAGTGACACATGCCTTTTATGTAGAGGTAAGGAATCTTTTCAAAAATTGCGTAATATTTTTCATTTCACGCGTGTAAATTTTTTTTTTTTGTTGAAACAACTTGTGCTAGCTGATTATCTAGTCAATCGGAGTAGGTAGATTGAATGGGGTTATTGATCCGAAACGTCTATATTAGTATGGACATTCCTCCGGAATTGGTTGATTAATAAAAATAAATTGAAACTTAGGTAGGAATTGTATTTTTCCAGGGTTGCGGAATTTGTTCGAAAGAGTTACCGCAGCACTGGAACGCAAAGGGCACTTGATGGAACACGGGTGGGTTTTATGAATCAACAGATAAATAATGAATTAATTTAGGTTTGATACCTTTCTTTAAATTTTTATTAGTAATTCTAAACACTCACTACCAACATTCGACAATATTTAATTGAATCAGGAAATACCGGAATTACTTGCCAGAATAATGGCCTCTTTTTTTTTAAGGCTGGGAAATCATCCAATGACTGCTCCCGCTCTGGGTGGAGCGGAAGGGAGTGTCAGTCTCTTACTGACTAAAACCCATCCATGTTCCTTCCGTAGCGCTTTATGTTCCGGGGTAGCGGTGACCCTTTCGGACAATCCCGCTTACCCGGCATGCTTGGCCCTGAGGGGCCCCTTCATATGCTGACATCTCTTTGAGGCGCGCGTGGAACATATACGCGCCGTACGGCACGGGTCTGGTGCTGATCGGACGGTGAGTCACCCATTACTCACCGCCCGCAGGCCCGCGCCTACGGTGGCCGGGAGTCGTCACGTGGGAATAATGGCCTATCCATGTTATTCTTTCACTGTGCATTTATGATACAATTACCTACCCAAACTTCGATCATGATCGAAGTACCCAAAATCAATCTACCTACTCCGATCACTACTGATTACGTCGCAGATCTTGCTTTTCATCCGTAGTAATACTTACATCTCAGGCTGAGGCGTCGTTTGTGTTGTCCGCACAGCTCCAGCTGCCTCCTCACTAACTGCGAAGCGGACGCGGGCCGAGGACCCAGCGGCAGGGTGGCTGGCTGCAGGGTCACCTCTGAATATGCTGTCTTGCTTGTGTAGTCTGCGAAAGAAATCCTCTTTTAATGTCTGGAAATCTTAGAGGATCAGCAACAGTGATAGCCTAGTTGTGTGACCGTCAGACTGTCTTAGGTCTCGAGTTCGAACCCAAGCCCCCTCTCAACCCATACCTCTGATTTTACGGATTCATGTGCGTATATTGTATAATTATCACTTGCTTAAAAAATTGTGAATGAAAACATCGTGAGGAAACCGGTAAGCCTGAGAAGATAGCAAAGAAGAGAGCCAGAGAACAGCGTGTGAAGCTAAGTCAGAGGCCCATGGGCAGCATAAAAACTCTGACACCAGGCTAGTCACTAAACACACGAAAAGAAGAAAGAAGATCACTTGCTTAAAAAACTGTGAAGGAAAACATCGTGACGAAACCGGCATGCCTGAGAGATATTTCTCAACAGCATGTGAAGCCAGTCAGAGGCCCATGGGCAGCATAGAAACTCTGACACCAGCTTAGTCACTAACCACAAGAAAAATACAGAGAAGAAAAATGTGCCAGGAAAGGCAACACATAGGAAGGTTATACGAAGGAAAATATTTAGGGGTAAGTTATAATCGTTTTGTTTTATCAAGATTTCTTCTTATTCAGAATTATTTAATTATTTAAACATTTCGCACACAATAAAGGTACAAAGGCGGACTTAATGCCTTAGGCATTCTCTACCAGTCAACCAAGGGTGGTGAAGAGATTAGATGGTAGGTGCTATAAAGAGCAGGAACATATTCTGTGCACAATAACTACCTACTAATTGAGTGATCCTTTTGAGCGCCAGAGCATAAACCGCACGCTCGTGCCCTCCACGCCAGGCCACAAAATATGTCTTTCTCTGTGATCATGAATTTCTCAATATCCATGGTGTATTTTAGTTTGTTTTATGCAATAAATACGTACGGGAGCTTAAAATTTTAAGATGGTTACATCGGTGATTTTAATTATTACAGTCCAGTAAAGACGTACTTGCTGCGGCCGTATATCATATTTTGATCACCATAAAGAGTTAATTTACACCACTGCGGAATAGAATAGAAGCCTCTTTTTGTACAGACCAAAATGAACTCTAATGTCATTTGTGTAACGCATAAACTAGATACGTGCTTAACGCAGTGGAAATTCCCGAGAATGCAAGATAATTCTTCAGGAAACGCGCGACCTGTTATATGGCTCGTGTCTACTTTGTACACTACACTATTGACATAAAGTTCATTATGATTTGCAACAAAAAAAAACTTCCATTCCGTTCCGCGGCGGTGTAAATTGAGCCTTAGGTTCAATTTTACTGATTTTAAATTTATAAATAACTAGCACTTTGCCCGCGGCTTCGCTCTCGTGGTCTTTCCCGTGGGACCCGTTATTTTTCTCGGGATAAAAGCCTATGTTACTCCTAGAAAACTAAGCTTTCCAACGGTGAAAGAATTTTTTAAATCGGTCCAGTAGTTTCGGAGCCTATTCATTTCAAACAAACAAACAAAAAATCAAATCTTTCCTCTTTATAATATTAGTATAGACTAGCTTCTGCCCGCGGCTTCACCCGCATGGACGCGTGGAAATTGCATGTTATTATACATATAAACCTTCCTCTTGAATCACTCTATCTATTAAAAAAACCGCATCAAAATCCGTTGCGTAGTTCTAAAGATTTAAGCATACGGGCATAGAAAGCGACTTTGTTTTACCAATAGACCCTGATCCGATTGGAAAAAACCTAAGAAAATTTGAATATCGCGGGCTACCAGAGCGCTTACATAAAAAAATGCCTAAGAACCCACCTCTCTCATTCAGCACAACCTCGCGATGCAACTGCGACAACTCGGCTTCATTAACCTGCACCTTGTGCTTCTTCTCCGATCCGTCCCAGGATCGGTTACGATCACCGATAGTGACGGTCAGGTCGCCATCAGGTTTCGAATCCTCGTCTTGGAATGATGTGTTCTTGCTTTGTGATTCCACCTGGTCACACGAGGAAAAGGTTCTATTATTAAATAATTACAAGATTTAAAATGCAAGGGGTAACCGGCCCTGGATCTTCAGCGGGATTGTCCGAAAGGGTTGCCGCTACCCCGGAACATAAAGGATTAAGGAAGGAACATGGATAGGTTTTAGTCAGTAAGAGTCTGACACTCCCTTCCGCTCCACGCAGAGCGTCGGGAGCGTCCCGGGAGGAGTCCTTTAATGATTACCCACCCTCAAAAAAAATAACCAGGCCTGGATCTAAACCACCGCCTCTTAAACCAGTGTTTTTTTAATATTAGATACTTCAATGTGTGGATGACACGGAGCTATACAAAACTAAAGTTATAGAACCTCACTCAATACTCAAACACAGCTTGAGTCTCGATTAAAGCTATTTGAGGTTTAAGATCATTTATTCTCATAAGAATTACACTATTCACTTACACAATGAGAATATTAAAACCAAATACTTTTTTTTTCAATTGATTGGTTAAAACTAAGGAATGCTTGGGTCTTCAGTGAGCTTCTGTAATACAGGCGTTATCAGGTAGGCCGCCTGTTTGATTACCGACCATTTAACGACTAGAATCAATTCTATTTCTTGTTCGACGTTCAAAAGTGCCTTACTTGTGCCCATTTGAAATAAATGATTTGACTTTGACTTTAACTTTTTCACCGCCAAGCACTTGAATAGATGTTCCACATTTTCGTGCCACCAGAGCGCCACGACTTTATAAGAAGTTGTTCATTTTAAATAACTTGTTCGTTATGCATTTATAGCTTGGCGCTGGGAGAGGCATCGCGTCCTATGTACGTTGGCGGTGAAAAGGATATCATACAAAATAGAAATACTCAAGACAAACTATAATATACCATACCTTAATCTTCCTTTTCATTGTAGGACTCGACTGTGGCCTATTCATGAAATCAATATGCTGGTTCTTGTCGCTTTTGTTCCTGACAATCGGTGACAATTTCCTATATTCGCTCCGCGGCTCCAACTCTATCCTAACAGTCTCAACCGTCGAGTTACTGGCCCTACCGAAAAGAGGGGACAGTTTCGGCTTCACTACACTGGTCTCGTCCGATTCGTCAACACTCTCGATTGTAATAGTCGAATCGATACTGTTAGGGTTGTGCTTAATCGGTTTAACGATTATCAGTCCTTTTTGGACATCCTCCTCGTCGAGTTTAGACGATTTTTCTAAATCGTAATTCGGATTTTCGAAGCCCGTTTGTGTGGCTATATCGTCGCTAACCGCTGTGAATGTTTGAGAGTTAGTATTCGATGCTTTGTTGAGCATCCGTTTGCGTCTTTCGAGGTCTGCGTGTATGTCTGTTTGAACGCGAAGGTTGATGTCTCCGTAGCGTCTAAATATGTAATTTAGGAGCCATTGGTAGCCTTTGCGAAGGCCGGGGTCGAGTTTTGGCTTTTTGGATTTTGTATGTTCGCCTCCGTAAGCGCTGTAGGATTCGACTAGAGTTGGACAGCGGTACCTGTGAAATGTGATCAGAAATAACATTACATTAACATAACAATACTGATGAAAATGATCCATCATACGTTGGGAAAGACAAAATAGGTAGATGGTTCAGAAATTATTTTAGGAGCAACAAAAGGCGCGTTCCATTTTGGGCGGAGGAATCTTTCATTGGGAATACGTTTCTTTTGTGCCTATTGCTTCATTTAATACCTATTTTCTGCGCCATTAACAGTAAGCTGTGTAAAATAAAAAGTACATAAAAACCTTAGTTTGTTTATAAAACACTATCTACATACTGCATTCAATATACTTAGGGCCTATGAGGACGCGTCGTCTGCGCGTTATACGGGCCCTTTTTCTGCCTTGAAATAAAACACTAGTTGCGTATGACGTGTAAGAAAACCTCCATGTGCGTAAGCCCTAAGGTGCATCTCCTCTGCCGCCAATGTAATTTCTTTCTTTGTAAAGTCAACGAGTCTTACTTACTTATTCACTAAAGGTTCTATGTTAAGTTTGTCGACCACGTCGATGTCATCCAGGGCTCCGTGCTTGTCTTGTTTGTTTGCTAGCACCAGCACAGGTTTGCCTGGTGAAGTAAAAGCTTTAGTGATACTCTAATCAGTGTGTGGGGTTAGGATCTCTGATGAATATGGGCCGACGCAGGAAGACGCGTGAGCACCAATTTTAACAGAACAGCTCTTACAGTGACAATTTTTTAGCAAGTCAGCAAGTTGTCCTATTAAATGATGCATAACAGGACGCTCCTGCCATATGGAGCCTAGCCTTTACCCATGTTGGGGTCGGCTTTCAATCTAACCGGATACAGCTAAATACGCTCTTACAGTGAGAAACTTTTTAGCAAGTAGTCAGCAAGTTGGAAACAGGATTCACTGTCCTGTTTAATAATGCATAACAGTCATCCAAGTCAAGTCAAGAGACATCCAAGTTGGGGTCGGCGTTCAGTCTAACCGGATACAGCTAAATACGAGAATTCTTCCGTGTGGTGCCGGATAAAGAATAGCACCATCCCATTTCTTCCCGTGGGTGTCGTAAAAGGCGACTAAGGGAGTTTGAGACCTAGTGCATACAACTTAGCACCTTGGGTCACCCGCGCGGTGGCGGGTAAACCACGCACGAAAGCATTCCCAAGGAGGGTTGGTGTCAGGCAGGCGGCCGACTGTAAAACTATGCCAAAACCTATTGCAACATGGATAGTATGATAGGAATGCGCGATAGGGCTAGGGCGTACCCCACAGGCGACGCGCAGGGGCAGCACCCGGCTCCTGTGGGAAATGGACAAGGGTTGTCGCACCAGAACGGGCGGGTGCGACGTAAGACGCAAGCTCGGAAAAGTGTGAGAGAAGTAAGATTAAGGTGCGCGAGCTGGAATGTAGGTACGATGACTGGAAGAGGAAGAGAATTAGCAGATGTTTTAAAAAGGCGACGACTGAATATTGCGTGTCTGCAAGAGACAAAATGGAAGGGTGCAAAGGCTAGAGAGATAGGGGAAGGATATAAGTTTTATTACTGTGGATCTGATGGCAAGCGAAATGGTGTGGGTATAGTTTTGGATAGTGAGTTGAAAGAATGTGTGGTAGATGTTAAAAGAGTGAGTGATAGAGTGATAGCTGTTAAAGTTATTGTGAAGAGTTTTGTGTTAAATATAGTTAGTGTGTATGCACCCCAGTCAGGATGTGAGGATAGTGTAAAAGAGAAATTTTGGGAGGATTTCGACCGAGTGATGATGGATGTACCAGAGAGTGAAGAAGTGTATGTGGGGGGTGATTTTAATAGGCATGTAGGAAGACAGAAGGATGAGTATGAGAGAGTGCATGGTGGGTGGGGATACGGCGACCGTAACACTGATGGCGAGACACTGCTTCAAGCTGCTTCTGCCTTCGACCTGGCAATAACAAATACGTGGTTTCAAAAGGAAAATGAACACCTTATAACCTATAAAAGTGGCCGCCACGCGACACAAATTGACTACTTGCTGGTTAGACGGAACAGCCTTAAATGTGTCAAAAACTGTAAAGTGCTGCCAGGCGAAGACTTAGTCTCACAACACAGACTTTTAATAATGGAGGTAAAAGTCAGTGTCTCGTCCAGTAGGAACAAAGAACGGCCCCCACCCAAAACCAGATGGCGTATGATAGAACAAGAGGAATGTGCAAGTATGTTTAAGAGTCAAGTGGTAGATAAAATGATTGAAATGAAGGATATGGAAGGGAAAACTGTGAACGAATGTTGGGAGGAGATAGCGGATTGTATAAGAAGAGTAGCAAAAGATGTGTTTGGAGAGTCGAAAGGGAAAGGTGTGATAGAAAAAGATACATGGTGGTGGAATGAAGACGTGCAAATGATGCTAAAAGAAAAGAAAGCTGCGTTTAAAGAATGGCAGGGAGTAGAAATCGGGAATAATGATTTGAAAGAAGATAAGAAGCAAATCTATAAAGAATGGAAGAGAAAGGCAAGAAAGGCGGTAGCAGTTTCCAGGGCTAAGGCGCAGGAGGAGTTGTATAACTCACTGGACAGCCCAAGAGGCCAGAAGGAGCTATACCGGATTACAAAAGCAAGAGAAAGAAGAACGAGAGATATTGTGCAGATTAAGTGTATGAAAGACGACGCCGGTCAGATTCTGTCCAAAGATGGCGAAATAAAAGAACGATGGAAGGTGTATTTTGAAAAGCTAATGAACGAAGAGAATGAATGGAATGGTGTGCTCAATGAGGTACAAGCAAATATGGGTTTGGTAAGGGAAATTAGCATGGATGAAGTAAGAAAGGCAGTTCAAAGTATGAAGAATGGAAAGGCCATGGGCCCAGATGATGTACCAGTAGAAGTATGGAAGTGTTTAAAAGAAGATGGATGTATGTGGCTGACTTTATTCTCCAATAAGTTGTTGCAAGAAGGAGTGATCCCAAAAGAATGGTGCAATAGTTCGCTAGTGCCCATCTTCCAAAATAAAGGTGATGTACAGGACTGCAACAACTATCGAGGGATAAAGCTCATGTCCCATAGTATGAAGGTATGGGAGAAAATAATAGAGAAAAGACTGCGAGAGGAGAGTGAGATTACCCCAAATCAGTTTGGGTTTATGCCAGGGCGAGGAACAATGGACGCCACCTTTGCACTCCGCCAATTGAGCGAGAAGTATAGACGTGCACACAAAAACTTGCACATGGTGTTCATTGATCTAGAGAAAGCGTATGATAGGGTATGTCGTGTGGTGGGCCTTGAAAGAGAAAGGTGTGCCCGGGAAGCATGTAGAGTTAATTCGTGCTATGTACAGCCAATCTCGTACATACGTTCGGTCGGCTGCTGGCAACACCGACAAGTTCAATGTGGCGGTAGGCTTGCACCAGGGGTCGGCTTTAAGCCCTTACCTCTTCCTTTTGATTATGGATGCTCTAACGGCGGACATACAGGAAGAGGCACCATGGTGCATGCTATTTGCCGACGACATCGTTCTTGTCGGTGAAGATGGACCTGAGATCCAGAGCAGACTGGAGAAATGGCAACGGAAACTGGAGATTGTTGGCCTGAAAATCAGTAGAACCAAAACGGAGTACATGTTCTGTGATTTCGGCGGTCTCTCCAGTTCTGGGGTCATAGCGCTTGATGGCGCGCTTCTCCCAGTTTGCTCCGACTTTCGGTATCTCGGTTCACTTGTGCAAAGCGATGGCGAAATAGATCGGACTGTTAAGCATAGAATTAACACTGGGTGGATGAAATGGCGGCAGGTCACGGGAACAATTTGTGACTCCCGCATTCCCCTTAAACTCAAGGGGAAGATTTATAAAAGCATGGTTAGACCAGCCGTCTTGTATGGATCAGAGTGTTGAGCCACAAAAGGAATGAATGAAAGACAATTGCATGCAGCTGAGATGAGAATGCTAAGAGGGATGTGTGGTGTTACCCGAATGGATAGAATACGGAATGAGTATATAAGAGGAAGTCTGAAAGTGACACCGGTGACTGAAAAGTTGTGTGGAAATCGGTTGTCATGGTATGGGCATGTTATGCGGAGGAATGAGGAAAATGTTGTCAGGAAAGTTGTGAGCATGAATGTGGATGGCTATACAAGTAGAGGGAGACCAAAGAAACGATGGATGGATTGTGTGAAAGATGATATGGCTAGGAAGGGAGTAACTACCGAGATGACGACTAATAGAGAAGTATGGAAGAAGGAGACATGTTGCGCCGACCCCAAATAAATTGGGATAAGGGCAGGAGAATGATGACGACAATTCTACATGAAGCGACAGCCAATCTGACCTCCACGACCCAGTGACCTGGTAACACGATACCCCTTGGTAAATCGGGTTATCGGATTTCCGGACGAAGAAATTTGATTGAAATTGAAATTGCAAAAATTGAAATTTGATTCACATGATAGCCGGGACTAACAGCTGGGTGCGTTTTCCGGGACCAGGAAGGTTCTTTATTTGTAATGGATGTTTATCCATTGCCGAGCTAAACTCGATAGGCGTAGCTTCCGCTCATCCCTTCAAGATATACAGTATTAGAGATGTTCAAATAGGTAAATCAAAAAGTCACCACAAAGACGGTCTTCGTACAAATTAATTAACCTTTCGACGCCATTGTCACATAATAATATACGTGACAAGCAAGCGCATGCCATGTACGCCAACCGACACAAATATTTGACAATGCGGTACGATATAAACAATAAAATCATTACTTTTGTGTGTGTTTATATGTATAGATATCTTAAAAATTGAAGCTCTCGTACGTATTTAAAGACATGAAACAAATAAACAGACACCATGGATATTGGGAAATTCATGATAACAAGAAGAAATAAATGTGTAGCTTGGCGTGGAGGGCACCGCGCGTGCGTTTATGCTCTGGCGATGGCGTTCAAAAGGTTCAACACCATGTTATTACCTCCCTACCAAGTAAGTCAATAACCTGGTAGGTACTCCACCTGCTTAACTACATTCTACGTTACAAGACGCCACCACGCCACCTTATCGTTACTAACGAAATAATTACTCGTGAATTAGTGACTCCTCGCGTTAGTCACGTTCGAATAAGGCCAAGGACCTTCTAAGGGCAAATTTCTCCATTGATTCTGAACGCGATTAGCGCTCATACTACATTTATAGAGCTTTTTTTTTGAGGCTGGGAAATCATCAAACGACCCCATGCAAATGAGTGGAGTGTCAGACTCTTACTGACTAAAACCCATCCATGTTCCTTCCTTAGCCCTTTATGTTCCGGGGTAGCGGTAACGTGACCGGACCAAACTGATCGCAAACTAGGCGCAGCCTTGCTCTTGAAAGAAATCTTTTAAGTTTCAAAGAAAACATACTTCATTTATTTAAGTAAACTGCTATCGACTTCAAACAGTGATTCATAGAACAATGCGGCCATCTAATAAATAAGTCAAAGGGTGGGGTGGTAGACACACCGATTGCCGGCTGTTAGTTGCCAACAAGTTATTTACAACTACCACCTCAGGCCTTCCGTGACGTAACACAGTTTTACTTGCAGCATAAATACTTCTTAGAAATATTGAAAAACAAAAAACGATTGGCCTGCCAAAAAGCGGACTAAAAATTAAAAACTATAAAGGTTCCTTGTTGACTACGGAACCCTAAGAACAAAAGAAAAGAAGAAGAATTGTATTGATAAAGTAGCTGTATTAGATAACCTGTCTATTTATACGATAAGAAACTCATTAATTCGCCAACTTAACAGATGAATAAAATTGTCATTGTTGTCGGGGAACATAATGTGAGAACGCAAAATGTGAGTACTATATGTATGTTCCTACTTATAAAGCGACCATTTACTGGGTACGTCTTTCATTGACTTGAATGTGCTCTGGCGGCTGAGAGTATGAGTAGATCACTTTAATGTCTCGCTGATGGTGGCTTGTGTGTTTTATTTAGCTCCCTTCAAAATGGTTGAGCTGAATGGTGCTAATCCATGCGTCATGTTCGTGAGTAGGGACTGGTAACCTAATTGGCGCCATATTATAAATCTTCAAAAATTTTTTTCTTGAGTTTCGAATGGGGCATTTAATAAAGTATTAATAATAAATGGTTTCCAAATTTATACATAATTTAGCTTTATAACCGACAGACTCGGCAGGGTGGTTTAAAAAAAAACTACAATTTTTTTGGTAAGTATCAATAAACTAAACACACGAAAAAGAAAGAAGAATAAACTTGAAATAAAGTCAATTCTTAAAAGAAACAAAAAACTCGACTGTAACGATAAAAAAAAACACCTACCTAATTGAAAAGAGAAAAACAAGCATTATACCTAATCTATAGAATTCTGCTGTCGTAGGCGGGGAAAACCAATAACCTGAAATAAGGTGTTATTTTTATTTGTCCCCGCATGCGATGCCAAAATTCTATCATTTACAACAATAAATTTAAAAAAATTAACTTCTTCTCGCAAGTACTGAACTGATCTGGATGAAATATGGCACAGAGATACTAATTATAACCTGGATTATCACATAGGATACTTTTTATCCCGTTAGTACCTACATTCCCGTAGGATAATTTCCGACATCTGAAAACAGGCATTATACGCACATGAAGCTAATAGATTATAATGCATGGTTTCTCTTCTGTGTTTTTGTTGTTAATCTAAGGTCCCCCGACTGTAATGACAATTTTATTTATAAGTTTTGTCAGCGAAATGAGTCACCTTTCGTTTAGTACGTATCACTCGGGATGATGTAATGCACTCTCACGATACGGCGTCATTCAAAATCTGTCCAGACTTTTATAAGTTACAGTGGCAGCAATGATTGCCTAGAGGTGTGACCGTCGGACTGCCAAGTCATAGGTCTCGAGTTCGAACCCAAGGCACGCACCTCTGATTTTACAGATTCATGTGCGTATTGTATTATTTATAACTTGCTAAAAGTCGGTGGAGGAAAAGATCGTGAGAAAACTAGCATGTCTGAGAGATATTTTAGAGTTTGTTGTTCAGAGATTTTCAGAGGGCTATGGGCAGCATAAAAACTCTGACACCAGGTTAGTCACTAACCACACGAAGTTAGAGGAAAAAAATAAACATACACGTCGTAAACATGGGCGTCGTCGTCGCGTAATAAATACTACCCACTACAACAATATTTTCTTTAGAATTGTAAAATATCAAACCTATCGATTGTTACGTACTGCAAACAAGTATAATTGAACATTGAATATAGTAGTCCATAGCAAGTGATAGCTAAAAATTAAGTGATAGCTGCATGTGGTTTTTGTGTCATTGTAACAAGGTTTATATTGCAGTGATTGACGTGGAATGCAACAACTTAGATACGTGCATGAAACATACTGACCGTGACACCGGATTAATAAGTGATTTATGATCTAGAACAACTCGTGGTTAAGTACTAACAGCCGCACAGGTCGATCTATCAGGTTAAGCTGCGCTTGCCGGGGTTGGCCGTGGATGGGTGACCATCTTTACAAAACGAGACTCCTCCGTGCCTCGGAAAGCCCGCTAAGCCGTTGGTCCCGGCTGTCATTTGAGCATATTTGACAGTCGTTTCGGGTCGTCAGAAGCCCGAAAATCTGATAGTCAGTCTTACCAAGGGGTATCGTATTGCCCAGTTACTGGGTTATGGAGGTCAGATAGGCAGTCGCTCTATGAAAAATACTGGTATTCAGCTGCGTCCGGTTAGACTGGCAGCCGACCCCAACATAGTTGGGAAAAGGCTAGGCAAATGAAGATGTTCTACAACAACTTAGATTTATGTGTTAAATACCGTCGCCTGGAATGAGTACTTTCTTCTAATAAATTGTCTATCAGTCTAACCCACGGAGCACAGGTTTTGTGCTCCGTGGTCTAACCCAAATTCCTTAAAGCATTTATTTTAATAAACTATTTACTTACACTTTTTAACTTCATGGAGTCGATCAGTGAGTCAGAAAGTCGAAACTAGTTGCCTAATCTAAAACGTAATATCCATGGCGGAGAATGGGCAAGAAAATCCAAGGACACACACATAACACATAATCAGCCTATTAGGTTGTTAGCGGGATTGTTCGAAAGGATTACCGCTCTTCCGGAACATAAAGGGCTAAGAAAGAAACATGGATGGGTTTTAGTCAGTAAGAGTCTGACACTCAGAGCGGGAGGGGTCATTTGATGATTTCCTACCCCAAAAAAAAAGCCTATTATGTTCCCACTGCTGGGCCACGGGCCTCATCTCAGTGAGAGGTATAGTGAGACGTAATCCACTACACGGGCCCAATGCGGGTCCAATGCGGGGTTGGTAAATGTCACGTCTTCGAATTTTTGGTTCTAGGAGATGCCGGTATCCTCACGACGCTTTCCTTCGCCGTTTTGAGAGCAGTGGTAATGACACAAATTACACAAAGTAAAGCGTCGGTCTGCTTTCGAACCTACGACCTGCCACTCGTAAGCCGCAGCCGTTACCACTGGGCGACCACTTTTATTTAAATCAAGATCATGAACAGTGACAGCTTCAGAACAATGTAATTTAAATTCTAGTGCCATTTCAGAAAGGCAGGGGTCTAGTGTTTATGGGAAAGGGTTCTGAATTTTTTTTTTTTATGGTGTCAAATCATCCGTTGACTTCTCCCGCTCTGGGTGGAGCGGTGGAGTATTAGACTCCTACTGTCTAAAACCAATCCATGTTCCTTCCTTAGCCCTTTAGGTTCCGGGGTAGCGGTAACCCTTTCGGACAATCCCACTTTAAGGGTTCTCTGTTTGACCCTGGATTGTAGCTGCTGAAGAGACAGACGTGATGCGCTTTACGGACTTTGGAGCAGTGGACTGCGATAAGGTGAATTGATAGCTTGCTACTTGACGGCAGTTTTATGAACAGTGGTGGTACTCGAGTTCCTTCAAAGGCACTCTGCTAATATGTCTGAGGACGACTGCATCGGTGTATGTATCGTTAGGAGGTACAGACGCCAGCACATCAAGCCGTCCTAAACTGTCAAATATTCCCAATTGAACATGGACCTTATCTTATTGTAATAAAGTTGAAAAACTATCAAAGAAATTTGACAGATGGGAGTAGCTTGATGTGCTGGCCCCTGTACATGGGATAAGTGGTACTTTAGTAAGTAAGTACCGTGTACATATTTACGATATTAACCACGGCAACCGACACGGTTCAGTAACACGATAAACAGTTGCTACCTACCCGCCATTTTAACAACTGATAAACATTTTAATTAAAAATGCAGAGTGCTCTAACATCATTATTAGCATAACATATACTAATAGGTAAGTACCTATTTTGTTACATTATAATTCGGTATATTGATCGATGATCCAATTCGTCATGCTCCTCCTGTCTTTATTTTCAAAGTTGGGTGGATGCGCAAGTATATAATTATTATTGGTCAATCAATCAATTTTGACTTAGTGATGTATTGAATTCGTGGCTAAGTAATAACAGCTGCACGCTATATAAGTTACGCTTGCCAGGGTTGGTCCGTGGATGAGTGATCATCTTTACCTCGGAAAGCACGTTTAGCCGTTGGTCCCGGCTGTCATTCGTAGATCTTTGACAGTCGCAACGGGGCGTCAGCAGCCCGAAAGTCTGACAGCGAGTCTCACCAAGGGGTATCGTGTTATTTAGTTACTGGGTTGTGGAGGTCAGATAGGCAGTCGCTCCATGTAAAGTACTGATGGTATTCAGCTGCCAGACTGGAAGCCGACCGAAAAAAGCTAGGGAGAATGAATGATTGATTTTTAAATCACTGGTGTAATGTGGCGTGATGCGATATCCCCCATCCAGCGAAATTACTGGTTTCCAGCTGCATTCGGTTAAACTGGACACCAACCCCAACATAGTTGAGAGACTAGGCCTATTGATTGATTAAATTGCAAAAACAAGAAAGTTTGAATTTCACTGGATGGGGTTGGCGCAGCATGACCCCCACTGTTTAGTCCGTCGCCCCCCACAGCACCTGGACCCGAGGCGGCGGCGCGTAGTGTTCCACGCGCGCCCCTCCAAGACGGTAACTCCCCTCGTACCGTCGTACACCTCACTCCCCCTCGACCGAGACGAGGCCCGCAGTGGCGGGCCGGCACCACGGGGGTTGCGGAAGTATTTTCAGTTCCCGCGACCCCCGGCGCAGGTGTGAGAGGGAACACCCAGGGTGGTTTTTAGTCAGTAAGAGTCTGACGGACCCCTCCGCCCTCCCCGGAGCGGGGGACATCCATGAGGATTTTCCCCCCGGATCAAAAAAAAAAAAAGCGTGGCCCCCACTGACATGTCTTCATCTCTCTACTATTAGTAAATTAACAATTAAATTTAGTAATTATCGAGAGAAAGAAGAGATTTTTCGCACGCGAAAATATCAATGTAAATCGTAAAATTTAACGGAATGCAACGGAAATTCCTTGAATAGTAATAAAATTGAGAAGGTATGGTAATTTTTCTCACGTGCCCTTAATGGACCAGAATAAGATAGACTGAAAACTATTGAGCTCCTCAATAATGCGCTGAAGGACTCTTAACACTGCCACTATTTTTTTTCGTGAGGTTAGTGACTAACCTGGTGTTAGTTTTTATGCTGCCCATGGGCCTCTGACTTAGCTTCACATGCTGTTGAGAAATATCTCTCAGACATGCTGGTTTCCTCGAGTTTTCCTTCACCGATTTACAAGCAAGTGATAATTAATACAATACATCAGAGGTGCGTACCTACCGGAGGTTCGAACTCGAGACCTATGACTTGGCAGTCCGAGTGGTCATAACACTCTTCTATCACTGCTGTTTTTGTGCTATTCTAAGCTCAGTGCCTTCAACACACATACGTGTTCATGGCAATGTATAGGTTAAAGGATTAAACCACCCAAGGAGAAATCGCACAAACTCTGATTGTTTACAATAGACCGGGATCAGGGGGACAGGTCGCTAGAATGCGCTGGATGCGGGCAGCACGGGACTAGTAATTTTGGTGCGGCGATCCTTAGCGAGCGTTTCCATCAGAGATGATCGAGGATGTGTAGCAGCGAATGTGCGAAAAAACTAACCAATAAAACACTAGATTAGCAACAGCAGTGATAACCTAGTGGTGTGACCGTCGGACTGCCAAGTCATAGGTCTCGAGTTCGAACTCAAGGCACGCAACTCTGAATTTACGGATTCATGTGCATATTGTATAAAATTATCACTTGCTTTAAAATCGGTAAAGGAAAACATCGTGAGGTAACCAGCATGTCTGAGAGATATTTCTCAACAGCATGTGAAGCTAAGTCAGAAGCCCATGGGCAGCATAAAAACTCTGACACCAGGTTAGTCACTAACCACACGAAAAGAAGAAGACCAGATTAGCATAAGTTATAAAAATGAAGTGATCCTGATGGAGGTTTTTTCCTCGCATACCGCTCGCACAACTCTGGTAGATACGTAGCCTTATTGGAGACCTCGAACAATGTCCAACAGTGGTCATTCATCAGTTGTGAAGAAGATGATAATACCTGCCTAATTTAGGTATAAGAACGCAAATGACGTAACATAATCATATGAAAACTATGACTTAGTAGAAATAGGTACTAAGAAATAATTTGACCTAGAACTAGCGAAGGTGCGTGTGGATTAATGTCAGTACCTACTTATTTACTTTTTCTAACGATCTTTTGATAAGGGGCGGAAATACTGTAGCAATTTAGGTAGGTAGGTACGTGCCTTTAATAAGTGGAATCAGGCTTTATATTCCAGATTTAACTACCCCTAGAACAATGACCATATTATTTTTACATAGTATAAGTATTTAGTGCCCCTCGGTATTAACAAAACAGATTTTTTACATGCATTCTAATGCTCAAAAAATCTCTCATTTCAAATCACATTTTTCGAGCCATAACTTCGCTTAAGAACATTGTAAACGTGAAACGAAATCTAAACGTGATTAAGCCCCGAGTTACCATGACGATAGTTGCAAAATATTAATAAAAATCATACCTGATATTTTGTCGTGCGATAAGACCTCTTCAAGAACGGCTTTGCATTCGTCCAACCGTGAAAAATCACTCGAATCGATGACAAATATCACTCCATGCACTTCGCTATAATACTGGGACCATATCTGGCGGAAATGAGGGCCTCCGCCTAAATCATATATCGTCACAGGTGTATCTTTATGCACTAAATTCACAGCTTTAAAACCCACTGTCGGCAAAACCTTGTCATCCTTTTCGCCGGCCAAATTATTCACAGTTTTTGTTTTTCCCGCGTTATCCAATCCTATTAGTATCAATACGATCTGGCGACGCTGGTTTCGACGCCGAAAAATACTTCCCAGACAATTACCCATAATAAACACGACTTATACAACTAGATTATCGATAAAAAATCACTATTCATATCACAAATACGTGTTTCAAATTTGAATTTGTCACCCGTGGCCATTTGTAAACAAAAAAGTTTTGTTGACACAACGGTTACCAATAGCGATCGAGCTCGATGTGGCCAGTGTTATGCATTGGTTAGTTCTCGTTACCCATTTTTTATTACAATATTGCTTTTTTTTAACATTTACACGTTTGTGATTTTTTTAATTATTTATTTAATAAAAATATTGACTACTAATATAGTAGTATGATGAAAACACGATGAAAATTACACTCATTGTGATTTTAATACTTTATTTTGCATAGATTTTGACATTTCCTTTTTTTATATTTTCTTTCAATCTTTAATGACTACGACTAACGAGCGCCGTCCTATACAAATGAATAAATTATTCATAATATCGGCACGTTTGTCTACCCCAAGGCGACAGCTGTATTTGAACAATTCCACATACATAACTATTGTAATAATTTAAAGGTCACACATCTGTTCTGATATAATTACGATGTCCTTGCAATTTGTATGCTTTTCATAAGGGTAAGCAGTGTAGGATGTGTCATTTGCTCCTACCTACAACACTACCATAATGCAGAAGTAACTTGTTTTCATGTGGACGCTCTTATTACTTAGAGCATTAATGCTCTAAGTCTTATTATTGGTATGAAGGCCTTTTTAGCCTATATTGGCTGCGATGATACAAA
Source organism: Hyppa rectilinea (assembly GCA_951799385.1). Classification (NCBI taxonomy): domain Eukaryota; kingdom Metazoa; phylum Arthropoda; class Insecta; order Lepidoptera; family Noctuidae; genus Hyppa; species Hyppa rectilinea. Next base: position 10,597,998 of record OX637325.1, on the reverse strand, counting down.
GTATGCCGTTACGGCACATGTTGCATTTTCTAACCACAGGGTTCGTAAATCAAACATGTTAGGGATACTAACTTAATAGCTGCAACGAAAGTAAATAGTAATTCTTTCTATGAAAATACAGAAATGCAGATAGAACTTCCTCTCTTTTGTCTATGAAAAATCGAGTGCTAACCGTAAATAAAACTTGCAGATAAAAATACATAATTGAACATTTATTTTAAGAAAAATAATATTCACCATAGATACAGGTACAATTTTGAGATAACGTTATTTACAAAGCTCAATAAGTTTTATAAATAAATACATGAAAATGCGCGCCAATTAAAATCAACGGCCATCTTGATTTGTGTTGCCAAATTTTCTTTTATCTGAATTTCACAAGAATTGTGTCCCCATTTTTTATTGAAAAATAGGCGAGGTCTTTCATTACGTTGTCAAGGTATATTTCTGCTCCTTGCATTTGATCGTCGAGTAAATATAAAGTCGGTGGGCCAGTGTGAACAGCCCTTGGGAACAATCTCTGTGCGAGTGTAACCAGCTTTTGCACAAACATGGATGATGGGAATTTCTTTTTGAATTGTTTGCCGCTTTCGTCTTTCAGTATAATTTCTAGAAGTTGTGATGTGAGCGTCATGATTTTCGGTTTGTTTTCGAGCAAGCTGTCTTCTGGGATGCCGTATTCTGAAATTGAGAAACAAAATTGCTTTAATTGGGTGTTTTTAACTTTTAATTAGTTTTATTATGATTATATGTAATTACTGCAGTGGAGAGGCTCGATAGACTGATATTGCGATATTCAGAAACGCGAAGCCTAGATTTGTCGTTGGACACGACTTAAACCAAAGCCAAGAATCTCTTTCGCTAACTTTTTTGATTTGCTGAATCTATATCTTGGGTTTTTCATATACCAATGACTCATCATATGTTTCTTTTACTCAACTATATTGGGATTGGCTAACCCGATACAGCTGCATAACAATACTTTTCATGGAGCGACTGTTTCTCTGACCTTCACAATCCAATTACTGGGTAACATAACATGATACCCTTTGGTAAGACTGGTTGTCAGACTTTGGGGTCTTCTGCGTACCTAAATGTCCTTCTTTTGGTATTGTTCATCTAGTTGCCGAGCTCCCTAACTCCTGAGTTAAGCTATACAATTACTGACCTTATGCTCAGCAGTAACCCTTGGAACTACAAGTCCAACGAGACAGTTTAATTAAAGAATAAACAATTAAATTTTCTGAAGATGAATCTATCTAGCCTTTTCCCAACTATGTCGGGGTCGGTTGTCAGTCTAACCAGATGGAGCTGAATACCAGTATTTTACGTAGAGCGACTGCCTATCTGAACTCCACAACCTAGTCAGTAACTGGGTAATACGATACCACTTGATAAGACTGGCTTTCTGATTTTCAGGCTTGACTACACATAACAACTGTCAAAGATCCACAAATGACAGCCAGGACCAACACGGAGGAGTCTCGATATACTGGGTGTAACCGAAAGGGTATATACATACAAAAGCATATGCTACAGACCACCAAACTGAACAACTTTTACTATGGGAGCAACTCTGAAATGGTGTATGTTAATATCCTGTTGTATGTTTATACCCTTTTGGTTACACCCAGTATAAAGAATGATCTAATTCTACTTACTGCTGACAAGTTCCGCGAACCGACAATGCTCCATATTGAAGGCTCGCTGTGCCAACGGATCCTTCTGCGCCAGCTTCCATTCCGCCCCGTACCGTTTCATATAATCATATTCAGCGCCGCGACGCAGTTCCCGGGTTATTGTGGAGCCATTTATTTCCTGAAAATTGGAAAAAGAGTCAGTTATAATTGGGTATTTGAAAGGGTAGTCAATAACGTTACTTTTTATGACTTGTCACAACACGGAACTTGTATGTGATTTGTATGAAATATAACAATGTGACGTCACAGTTTTTAGAATCAAATGGAATACTTATTAGCTTTAAATGCAATTTTACAATTATATCTTCGCATATTTAATTCCTGTACGGTGATGGGAGTTTTTAAGACGAGCGGTCTTTTTTCTATGTGATTTCATATTTTATTTTTGACCGTGTCAAATAGTCAATTTATGCATGTTTTATGTGCGACTACCTTCTACCAGCAGCTTTGCTCGCGTTCTCGAAGGAAATTATCTCACGGGAACGTACTACCGGGCTAAAAAATCCTGTGTTAATCCAGGTTATAATTTACATCTGTGCCAAATTTCATCCAGATCCGTTCTGTAGTTTTTGCGTGAAAGCGTAACAAACATCTGTACATCCACAAAATCTTTCACGTTTATATAATACTAGCTTGCGCCCGCGGCTTCACCCGCAAAATATGGCGACAAATTATACACATAAACTTTCCTCTTGAATTACTTTATCTATTGAAAAAAAACCACATCAAAATCCGTTGCGTAGTTTTAATGTTAATCATACATAGGGATATAGGGACAGAGAAAGCGACTTTGTTTTATACTATGTAGTGATTAGTAGGATAGTAGGATTACATTTAAAAAACTAAGAATATTTAACAAATTCGATAGTATTTAGATCGGTCAAAAAGACTCATTTACCAACACTTCTTTTTAGTGGTCTTTCATTCTTTGTGTGGTTAGTGACTAACCTGGTGTCAGAGTTTTTATGTTGCCCATGGGCCTCTGACTTAGCTTCACATGCTGTTGAGAAATATCTCTCAGACATGCTGGTTTCCTTACGATGTTTTCCTTCACCGATTTTTAAGGAAATACAGGAATTAAGAACTCTTAAGAATTCTTAAGGGGTCATTGTACTCACTATAACAAGCCACTTTTACTATGGGATTGTTTTTTTATTTAAGCTAACAAAATATCTAAATATTACTTTACCTGTAGTGTTTCAATTTTAGCCATGACAAGTTGTGATCCAGTGTCGTAGTCTTCAGTCTCCTGTATGGGATTCTTCAGGAAGTACAGTTTCTTCAGGCAGTTCAGTTTATTCAGTTCGCTTAGTGATCGCCACTGTAATGTGGAATTAAGGTTTTAGTATATTTATAAGAATGTTTTGTTTTTTTTTGGTAAAATACTTATTTTTTTTTAGAAAACGACTATTCGCATAATCAGCACTTTTGGAGATGCTGTAGCTGTAGTGGGAATTTCATTGTACTTTTAAACAAAAACAACATAACATAAATAACAACCTAACCTAACGGTAAGATAGAGGTGTACAGAGGCCAGCACATCAAGTTACCACAATCTGTCAAATTTCTTTGATAGTATTTAAACTTTATTGCAAAGACATAAGGTTCATTTTTAATTGAGAAAATTTGATAGTTAGGGATAGCTTGATGTGCTGGCGTCTGTACCTACAGTACACCCACACTTAGCCTGTTATGTTTAAATCCAATGTAATATGGGGTGAGGTTATTGCCATCAACCAGACACGAAATCAAGTTGCTACTGAGAAATTCCAGATAGAAAAACTCAATAAAACTGCCCGACTCGGGAATTGAACCCAAGAGCTAATGCTCGGCAGTACCTCTTGTAACCACTCGAATAACGAGGTGGTCAGTAATATATTTTTTCAAGAAAATTAAGCATTTAATATGCATGCAATAAAAATAACGAAATTTTGCCATACTCACATTATTAATCATGTTCCTATTCAAAAACAGAACTTCCAACCGCTCAAATATATCCACCTTTTCATCCGGAATGTCATTGAACCTTATTTCAGTAAATTGACAGTCATTCAAACTTAGAACCTTTAAGTTTTTCAAACTACCAAGGTTCATAATTTCCGACCACCGATCTATAGGGTTGCCATCCAATTTTAAAATGGTTAGAGTCCTCAAAGTGACAGATGGTGGTATTATTTTTTTTATTCGGTTGTAGGCAGCGATCATCTCGTTCAGTTTTGGCCATAAATGGGATAGGGCGAGAATGTCCGCCCATTCGTAATCGCATACTGAGATGTTTAGTTTTTCAAGGTTGGCGAAATTGATGGAGAGTTGGGCCAGCGTTTCTTCAGGCATGTCGATGGCCATGCGGTTTTTGCTGGGGAAGGAGGTAAAATAATTTAAGTACTTTGTTTAAAAATCATTTCTTTACGTATTCTGACCCGAAAAACGCGGGAAAATTTAACAAGTAAGTATCTCAGTGCAGAGATTTTAGAAGACATTACTTTCATGACCTTTTTTTTAGGGTGGGAAATCATCAAATGACCCCTCTGGGTGAAGCGGAAGGGAGTGTCAGACTCTTACTGACTAAAACCCAACCATGTTCCTTCCTTAGCCCTTTATGTTCCGAGGTAGCGGTAACCCTTTCGGACAATCCCGTTGACTCAGCAGGCTTCGGCCCCAACGGGCCCCGTCTCTATTGCCGACATCTTTTTGAGGCGCGCGTGGAACACGTACGCGCCGTGATGATCGTATAACCTAGCATCACCAAAATTTTTATTTTAGTGGCCTCCAAATTAACAATCACAATTTCTGGTATTTTAGAGGAAGGTTCTAGTATAATTGGGACTGCACATGACAATTCATCATCAATATACTTATTATACTTGATTCTTGAGTAAGCAATGATGTGAAAACTTTCTGTAGTCTTTAACATTATCAAATATGCTAGAATCTTCCTTGTTACTTTTACTATGTTCAAACTGCTGGGACAGAGACCTCCTCTCTTCGAGAGGGAGTGAGCTGTACGCACTGGGTTCGCGTGGTGGTTCCACGCGACCCCAGTGCGGGTTGGCGGATGTCACATGTCAGTTCGTAAGTCGGGGAAGTTACCAATCAAATGGGCCGCCACTGCTCGCTTTTTTATCAAGCATAAGCATAGCCTATAATGTTACCAGCCACTGCTGGAACAAAAGCCTCTTTGGTATGAGAGGGAGTGGGTCATAATCCACCACGCAGATCCACTGCGGTTTTAAGCGGGATTGTCCGAAAGGGTTACCGCTACCCCGGAACATAAAGGGCTACAGAAGGAACATGGATGGGTTTTAGACAGTAAGAGTTTGGCACTCCCTTCCGCTCCACCCAGAGCTTGAGAAGTCATTGGATAATTTCTCACCCTCAAAGTGTCCACTGCGGTTTAGTGAACGAAGATCCAACCGAAATCTGGTGAACCTAAATGGGACGAGGGAACATTCTATTCACTACATACTTAACATCCAGCTCCTTAAGATCTGGAAGCTGCGCTGACAGCTGGATCACCTCGCGCCAGTTGCAGAACAAATTGCGCGATATATCCAGACTACGCACGGCGGGGCACAGGGACGCTACGTCTCCTGGCTTGGCGATGTTCTGGTCGTGAACGCAAACTTCAAGGAGGCGGTCGAATTTTCTGAAAAGAGAAAAAAGAGGTTTCATTTCAATTAGAAGTTAAGGATACACCAGGTCACTATATGGCGACAGAGGACTAGAAGTCCCCAGTTTTTTTTGCGATTTCTTCTCAGAAGTAGTGAAATAGGAAACCAAAGAAACGATGGATGATATGGCTAGAAAGGGAGTGACTACTGAGATGACGACTAATAGACAAGTATGGAAGAAAACGACATGTTGCGCCGACCCCAAATAAATTGGGATAAGAGCAGGAGAATGATGAGTAGTCAAATAGGAAATGTCGACTCCATCTAGCTTTTCTTTTTAAATTACATGTAAAAGTGATTCCTATATCTTAGAGATTAAGGTTGATGTTCCAGGGTAGCCCGCGAAATTCAAATTTTCTTAAGTTTTTTGCAATTTGCAGGCCAGTGATAGGTTGTATGTTGATGAACATTTGATTCGCGGCTGTAAGACGCAGAATTATAATCATCAAAATCATTAATACAACCCTCCGAGCTCATAAAGGTTCCGGAATGACTTTGACCTTGTAAAAAGTCATTTTTACACCTACAAGTATTTGTTCCGGGTCTGGGTGTTTTTCTATGTATAATATGTATGTATTTACAAAAAAAAATGTATATATGTAGTTTATTAGCCATCTCGTTACCATAACACAAGCATTAGGTTGCTTCGCTTGGGACTATATGGTGTTGTGTGAATTGTCCAAGGATATTATTATTATTTACATCAAGCTATGCTGCGAGCTAGCACATATCGTATGAAGTAGCGGAGGGAGAGGGGGATCACATCCTCTCACCCGGCCCGCAGCAGGGCATCACGGGGAGGGTGGACAACGCCCTCTTCCAGCCCCTCTAAATGGGTTCAAGGTTTATGGACTCGGGGACGTCGGTCACCAGGTATACACCAGGATTACAGGAGTGGCAGGTTAGTCAATCACCTCACGTTTGTCTATGCCACGTATTGTGTCGTGCCTCATCTTGCTGTATGCTGCAAAAATCAACATGGCATGCGAATGACGCAGCGTATTTAAAGTACCAACCCCTGATATAAAATAAATTACCATTTTATTTGGACGATAAGAAATACCGCATAAAAATGACGTGTCGCAAATAGCATCGCGTGTTTTTAGGATGTTTTATTACACGAAAACTGCAGAACACATACTTATATACATGTCTGTCTATCCGTTACCTCTCCACCCCTTAAGAGCGGAATTCAATGCACACAGGTAGACCACGACCTGGGTTAGGACATTGGATACTTGTGATGCCGTTAGTAAATTCCCGTGGGATAGTTTCGAAGCACCACGCGGGCGAAGCTGCTGGCATAAGCTAGTTAGTCATAAATTCTCCTATAGCGGCGAATAAAGGAAAATATAATGTTTTATAGGCAGAAAAACTCTTAGAATGCAACATAATATGACATATAAAGTAACAGAGAACTCGTTATGTGACCCTACTACTCACTTCCTATGCTAGCTACCTTATTTATTAACTCCTAAACATGATCATATTTCAATCGCGTGTTACTGCCATAGTAATTTAATATTAAAGTTACGGAAAAATGGTTTTACATGTGCTCAACACACATACGTGTCGCCAAAATCCCGACTGAGTGCCTTCAACACGCATTGCAATGTATGCATAATAAACACATTTGTGTTAAAGGCACTAAGCTTAGTCGTCATCTGCCTAGCCTTTTCCCATCTATGTAAGGGTCGGCTTCCAGTCTAACTGGATGCAGCTGAACACAAGTATTTTACATAGAGCAACTGCCTATCTGACCTCCACAACCCAGCAACTAGGCAATACGATACCCCTTGGTAAGACTGGCTGTCAGATTTTCGGGTTCTGACGACCCGTAACGACTGTCAAAGATGCACAAATGACATCCGGGACCAACGGCTTAACGTGCTTTCCGAGGCACGGAGGAGTCTCGGTATGTAAAGATTGTCACCCTTCCACGGCCAACCCCGGCAAGCGTAGCTTAACCTGATGGATCGACCTGTGCGGCTGTTAGTACTTAGCCACGATTGGATCGATACTTCACTGATAAAATATGGGTTGATTTAAACAATCTACTAAATCAACAAAAGATAAGTGTGATTAGCATCAAAATGAAACAGTAACTGCTGATTCATGGCAACTCAGCAGTTTATTGACGTGTACATTGAGATTAGCTACATTGCAATATTACCATTGCAAGTATAGTCTGATTCTTGATACTTGTAAGACTATATGTTTTTAGTATGCAAAATAAGCATATTAAAGTGGAGTTGCATACACCAGCTTGTGTTACCTTTTCTTGTTTTTTTTTTTCGAGTGGTTAGTGACTAACCTGGTTTGGGCCTCTGACTTAGCTTCACATGCTGTTGAGAAATTCTCTCAGACAAGTTTCCTCACAATGTTTTCCTACACCAATTTTTAAGCAAGTGATAATTATACAATAAGCACATGAATCTGTAATATCAGAGATGCATGCCTTGGGCTGGAACTTGAGACTTATTACTTGGCAGTCTGACGGTCACACTACTATAGCCTATCACTGCTGTGAATTCTTGATAAATGCAACACAAGCATGGAGGCTCCTTGGCAGCCACTGCTAAATATAGCATTAATTACTAACCAAACTACTCACATGAATGAAGTATATACATGGATGGCATTGAAGTCTGACAGAAGTTATGGGTTCAATGCATCTTCAACATCATGAATATTATTAATACTGTCGTATCAGATACTTATTGAGTAGACAGCATATTAAAAAGTTCCTCTGACTCATGACTTATTAAATTATACATGATTCATCACCATTGGCACCATTGTAATAAAACGCAAACAATTCCACTCACTGTTTCTGATGAATTTTCTCAAAGCCAACCATTTCAATGAACGGAGCACCCATCTCTCTCTTCCATGCATTGATAACCGTTCTGCGGTGAGCAGCTACAGTCTCATCCTGGAATAGAGAAATAGTTACGGTAAATAAATAAGGAACTTACGTAACTTCTATGTCTATGGTCCTTCTTGTTACTTCATCGTATTGAGTCATTTGAATGAACTGGAAAGAAGGGAATGACGTTTCTGAGCGAGAAAAATGGAAAGTGTTAAGTACAAAAAAAAATTTGGGACAATAGGCCTAGTTCAACATGTTGGGTGTTGGATGTGTTGGCAATTGGGACTTTTTCTCAGTGTTTATGTTTGTTATGAAATCTTTGACTACTCTTCACAAAAAATGTTTGCTTAACACTTTCGCTGCCAAGCACCCGGCTCCCGGGTCGAACGAAAATTCGTTCAGGTGCCCACAACCCGGCTCCCGGGTCCTACATATAAATAGTTATATGTGGCTTGTCGCCATGCCAAGCACCCGCCTCCCGGGTGCAAATCAAAACGTGCTACTAGGGTTGTCAAAAATAAGCTAGGTGAGAATAGTATGTACTTTTGAGTACGTCTTTCATTAATTATTTATTTACTTTAAATGTTGTACTAATATTGATATTATGCTGACAAATTTCTAAGAAACATACTAAATAGTACTTACTTAACAATGTATTTAGAAACAAAAGACGGCAAATGTTTAATCTTTTCTTTATCTGCGCGTGTTTTATTGAGGTAAAAACCGCCGCTGAAGGTTTAAAAAATGAAAACAAAGGCATCGGTATGGTTTTATTGAGCTTAAAGGTTTTTAATCCCTTGCTGGCGATTTAGACGACAACTGTTTATACAACTTTAGCTACCTTACTTTAATTCACGTAGCTTAGATTATCTGTTGTTATGCGTGTGAATCATCAGGCATCAGAGGGTTAAAAATCTGCATCATTGGCTGTATGAAGATTTGATATTTTGACATTAAAAGTTTTTGACGTTTAAAAGCTACAACTGCGGATTAGGCAAATCATGTAAGGTTCTCTTGGCGTAAGTGTTATGATTTTTAAATACCTAGAAAAACAAATAAAAATTAAAAAAAGAACCGTGTAGTTTATTTCTTTCAATAAAAAATTTGACGTTCGACAACCCTACTATCGCTGGCTGGTCGTGGGCGTGGCTTAGTGAACTCGGATTCGGGTGCTGCGGCATAGTGGTACCGTTACGTAACCGTTGCGCCGATGGACTCAACAGATGGGTTGTTATAGATATGCGAGACACATTTTGTGGCATGCCAATAGACATGCAATAAATGTGCTTGGCAGTGAAAGTGTTAAGTGACACTCTTGTACCTTTATGAGCTGAATGTAAGTTAATCTGCTAAAAGCAGAAGTCTAGTCACTTAAAGACACTAAGTAAGCTTGAGACTAAGTAAGCAATTAAGTACATTGATTTATTAGCACAAGAATGTTACATTTCAAATTAGTACTAAATTATTTTGTGGGGTTAGTGCAAGATTTAAATGATCATTCTAATAAGAGCAACAAGCAATTGAGACAAAAAAACAGCCTTGACATGCAGAGACAGGAACAAAACAAGCATACTACCCACGCAAACACTTATTCAGCCAAGTCTTTATGTAGGTGGAATGACCTAATGCGTGAACAATTAAAATGAATGTAAAAAAAAGAAGTTTGTTTTTGTTTACACAGTTGCTCTTACTCACCTCACGATCTCCGTAGTATTTCCTGATCGCTTCAGCACAAGTTTTAAACGGAGCAATTTTATTCGGACGAATGAAAGAACCTGCCCCAGGTTTGGAAGTCTTGAAATACTGCACGTCGTCCACAGAACCATCGTGCTTACCCCTCACTGGGTCATCCCACTCGACGCCGTACCAAACACCCTTATACCCGTGCACTTCACCGATATACTTCACCGTACCAAAATCATCATTACTTTTTATTCGACTGCCGATGTGCACTTGAATTTCGCTCTCGTCGGTACCATTGCGGCTATCCATGGTACCGTTACAAAATTTTGGTATTAAGTTAACAGGCATTGCGCCCACCATTATTTTTTTGTTTTCGAAAAAGGAACTGTTTATCAAAAGAAAAACAGGCTGACTTTTTCCCCGAAAACTATTGTCACTTTGCTTGTCAAACTGTATCGCTCGAAGTAAGCCAAAGGCATGTGCATTCTTATATCGTTTTTAGTCGATTTTAATAGGTGATTATAAATATAATTAAACATTTTAGTCTACCACAAACATGAAGAAAAAGCTTATTATCTCGCAAACTACCTAAGCTGTGCAAAAAAAAAAAAAAAATATATTTGAATAAATAATATATTAATTGTTTTTGGATACATTTTTTTTTTTGAAAGCTGACGGGATATTATGCGTGACAGGGAACATACACATATACCACATATTAATGGCAAAACATGTAGAACCTGATTCCAAATGTTATTTTAAGATCATACAAATATAATTATTGTACATGAACCTACTCACGTTTTACAATAAATAAATACTTATCCATCTATTAGTGACAATAGGCTTGCTATACTACATATATCATGGGACTTAAACATAACAGGTGACTTGTAGGTGAACTTTAAATATACCACCGCCTAATCCTTTGAAGATTAAGGATACACTAGTAAAAATAATTTAGTCAATTTAAGTTAGTATGTTGTGCTACATCACTAGGTGCAAAAATGTTGCCCGCTTAATAAACAAATTAGGATTCTTTGTTTTCTTTTGATACCACTATCCTGCCATTTGTAGATTACAAGTCGAAACAACAAATTGTTAAAGAATAAATCCAGTACAATTAACTTCGTAAATCACTTACTTCTGGTTTTTTTTTATAGTTTTGTTCAATCTGGGTTGCCAGGAAAGATTTAGCACTACCTAGTTTAGTTCGTTCTATAGTTTTTCAAAAGATGGCAGGACCAGTATCGTTTCGAAATAAAATCTAAATGGTGATTGGTGGCAGAACGGGAATAGGTTATAACCCGCCCAAGTATGGAAGAAATACCGAATAAGGACGAGAAATGTAAATTCGCGTTCCGATTCGCGAACTGAAGTCAAAGCTGCAAGTTTATCAAGTAGTGAATATAGGTATAACGTTCGACGTGGAAGCTTTTGGTGGAAGCTAAGTAACATCTGGTAATGTGAATCGGACTGCAATATACTAGGATTCGCGACCGTCCGGTTCAATGTTCCATTTATTTTCATTCGTTGTCTCGGCGCGGCGCTAGCGTCATCTCGCTCACAGCTTTCCGAAATCGGGAATCGGGACGTAAAAAGTGTTTTTTGACAAAAATGGCTACCGAAAGTGTCCCAGACGTGTACACCAGTCAATAATACGGAAATGCTCGTTAGTGTTTGTGGAAATATGCAGTTTATAAGTGAACAATTGTTTCGTGCTGTGCAGTAGTGCATTCGGATTTGTCACGACAAAGGATAAGAGCGTCAAAATGAGGTATGTACAATGTAACGAGTTCATCGCTCCTCGGAGCTTTCGTTAGCAAAACAAATAAATAATTACAAAGATGATCATGCACGCGTCGATCTATTTACGTCCTTAAAGTATTTACTGCACCAGCGGTCTTCCTTTTCATCGGCAGACTGTTTTTTTCACAGATATTACAACGTAAACATAACACGGGCGTGCGGTCGTTACGGTTCATCGATTACTTGATTACGATCGTAATTACATACGTTTATGAATGACATCGTAATTAGAGGCTGTAAAAAAGTGTGCCTTGATCATTCCTGCATGCATTTGTAAAAGATACACGCATTTCAGATAAACCTATCGATTTTTCTTCGCGTTGCGTTCCCCCACACGATGTATTTTCATGTTATTCTGAGAGAAAGTATTGTAAATAGGATTTTAGCAGTGACCTTGTGAGGGTTCAGAGGTAATTTGTTAAATTGGGGCATGGTTTGTCCAATAGGAATGTCCCTTGGCACCATATGCGTAATGTTTCGCCGAATTGGGGTGTGCGGGGACCCCCAGGAAGGGTATCTCGTTAAACGAATGCATATGACTAATAATAAACACCCCACCCCTATTTCTGCGTAAAAATAAATTCCTTACTTGTTATTGCATTTAGTTGATTACTTAGAATTCTATCTTTATCACTTTTTTTTATCTTAGATAGTGTAGTAATTATATTTCTATAAGATAACCCAGGTAAATGAACCTTTGATGATTTTGTTTACATAATTGACTCATAAACTAGAGACAAGAATTTCGGATAGCATTTTTATTCATAAAACATTTTGTCATTGGGGATTTATTTCCTGTGTGACATCCTTGTGTAAACAGGTTAGTTATTTCTCGATTCTAATTAATTTAGAAGCTAATCAGCCAATTTGAATTGAATTCCATAAAATAATTAAGCATTTCCTTGTAGGTAAGTAAGGGTAATTAATTCATATTAATGAGATTAGAGGCTAAATTATCCAAATAAGGTAAATTGAAGGCTTATGGTATTCATGAATGAATTTATATCTTATGTTTATTTATTTTAATCATGTTCCTAAAGTTTGTAATCATGAAATCATTACCATAAAGATTCTAGACTATAGAAAGATGAAAGAAGGAGGTTGTATACCAGAGACACAGGGAGCCAAAAACAACATAGGTTGTTGGGAAGGGGCTAGGCGAATTATGAGAAGTTGTTATCTTTCTTTATGGTAATGCAATCATCATTTGATCTTTTTTACTAATGAGTTTTTAAATCTTTCTTGTTTAGTCTTCTACCTTGGTTTCAACTGAGTCATGATATGGCTAGAAACGAGCTGAAAACTGTATAACTTAAAATTATTATGATGAACAGTAGCCAGCTCATGGTTGATCCTGTGCCAATGTGCCCCTATAATCTCATCCAAACAGGATGTTTATGGACAATATCAGTAAATACCTACCATAACGTTGTCATAAAAAATACATGTAAGCAATCCATGTGGGAGGTGTTATTTTTGTATGGATAATTTTTATCTGGCCATACATAAATGTCTCATTCCCGGTCACTGTAAATCTGCTGCCCAGCTGCACAATTGACTATTTGAATTGGTCAAAAATAAAATAAGAAATCATGGAAAGAAGACCGCTCGTCTTAAAAACTTCTATTACCTTACAGATATTAAATATAATGCCAAGATATAATTGTTAAATTACATTTAAAGCTTATAAGTATTCCAGTTTTATTCTAAAAATCTGTGAAGTCACATTGTTATTTCATATTAATCACATACAAATGCAGCGTTTTGACAGTTCATGAAAAAGTAATGTTATTGACTACCCTTTCAAATACCCTTATTATTATTATTAACACATTTAATGACCCACATATGGTTCATGGTTGTTTAACTATTGGGTCTACTTCTTGACGTCCCACTTTGGGACAAAGGCCTCCCCACTCTGTTCCACATCCCTCCATTTAAAGCTGCTAAAGACCAGTACTTATTGGAGTCTGATTGGTTACCCAATAAAATAGATTAATGTAAGATTACACTAGAGATTAAATTATTCCATCATATTAAACTTTAATCCTCTCAACCAGCCAGTTTGATTGCCTCTGCTCATAAAAATATTAAAACCTTTTTCAGGTAAGTACCTAATACCATAATGCACAATCTACATTACCTTCCATAGCCAGCCTTGACATCATTTTAATTAATAAACTAATGGAAACGGGTCAATTACTCAAGTCTAAAGTTTCCGAGCAATTTTTATGAATGACACAGAGGATAATATTCTAGGAATTGGGAATTTACTATGTCAAAAGTTATTTCTTTGTCATCAATGTTTAGTTTTAATTATATTTGAAGTTTTTACCTAGAATTATGTCTAATTAGTAATTAATACTGTTCTTTTCCTTTAAACATTTTGTGAATGACCTACAATGGAAATTGTAACTCCCGATTCATACTTTTTTGTGTAATACTTGGAATGACATGGCAACCTGCACCTGGCATATAGAGAAAATAATATTCTTATATTTTTATTTAAGTGACTAAAAGCCATATTGTGCCTAATGTGATTTCGCATTGAAAATAAAAGAATTTAGATTAGAGAGAGAAGATTAAATCCTTTCTTAGTTCTCGCCTTTGTTATAAAAGGATATCTTCTACAAAATCGTATGTATGTATCTCTTCTGTACATTGTCTGTGTGTAAATTTTTTTATTTTATTAAGTAAGTACTTAGATACCTGTTTTTACAATGTATGGTCAAATAAGGCGCTAATGTCACTGTTATGGCTCGTCATTTTCCTCGGCTGCCCTTATTTCAATATGTTTGGGCTTCCTGTAACATAAATATTGTCCTAGGTATATAATCAGACCACAGTTCCATGGATATGTCTGGGGACATCATCATGAACGTTTTACATCAATGTTCTATGAGGTGCCCGCGCCTAGCCCTTTAGGCGGACCATTGTGCGTGTCTTCCATACATCTTTATCCAGCCATAATCTGTTAGCTATCGTCTCAGTATTCACCAGAAACCATGGATTGTTTCCCTGGCCTTCACCTGGTTTAGCATGAGCTATGTTAGTATTAGGAGAATTAATTCAATTAATCTGCCTAGCCTATATCGGGGTCGGCTTCCAGTCTAACCGGAATGCAGCTGAATACCAATATTTTACATGGAGCGACTGCCTATCTGACCTCCACAACCAAGTCAATAACTGGGTAATACGATACCCCTTGTTAAGACTGGCTGTCGAGACTTTCGGGCTTCTGACTACCCGTAACAACTGGTAAAGATCCACGAATGATATCCGGGACCAACGGCTTAACGTGCTTTCCGAGGCACGGATGAGTGCCTCGATATGTAAAGATGGTCACCCAACCACGGACCAACCCTGTCAAGCGTAGCTTAACCTGATGGATCGAACCTTGCGGCTTTTATTACTTAGTCACGAGCTTAATTCATCCTGAAAATTGATTATTATTACCATGTCCAACAGCTGTTTCAAAAAAGAAATTCTTTAATGCTGCAGCTACCAAATAGTTCTCACCTAAAAAAACTCATACCCAAGAGACACACTTTAATAATTGCAAAATAATTCAGTATTTTGCCGCTCCTACCCACCTGTCACCTGTCCATCCTATAATAATGAACTGGTTTGCTCAAGGCAGTTTACTGATAAAAGTTTTTGTTGATATATATTCAGCTGTGACATTTTGATAGTGTGTTGCAACGGTTTTTGGCTTACGTCATCTGTTTTTAATTTTTTAACCTTTTGAACGCTAGAGCGTATATGCACGCGCATGCCCTCCACGCCAAGGTACAAATTTATTTCTTCTTGTTATCATGTATTTCCCTATATCTATGGTGTCTTTTAATTTGTTTCATGTCATTAAATACGTACGAGAGCACCAATTTTTAAGATATCTAAAAAATATAAACACTCACAAAAATAATGATTTTATTGTTTATTTTGTGTTATAGTGCTGTTGACATTGTCACATATTTGTGTTGTTGGCGTACGGGGCATGCGCTTTCTTGCTCACGTAAATGTTACAATGGCGTTCAAAAGATTGAGGAGTTATGGATGATTGTTGAGTTGAATTTAAATGCCAGTTCCAAGAAGTATGTCAAGTGCACCCTGGGCAGTTAGCCCCGCTTGTTAATTGTTTGTGCAGAATAAACATTTTTCTTTCTTTTTATTGCTTATCAGGCATTTTGTCTAGCAAATCCTTACTATCGCTCATTCCGATACATTATGCCACAATGAGACAAGATAGCTAGTTTCCATCAATCAGCGAAGCATGTGTATAATCTGTTGTCATACAGTTTTTGACTCAACAAAAATTGACGTAGTAAAAAATCATGAATCATAATCACCTGACTAATTACAAGGATTGCAATAAGGATCCAGTTTCTTGTCATAGGAAGGATTTACATTAATTTGTTAATAATCGTGAAGTAGAATTCATAGAAATTGAGTTTGGATGTGACTCACAATTATTTCACATTGAATATTAAAGCTCGAGAGTTTGTTTATAAATGCATTGTAAAAATTCTTTTTGCATTTTATAGCCTAATTTTTGAGGGTGGTTATAATTGCGCTACGACCCGGTAGGAGCCGCTAAATTGAAAAACCGGCCAAGTGCGAGTCGGTCTTGCGCACGAAGTGTTCCGTGTCTTTTATCAATGAAAACACGTTTGAAAAACGCCAAAAAAACACGTTTGTTGTATGGGAGCTCCCTTAAATATTTATTTAATTCCGTTTTTAATCTAAGCATTTATTTCAAATAAACCAAATACAGGCACGTTTGAACTGTCAAGGGGTCTGTTAGTCAGAAAGATGAAGCTAGTTGCCCATTCCAAAGTAGTAGGTACCTATGGAGAAGAACGGACAAGAAACTCCAAGGACACCCTTTTAAATCAAAATATGTTTACAAAAACTGGGATACATCATTCATGTTGAAATATACACGCGAGAACGATGCAGAACGTAAAAAAGCGTCCATAATTACAAGATTACTTAAAAAAAAAACTATTCAAAATTAAACTAAATTTTAAAAGAGCAGTTTAAAACTGCCGGCGCCCTTCCTTGAACATGACGCATTAGCATCATTCAGCTCAACCATTTTGATGGGAGCTAAATGATCCAACACACGAGCCACCACGTTTAGTATTTGTTGTTGTAGCGGCAATAGAAATGTATCTGTGAAAATTTCAACGGTAACTATCACGGTTCATGAAATACAACCTGGTGACCGACAGCCAAACAGACAGACGGACAGCGGAGTCTTAGTAATAGGTCCCGTTTACCTTTTGGGTACGGAACTGTAAAAGGTAACAATTACCCCGCCGTTCCTATTCACCTTTTTTTTTTTAAGGCTGGGAAATCATCCAATGACTGCTCCCGCTCTGGGTGGAGCGGAAGGGAGTGTCAGACTCGTACTGACTAAAACCCATCCATGTTCCTTCCGTAGCCCTTTATGTGCCGGGGTAGCGGTAACCCTTTCGGACAATCCCGCTTACCCGGCAGGCTTGGCCCTGAGGGGCCCCTTCATATGCTGACATCTCTTTGAGGCGCGCGTGGAACATATACGCGCCGTCCGGCACGTGCCTGGTGCTGATCGGACGGTGAGTCACTCATTACTCATCGTCCGCAGGCCCGCGCTTACGGGCCGTGAGTTGTCACGTGGCTCCCGACGCCCGGGGCGTCTCCCGCGGCGGCTGGGACGGAGGACCTTTCTCTCTCCCATCCCGCCACCTCCTTCGCGAGCATGACTTTTTGCAGGAGGTGACTGCCTTCCACTCCCTCTCGCCCCGGACCATGGCTTGCACCAGGGCCGGGCGCGAGAGGTCGTTCCTATTCACCTGGTACTAGTAACATTAAACATACCTACTTAAGTACTTAGTCATGTTACATTACTAACGTTTTTTTAAAGTCAAGGTTGTATGCAAGGATTGAGTCAGCTGCCTTTGCCTTTACTCTAATGTGTATTATTATTCTAGGATCTGGTAAGCACTAGGTGTTAAAATACATTTATGATTAATCATGATCTGTGAGTCTTTAGAATGACATGGCTACTGTATGGTCTCTAATTTTATTAGTAACTAGCTGCTGCCGCGCGACTTCACCCGCTGCTCGGCTCCTATTGGTCGTAGCGTGATGTTACACAGCCTACCACACCACAGCCTGCCTCGATAATTGGACTATCCAACACAAAAACAATTTTTCAATTCGGACCAGTAGTTCCGGAGATACGCATGAGATAGCGCGTTCAAACAAACAAACAAATTCTTCAGCTTTATAATATTAGTATAGATTATCACTTGCTTAAAAATAGGCGAAGGAAAATATCGTGAGGAAACCAGCATGCCTGAGAAATATTTCTCAAAGGATTGTGAAGCTAAGTCTGACCCCCATGGGCACTGGGCAGCATAAAACTCTGACACCAGGTTAGTCACTAACCACTTGAAAACAAGAAGGTTACGGTACGATTAGGTCGGAGGATCGGCCCCATTGGTTTTAATTTGTTTAAAAGCTCGTGTGGTATCCGGTGAACAGTAGGTCAACCCTACCCACTCGGTCGTAACCCGTAATGTCGTAAATGGCAACTCACACATAACGTTACGAGGAAGAGCAACGTTCTTACGTTGTAATGCTTATACGTAATTCTACAATTTTGCATTGTATATGGGTGGGAAAGCTTGGACCCATGCATGTTTAGCGATATATGTTTTCATTCGAACGCATTGGAATAGCGCCTGTTTTTTGACACAAATCAATTGCTCAAGTAAAGTGATTTTCTTCAGACAGAGGCCCATGGACAGCAAAAATACTCTGACACCAGGTTAGTTACTAACCACACGAAGAAAGGAAGAAAATGATTTTCTATTGTTTGACCAGAATGTGGTAATAATGTGGTGGTTTGGGACCTCAACAATTTACAGTCAAAATGAGTATTTAATTTAAAAAAAATGTGTGCGTGTACTAGCGTACACTCGTAAGAAGTGAAACTTCTTTATGACGTTATTTTTCAAAAAATAATTTACTATATAATGCAACTTTACAGAAATTGGTTAAATAAAGTTAAATTAGATAAAGTTGTTGTCGTTGTTGTTGTTGTTGTTGTAGTAGTTGTTGTTGTTGTTGTTTGTTGTTGTTACTGTAATACCAATCCCTACTCCGCTGGAGAAAGTATACTTCGAATCACGCGTTGTAGGGATAAGAAGAAGATGGCGCGTAACGGAAAAATGTGACGCGTAACGAAAAAATCTTACACTAAATTTATTTACAACCCCGATAAAGAAGTTTCACTTCAAAAAAATGTGAAGGGTGTTTTCTTTTCCTCTTAAAGGCTCCCCCGCAGATAGGTGCGACGCGACACTGGTAGTACTTTTAAGGAAACTTCATGGAAATGGACCAAAATCGCGTCACTCCTGTCTTTCCTCTGCCTCCTGGCTTTTAAAATAAAAGCCGGTCTGAACCCTGCCTGATAGCTGCAGGGAGGGGTGTCTTCCCCTTTAAGGCGCGACGCGGCAGGCCGCTTTTGTATACTTTCCAACAGATACTTCACTTCGTCAGACTAAAATCGTCACCTGCCTAGCCTTTTCCCAACTATTTTGGGGTCGGCTTCCAGTCTAACCGGATGCAGCTGAATACCAGTATTTAACATGGAGCGACTGCCTATCTGACCCCAACAACCTAGTAACTGGGCAATACGATACCCCTTGGTAAGACTGGCTGTCAGATTTTCGGGCTTCTGACGACCCGTAACGACTGTCAAAGACGGAAAAATGACAGCCGGGACCAACGGCTTAACGTGTTTTCCGGAGGAGTCTCTGTATGTAAAGATGGTCACCCATCCACGGCCAATCTTGGCAAGCGTAGCTTAACCTGATGGATTGACCTGTGCGGCTGTTAGTACTTAGCCACGAGCGCCAAAGACTAAAATGATGACTATTTATATCATTACGTAATTTAACGCAAAACAATGTTATCACCTGCATCAAAAACATGATGATAATGGCCGACATCCGAAAATATCACAAATGACACTACATCCTCCCAAACGGAGGGGACAATTAGCACCAATTAATGTTATTTTACATAATATTAGGGCTACCGACGATCACTGGAAAATGTAAATACATTTGACCCTCGTAGCCTCATATTATTATTCAGTAGTTTAGCAGAAATTATATGTTTTGTTAAACGGATAATGTTTAATATCACCCAAGTAAATGTCAAAATGTTCTCTTCAGAATAGGCGAATAATTTATTTTGACGATCAACCAGGGCCTAGGTGGGCTGCAGGTACAATTTAGTCCGGTGGGGTAGTCCGATGAGCCACAGTGCGACTGTGGCGCCCATAACTTACAATGCTTCACCTCTTGTCAGGTTTGCTGTGTAAGACTTTTGCGAGTCTAAGCTCACGTTGGTGAGGGGGCCGAATTCTGGGCCATCCACAATTCAAAGAGCAGTATTATTTTAATGTTACTTCAGTGTGAGAAAGAGGTGAAGCTATACAGGAGGTTTAGCTCCTCTTTCATAATGCAGTAAATAATAGTATTAGAACGGGTGGTTGGCCTTCTGGTCGAAGCTGATTTAGGACTAGCTTTTGCCAGCGGCTTCACCCGCGTGTATGTAGGAAATTATCCCACGGGAACCGTAAATTTTTCCGGGATAAAAGTAGCTTATATGCTTTTCCAGACTATAATCTATCATTTTGCCAAGTTTCCTCCAGATCCGTTAAGTCGTTTTTGAGTTTATTCGTTACAAACATACATACAAATCTTTCCTCTTTATAATATTAAGTAAAGATGATACGACGTTAGTTATTTTTATTCTTGAAAATAACCATCTAACTTCGGCCAAATGCCTTAGCCATTTCCCAATATGTGACCTCAGATTGTTTCTTATTCCCTTCAAGCAAAGGGCCTCTTTTATATCAAACCAAACTATACAAATAAATAAAAAACATTTTAATCGATTTTTAATTCGATGATATTTTATTCATACCGATGCAATACTTTGCCAAGTACTTAGCCAGAATATAAAGAACAGAAGGGCCCAATTGACTGTTACTCAAATATGCCAAGGTGTGTTGCACGATCGTTTTCTATAGAACTTTATTACTTAAGTCACTCAGTTGAAAGTAAACAGAAGTACAACAAAAAAAAGCAATCTTTACTTGAAGAACAGAAAGGAGTGTCAGACTCTTACTGACTAAAACCCATCCATGTGCCTTCCTTAGCCCTTTGTATTCCGGGGGAGCAGTAACCCTTTCGGACAATCCCGCTGACAAGGCTTATCCCCTGAAGTTTCATTTATACCTAAGTTGTTTTAAAACGGTCGACACACACCCACAAACTCTTCGATTTTATACCAGTCTCTTTAAAAGCTTTCTGAAAACTAGCAGAGTAGTTATTAAATTAATGAAAAAACTTGCCACACTCTAGTGCACTCGCTAGTGTCGCCGCCAGAAAAAGTTTCGGTTTAAAACTTAGTTTATGGTTAATTCCTACGGAAATGTTGACCAGCTGTTTAACTTAAGTTGTTGTGTCTAGAAACGGCAAAAAATACTCTTATTATGCGAATGGTTTTTACATGTAATTAGTAATCTTGGTATGAAATAAATTAATAAACTGCAGTAGCACCAACCATCCAGCTGCCTAGCCTTTTTCCAACTATATTAGGGTCGGCTTCCAGTCTAACCGGATGCAGCTGAATACCGTTTTTTACATGGAGCAACTGCCTATCTGACCGTGGAAAACTTGGAGTTTTTGTAGAAATACATTAAAAATAGTTCATGAAAGTTTATTGTGTAGCATAAAACCTAGTTCTGCTATCAAAGTGCGTTGCTATGTCCCGCTTAAAAATGTATGGGCCCTTTCCGAGTTTATATAAGAGCTGACAAAGCATCGACATTCGACAACCCATTAAGTGCTGCAGTGTTCATATGTGGTAGCTATGAGTTGTTATGAAGTCATATGTAATTACTGTGGATAACTTCTAGATGTAAAACCAAGATTTCATAGAAGAACGGTGGCCGCCACATAGCGTCCGCAATTTACCGGCGAATGACGTCACTGAAATGATAACTTTTAAAGGGAATTGGTGTATTTCCTAGAGAGCGTTTTTAACGACGTTAAGTCAAACCCTCTTTTTTTGAGGCTGGGAAATCATCCAATGAATTCTCCCACTCTGGGTGGAGCGGAAGGGAGTGTCATACTCTTACTGACTAAACCCATCCATGTTCCTTCCGTAGCCCTTTATGTTCCGGGGTAGCGGTAAGTGGTAACCCTTTCGGACAATCCTGCTGCCCCGGTAAAGTCAAACACTGCCATCATATTCATGACACATCCGTTATGTGGCGGCGACCATCTTTTGGGAAACCGTAGCGTTAACTAAAGTTAAATTCTTCATGGACACAAGTAAAATACTGGTATTCAGCTG
Organism: Hyppa rectilinea; assembly: GCA_951799385.1. Classification (NCBI taxonomy): domain Eukaryota; kingdom Metazoa; phylum Arthropoda; class Insecta; order Lepidoptera; family Noctuidae; genus Hyppa; species Hyppa rectilinea. The sequence goes on along the minus strand of OX637325.1, from coordinate 10,575,838 downwards.
CATCCGGTTAGATTAGAAGAATTATTTAAAAAAGTAGAAGAAAATAGTTGAACTTCTGACAACAAACTATGGTACAGTATTTATTAATCATCTGCATCGAAACGGGCATATCTCGTTAACGAAATTTATCTTAAACAAGATTTGCTCATATCGTTATGTATTTGGAGGTGTGTTAATTACGCTAATTGAGTACCTGTAATAACATGTAATCTGCTAGACATACTTATAGTTCATGTTTTGGGAATAATGATGAGCAAAATTGGTGTCTTGAAAAAGGAGCTAGAATTCTGTGATACCATTTTCAGTCTCTTAATCAAAGACTAATGACCAAGTCTCATCCTTGAGAAAAAAAAAACTCATTTAAAATACCCATTTAAAAAGTAACATTTTTGGGAAGATGGAAAATCCTTTGGAAAAAAACTAGCAACACATTTCCTGGAATAAGACATCATCAGCCTATTGCAGACTGCTGGACACAGGCCTTTCCAATTGAGGGCATTCAAATCGATCCTCTATCGATTCCCATCTAGCTGCAGGTGGAGCGGAAATTTTACCCACCTAGTCAGGGGTGCCCAAACTTATTTTGTCTACTGCCCACTTTGAAAATAAATTATTTTTTAGCGCCCCCAGTTTTCTACTTACTTAAAAACCACTATCTAGATGAAATTACAAATCGCGCCCTATGCCTCTACACAACGCCCCCATTTTTTCTGGGTCTCTCGCCCTTTAAGGGGGCGTTATCGCGCACTTTGGGAAAGGCCCTAGCTTCAGAGTATTGTTCCTTCCGTTTGGCAAGTGATCTAATTGAAGGACACGTCTATCAAAACGATCATCGGTTCTACGGATAATATGCCCGGTTGTTACCACTTCAGTTTGCTTACTTAGTTACAAAATCTTAATCAACATCAATGAACATTATCCTTAATTAAAAGATCACAAGTTTAGTAACCATCCTATTTAAAACTCGTATCTACCCTCCTTTCACAATTTAGCAATACATTGCTGCATTTTCGAATCGGTTATCTTGCAATACACACGTGCTACGCAATGCACAGCAAAGTGGTTCTCGGTACGGATTGCATATTTGTAGCGGTACTTGTTTCTTGCATAATGTGATAACATAAAAACTTACTATTGTTCTCAGTGATGTAACTGATCACTTTTACTTTGTTTTATTGGCTGTCAGCGGTTTGCAGGTTTTGCATACATAACATGATGTAATATTCGTAGGGTTAGGCAGAGCTGTACTTTTTTTTTGTGTGGGAAATCGTCATATGACTCCTCCATAGTGTCAGACTCTTACTGACTAAAACTACCCATGTTCCTTCCTTAGCCCTTTATGTTCCGGGGTAGCGGTAACCCTTTTGGAAAATCCCGCTTAGGTTTCAGCCCTAACGGGCCCCTTCTAATGCTGACATCTCTTTGAGGCGCGCGTGCAACACGTGCGCGACGTCCGGCACGGGCCTGGTCCTGATCGGACGGTGAGTTACCCATTACTCAACGCCTGAGGCAGAGCTGTACCTGTAGTCCACCCGCATTTCGCCACTTATGTTCGAATCCCATGTAATAGAGGGTGGGCCTATTGCCATCAAATGGGTACAAATCCAGCGTCCTGCTACTGAGCTAAATAATAATGTGGAACTAGTGATAACAAATTCAACATTCGTTCCATTATTTTCAGATATTTTTGAATCGTCCCGTTTGATTTGAACCGTCATGGAACTGTTGGTTCTAGTGGTAACGTAGGCCCCGCTTCTTCTTCATTTCGTGTGGTTAGTGGCTAACCGGGTGTCCGAGTTTTATGCTGCCCATGGGCCGCTGACTTAGCTTCACATGCTGTTGAGAAATACTTCTCGGTCATGCATGGTTTCCTCACGATGTTTTCCGCTAGAGAGAACTACTAACTTGTAGATTAAAGGAGAGCTCATTTGATGATTTCCCAAACTCAAAAAAAAGGCAAACCTGTTTCGTGGGGGGGGATTCCTAGCAGATTTTTCAAAGTTACTTCCTCATTCTTTAACTTGATGTTTGGTATAAAATCTAGTTATCTAAGTACCTACTAAGTTATTCTTATCGATTTGTCATTAACATGAAAAAACTCAATGAATATCAAGAAGATACTTTATCATAAAAATGTTTCAAGTACTACTTACTTACTTGTAGATTAAGGTCTTAAAGTGGTTTTTTAAACTTGTTACAATTTGTCCTTCCTATGAATGATAGTTTATCAGATATGTTGAGATAGCCTGGCCGGTAGGTGACCCCCAACATAGGTGAGAACACCAGGGGGGTGGTTTTTAGTCACTGAAGGTCTGACAGTGAAGTGAGGTTTTCCACCCCAGAAGAGATAAAAAGGTCTGTAATCATACCAAATACAACTGACTATCAAATTATCTCATTACGACCAGTCGAAATTATTCGCTTCTCCAATTTGATGAAACAGTCTACGAACCCAATTTCTTTCACAGACTATTAACATAATTATATTGGCGATGACTTCGCTGCTTGTTCCCTGATTGAAGTCCGCGTCAGTATCAGTTGATATCAGCATCGAGTTATCATCATACTCCTTCAGGCAGGAAATACCCATATATCTTCTTTTCGTGTGGTAAGTGACTAACCTGGTGTCAGAGTTATTATGCTGCTCATGTGCCTCTGACTTAGCTTCACATGCTGTTGAGAAATATCTCTCAGACATGCTGACAATTTTTTCCTTCACCGATTTTTAAGCAACTGATAAATATACAATTCGCACATGAATCCGTAAAATCAGAGGTGCGTGTCTTGGGTTCGAACTCGAGACCTATGACTTGACAGTCCGACGGTCACACCACTAGGCTATCATTGCTATATCTATACGAAAATGACTTTTACTCGTTGTAAAAATATTCGCCAGTCAGGGCAAACAAATAATCAGATGAAAGCAAGTCAGTCGTCAGAGTCGCCTGGGTCGCGCCAGTAGCAGAAACTATTTTAATCCAGACTAACATTGATCGATGAATGCATTTTCGTTTTGTAAACCGTAGTTGATCTGTATCTAGCCTCCCTCCAATAACTTTTAGGTACTTTTATTTTTGCTTGATCCTTTTCCAGCATTTCCGTTCATCAGGTGCTCGTATATGTCAAAGTACCTGCTCCCGCGCGGTTTCGCCCGCTGCACGGCTCCTATTGGTCGTAGCGTGATGTTACATAGCCTATAGCCTTCCTCGATAAATGGACTATCCAACACAAAAATAATTTTTCAATTCGGACCAGTAGTTCCAGAGATTAGCGCGTTCAAACAAAACAAACTCTTCAGCTTTATAATATTAGTATAGATTATGCGTTCAGGCAGGAACTAGCTACAACCGTATATATTTTTAAAAGTAATGGGTTCTTTACGAAGATCTGCAGCGATCTTTACCTGGTGTCGGACCGAGAGCACAATTCTTTATGCAAGCACATACATTTTTTATCAATGATTACAATGTTTATCACTTACCCATGGCATTGACCAGTCTTGTTATAATCAGGTATTGATTTATCACATTACCCTTCGCAGATTTTGAATGGCATATCTGTCAAAAACTCTATTAAGAGACCATTGCAATGGTTGTAAATTAATAGACTTGCTCATCGTAGTCCAGGTACCTCAGAATATTGTTTGTTACTCTTGAGGAGCCCGTGGCTAATTAATATCAGCTGCACGGATCGATCCATCAGGCTACACTACGCTTGTCTTGGGTTGGTCTGTGGATGGGTGACCATCTCAAATAACGAGACTCCTCCGTGCCTCAGAAAGCACGTTAAGCCGTTGATCCCGGCTGTCATTCGTGGATCTTTGACACTCGTTACGGATAGTCAGAAGCCTGAAAGTCTGACAGCCAGTCTTACCAAGGGGTATCGTATTCGACCCCAATATAGTTGGGAAAAGGCTAGGTAGATTGACTCTTGTCAAGCAGTTCCCGCCATATTTTACGCCTTCCTCCAATTATACATTGTTTATCAATCAAATAAACAAGTTCTACAATCAATACAACATGTTTATCACTGACCCACACGTTGACCGACCTTGCTATACCCAGCTATCGATTATCACATTGCTCTTTGCACCACTGTAGGAATGCGCCTGATCATACTTCGAGGTATAAACTAGTACATCCGCAGTTGGATAGTCGGTTCATTGTGCGGAGTACAGGCGCGGAGAAATGGGTTTTGTTAGTTATGATCGTCCTAGTTTTGTAAGGGAAACTGCTTTTGTGTGTCTGGCCTTATTGTGGATGTTTTTGCATTGTAAATCTGGTTTTTGTGTTACGGAAATGTAAATGCTTTTGTACCTTTGTCATGGAATGAGGCTATGTAATGTATTGAGAGGTGTTTGCTGCAGTTTATCGAGATTTTTTTAACAACTCGCAGTTCAACCAAGGTGTTTGTCGACTGCTTAACTAGACTTGCCATTACTATTGCTGGATGCCTCAATCAATTAAGGCATCCAGCCAGGGCACATTCGCGAGACGCTTTTGGCTAGCTTATGAAGCATTATGCAGTACCACAGTTTTGATGTGTGCTGAAGGCAGCGTCAGGAGCTGTATTTATTTATAATTTCTCTAAGGGTCTTGGAAGTCCCTTCCCCCCTAGAACTTCTGAAAATATCTCAGTGTTGAAATGACTTTGAATAATGCGTTTTTTACGACCGCTTCATTTAAAAATTGCCAAACATTAGTTTCTATCCGGACACAACAATTAGCTTTTACATCCTATTGTGACTCCAGTAGAATCTCCATCAAAACCCTATTGAAACAAACACAGTTGAATACGCCAGTCCACATCAGATCTAGCCTAGTTTAATATATTACGTTGTACACGAGCGAGTTGTTATGTAACAACCACACTGTGGCAGACGGCTTGTTATTTGTTTAGAAATTGTTAAGGTGAGGAGAATGAAAATGGAGTAGGTGAAATTGGGGCTTTATTTTGAAATTGAATTTATTCTTATCTTATCTTGAGGTTTTTGTTTCCGGACTCTCTTCTTCGGTTCTTAGGCGGACCATTGTGCGTGGGCCATGGCGGCCTTTGGTGGTTATTCCAGCCAGCCCACATCCCTCCAGAAGTTGATCTCCTGGCCTGTGTAGTACATCTGTGAAAGATCTGGGTGTTCCGAGGGTCTTTGTCCTGATCAGTGTGACGCCTGTGCACTCAAAGAGTACTTGACGTATTGAATTTATTAAGTAGTTGTATTTTCTACAGCTATCAAGTCTGACAACCAAAGCAGACAGAAATTGGCTTGTCGAGAAGATAGGCCGTTCCTCCAAGTACAATAATCGTGTTCGGCTGCATCTGGTCAGACTGGAGGTCCAGCTCTACGTAGTTGGGAGAAGGTTAGGCAGACGATGTATTTTCTGCAGGGATGTTGAAGTGTGGTGGTCGGAACTGGTGGGAGCTACATGAAACTGCAAGATAATCAGTCCCCGCCAGCTTCAGAGATTTTCTTATGCCTAAATAAGAGGAAAAAATAACTGGAAGTTACGGTGCTCCTCCGCATTTGCTGAGCTATCCCTCTCCAGTTGAATGATGTCTTCCAAAAATTAAGATTAAGTCAGGCTAATCTTACCAGCTTTTACGTGTAACGACCACCATCTGACCTTGCAACAAAGTGACTTGCATTTCTCAAGTTATATGCGGGCTGATAATGAATATTTTATACGGATCGATTGCCACCTGACCTTCGCAGCCGGGAACTTAGTGTGGGTAACAACTGTACCCTGAAGTTAGACCGGATTAACTAGAAAACCGCTTTTACTGCTCGAACTGTAAAGGTTGTAAAGGATACAGACATTCTACATTCTACTTGAGAGAGAGTTGGCTAGACGCCAAGCAGTGCAATTTATAGTGTTTTTCACTTGTTTTAATTAAAGCAGTAATAATGATCAGATTGTTTGCGCAACTGATCTGCAAATATACATAAACTCACGACTTCCTACAATGGAGGTAGACAGAAACTACTGTACGTTTTACGCCCCTTACATACTCCTTTAAATAATGGACGTCTTCTTCATTTTCTTTTCACTGTATTTAAAATTGTTTTGTTCCCAAAAGTTCGCCACTTCTACAGCGCAGAAATCACTTTGGCCTGCATGTTTTGGGACACAGACGGCAGGTTAGGAGGTGGAGCATAATGGTTTGCGATATGTAGTGTGTTAGGTTAAACGACGGACATACTATCAGGTTGTATAGTTCTCATGAAAATCCAATAACTTTGTCCACGGGAACACCTCTGAAATATGAAAAAAAATATCCACCGTTCCATACCTTTTGACGAATTATGCGATCATAAAACTGAACTGACCAGCTGACTTTTTTTCGTGATTTTAGGTATGGATCCATAGTCAAAAGTGGTTCATTTTTATGAGTATAGTAACCTCTGAAATGATGTACCTCGTTTAACCTAACACACTGTAGTTGTTGAGGTATCCCTACTTTACCAAGTATGAGTTACTTCTTCCACTAGTAGGAAGACGGTTCAGGAGGCTCCAAGTGGAATAATGGACGTTCTGCTGAAAATTGCTTACAAACCCTAGTGTAGTGGACGTAACTGTGTACAAGTGTTATGATAGGTTGACTTCCTCGTTGGTAAAAAAGTCGCAAACTGCTTCAGCTGAACATGAGGTTCGGGGTTCGATTGAAAGGCCAGGCAAAGTATTGTTGGATTTTTCATCAGAAATTTCTCAGTAATAGCGTTAGTACTATTTTTTTTTATTCTGTGGTAATAGCTTGGAGTGATTTATGCCCGTTTAATGGCAATAGGCTCGCCCTCTATTACATGGGACTTAAACATAACTGGTGAATTTGGGTGTACTATGTTCACCTTTGCCTTATCGTTCGGGGAGAACAGGTGTGATATTGATATTTATAAACATCGTGAGGAAACCAGCATGTCTGAGAGATATTTCTCAACAGCATGTGAAGCTAAGTCAGAGGCAGCATTAAAACTCTGACACCAGGTTAGTCACTAACCATTCGAACAGAAGCAGAAAGTGTGATATTATGTAAAGACAAACTTAATTAAATTCTCTGCTTCTTTCGTACTAAGTATTGGTATGCCCGACAGGTCCATAATATTGACACTAACCATAATCTAATGCCATGTCACCTGATCATCAGTACGTTATGGAATGCAATAACGAATTGCGTATTGGTTTTATTAATTATTAGCACTGCGCCCACGACTTTGGTTTTTTTTTAATATAGCTTTTAACGTTCTGGGATAATGTAGTTTCCCATTAGTAAAAGCATTTTTGGAATCGGATCAGTATTTCCGAAGATTACCCCTTACATACAATCTTACAAATACATTTTACCTCTATAATGTTATGGACGAAGCGACATTGCATGCATTTTTTAAGTTTTCTGTTACGAAATGCACTTAGAACTTTCCAGGAATAAAATTAAATCTCTCGACTACTTTCTAATCCCCTTATCCAAGACTTATCACCACATTTCTTATTCAACTTCCCCAATACCATAGCAAACACTTGTCTTTCTTTTTAAAAAATACCGTAAGTCAAACCCCCGAAAATTGCGTCATACACTCACAACGAAGAAATGTTAAGCACATTTAACGGATGCCCTTAAAAGTTGTGGAACAGCAAGCATTTAGGCTGCTTTTCCACCAAAGATGCGTATGACATGATAAGCGATGACTGTTTCAAGATTCATTGCATATCTTGGCTTAATTCTGGTGTAAAAATGTTAATCGACGCTAAGATTTGCACACGAGAAAGCCTATCTTCATATTTCTCCATCGATCACTAATAAAGAACTATTCTTTATTAGTGATCGATGTATTTCTCATATAGTTTTAAGCTTCAAAATCATAACCTAATTTTTTGATTGCATTTACTTATACAAATCCGCCTTGGAGTGAAATGTGGTGCTGTTCCACAAACGATGGGACACTTAATATCGTGTCCTGCGTGTCCTGCCGTATGCACGTTACAGGAACTGATGAACGCTAGTGATGGCGCCTAACACGTAGCCTAATTCTGGGCTGAGTCCATTTAGATTGCCATCGACACGCTAAGAAGAAGAAGTACTGGCCGATTACTTCTGTGTGTGGTGCAACCTGTAAATATTAGATGGTTGGTCAAATTCATTGACAGACAATGCACAGCCTACACAGCTCGGTCTAGAAGAATTATTTTTTTCACAATTGTCCCTTTTTTGACGAAGGTGAGCACTAAAGAAGCTTCAAGAAATTCACCACCGAAGTTGAAAGTTTTAGGACAGTTTGTTGCCGATAGGACATCCCATTGGGCTCATGGCTGGTCATTTACTAATTCCTATTGCTTATTGTATTTAATATTTGTTAAGATTATACGAGCGTATGGCACTCCAGGGCTGCAGCTGAAAATCGGCGTCACATTGTAGTACAGATCCAGCACATCAAGCTATATATCCCATACAGAAAAGAAAGAAAGAAAGGACATTTATTTGCGGCAAGCATGACGCAGTAAAAAAAAACAAGTAATAAAAAACAAGTTGTGGGGAAATCTCTCTCTCTTATCTCTCTCCCTCTCTCTCTAATCTCTCCCTCTCTCTCTAATCTCTCTCCCTCTCTCTCTAATCTCTCTCCCTCTCTCTCTAATACTGTAAAATTTTTCTAAATGAAAATGAAACTTGTAATAAAGTTGAAAATCTGTAAAAATTTGACAACTTGGGGTAACTTGCTGTGCTGACCTCTGTACCTACTATCCTAGTGTTGCCATTCGACAGTATGCTGAGCTGAGGCTCTTTTGCCATTTAATTAATAAGCTTTGCTTTCTTTGTTTTATAGATATAAGAATTTCTTTGTTTCACTTATTCAAACAAACTAACTTAGCTTTAACGCCTTCAACGCTTAGCTACCTCTCACACGTCTGGTGGAAAGGCAGCCTTATACAATATACGTCCAGGCATTGCGATTAATCGCTCCGTCAGTTATTTCCGTCGAGCCGAAGCTTTCGATTGCGTTTTTGTCCGTTTTATTATAACATCGATGCGTCAGAGTGGCTCAGTCATTATTTTGCATTCCTGCAGAGTGCGCAAGCGGTGGTTATAAATCTGTGGCACTTGATGGCGAGTAATTATATTCTTCAGTAGGACATTTTTAAGTTCTTGATTTGTGTCCGATATAGATAAAAACTATTTATTTATTGATCATCTGTTCCGTTTATACTGATGACAGGATCTGCTGAAGAGTTTTGCACTAGAATTATAATAGCGAACTTAATTAGGCTTTTAAAAAGTGGACTTATTCCTTTCTCAGCTTTAACAGTATTTGTTGAAGTAGAAATTGTCGCGGCATCGACGAATTACACGTCACCGTTTTGTCACCCGAAATCCTGCATCGCGCAAGCAGAGTTCACAGCGCGCCTATACAACATAACCAGACACAACTCCCGTCTGGTCGGAGGATCCTCCCTTTTCTATGGAGGATGAGTGAACTTTACACCCTGTTCCTCATACCTCTGTAGAATTCATTTAAATCAATCAATTTTAATTGTGTTTTTAAAGTAAATACATGTAACGCTTTTATACAGCTAAGGAGTGGAATTCCCTGCCTGAGCCTGTTTTCGGATAGCTATAATCTGGGGGTCTTTAAGTCAAGTGTGTATAGGTTTCTTCTAGGCAAGTGTGCTTCACCCTCGACCACATTATCGCTTATCATCAGGTGAGTTAGGGTTGACCCGAACTCGGGCGTGATCAGCTGTTGCTGTTTTTTTTTTAGGTTCGCGTCTGATCGCCTAGTAATTTCTTACTAGGCGATCAGACAGACACAGCTGATCTCATCTAAACAATAAATGACAATCGTTCAATAAATGAATCGCCAACGCAAAGAAATGCACACACCACAAAAACTCAATTTGAATACTACCACATCGTAATGAGACAATACAAGCAATAAGTTTATTTTTGGACAAGCGCCCATGCAGCTATACTATCGATAACAATAGGTACGTGCATTCACATATTAATATGTCAATGAGACAGGAAATATGCTCGGTATAGCATCGATTGTTCCGACTAAATTAAACAAGGCTTGGTGGAATTGATTTGATTAAGGGAAGGCCGATGACGGTATTTTTTGTACTGGGAAGTTGTATGGCTATGTTTTTAATGATAATTGGCGAGGAGCTTGTAACTAAGTACTAATAGCCGCACAGATCGATCCATCAGGTTAAGCTACGCTTGCCGGGGTTGGTCGTGGATGGGTGACCATCTTTACATACCGAGACTCTTCCGTGCCTCGGAAAGCATGTTAAGCCGTTGGACCCGGCTGTCATTTGTGCATCTTTGACAGTCGTAACGGGGAAGCCCGAAAATCTGACAGCCAGTCTTACCAAGGGATATCGTATTGCCCAGTTACTGGGTTGTGGTGGTCAGATAGACAGTCGCTCCATGTAAAATACTGGTATTCAGCTGCATCCGGTTAGATTGGAAGCCGACCCCAACATAGTTGGGAAAAGGCGAGGCAGATGATAAATTGGTGAAATGTGGGTGTTACTACTGTGAGTACACTTATGTTTAATCCTTCGAGGATATACGGCTATGTATGTTATGTACAGAGGCCAGCACATCAAGCTTCCCCAATCTGTCAAATTTCTTTGACAGTTTTTAACTTTATTTCGAAAGTATGAGGTTCATTTACAATTGGCAAAATTTGACAGTTTGGGATAGCTTGAAGATTTTATTGACCCTGTCTTTTGGTTCATCATCTTCATGAGACTTTTTTAAGGATGGCAAACCATCAAATGCCTTCTCCCGCTCTGGGTGGAGCGGAAGGGAGTCTCAGACTCCTACTGACTAAAACCTATCAATGTTCCTTCCTTAGCCCTTTGTGTTCTGGGGCAGCGTAACCCTTTCGAACAATCCCGCTGACCAGCATCAGACATTATCTTCTTTGTTTCCTTCTCCGACAGATTCTTCTAGATTATATTTTTATCGTTAAAGAAGAACTAACATCCAAAAAAACTTTAGAGGTGTCAAGGGACACCCAGATCGAACGAAGTTCCTTTCGATTAATTATTGAAGGAATTGTAATAAAATTTTATTTCTTTTAAGTTGTAATAATCAAAATAAATCCGATCTAAAATTAACCAATCAAAAAATTTTGATTAAAAAGACACCATCGTTCCAACTTTTGGTCTTTGAGGAATACCATTTTTAGGAGCGTAAGAGGTGAATTATTTCCCCTTCCCTGCGGACCTCGACAGCGAGTAGACGAGACGTATCCGAGCTCACGATTGTTTATTTCTTAATAGTAAATTATAATTATTTAAACTCAAAAATTCGGTGCAGATAATAGGAGTGCATAAGAGACCAAGAGTACGAGCTATACTGTTACCACGCCCCGCTTGGACGTTCGTGTGCGCCTCCTGTTGCCGTGTGAGTATCTTCTGCATCTGGGAGCGAGCGAAAACGAACGATCTTTCCGCTTCGCTCGGCCGTTCTCACACTAGCCAAACTGCCCTCGACACGCTGACCGAACCAACAACATCAACTCATGCGATCCTTGTACTGCTGATTTGACTTTGGAAACCTAGACAGTGCTTCGTGGAGAGAACTTCATCGTCGCTCGCGCCAATGCATGATTTTCGTCAATAATATAATATTTTATAACAACTACTTCAGACTGCGTTCCTGGTCACGGAATAGAAAAAACAGTGGAAGTGCCCTTAGACTTTCTTAATACGGGAACCAGTGTCGCCAAACTCACACATTTGCAAATTAAAATGTACATTGCAATACACAGAAAACGATGATATAATTGGCTACAAATTATAAATGCAACTTTGGCGAAAAGTTTATTTATTGTTGTTCAAAAGAAAGTCTTATTACAACTCGGCAACGTTGTTTTTATTTTACACGTCACAATCAATAAAGACCATTTTTCCATCTAACAATCAAATTCTAGCAATCAACAACGAGTTCAGCTACTCAACGCTAGAGGGCGCTGAAACCAAATTTACTCTATTTAGCACGCTAACAGTATTGAAATAGATGTCATATTCGTATGCACCTGTTATCGATTTTTCTACTCAGCTAGTGATGCGGACAAGATTTCGATAATTTAATGTCGATGTTTGTACATAGTAATAATTCAAATCTTTTATCTTTGGGCCAAAGTCCGATTAGAATAAAAGCTAAAATGGTTAAATGAAACGATAAGTAGTGTAGCAACACCTTAACGTTTGTGTGTGGATTTGACCTTATGCGCGGCAACGGTAGACAATACCTCGCCTGCGCACTCAGACTCCCGCCAACAGATAGTGGACGAAAGATCGCGCGACGGTACGCCACGCTCGCGAACCGCTCGTAAAGTTTTAGTTTGTTTTACCATTTACCTGTTTGTGCCGTGTATACTGTTTATTTTTACCTTTATTATATACTTTTTACTGTTAACGTGCATTCGAACTCATTTAATATACCCAACACACAACCCTGAGAAAATAACTTTCCTACAGTAGTAAATTAAAAATATTTATTATTGTCCTTGAAATAAAACATATTTGTTCAATAGTTGTCGTTTTGACGGTTTTATATTTAATTTTAACAAGTGATGCAAGCGTATATTGACATATTTTATCGATACCAAACTATTTGAATGTGTCCCATCCCTAATCGAGTAGCGTCGAAGTTTCTAGAATGTATACGATGATATTCAAGACAGCGAGCAAGTTGATTTAGACTTTGAACAATGGACATAAGGTAGTTTTTAGTTCGCAACAATGTAATAAATATGGTTTTGTCAATAAAAACAATTATATTGAAGTATATCATAGTTTTATACTTACTGGTGATTCGATACACCTCCGCAAGATACATTTTTTATCCTGCTATCATTATTGCATGTAAAGATTGCACAATAAGGCATGTTTGAAATATGTTTTGTTATGTTCGAGACGTCGTATCCCAGCAAGTAGCTAGTCGCGACTGAGCCGGTGTTGCGGAGGTCCGCATAATTGTGACACAGCTGCGGTAGCTGCGTGGCACTTCCACTGTTTTTTCTATTCCGTGTTCCTGGTACTTGCAACGGTGAATCTGGAGTTGTATTAGTACAGAAAGAAAACCATTTTGCCATCTGGCCGCAGTTTGCAGAAAGAACTATTTGACAAGGATTGCTGTCAAGGTACCTGATTTCTCGCGCCACCGTTTTACCTCTACAAGCTTATGCGACATTGGTACAACAGTTTATAAGTTTTAAATACGGAAGCGTTAATTGGGACGTTATCAATGATTGTTTGTTTTCGATTATATTAACTACGACGCACCGTGATCTCCTGGTACTAAAAGACATATAGACAGCCTAAAACTTGAAACCTATTTTAATTTCGTGTCAAGGCAACGTTCTGACAACACCTAAACTACAACAAGTTTAAGCGATCCTGGTATCTCAACCTGTATGTCACAAACCACGATAATTACGGTGACATCATTCACTCTGCCGCCGGGAACTGTGTGTTGATAAGTTCTTCTTGAGCTGTGCTCTCCTGATACCTGAAGACAGTTAAAACAACCTAAAAACTAATAATAATTTGCCTGTAGCAAAAAGTGTCGTGACAACTTTTCGTAAGAATTTTTTCCGTCTAGCCCCCTTTCACAACGCGCGATAAGGAACTTCGTTCCAAAAGAACCGCACAGAGAAATCAATTCTATTTCGTCCCTTTAAAGTCGCTTTCAAACCAGCTATAAATAAAACTCCTGGTGAACATGATTCATTTAGCATGGACATTTTCTCATATGACTCAACTTTAAACGTCCTTAAATAGCAAATCATCCAAGAACTATTGCAAACGCTTACCTTAACAATCCTTGCTTTACCTTTCAACACGAGAAACCCAACATAAATCACTCTAACAAAAGAATTCCCACCATTTTGTGAGACATGACATAAAAGAAAGCTTTAACATCAAGGGTCAGTATACAAATAAGTCAAAAAACATTACCCTCTTTCTTCGGGTCTCGTCTGTCATCAAGACAATGTGTTAGAATGAGTAATGACCAGGGCCGAAGTACCTAACTATCTAGCGAGTTATTTCTAGATACAGATAGATAAAAAAGCAATTGGAGGCGGAGTGTTATTCAGTGCTTTACTTTGGTCATAGAGATTTTTTTGCCGTCTGATTTTAGTACCGTTTTAACTGCGAAGTGGTTTGGATTTTAGACTCAATATTGAGATAGGAAATTGGAATTTGAGGTGTAGAGACGCTACATCTCAGGTGGTTGCAGTTACTTGACTGTTGAGTACTTTTAGGACACTAGGAATCAATCATTCGAGTAGGAATTGTTATCTTTTTTACGCGAATTTGGCTCGATAATTCGATATTCCTGATTGGTCTAATATAGCTCTACTGCTGATCATATGGTTATGGGTCCGATTTCCGGGTCGGACAAAGTGTTTTTGGGATTAAGCCGTATGTGATTTCTCAGTAGCAACCAGGAGTCCAGATCTGTGCCCTATTGATGGCAATAGGCTCGCCCTCTGTTACATGGGAGTTAAACATTTCTGGCGAAATATGGGTTTATCTGCTTACAACTCTAACCTAACTCTTGTTGTAATACAGTCGAGATGTTTCCAAGCATCGCTGGGCAAATCGTCGAACACTTCGCTTTGAACGATATGGCGGATTTTAGATGGTCGAATCATTGACTGACCGCATATCGTTCTGTTGTAACAGTTCAACATTTATCAAAAATTTATGTAGGTAAGCATAGATATTCATTGGCCGGTGGGATTGCCCGAAAGGGCTACGGCTGCCCCGGAACAAAAAGGAAGGAACATGGATGGCTTTTAATCAGTAAAAGTCTGACACTCCCTTCCGTTTTACCCAGAGGTGAGAATGGTTTCCATCAAAAAAAAGCATAGATATTATAATATTATTCATCTTCCCCGTAAATTACAGACTTGATCTTTGAAAACTGAACAATAAGATTCCATTCATTTTTTGTGTCCAAACCAACTTTACGCAAAACCGAGATAAATAGGACAGGATATCCGGGACTTTCCTTTAAAGGAAGCTGAAATGATGAATTTCCTACAAAATTATTCTAAAAGGTTTGATAACTTCTATTCTTGAGAAGTTTATATTAAAAACTAGCTTCCGCCCGCGGCTTCGCCCGCATAATATGTCGACAAATTATACACATAAACCTTCCTCTTGAATCACTCTATCTAAGTATCTAATAAAAAAACTGCATCAAAATCCGTTGTGTAGTTTTAAAGATCTAAGCATACATACAGACATTAGGACGCGGGAAGCGACTTTGCTTTTTATACTATGTAGTGATATAAAATTACGCCTTGTTTCACTGATGGCGACGGGTTGGTCAAAAGTATGTATTTACACCCACATTTCGCCAGTTATTATAAATTAAGAATATAATTCATAAAAAAAATATATTTAATAATTCATGATTAAAACAGCCCTAGTTCTTGCTGTGGGGTAGTTGGTAGCAGCTCAGGGTGTGCCAGACGTACATTGAGTCGTCTTCTCGTCGGCCATTTTGCCTTTAATCATCATTTTATTGGCACAAAGAATTCCTAACCACATCCTCATAACTGCATCATAACTGTTCAATATAAATTTACTTCCTGAACTAACGTTAAGAAATTCCTCCCAAGATTGAGTGGGAACGGTTCAGTAATCGTTGCCATCACTCAAACATCATGGCGATCCGTCATGGTGCGGTGTTGGACTCCGGTGGGCATGTAAATGGGACTCGGACATGTAATGTTCGTTTATTGTATGGCGTTTTGATGATTTTGTACTTCGTTACGGAGTTAAATACCTTCACTGGCCAACCGGTTAGTGGGTTTCGGGATTACGTTTTTGAAGTTCCTTATCGCGCGTTGCGGAAGGAGGCTAGACGGAATTTAATACCAAAAGTTGTAACGACACTTTTTTGGGGGTAAAATATGATGTCTTTTTAATCGATATTTTTTATTCGTAAATTTTTGGTTATTATAATTTAAAAGAAATAAAATTTTATTACAATTCCTTCACTAATTAATCGAAAGGAACTTCGTTCCATCCAAGTTTTTTTTTAATCAGCAGTAAGTGAAATTTTTTTTGCTAATTCAGTGACAAAAAATAGAAAAAGAATTAAAACCCAGCGCGTTTTCGGCGATCAAATAGATTGTTGACGAATAAAAGATTTCAAGAGCGATAGCTTGCACGCTTAATTTATTGGTCCAAGGGATAAAAAATAGCCATTGATATAAAAATCTACAGCTGGACATTCTTTCCAAACGGCGCCACTACATTTTATTTTGTTTTGCTTTTATGTTGCACTCTTACGTATGTACTTGCACGATTACTCATAACAATTACAATCTAGACCTTGAGCGCTAATAAGTAATTTAAATTTAACTTAATATGCTAAGATTTTACAAAGTTAAGAATGTGTCCGTTGGAACTTTTCTTACTGTCTCTATTATGATGGAGACTTTTTTCTTTAAGAGTAGCACTCACTGCACTAAACTAACTCACAGGGCTTAGTTCTTTGAAGTACTACGTTTAATAATTTTTAGTTTTTCTCAACTCAGCCTATAATGTTCCCAGTGCTGGGACTCAAACCTCCTTTCTGTGGTCGTAACCTAATTCACCACGCGGTTTTTTTTTTCCCGGGTTTGAAAATCCTGTCTGAAAAGTCTGTCAGACTCTTACTGACTAAAAACCACCTTGCTATCCTATCTTACACCTCTACCGGGGGTCGCAGGCACATACGCTCCTTCCGCAACCCACCACGCGAGCCTCATTCAGGTGGTTCATTACAGCGTAGGAACACCTCAAACAGACCTAAAGAAGCTGAACAAGACTTCATAAAATCATAAAACATCATGACAGTATTAAGAGCATTGATTCGGCAGATACACAAAATAATGATGAAGCTAATAGCGTGGCTCGTCGTGCTAACATCACGCTTGGGCAATTTTTTAGCTGCCACCGTTCAATGCTCGAGTCGAGGCAATTAAGTGTGGGCTTTGTGATGAGCGGTGGCGAGGGAATGTAGGTTGTGCGTAAAGAGCGTTTTTATTAGGGGACTTAAATTAAGGATTCGCTGTTTCATTAGTAGGTGCATTGTTGATAATGGAATCCTCGCTTACTCTCGATTTTATCACTAGCATGATGATGATGATGAATGAATCACACACGTATATAAACATTACAATCGTAAACGTGATAAGAGATTTTATTTTTTTAAATAGGTTTTTACAAACACTTAAACACGTCAATAATACGTATTAAACCTAGATGAGGTCGACATTTCCTATCTGACTATTCTCAGAAGAAAGGCCTAAACAAACTCAGAGGTCACACACAGTGTTTTTTAAAGTCCAGACATATTCTTGGTCGGATCGTGTTCTTTACTTGATGATTATCATAATGGCAAAACATATTTCTCAGTCGTATGCCTAGTAGCTCCATAGTTGGTCGTAGCTCGTAGTCCAGCATAAACTTTTTTATACCACGGTTTTTCAATCGCATGTTTTGCGATTAATGCGTCTTTTAAGATAAAACATCCCCCGATAACATGTTATATGCTGAACACCAAGAGTCGTTGGCAGTCGCATCTACATAATATACTGCGCTTCGTATCATGCCGCCCCATATTTTATGACCGTGTCTGCCACTAACATAGCCACTTGTTATATTAATACTTGCCTAAAAACAAGGAAATTTTTAAAGTCTCAAAATTGTTGACAAACGTGCGACTGTAACATTATGTTAGCCTTCTTGTCTCGCAAGTTCTCTACTTCTTCTATCTTTTCGTAAAACCTACCTTTGAATACCCTTAACCTTTTGAGCGCCACGGTCGGATATAGCCTACAAATGAAAACGTGCCCATCGCGCCACGTCGCGGCGTCGGCTATAGCCGACAAGAAAGCAAATTTTTTTTGTGGCTTGGCGTGGGAGGCGACGCTTATTTCTTGACTGTCTGGCGTTCAAATAAATAAATAAAATATATTTTTATTGTTTAACCTTTTAAACAATAAAAAAAATATTTAAATAATAAATACAAATCGCTTCCGCTCATCAATTAGACCACATTTTTACAGTTAAGGCCCCTGACCACGTATGATTTAATAGACTCATCCGTCCGGACGTTGTTGTGCCACAATTCGCCGGTGTTACCCGACCAAATTCGGTGAAATATGCGCGAACGCAGCTTTAACAAAATCGAAGAGTTTTCAAACGAGTCGTGTTATACATTCTCTCGATATAATGAGGTATTGTGTTTTATGATAATTTAATTGGTTTTAAAATGGATTAGACTATTATTGGATATGTTTTTTTTGGGTTTGTGTGATCGGCAAATTAATGAGAGGAGTGATTGTCTCGTAATTTCATAGAATTTTATTAATATCTCTTTTAATAAAAACAACCAAGTATGTAAATTATTTTTTTATTTATTTATTTTAAAATGTTAATTAAAGCGTTTTACTTTATAAAACTTCCACCAAATGCGAAGCAATTTGTCGGGAGTAGGTTTTCGTGCTGTGTTGTTTAACCCATTAGATGTTCGCCTATTACAAGCATTTTGCTTATAAGAGCTCAACGATTTGTACGGTTAAGTATATTGATTGTCGTTTCGAGAGAATTATTCTTATGCACCTATGGGGTTCATACGACATTTGGGGGTTTGGTTATGTTATATCTCATTTTCTCATTATTGGACCGTTGAGACCTTAAAAACTGATAGATGGACGCTGTCGGCTTATCCTCTTAAGGTGAAAGATACAGGGTAGACCGCGAAATTTAAATTTTCTAACGTTTCTCACAATTTGCTTGTCAGTATCAGGTTGTAAGTTGATCGAAGTATGCGGTCGTAGCAAGTATAAGTATATAGTACAAAATGTACATAGTACAGAATTGTAATAATTAAAACCATACATACAATAATCTCAGTTCATATTACTCCATGGAATGACTATTTTATGAAATCATGACATTTGAGGACAATTCTAACTTAAGAGTGTTGTATTTCTGTTAATACATACTTGTTACGGCCGCGAATCATATTTAGATCAGTATACAACTAGACACTGACCTGCAAATTGTAAAAAACGTAAAATTATATGTATTTTTGCGGGCTAGCGTGGCGCTTCCCCAAGGGAAGCTTTTGGGAAAGTATGATAGTCCATCCCTTAATAGCAGAGCATCCTTTTCTTTGTCAACCTCTTTTTAAAGTAGAAATATGAAGACTGAAACTAAGACACGCCCCAAACCTGGTCAATTTCTTTATAAAGGAGATGGCCATTTTGGTTTCAAAACTTCAGTAGGACCAACAGCAATAACATACCCTCGTGGTCTAACTGGTAGGACGAAATAGTAGGACCACGAGAAAACTCCCGTTTATTATTTTGCCTTCCCAATAATTACCTTAAAAGAAAGAAAGAAAATACTCGTACGTTTATTTGCGGCAAACATGACGCAGTACCGGGTAAGCGGGATTGTCCGAAAGGGTTACCGCTACCCCGGAACATAAAGGGCTACGGAAGGAACATGGATGGGTTTTAGTCAGTAAGAGTCTGACACTCCCTTCCGCTCCACCCAGAGCGGGAGCAGTCATTGGATGATTTCCCAGCCTTAAAAAAAAAAAAAAACATGACGCAGTAAAAAAAAACAAGTTGTGTGGAAATATGCGTCACATCCGAACAAAACGGCCATCGCTCAACATAATGCTTCGACCCCATGCGAGTCGGAGCCACAGCGCTAAACAACAAAAGACATGTTTCAATTTAAACACCCACTTATTCCCCATCAACACCTGTTTCGGGAACCCAATACCTCGCCATATTGAGGTGAAATGGTGTGTAAAAGTGAAGACCACCAAGTGTTCCACGGTTTTGTTTACAAGCTTGTTGCCATGTGGTTTGGTTAACGTGCGAAAAGTTGATTCATTGTTTAAAGTTGTTGATCTCTACATTTATGTAGTTGCTCCCCGTCGTGTGTCCCTCTGTGCGCTTAGGTTTTTTAAACTACGCAACGGATTTTAATGCGGTTTTCATCATTGCACCCGTGCGAAGCCGGGGTGGGCTAGCTCGCTAGTCTTATAAAGCTAAAGAGTTTGTTTGTGCGTGCGTCGGGTCTAGCGCAGACAAGACTTTTTTCTTGGTCAGCGCCGAACTAGTGTACTCAGTTCGTGTGTAGAAACGACACGATTTCTTGCATAGGCTCGGTGACTTTCCTTTTGGGCCTACTACAGGCTCAAGCTTCACCACAGTTCAGCCTGTGCAAGTCGGTTTGTACACGCAACACAGTGCGTCCGTGCTAGAAGAAAAGAAAATCTTGCGCAGGCAGAACTGGTGAAGTTTGTGCGTATGGTAGGTCCATTGGCGTGTACAGTTGTCAGCACATCAAGTTACCACAAACTGTAAAAGGACATTGCTCTGCGTCCATACATTGTTGGCCCAGGAGCCAAGAGCATCGGATAATTATGTATTGTATTCTCTATCATTAGTAGATTCTTAAAAGATCTTGTATTTATAGCGGACTAGCTGCAAAAAAGATATATTTCAAAAAAAGTATCAAGATTTTGAGGTTATAATCTAACCATAACAACAAATATTAAATGTAGGTACCTACGATTTTTCATAGCTCTGAGTGATTTTTAACCACCAAAACACCGAACACAAGAAAAGAACACAGGAAAAGCACAGCACAGGAACTGTAACTTTGCCAAAGTGACAAATTGACAATAACGGACGACGCGACGTGACGTTCACAGCAAAACTAGGGATGTAGTACGACACCACACCAATAATCGATTTTTTCGATTAAGATTTACTGTGGTCTTAAATTATTTCAAACTGTCTGTTACATCACCTTTGTCATATAAACATTACAAGTATGTATGACAATGGTTTATTTTACGCCGAAAAATAAATGTTATTTTTGTATTAATTGTCGTAAAAAATGACTTAGATGTTTGAATGATTGTATAGAAATAAAAAAATTGATTACTGTATAGTATTATTCTTACTACCTATTTAAATTGGAGTATGACTGCAAACATAAAGTATTCTTATTAGGTTTTTAAAAATACACTTTAGAAAAGAAAACACAATCGATCGATTATAATTGATTGGACATCCCTATTTCACTTCTGACACGACATGACATTAGGCATAGATGGCGATCTAATGTTATTAGTCGCGTTAAATTCTATTAAAAGTACATTTTGGAATACAGCTAGTCCGTAATACAGAAGTATTTGCAACTTAAATAATAAAATAGGCGATTAATTTTCGTTTAATCTTATACTCTTTACTTAGAGCATTTAACCTATGGAGATGGCATAGCTAAGCGTACCCCTCTGCCATGACCGATTGGTCATACGGCCATACACGTTCTATAAAACTAGTTCATTCGCCAACCGCCGCCATTATGTATCGTATTGTGTCGCAAGGAAGTCCTCCTAAGGCCTCTGCCTCGAATCTCGCGGGCAGCGGGGCGGTGGCGGCGGCGGCGCGGGAGCGGCAGGATCTTACGCGTATAATCAAATGGACCGGCCCTCGAATACAGCGGTGCAGGAGCGGCGCGGGGGCGGGCAACGAGCGGTGCACTCCAGTCAAGCGGTGACCGCCCGCGTTGCGCGTCTGCATTGTAGGTATAGTGTTGTACATTTTTTTTGTGACGTATCAAAATGTCTTCGGACGTGCAAGAGCTAATTATTTCGGCAATCTTTGAGAGGATACCCATATGGAACAGCAAAGATGTGAACCATAAAAATAGAAGAATAATTAACCAATTATGGGAAGAAATAAAAAATCGATGCCGCGCGATCTGCCCGCTAGTTTGGAAAACAGGTATGCGTTGCCCGCCCCGCTGCCGCGCCGCCGCCGCCGCCGCCTCGCTGCCCGCAAAATTCGAGGCAGAGGCCTGAGAAATGGTTAATTGTGCAGTATCCTCGTGCAAAAAGCGATCTGCCACTTCAAATTTTCGAAACCATGGTGTTTCCTATTACTTGTAAATATAAATTATACATTGAAAAAAATTATAATTACGTACAATGTCGAAGTAATCGTTATTGACGTAACGATAGAAAAAATACATTGGTACGTAGGTAGCGCTAAAGTAGTACAGGGGTAGGATTTGCATAGTGCTGGGACAACGCGAATGAATGATTCGCCAAATAAATGATTTTCAGTCAATAGGTTCAGTAACCAGTTTTTTGTGTATGGATCTGGACAAGTCAGCTTGAAATAACAAAAAAATAACTATAAAAGTTCTTTGGAAGTCGATTTAAATTATTTTCATTGTATGTTTAGGATAATAAAAGAATAATAGTTTGTTCGTTTCGTAGTGAGTTTTTGTAGCTCATGCAATTTGAAAAAGAAACAATAATTATAATAGATAGCTAAATATGACGTCAAAATCTAATAATCTACCGCGGACCGCGTAGGTACGCTGTTAAAAAAACGTAGTACAATCGCCAGCACTGCCTCAAATATTCGGAATGTAATATGTACATACGCGGACGATCTCAAATTCTCTAGAGTTTCGAGTCTAGTGACGATACTGAACTTCTTCAAAGCGATATCGACGCGTTATGTCGATGGTGTAACGATAACAAAATGGTACTAAATATCAACAAATGTTACTACGTGAAGTACACACGGAAAAACAAAATAACAGAATTATATTGCAATTAAATGACAGAAAATTTTAAACTCATATTAAAAGTATACTTTGTAAACAAGCTTATAACAAATTAGAGGATTATATGTATAAAGGATAACGATGCTTGGAAACATACTGGTCCTGCTCCACAGGACAATCTAGTGTCCAGACAAAATCAAACTGGGTGCTTAGTAAATTAGGTAATAAATAATTTATAATGTTGTACCATACTACATATTTTAACATTTTGGAATAACTTTACCTCTCACATTGATTGATTTATTATTATTAACTTTTAGAATGTTTGTAAATATGTGAGCACGTTCAAAAGTGCCTTTCTTGTGCCTATTTGACATAAATGATGTGACTTTAACTTTGACATCATTTAGCTTTGCAACACTGGACTACAAAACAATAAAACCGACGTGTAAAACTGTCATTCATAACAAAATAATAAAAGTACATCTGATTGATTGTCTTATCCTATTATTTACTAGCTTCCGCCCGTGGCTTCGCCCGCAAAATATGCCGACAAATTATACACATAAACCTTCCTCTTAAATCACTCTATCTATTACAAACCCGCATCAAAATCCGTTGCGTAGTTTTAAAGATTTAAGCATACATAGTTTTAAAGATTTTAGACATAGTATAAAACAAAGTCGCTTTCTCTGTCCCTATATCCCTATATAGGGACAGAGAAAGCGACTTTGTTTTATACTATGTCTTGATATTGTCCCCTTTCTAAATTTTTGACACGTGTATATAAATGAAAGCCCGTTTTAAAGAATGGGGTATGAATTTTTAATTGTATGATATGCAATCAATATAATATTATTGACAAATAAGAAAAAAAATTGACTATAAAAATAAATACAATCGTTCTTTTTCTATAGCACTATAAATTGTTTTGTGATTACTGGCGGCTACCTACGTAGTTTCGCAGGCACTAATCATTAAACGTATTTTTTCCAAGAAAAGAAAACAGAACTTTTTATTCGTTCATTCATGAAGTGAAATACCACTCATTCCTTGTGCCTCAACACTAGTAGTTTGTGTTTGTTGTCGTAGGACAATTGCATAGATACGCAGAAATTTGTCAATGTGTATGTGTTTTTTCACTGTGTGTCTATAATTTCTTTGTGAGCGTTTGTAGCAATAGGAAGCATGTCTCTGTGTGTGGTTGTCAAATTTAAGAAGTGTGCTGTATGTGTTTTCCTCGCCCCCCGCAAAAAGTGGCAGAAAAAATTGTTCGATGATTCGCCGCTTGCCATCTCCATAGGTTAAATGCTCTAAGACTCTTTATTGCACAGGGCCAATTTGGACATTGTCTTTTTCTCAGTTGATTTTGAACTTTACTGTAAACGTTTGAAGGTATAAAATCATTTAGAGAAATTTGACAGCTTGGTATAATTTGATGCGCTGGCGTCCGTGCAAGTGACCTGATAATACTTGAACTGATGCATTCAAAAGTTCCCGTCCGCAATCGGATACCAATACTTAGCGTACTTAATCTTCTTGTTTTCGTGTGGTTAGTGAATAACCTGATTTCAGAGTTTTTATGCCGCCCATGGGCCTCTGACTTAGCTTCACATGCTGATGAGAAATTTCTTTCAGACATGCTGGTTTCCTCACGATGTTTTCCTTCACCGGTTTTAAGCAAGTGATAGTTGTACAATACGCACATGAATCCGTAAAGAGGTGCGTGCCTTGGGTTCGAACTCGAAACCTAAGACTTGGCAGTCCGACGGTCACACCACTAGGCTATCACTAATAAGCAGCATGATATCGATACCAAATGGAATATCTAAGCGAAAAGATTCCATTGACTTCTTTGTTTGCTTATTCGGAAAAGGAACCAGGTGTTTGAACATGCCCGGATATTACCTATGATTTTTGAAGCATATTTGTGGAGCAGTTCCGGAACGTTCATAAATTATTATTTACATGCAACTTTCGTTCGTCTGTTGAAATAAAACATGTGTTTGTATCAGCCTATTAGCTAGCTGCTTGTTATTTTTTGTTTTTTAAAAGAACATACTCTGTAACTTTGGTTTAGCTAGCAGTCGGAACATACAAAACAATTTTATTATTATAAAAAATCTACTAGTCATTTTTCCAATGGGGTTGGGGAGGGGGGGGGAAATCTAGTCCAAACTTGGGGTGATGTACTAATTTAGAATGTTAGAATATTTGGTAAGGCAAAAACTAACATTTTCTTCTAAACTCGACCAGTTGACTTTCAATTTTAGACAACATTTTAGAAACATTCATGACTACATACTACATAGAATTTTTTTTTTAATGCATAATTTTTATAGCCATTTTTAACGATTTTCTTATTAAATAAGTACCTATAATTTTTAAAACTTAATTTAGGTTTTTTTTTATAGTTCTCGCTTGACGTCGACTCCTGGGACAGCCTGTATACCTGAGTTCGCAGTCCTTGCAAAAGTGCTTCTCACAGAACAGCTAAAAGAGGTTTTATCTTTTATCTGTTCAGGCCTAGACAAATTTAGTGTCAATCGCTCCGTGTCGATTCGATATCGAAAATTGTTGATCGAACAATTTTGTTATCTCAGTGATTCGCATTGTCAAGAACGCCACTTGTCAACGCATTTGTATGGGAATATTAATCGAGTTTCGTTATACAATTTGACATTGTCTACCACTTAGCGATCGAAAACGATTGATCACATGACATTTCGAAAGCTTACCAATTCCATACATTTCGGATTTATCTAATTTCGTTATCGTTAATGACAATCTGACTTTGTCTAGGCCCCCTGTGGTACTCCTAGAAAGCAGGACTCAGAATTCAAGTTACAAAGAAATATCTAAAGTAAAAGTCATGAGAAGCTATAAATTTTGTAAACAAGTGTTCAGGAGTTCACAACATTTGGACCAACAAAAAAAAAATGAATTTGTTTAAGATTTAATAAATTATTGAGTAACAAATATTAATTAACATATATTATTTAAGAATAATTATTCGTCAGATTCAGATGTTTCCATTTCTGTGTGAAACAAACTCGTACACATTCGAAACTCGCTTATTTCAAAATGGCGTCCCGGTAGTTTACAATCCCTGCGACGGACGCGTTCCGGTACCAAGAAACACAAACGATAGCGCTTTGCGTCGTTAAAATATGATCCGACTAAATTAAATAGGTTGTTACTTTCATATAACCCGTCTATATTTCATGTCGATTGAATATGGTCAATTTATTATTATCTCGCAGTATAAAATGTTTACTTAGTAAAAGATGTTTGTTTACATAATTTATAGCTTCTCGTGGCGCGTTCTTTAGGTGTATATATTCTCATGTATGACGACGCTAGTAAATCCACCAGACCATTCATGCCTACGGTCCCCGACCGCTTATCAATGGCCGTTCTAAAAATAACTTCTCACTGAAACTTTTTGCCTTCAGCCGCTGAATAGACGGCTTTCCACGAATTTTGACATTGATAATGTGTAGGCCGTGTCTGGGAGAATTTAGTTTATCGTCAGATGGCTTTGACGTCATTAAAGTTCTTTGAAAACGTCTGCGGCGATAACAAGGGATCTTTGATTTTTATGTTATTAATAGTGGTTGACAATTCATCGTAAACTATCATGCTTCTGTTTGGATTGTTCATTTTATCATCGATCCTGGGCACTGAGACCGGTTGTGGCACAGTAATAAAGATCCTGACTTACGGGACTTACCTAACCCTTACAGGCGCTTTACTTGGTATTTTCACTTACCCTACTTCTGCATCTAATACATACTACTATTTACATTGTTGTTAGGTGTAGAAAATGGGTGATATTTTTGCAGCCTAAGTCTTTTGCCCGGAAATTTATTTAATTTGTTATTCGACATAGCGTGCGGTCAGCGGAGCTCGGTTCTTGCTTCGCGATCGTAATAATTTCAACACCACTGCTCTCAAAATGGTGAAAGAAAACATCATGAGGATACCAGCTTGTCCTAGAACCAAAATTTCAAAGACATGTGTTATCTACCAACCTGCATTGGGTCCTCGTGGTAGATTACTGCCCACTCCTTCTCATAGAGAGGAGGCCTGGGTCCAGCATTGGGAACGTTTATAGTCTGATTATGATTTTGCTAGTTTGGTCCGCGTTAAACGGCACATGTAAGGAGGTCATCTTCTTCGATCATGTCGGAATGAGTTACACAATAACA
Organism: Hyppa rectilinea; assembly: GCA_951799385.1. Classification (NCBI taxonomy): domain Eukaryota; kingdom Metazoa; phylum Arthropoda; class Insecta; order Lepidoptera; family Noctuidae; genus Hyppa; species Hyppa rectilinea. Next base: position 10,549,002 of record OX637325.1, on the reverse strand, counting down.
GTGCCTGCTTGTTTTTTTTTTGGGGGTGGGAAATCATTAAATGAACCCTCCCGCTCTGGGTGGAGCGGATGGATGTGTCAGACTCTTACTGACTAAAACCCATCCATGTTCCTTTCTTAGCCCTTTATGTTCCGGGGTAGCGGTAAGCCTTTCGGTCAATCCCGCTGTCAAAATGCCTGCTGCGGTAAATAAACTAGGCTATCAGAGGAGCTGTCTTTCAGGTTCAGCTAGGTGGTAATTGTGTGCTTCAAGTCGTGTTGATCCTTTTTGTATTTTATTTAAACAAAACATGTGTCTGTTCGTTATCCTATCGACAAAAATGACTAATTTATCTACAAACATTTTATCCCCGATTTACTTAAGCCCCTTTTGGGGATTAAGTTTCAAAATTCATTCCTTAGTGCTCACATATATTAAAGAACTCTTGTGCGATCATGCTTTAAATCCCAGCGGCTTAGGCTATGCCTTGTTCTGTCAGTGAATGACTGAATTTAGGTTTTTTATTAAAGTTGATGGATATTTTTATACAAATCTTTAAAGCTGCTTTTGTTTGGCATATAGAAAGAGGTTTCCTATCCTCCGTAAAACCATTTAATACTGCTTTCAAGTTAGGTAATTAAGATCCCAACTTACTTCAAACTGGAGTTGAGGTAGCAACGAAATGCAATTCCATAAAATTAAATTCTTTAAATTATGCCAAGCGTCTCCACAAATAAGGCAGTTTGCACGCCGTACAATTTTGCGACCACATTACATTCGAGATTTCAATGTAACTTTTCCGACAATGGACTGAAAGGAATCCTTTGAATAATATAAGAATTCATGTTTGCCTTCATCTTGAAGATTTTAATAGATGATAGAGAATGGTGTTTCATTTTACAGAGTTACTTTACGAACGCTTTTGACTACCAAAATTTTCATACTCGTATGTTTTAATAGATTTCGCTAAATTAGAAAAGTAGTGTATGACTCATTTCAGTTGTGAATCGTCGCCAAAATGGTATCAATCCATGTTTTTGATTACAGATTTGTCTGAATCAGCATCAGAATGCTTTTTTTGTAAACATAGGTCAAATTATAATAGTGCGCGAGATATTACAGATAGGTAGTTCTTCCATGCTTTGGCCTTTTTTTTTAAGGCTGGGAAATCATCCCATGACTTCTACCGCTCTGGGTGGAGCGGAAGGGAGTGCCAGACTTCATGTTCCGGGGTAGCGGTAACCCTTTCGGACAATCCCGCTTATGCCCTGAGGCGTACATTACACATACATTTAAATAACATAGTCGATTTTTTACTATTTAACTAACACATATCTAACTCTTAATGAGATCTGTTGTCCTTAGTTAAGAATATAGGTGTTACGTTTGAAGTAACTTCTAACTTTGCCCCAAACCAAGTAAGGTCTACTTGATAAAATAAATCATCTTTCAAGTTCTTGGAGGTCTTTCTTCATTTTCTTGTTTCGTCTTGCCGCTCCGTGTGCAACCATCCTAGGGACGCGCCATATCTGGGGCATCGCCCGGGTCGCTCCAATTCCCCGCCGATGCAGCGTTTAATTTCCGCCCTGTGCGTTGGATGTATAATGTTAAAGCAACGTTTAGTTCATATTGGAGTTGAGAGATTAAAGTGTTTTTGTTTATTTGAGAAGGATATTGAGCTGAACGTAAGTTTTATGGGGGAGTCTTTATTTAAATACGAAACTGCTGATGGCTGGTAACCAACCAAGTCGTATAAAAAAATACTAGGAGCTCTTTGACTGGTGTGCAATAGATTCTCGTAGATCATTATAGTAGGAGATCCTGCTGTCAATATCCATCTAACTGGCTAAGGAATCAGTAAAGTGGGTAAGAATCAAAACAGGTGTTATAAAACTTGTGTCCGATCCGAAAGCGGGTTGTTCAGTGTTGTTATTTGCAGTTTATTTTATTGGCAGTTTAAACTAAAAAAAAAACGAATGATTTTTTTATCCCTTACACAAAATGTTCTGCCACGTGAGTAAATTTTGTATGGGGGATCAATTTTTTTAAGTTTAATCTAATCATATGTGTGCGTAATGTGCGTATACGACACTGAAAAACCTCCTTTCCGGTCGCAAACGGGTTTTGTGTATAACTGCAAAGTTCTTCGTAAAATACAACACCTGAAACAAAATGCATTTCCAATGTTCTTTGTTACAGAACTAGCTCCCGCCCGCGGCTTCGCCCGCAAAATATGCCGACAAATTATACACGTAAACATTCCTCTTGAATCAGTCTATCGATTAAAAAAAAACCGCATTAAAATCCGTTGCGCACGCGGGACAGAGAAAGCGACTTTGTTTTATACTATGTAGTGATACCCCATTACAGCTTTCATAATTCCCGCCAAAAAAGATGATATTTAAAGCTTAAATCCGCGCTGCACGCGAGTGGTGCTTCACAAGCCGTCCTCAAGGCTCACAAAGCATTCTCCAGCGGTAATTGGGAACGTTGCCCGAAGCGCTAGTGAATTCTTTATAGGCGGCAACTATTGTTGCGCCACTGCTGCCGTGTGTGGTGGCGGCTGGGCCAGTCTATATTAGGAAACCCAGTGATATTTCATGAAGCGTTTTTCTACGGACAAACACCATTATATAAAAGGTCACAGTAACAGAAGCAACAAAACCGGTAATTAAGCATACTAATGAAAAAAAAACACAGGCTGTGCGCGATATGGATCCAAAAAAAAAAGTTTTTATTGTTTCTCATACAATTGTTCTACAGCGCAACATTGAGGCTTCCCCGGTAAGTTACAAAGATACTTGTGATGGGGTTACCTCGTAACTTCCCAAGGGTATACTATAGGGTATAGAGTTGTGGAACTATGGAGAAGTGTCTTGGCGCTGCATGTTATGTAGTGAGTAATCCATCGTCGCTCGTTCGATGTCCACCGCGCACAAAGTGGATGGGCAACGGATAACACATTATTTTTTTATCCGTTGTAATAGCTGTATGGCGTTCCAGTGGGAGAAAAAATAAATTAATACCTACAACAAACATAACATCACGCCTTGTTTCCACAAAGGGTCAGTCAGGAGTGTATCCGTAGTAGCTACTCCCAGTCCCGATTGATAGGGAATGAGCCTATTGCTATCAATCCAGATTCCGGGCTACTACTAAGAAATTCTTAATTGAAAAACCATAGAAGTATGAAAAACAGTAGAGACCTGATCAATCTGTTCATCTAATATCCTAATCTGGGAATCGAACCCAGAACCTCATGAAGTCATGACTAATTGCCATGTATAAATACCTACTTAGAAACGCATTATACAAAAACTCAATTGCGCTACTCATCTGGACACAATCCAATCGTAAAATTATAAGATTCCATCCAGTAATTGGCAGCATTGCCCGAAGCTAGTGAATTCTTTATAATAACAACATGTAGTTGCGCCACAGTCGCGCCACTTTCCTGAATGGGTTGCTAAGCGTTCTGGCTTCGTTTCAAAAATGCTTGTTATAAGTGGCGTTGTGGTAGATAGTGTACCGGATTCCCTCATCCGGTTGGTATTTTCGGGATTTGGAGAGGAAACGATTCTGATTTGATATGTTGTAGTGTCACGCCATGTTCCTCCAAGGGTTAGGTAGAAGGTAAGCGGGATTGTCCGAAAGGGTTACCGCTACCCCGGAACATAAAGGGCTAATGAAGGAACATGGATTTAGTCAGTAAGAGTCTGACACTTCCTTCCGCTCCATTTAGAGCGGGAGACTTTTTTTGAGGGTGGGGAATCATTTGATGACTTCCCACCCTCAAAAAAAATGGTATAAATAGTGATTCTTTCACATATCCAAATAGCATAGATTAAAAAGCTGTAACAATTTTATCTAACCATATATTATTTCCCCCATAATTTAACCATAACATACAGGGTGGAATTTTTAATGCCACCTGGAGGGAAAGTACAAATGACTCCTCCCGCTCTGGGTCCACCCAGAGCGGTAGTAGTCATTTGATGATTTTCCACAGTCAAAAAAAAAAGATGAAGAAGGTAGAAGTGTACTTACCTATATTTCATCCATATTTCGACAGTTATGTTGAAACTCCCATGTAATAGGAGTTGAGCCTATTGCCATCAATTCAGCTGTTGTCGGAGGTTCCACCCGCGCCAATGTTGAAAATTTATCACATTAACTTCCACCCTCTCTCTCTAGGTAGAAGTGTACCTCTATTTCACCCATTTACGGGGAGAGTTTTCTAAAATCCTTTCTTAGCTGACGTCTACTACTCATAATCAACCTCTGTGCCAAATTTCATCTTAAGGTCTTAAGGTCGTAGGTCCAGTAGTTTTTTATTTGAATTTTATTTACATACTAGCTGACCCGACAGACGTTGTCCTGTCTTAACTGTGATACCTACCCTACCTACCTAGCTACCTACCCTACCTACCCTACCTACCCACCCTACCTACCTAGCTACCTACCCACCCTACCTACCTAGCTACCTACCCTACCTACCCACCCTACCTACCCTACCTACCTACCCTACCTACCTACCCTACCTACCTACCCTACCTACCTACCCTACCTACCTACCTACCCTACCTACCTACCTACCCTACCTACCTACCCTACCTACCTACCTACCCTACCTACCTACCTACCCTACCTACCTACCCTACCTACCTACCCTACCTACCTACCTACCCTACCTACCTACCTACCTACCTACCTACCTACCCTACCCTACCCTACCCTAACCTACCCTACCCTACCTACCTACCTACCCTACCTAAAAAGAAATAAAAAAAAAAAGAAATTAAAAAATATGTATTCTGCTATTCAGGGCGGAGACAAATCCAACGAAACAAAAACCATGAAAATTGGTCCAGCAGATCTCGAGTTATAACGAAGGGAACAAACCCGTCTTTCTTTTATATATATAGATATAAACCACCACATGAACTACAACCTAAAAAAAAACAGTGATAGACTAGTAGTGTGACCGTCGGACTGCCAAGTCATAAGTCTCGCGTTCGAACCCAAGGTCCAAACAGGTTCAACCTCTGATTTTTTTGATTCAAGCGCGTATTGCATAATTAACAAAAACATCGTGAGGAAACCGGCATGCCTGAGAGATATTTCTCAGCAGCATGTGACGCTAAGTCAGAGGCCCATTGGCAGCATAAAAACTTTGACACCAGGTTGATCACTAACCACACGAAGGAGAAGAAGGCTACATGAACTGCCTACCTCTAAACCAAACTCTTGAACTTTAAAACGCAAGATCTAGAAAACCGCAACACAATCTAGAACTTTACGAGATTAACTTGATCTAAAGTAGCTTATTACTTGTCCAGTAATAGATATCGCCACCATCTTGATTCGCCCCTGATGTTTGGCCCTGAAGCAGTAGCGAAACCTCAAACCGCGGTTAATCTTGTGGCTTGTTTGAAATTTTCGTTTTGTGCGAGAACTGCGAACTGTGTAATAAGGGTCGAGATTGTTAGAGTAAATAAGTCCACTAGTTCTTAAAATATTGTCGTGCGTAAAGTTACTGTTTTACCAAATTGACTATTTGAAACGATCATAAATAAAATATGAAATCACATAGAAAAAAGACCGCTCGTCTTAAAAACTTCCATCACGGTACAGAAATTAAATACTATGCGAAGGTATAATTGTAAAATTACATTGAATGCAAATAAGTATTCCATTTGATTCTAAATATCTGTGATGTCACATTGTTATATTTCATACAAATCACGTTATGACAATTCATAAAAAGTAACGTTATTGACTACCCTTTCAAATACTCAATTGGTACAAACTTTGTTTCTGGGATAAAGATTATTGCCCATAGAATAATCACTTAGGTAGACAGCCTCAATGACTTATGTCATTACTGCCCAGAATACGATCCTTATTAGCAATAGTCACACTATCGAATGGTGTAATAATACCGTGCGTTTTTGTTTCAAAATCAACAGGTTTGATTTCTGGCCAGAAACTTTGATTTTTTTTACATCCAATGATGCAGTTTTAGTTTTCATCAAAAATGATCCTGTGTCTCCTTTGAGAGCTTTTCGCTATTCCTCATAGTTTAGGATGTGGCTGACCACGCCTACTATAAAAATTCACCCTGAATATCAGTGCAACTGACTCATCAAACACTGGAAGTGATCATGTCATCCTACAATAATAGTGCTTATAACTTATCGCTTGCAGGCAATTTAATTACCTCCATGTTTCATACGTGACTACTAGTGCCATCTATGAATGGAATGGAAAGACTAACACTGTTTTTGTTACTTGGGTTGAATTTGGTTCTTTCTTTTATTTTAAACTAGCTGTCCCGACAAACGTTGTCCTGTCTTAACTATGATACCTAGTACCTACCCTACCTAACTACCCTACCTACCTAACCTACCTACCCTACCTACCCTACCTACCCTACCTACCCTACCTACCCTACCTACCTACCCTACCTACCTACCCTACCAACCCTACCTACCTACCCTACCAACCCTACCTACCCTATGTCCTTTTCCTGGCTCTAAGCTACCTCCTCACCAATTTTCAGCCATATCGGTAAAGCCGTTCTTGAGTTATAAACAGTGTAACTAACACGACTTTCTTTTATATATATATTATATAGATTAAGCAAAGCATAATGTTCCCACTGCTGGGACACAGATTACCTCTCTGTGTGTGAGTGGGCTGTAATCCACCAAACGGGCCAAAACTGTGGCAATAGGCCCGTCCCAGGCCTTTAGACATAACTGGCGAAATGTGGTTGGACAATATACACCTCCGCTTATGCTTACCACTTCGAAGAATACACGCGTGATGTTCGAATTAAGTATTTACTTAATTAATATGTTGTTCTGTTTCAGGTAATAATCATCATACATCATCATGGTCGAGAATTCGTGAGTATTTGTACTTTGTAGAAATGTAGGACATGGTTAAAATATGACGGATCAATTAATCCATCTAGCCTTTTCCTAGCTATGGCGTGTGTGTTGGATCATTTAGCTCCCTTCAAAATGGTTGAGCTGAATGGTGCTAATATGTGCGTCATGTTCGTGAACGGGCGCTGTCAGTAGGGACTGGTCATCTCTTAGCGGCTAAGGCTTGTTTTAATTTATTTTTTGGATAGTTTTTACATATTTTATATCGGATGCTTTTAACGTTCTGCATCGTTCTCACATGTATAATATTAATATGAACTATGTAACCAATTTTTGTAACCATATATTGTTTAAAAGAGTGTCCATGGAGTTTCTTGCCCGTTCTTCTCCATAGGTACCTACTGCTTTGGAATGGGCAACTAGCTTCATCTCTCTGACTGACCGACACCTTGACAATTCAAAAGTGCCTGTAATTGGTTTATTTGAAATAAATACTTTGAGTTTGAGCTTGAGTTTATGTTGGGGGCTTCAGGTGAATATCAGTTTTTTACATGCAGCGGCTGCCTATCTGACCCTCACAACCCAGTAACTGGGTAATATACCCCCTGGTAAGTCTTGGTAAGACTGAATGCCAGACTTTCGGGCTTCTGACAACCCGTAACGACTGTCAAAGATCCACGTATGACAGCCGGTACCAACAGCTTAACGTGCTTGCCGAGGCACGGAGGAGTCGCGGTATGCAAGATTGTCACCCATCCACGGGTCAACCTTGGCAACCTGATGGACCGACCCATGCGGTTGTTGTCAATTAGCCACGAGCTCCTCTCCGGTTTAACGGATGTACAGCACAATTATTATTATTGCTAAGTTCGTATGAGTCTCATTCAGCCTCAGTGTGAACCATCTTTAGGTATACTTGACGTGAATATTACACTTAATTTTTGGGCGGATTATTCAGTCTCCTCAATAGGCGAGCTTGTATGTCATCTTTTGCGTTTTATTATTTACGCGCACTTTCATTAACGAAACGAAATAGGTTAAACCGTAAAAGAGTCTTTACTGCCGGTTCGATCGACTTGATATTTATTTGGATTAAGAAACTGGTCGAATAAATCCCAAAAAAGAAAAAAAAATTTCCAAACTCATATTTCAAGTAGCAACAACACGCAGTCGTTGTCCCCAAAAACTCATGTGTGTATCATAATTATATTATGTCACAAATCGAACCTTCGACACCCATCATGTTTTCGGAGTTCCGCTAGCTAATTTTAGTTGACACTGTACTTTATACCTACATTTGCATGGACAGGAAGCACATCCCTGGCACTTAATTAAAAAAAATATAACAAATCCCTAATCTTCACGCTTATGGCCATAAATTGAGCATTCAGTTATTATGTAATAGTTTGTGCACATACCGCAACCAGCATTATCAAGTCGTTGACCTAAATACCTGGTTTGCAATCATACGAAAAACAACCTTATTCCCGGAGCCGTAAGAGCTACAAGAAATGTAAGGAAAGCTTCTGTTTTTTTTCCACCCAGATTCTTACAAAACACGCTAAAATCAACATTACAGTTATACTAATAAGGGCGAAGAATAATTAAAAATTAGTTCTTACGTAATTATTTAACCCAATGTTTACTTGGGATAGGTTTTTAATGTTGTTTTAATTGCACTAAGATAGGGAGAAGACATTTCTATTTCACCTCAGTTGATAGGAAAATGATTTAATAGTACTTTACACTGATTAGTGTTCGTGATTAGTAGAATTAATGCGTATTTAATAGCAAGTGCATTGTTTACTAAGTATTTGAACCAAATGGATCCAAAGTTCCTACATACTTCGAGGAAATTTTACTGTTCTTCGTATTTTCCAAAATATGTTGTAGTCGGTTTCCAGTCTAACCGGATACAGCTGAATACCATTTAGTATTTTACATAGAGCGTGAACACCACAGAACACTTAAAATTGTAATGCTTAATTTCATTACAATACTTGTCTAATAAAAATGTATAACCAATTCTTGCAGTTATGTTTATGTATTAGGAAAAAAATACACAAAAAGAAATAGAATACAGAAATGATACAAATGTGAAATCAACCATGTTCTCCAGTTATTGCAATTTTCCAGCAGAAATTTCTCAGTAGGATCCTAGAATCTGGATTCGTGCCCGGTTAGTGGCAAATGGCTCGCCCCCTATTACATGGGACTTGACAGAACTGGAGAAATGTGGGTGTATTTCTTCATCTTTTCGTGTGGTTAGTGACTAACCTGGTGTCAGAGTTTTCATGCTGCCCAACAGCATGTGAAGCTAAGTCAGAGAGCTTCACATGCTGTTGGGAATATCTCTCAGGCATGCCGGTTTCCGCACGAACTTCCTTCACCGATTTTTAAGCAGTGATTATTATTCAATACGTGTGTACTATTGATACACCACTGCCTTATCCTTCGGGTATTACAGTCGTGATGCTATTGTTATGCTCATCATCGCAGAAGTCAAAACACTGCTGGACTAGGGCCGCTTCAAAACTCGGAAACAAAACCAGGTGTTCCATCGCACCTGCTTTTCTCGCAAGTCCATGTGGCATCACCAATGCAATCTTATCTGGCTTCTAATTGAACGGTAGTCAGTGTATGCCCATCTGTTACTAATTAGCCATCTGCCAACGTTCGCAAATTCCATTGTTTTTTACTAACTTTAGCCTCCTTTGTGCTACCAGTAGCGCCATCTAGCGGTGGGCGGCGTAAAGATTAAAATACTTTTTTTGTTGTTTATTTTTAGAATAGCTTATTAAGATTGGGAAATTAATTAATGGATTTATTTAATATTATTATTTAATAATTAAAGTGTTATGTCTTATTTCCGTGTGGGTAGGCAGAAATTACAGAATGCTGCTACTTAATAAGCTGCCACTTAATAAAATTACTTCGTAATAACTTCACGCTTTGTTTACTCAAAGGTTTAGGTAGAAGTGGACACAGAGAAATGTGAGTGATGCCTACTGCATCACACACATTTCTCTATTTAAAAAAAATAAGAGCCGATTTTTCAATCGCCTGATAACTTTCTCTGAAGAATAAAAATGGCGGTTTAACAGCTTTTTCATAGAAAATATGCCTAACTGTCATAGAAATATTTATTATTTCTATAACAGTTATCTGGCTATTGAAAAATCAACCCTAAATCCAAATAAAAACTATTTTTTTGAATTTTCATCTCTTTCATTTCGGTAGATATTCGATCTTTCCTCTATTACCATGTAGAATTATCCAGATTTTTATCGTAGTTTACGTTACCTACGTCAGATTAACAACCACCTGGCTTTAATGAGTTATCTGCTTTATAATCTAGTCTGAATCTAAGTCGGAATGCGGACAGTTGAAAGCAGAGCCGGTAGCAAGGACTATCGTGACAACACTTATCTTGCATGGAATCTAAACACATTTGTAAGACTATGATACCATGCGTCTGTGAAGGAAAGCATCTTGAGGAAACCAGCATGTCTGAGAGATATTCCTCAACAGCATGTGAAGCTAAGTCAGAGGCCCATGGGCAGCATAAAAACTCTGACACCAGGTTAGTCACTAACCACACGAAAAGAAGAAGAGCATGCGTCTGGGAATAAAAGATAGTTACATAGGCAAGTAACTGTGTTAAGGCTCCCGCAAACAGGAGCGACACGACGGTGCGATGCGACATGCGATGCAATTCTGATGATACAAATTCCATGAAGTTTTGATGGAAATTGTTCCAGTTAGTGCTGCGTTGCGTGTGTCTGCGCGGGAACCTTTATTTTTACATATTCTGTCAAGTTAAACAGTCACAAATGTACTCTGGCGAAACCAGGACGTCAACCCCGCGACCACGTTGCTGACTGGTAAATTGCCACAGCAAGATATGTCTTCCTCTCACCGAGATAAAGGCTGTGTCTCAGCAGTGGCATTCAATAAAAAAAAATCTGCCCAGCCTTTTCCCAACTATGTTGGGGTCGGCTTCCAGTCTAACCGGATGCAGCTGAATACCAGTATTTTACATGGAGCGACTGCCTATCGGACCTCCACAACTGGGTAATACGTAACACCCCCTTGGTAAGACTGGCTGTCAGACTTTCGGGCTGACAGTGGCAGTTGGAACATAAACTGATTAGTGTAATGGTAAGAAATATCTCATAATTATTCATACGAGGTATATTCAATTGTTTTTGCATTACACAAATGCATCCTCCTATGCGATAAACGTGTTACTACGATGACTAACACACCTGCCTGCCTCTAGATCTTCGTTCTTACATAACATTTGCTCCTGATCACGTAACATAGCTGAACAATGCAATAGCACCGACCGGTACCGGCAAATATTGACGTAGCTTAGTTCAAACTATTCGTAACTAGCTTCTAGCCCGCGGAATCGCCCGCGTGGAAGCCGGAAATTATCCCACGGGAACGTACTTTTTTTTTTTAAGGCTGTGAAATCATCCAATGACTGCTCCCGCTCTGGGTGGAGCGGAAGGGAGTGTCAGACTCTTACGGACTAAAACCCATCCATGTTCCTTCCGTAGCCCTTTATGTTCCGAGGTAGCGGTAACCCTTTCGGACAATCCCGCTTACCCGGCAGGCATGGCCCTGAGGGGCCCCTTCATATGCTGACATCTCTTTGAGGCGCGCGTGGAACATATACGCGCCGTCCGGCACGAGTCTGGGCTAACGAGATAAAAAGTATTCTATGTGTTAATCCAGGTTAAAATCTATATTTGTGCTATATTTCATCCAGATCCGTTCAATAGTTTTTGCGTGAAGAAGAAACAAACATAGAAACACACACACAAACTTTCGCCTTTATTAGTGTGATTACTTGCCGTTATAGGTTACCTGTTCTGTTAAACTTGAAGGTATTAAGAAGTTCATTAGTCTTAAGGTTCTATGGGGTAGTTTAATTATGGAGCGCAGTAAGAGAGCCGAAGGCCTGGTGAGGGTTAAGAGGATTCGAACGGAAGCCTCCTGTCTCGCTTCTCCAAAGTCGTGGAGTCTGTTAAGAAGATAAAGGTCGTTAAAAGTTTGCACGAGTTACGATTTCTAAGTCTATCCTAAACAGCTTCAAGAGAAAAGATCAGGATTTTATTTTAAAAATCTTTAACCATTAGAATAATATAATCAAGGTGGAGGAAAACAATGACCTTTGGCTGGTTTCCGGGGGAATCTCTCAAGAGCTGTTGTGGGGAAAAGACCAGGGAGTGTGGGATTTTTACTTTACTAAAACCACCCCGGTGATCACCGTCAGTACAAGCGTAGCAGTCAGTACGTAACCTCTTAAAACACCACTCCGGAACCCCCTTTGTAACGTCCTTTGACCTACCTAGGCTATTTGGGTCTATTTATAGGCTGAATATATCGCCAAATCTTAGGCCAAGTATCCCTTCTTTTTGAGGGTGGGAAATCATCAAATCACTCGGGAGTGTCGGACTCTTACTGACTAAAATCAATCCTTGTTCCTTCTTTACCCCTTTATGTTCCGGGGTAGCGATAACCCTTTCGAACAATCCCGCTTAAGGCAAAGTTCCCTAACATCCATTACCAGTCTCATCTATCAAGTCTCACGTCTATCCAAATTACAAGGATACAACGCATAAATTAGACGTTAAACAAACACTAGTATGCTACAATATACATTCCCCTGTCACTAACATCCTTCCTTCGCAGATTCATCTCAATATAACTAGATGTCTCTCTGTAAACATGCGTGGCATAGATTAGGTTGATGTAGAAGAGACGGGTTGATGTCTAGTATTGTGCCTACTTTAGGTATCTTATACTAATATTATAAAGAGGAAAGATTTGTATGTATGTTTGTAACGAATAAACTCAAAAACTCCTTAACGGATCTGGATGAAACTTGGCACAAAGATCGATTATAGTCTGGAATAGGATATAAGCGGCAAAATGTACGGTTCCCGTGGGATAATTTCCTACATACACGAGGGCGAAGCCGCTGGCGAAAGCTAGTAGTTGATAAGTGCTCAAATAAACGAGCGACAGGTCACGTTGTCCTTGTCGTTGTTGCCTGCAGTTGCTGCCAATCACTGTGCAAGTAAAAATCCCTGTTCCCTCACGATGTTTTCTTTCATCATTTGAGAGCAGTGGTTATGAAATATTTTTTTTACTTAGCCTAGTCTGTCCAACTGCTGAGCAAAGGCCTCTCCTAAATCTTTCCAGACATGTTTCTCTGGAGCCACCTCCATCCTTCCTTTGCGGAATGCATCTAGGTCGACACGCAACCTCTTGCACAACCGCCCTCGACGGCGCCGTCCATCATTAGGCTCAGGGAGGAACAGGAGTTCAAGGATCCTGGACAAGGATCAAGGAACAGGGAGTTCCTTGATCCTTGTTGAGACTTGCCTATTACTATAAAATAATTTATACAAAGTAAAACGCCTTCTTCTTTGGGTTCGACTTCGAGCCCAAGACCTACTCGTGAGTTATGTCTGGGCCAGCACTGCTTGACCTACTCCCAGCAGTGGGACAATACGGGTTTACGCATATCAAGCGGTACTTAAAACTAAAAGACTTTAATAACATTTTTGTGATTTTCATAAAACTACGTACACGTATCAGTAGTTTCGTTTTCATGTCCCATTTACCGATTTCCATATCCGAACACGAAAATTGGATTCGAAACTGCATTAAACTCGGGGCAAACTAATATTCGTGGAAGTTTTAAAACTCTTTTCCCGGCATTTCATTTGGATATCCAACGATAATCCCCTGGGCGAGTGGTGTACCACGTGCCAACAGTTTTAAAAGGCTCACACTTGCTTGGATAGTGTCCCCATTGTTTTAACACCGTCCGTCCGCTCGAAAGGTTTTTGTTATTTTATTTTTTTGAATTTATTTGCAGTTGCGCTTTTATGGTGATGCAGAATAATGAATGGATAGTTTATTTGTCTTTATACAATGGTTACTGGGACAGTCGTTTACTAAATTTTTCGGGTATTGTGACTGATGCATGTTTTCTTAGAAAGGCGAGACAAAATGTAGTCCTACACCGAATTGCTGACGCATGATTTTAAATAAAAACCTATAGATTTTTGGCCAAGTAATGTAATTAACAGAATTTTTCAACATATCAGCCTCAATGGCTGTTTCCTGAGCATCATCCACTGATCCACTTCACTCACTGCTGGGCATAGCCCTGTCTTTTCTTGCGCCAATCTCAGTGCCAGCCTCATCCAAGTTGTACCCGCAGTGATGACTCAGACTAACCATTTCTTAATTCGCCTCACAGATGCTCCATAGTGTCCTCTCCAATCTTTCTACCATTTTTCTTCTCTGCCACTAGCTTCATCTCACGAGCTTACAAACATTACATCGCCGAGGCATAAACAAATCACTGTCTATCCCTTTCCTCCACGATATCTCCGTCCCTCTCACCGGTGATGTTTACAATTTTCCCGCGCACGGCTCCAGTCGCACGGTAGACGCGTGCGCAGATACGCGTATCGATCGTTCGGAGATCGATTTTTTTATTCGATTGTCGGTTGAGTGCAATCTGTGTGAATAGTGCGGTGACAAGGATCCATTGTGTTTGCAACGGTTATAGAATGCATTCCAGAGTGTGATGTATTTTTAATTACGGTTTTTTTATTGATGAGTTCTTTGACAAGTGTTAAGTGAACGTTTTGTGTTCGTCTTTGAGTTATTGGTACTTAAAGGAGTTTTTTTTTATTCGTTTTTATAATATAATTTAAAAGCTCAGTTTTCAAGCATCGCTTTATCATTAAGACGTAAATTTCTTGTAAACCACAATATTGGTAGAAAATACTTTATTCTAAAATACATTGAAGCTTTTACAGGTTTCATAAAATTTTCAGGTTATTCTTCAAGTTTGTTTATAATTAAGTAACATTTAACAGAAATAAAACCACCCTATAACACTCTGCAATACTGTCGCTTCCCATGAGTAAAATAATTTTCGGAAACGGATCAGGAGTTCCGAACGTTACCCCCTACATACTCACTTACTATGAATGATTGATTGATTACTTCTTTATAATGTTATACTAAATACGCTACTAAAGACGCTGTGGAAGTGTCGAAGTTTTGGGCCAACAAAATTTAAATTTGAAATACAGTCGTGCCAGCGACACGAAGAAGAAGAAGACTAAATACTAGCACTTCGCCCGTGTCTTTGTCCTCGTGGTTTTTTTTAATATAGCCTGATACTCAGGGATAAAGTAGCTTCCCAAAAGTGAAAGGATTTTCAAAATCGGTTTAGTACATCCAGAGATTACCCGCTACAACCTCACAAACTTTACCTCTTTATAATATTAGTATAGATAAATATAGATAATATCGTCCACTTTGAAACCCTTTTCTTACAATTAGATTTATTACAATTATTCTTTTCTCATTATAGTTCTTTTATTTCATTTTAATACATTTATTAAGTACATTTTTCAATATTTTTATAAAAACATTTAAAAATATTATAAATAGTAATAACCCACTGGTTTCCGGACCATGGTCCAAGCTACCGGCGGTGGTCAGACCTCCTGAGAGAGGAACCTCCTAACTATACCCGCCGTAAGCACACGAATAAATACTTTGACTTTGACTTTGACTTTGCCGTGTCCAAAAGTAACGCTATTAGGGCATTTTCTAATTATTATTGTGGAATGGGCCTACTCTTGACTTCGATGACGCTTGTTGGAAAGCGATGGATGGGGGTAATAACTTTATAGTTTAGACTCCTTTAATTGAACTTGAAGCTAGCAACTGCTTTTCTATCTTCATACATCAACAACATTGAATTTCATGTTTACAATCTAACATTCAGCATGTCTGAGAGATATTTCTCAACAGAATGTGAAGCTAAGTCAGAGGCCCATGGGCATCTTAAAAACTATGACACCAGGTTAGTCCACACTAACCTAACCACACGAAAAGAGAGAGAGAATCTAACATTTCTATAAATTTGTTTCGTTATTAGTTCAGATTTAAATTAATTAACTTGCAGCACCTACAATAATAATTGTAATAGATTGTTTTCCCCATGTTATAGTTAGGGATTTATTTATAACATCCCGTTCAAATGGATTATATTTGTGGTTTCCCTTGAATTTAAATATGGCATTGTAAATGGATATTTTCATATGATGATAAATAATTGTTTTAATTATAAATCAAGAGCAGTTGAGTCGCATCAAATACCTATATTTGTGTTAAATACTAGCTGCTCTCGCGCGATTTCACCCGCTGCTCGGCTCCTATTGGTCGTAGCGTGATGATACATAGCCTTTAGCCTTCCTCCTTCCTAAATAGACTATCTAACACAAAAAGAATTTTTCAATTCGGACCAGTAGTTCCAGAGATTAGCGCGTTCAAACAAATAAACTCTTCAGCTTTATAATATTAGTAAAGATTATGGTATTATACATATATGGCTTCCCGAATAAATTCTGTAAATGTTGATATTAGCATGCAACTCTATAGGCATAAATCCGATCCAGCCTGTCCCTGGCGGGCAAGGGAGACGCCCTGAGCCGAGGTCTGTACCCCACAAGGTGCCCCTAGCTTTGTATGTAAGCTTTTATTCCCTAATGTATTGAGGCATGCACTGACAAGTCTGGTTAAGCAGTCGGCAACTTCCTAGTTTGAACTGCGAGATGCCCTTCAAAAAAAGATCGACGAGGTCACATGGGAAGACACGTAAAGCTACTTTTGCGCAGTGGAGGGCTAGTGGTACCGGCCGCGGCCCCGACTTTTCTGTAAATAATTTTATAACCACTGCTCTGAACACGGTGACCTGAATCAACTGAAACAAAAAATCGAAGACTAGTTACATCTGAACCCGCACACTTTTTTATTTTCAAGGATGAGAAATCATCAATTGACTCCTCCCACTCTGGGTGGAGAGGATGGGAGTGTCAGACTCTTACTGATTAAAACCCATGCATGTTCCTTCCTTAGCCCTATGTGTTCCGGGGCAGCGATTAACCTTTTAGACAATCCCGCTGATTACCAACCCGCACTGAACCCCCGTGGTGGATAAAAACCTTCTCGGAGAGAGGTGATTTGTGTCCCAGAAGAGGGAAAGAGTCTGTATGGTATAGTCTGATTATGATAATGATGATTTATAACACTACAAAGCTATAACTAACAAATAAATGCTAGATTTTCAATCCAACAATACACAGACTACTGTGATATTTATTACAATTTGTGGTCAGTGACGATAACCACGCCACAATGTTATCCGTTATTATAGGCGTACACATACACGTGCAGTTTCCTGTGTCTACTGATGTTTTTACTCCGGTTTCTGGGTGTTTATAACATACTATAGGCTGTACTGTAGCTAAGCGGGATTGTCCGAAAGGGTAACCGCTACCCCGGAACATAAAGGGCTAAGGAAGGAACGTGGATGGGTTTTAGTCAGTAAGAGACTGACACTCCCTTCCGCTCCACCCAGAGCGGGTGGAGATAGCTAAGGATAGCTTGATGTGCTGGCGTCTGTACCCACACACATTGAAAAGAACTGCATGATTATATGCTTTAATTAACTTTTTTTTAACAAATAGTCTCATTGATTCATTTGACAATAAATAAATCAACATGATTGGCTAGACATTTTAATGGTCATACTACTCTGTCAAGAAAGTACCGGGAAAAGATCAATAATACACAAAATGTCTGTTATTCATCCAAATTTATTTTATCACCTTCAAAGTATGCTCCTTTAGAAACGATAGACTTGCGCCAACGAATAATCCATTCATCAAAACATTTTTTAAACGCTGCTTCCGGAATTGAGTTCAGTTCTCGCCGCGAATACTAAAACCTGCACTGTATTTAATATAAATAACAGATGCAACTCAAACTCCGCGCCAAAGGAAAACAGTTGTGCCAATCTAACAACTACAAAAAAACAAAAATTTGAATTTGTAACCATAAACAAATCATCCATTCCCGATACTTTTTTGACTGAATGTATTTCTCCTTCAATTACTAAAATCGATCTTCATTTCGACAGTACGATGTATTGTTTAAAGGTGAAAGGATTATCGATATTAGTCAATTCGTTCCGGAGATACGATCGAACAGGCGAACATATAATTTGAAAGTCTTGCCCACATTTTTATAACAAAAGTTTAATTCAATGTTTGAATTGTTTTATTCTGTCGGGTGTGGTATTCATAATGAATAGACATTCTTTGTACTGTCTTTATTTTTTTTTGCTAAGGGTCGACAACCATTATATGACCCTTCCCACTCTGGGTGGAGGTGAAGGGAGTGTCAGACTCTTACTGACTAAAACCTATCCATGTTCCTTCCTTAGCTCTTTATGTTCCGGGGTAGTGGTAGCCCTTACGGACAACCCCGCTGACCGTATACTATGTATGCAATGCGCAGAGGCGATCTAAATCTACCTCGATTAATTATCTGTTTTTCTTGACAAGGAACTCCCTTTATGACATGACCTTCAAGTTACGCCATTATTAAGTCTAGAGGTCAGCAGAACCCCTAGTAATAACATTCCTCCATCCTTGTATGAAGTATGTGTAGAATGTTAATGGATGTCGTAATAAGTACTTCGTGACTCGTTTAGTTTAATGTAATAGCTTTTTTCTTGATATCCTATCACTCATAATGTATTAATACTTTCCTGAAATTCCTGGATTAGCAAAGCCAGTTATGTCCACTAGCTCAAGGCAGATGAGCTGCTATTTTTTTACCGACATACCGTAGAACCTGTCTAACATTCCAATGTTATGACGTCCTAACCTACTGTTATTATAACTTAAACATGCCATTGTTAGTTACATGATAATAGGTCTTTGTAATCGCACTAATTAACATGAACGTTAGGTAAATCAGGGGCTAACCACAAGTATAACTTCGGTGTGAGAAAGAGATGAAGCTTTAAAGGAGGTATATCTCTATCTCTGTCCAATGTGAAGCGATATTAAAATAATACTGGCTATAAGAGGTGGTGGTTGACCCCCAGGCCGTTTTATACGTACTCAACAGGCTATATTTTGGTGTAAATAACTTCAGCAGTAAGTATAATATAGGAACTGCTCCCAGGTTTTTTTTTATAGATAATGGTACGGAACCCTTCTTGCGACAGTCCGACTGGTACAGAGGCCAGCACATCAAGTTACCACAATCTTTCAAATTTCTTTGATAGTATTTCAACTTTATTGCAAAGACATAAGGTTTATTTTTAATTGAGAAAATTTGACAGTTAGTGATAGCTTGATGTTCAGGCGTCTGTACTTGGCTGGTTTTTTTTAGACTTATTTCCACAGCGACAAAGATCATGCGAATGCTTGAACATAATTTTTATTATACACGTAAATTATTTCACTACTCCGCAATGTTTTATCGTATTACTGCTTTTAACATTAAAATTATCTCCTTTTATACGTAGCACCATTTAGTGGTAATAAAAATCTTGCGATATTCCGATGAAAACGGTTTTTTTCTTGTAGAACAGTTATTATTGTAGTAAGTATTTATTGGAAATTGTTGTGTGGTATACCAAAGGCTTTAATATGTTCGGGAATTTGTGGTGAATGTGTATATTGAATGTGTATATTGAATACAATTTGTCTTCTTCTTTTCGAGTAGATGGCAAAAGTAAAAATACTGCACATATTACTTGATGATTTGGGTGGCCACGCCAGTAGCGGCATCAGTGGCATTTTTAGATCTTCATAAGTGCTTTGGAAGGACACGTTATTTTAAAAACTTTCATGAATTAAAGTGGAAATCCATCGAGTACCTAAGCTATCACTTACAAATAAATAGCAGCATCATGCCTGTAATCCCTGAAGGTGTACCACCTTAGTGCACCACATATCACGAGTTATGTTTAAGTCTCATGTAATAGGGACCGGGCACTAATCTAGACTTCGGGCTGATACCTACTGAGAACGTTCAGATGGAAAAACCCAAAAACATTTTGATCGACCCAGGAATCGAACCCAGGACCTCATGATCAGCTGTTGCGCTTGCGGTGATCAGGTCCACGAGGCAGTCATATAAATTAAAAGTCTAAAAGCAACAGTCCAGTCTACTACTAAGTGCTAATTTTACCAATAAAACTGAACGCGAATAGCACATCTAAACCGCGTGTCAGTGTCAATATTACATAGAAAAAATTACTCCAACAGCCCTTAAACTGGGTTTAAGTGCTGATCGAGTTTCGTTCCATTGCTGAAATTGGCCGTAAGTCTAGTAATAAATTATTAATCGTAAAGGTTTCATAATATGCAACCAAAAAAAAATCCTTTACAAAAAAAACAAGGGACACCCGGATAGAACGAATTTCCTTTCGATTAATTAGTGAAGGAATTGTAATAAAATTTTATTTCTTTTAAGTTATAACAGTAAAAAAAAACTGATCTAAAATTAACCAATCAAAAAATGTTGTTTAAAAACACATCATACTTAACTCCAAAAAAAGTGTCGTTACAACTTTTGGTCTTAATTTTTTCCGTTCCGTCTAGCCCCCTTTCGCAACGCGCGATAAGGAACTCCAAAAAAAACTTTCTCTATTCACAAAAAAAAGCATCCTGAAAAGGACCAATTACTGTGCTTTTCATATTGAGAAGTCGTATGGCTCTGGGCTCATGAAAGAAGGAGGGAGCATAAAAGTGGGGGTTGCTTGGAAAGCCTAGTCATGGATACTGTCGCGAATGCTAATTAGCTCTCTTGCTAGGCCTTGAATTAGTAGGATTTTTTGGGGTACTGAGTTTTGCGTTGATTGTGGTATCAGTGGAATGGATTATTTATTTTATTCTTTTTAGCGCATTTAAATAAAGACGATGATGATGTTATAATTACTTCTTGTCACTGATATTGTTTTTTTTTTATATGGAACAGTTTAAAAATACAAGGTTATTCCTACGATAAACATATCTGGCGTTGGTAAAACCTGCCCTTAATAACCTTCTTAGAAAGATATTTAAATTTTCATTCGATTTTTAGCAATTAGCAGGTCAGTGTCAGGTTGTATGTTGATCAAATTATGATTCGCGGCCGTGGCAAGTACGTTTTTACAGAATTATAATAATTAAAATAACTGATACAAACCCCTTAATAGATAACATCTAGAATTTTGTTTGAAATTTTAGGTAAATCATCACAGACAAATAATTATATTTATGTCTGTGCGTAATTATTCAAGCCCTAGATTTCGTCCTATAATAGAAACTTGACAACCATTTTGTAATAATTAAATTCGTCAAAAGATGTCGAAGTTATTACGATACTGTAATTATCTTTTGATTACAGTACGTACTTCAATTACTTAGGTGTCTTTTTAAGACTGTTATAATGTATTCTATGTTTTGTCGAATTTAATAATTTTGTTCTATACAGCAATTAATTAAGGTATGAAAGTAAACAGTCACTTCAGATGACTGTCTCGTTGATCTAGTGACCGCGAGCGCTACTGCTGAGCATGAGGTCTTGGGTTCGATGCCCAGGTCGGACAAAATGGTACTGGTTAATTTGAAATTTCTCAGTAGTAGGCCGAAGTCTGGATTTTTGTCCAGTTGATGGCAATAGGCTCGCCCACTATTATATGGGACTTAAACATAACTGGTAAAGTATGGGTGTACCCACTGTGGGTGCTTCTCTGCCTAACTCTTCAGGAAAACAAGGCGTGATGTTATGCTTATGAAGTAAACCACGAGTACGGTCGCATTCCTAAATGTCTATCATCACCTGCCTAGCCTTTTCCCATGTTGGGGTCGGCTTCCAGTCTAACCGGTTGCAGCTGAATACCAGTATTTTACACGAAGCGAGTGTCCTGTGTGTGATCTGACTTCCACATCCCAGTAACCGGGTAATACGACACCCCTTGTTAAAGACTAGTTGTCAGACTTCTTTCTTTTTTCTTCGTGTGGTTAGTCACTAACCTGGTGTCAGAGTTTTTAGCTGCCCATGGGCCTCTGACTTAGTTTCACAAGCTATTGAGAAATATCTCTCAGACATGCTGGTTTCCTCACGATGTTTTCGTTTACCGATTTTTAAGCAAGTGATAATTATACAATACGCACATGAATCAATTTCAGAGGTACGAGAACTATGACTTGGCAGTCCGACGGTCATACCGGTCATACCACTAGGCTATCACTGCTGCTGTCAGACTATCAAAGAAATAAAAATGACAGGCGGAACCAACGGCTTAACGGGCTTTCCGAGGCACGTGGCATTTCCAAATGCCGTACAAAACCAATAAGTACGTGTTTTAAAACTTTACAGTGCCCGTAAACTGCGGTGAATGCAGTTGCGAATAAACAAATCGATTTCTGTGTAAATTGAATCGATTGTGCGTTTCAGAATGTAGGTCAAACATTTCAACTTTTGTTTGACTCTGTTTGTTATTGGTTGAATTGTATTGCCCGTTTTCTGGCTCGAATTGTTTCCATTTGGTCTTATTCATTCATATTATCTAAAAATATAATTATCATAAAATAGAAAAGTATTCAGAATTGAACAAAGAATATTTTTGAAAAAAAAAAACATTGGGCTTCCCTCCACTACTTGTAGAAATGAGTCTGAAGCCAAAAAATATCCTTTTATTTTTTTGTGCGTTTGTCTGTTTGCCTGGATGTTTGTTCCATATTGGCGCAAAAACGATTGAACGGATTTTGATCAAAATTTGGCACATATAGTGCATTTTTCTTAAGTTGTATCATTTGGTAAACAAATTTTGCGACTAATATTAAGATTTCTAAGTATGTATGTGTCTCTGAAGTATTTTTTTTTTCTATAATTTATGCCTTTTGTGTATTAGGTACACAAAGATCAAGACGATTATGTTTAACTTAAACTGTATGATTTATACGAAAAATAATAATTTTCGTCCCGTGTTTGTTTACCAAATTGGACAGTTTAAAAGAAATACAGTATAGGTAGTTTGTAACCTAGAGTTCTGGATTAACACATTGTATATAAGTAGTAGTAGTCCTTCTATAAGACCCATGCTATCTCTTTATTAAATTTAATACGATTGCTTTAGTAATGAACAAAATAATAGAGCTAATTTTGCATTTTTAAAATACTATTTTATCATGGATGACTGATCGGTGATTATATAGTGTAGCTAATATTGACAGGAAGGCTGTCAATATTAGCTACACTATATATTTAAGCGGGATTGTCCGAAAGGCTTACCGATACCCTGGAACATGAAGGGCTAAGGAAGGAACACGGATGGGTTTTAGTCAGTCAAGTCTGATACTCCCTTCCGCTCCACCTTGAGCGAGAGGAGTCATTTGATGATATCCCAGCCTCAAAAAAAAAGCTACACTACACCAAGTTCAAGTCGTGGTAAAAACATAAAACATTCAGTAGATTGACTCCTTATCAATCGATTGAGATGAGAGACGAACGTTCAACGTCTAGACAGGTCTTTTAAAGCCCGGGGAATGACCTAAACATGCCACATTCAGGAGAGCAAAATATCCAACCAATTGACTATTCGAAACAATCAAAAATAAAATATAAAATCACTTAAATAAAAGACCGCTCGTCTTAAGAACTTCCATCAGCGTACAAAAATTAAATATTAAGTAAAGATAATCTGCCTAGCCTTTTCCCAACTATGTTGGGGTCGGCTTCCAGTCTAGCCGGATGCAGCTGAATACTAGTATTTTACATGAAGCGACCGCCTATCTGACCTCCACAACCCAGTAACTGGGCAATACGATACCCCTTGGTAAGACTGGCTGTCAGATTTTCGGGCTTCAGACGACCCGTAACGACCGTCAAAAATGCACAAATGGCAGCCGGGATCAACGGCTTAACGTGCTTTCCGAGGAACGGAGGAGTGTGTATGTAAAGAGAACCCATCCACGGCCGACCCCGGCAACCGTAGCTTAACCTGATGGATCGACCTGTGCGATTGTTATTACTTAGCCACAAGCAAACTATAATAAGTTTCAACTTCTTATTTAAGTACTTCATACACTAGCTTACATAAGACTCGTTTATCAGATCGCTTAATCGGCTTTCAATACCCAACGATTGCATAATAGTCGCATACATAATTTGTAAGTCTCCACTCATGGGCTTGCATGTTGAGGTACGTTCAGTGTAAATAAATTAAATTACCCATCAATCGTAACATGTTAGTATACGAATGATAGATAGTGGGCAGACACGACATTGACAGTATGAATAAAAGTTCGGAAGGTAGACTACGCGCTGATACGGAAATGAATATAAGAAAAGTGACGCACGAGAGCCGAACCACAGTATTGATTTGACGGTACAAGGCAGGGCGCATTTCTTTGGCGGTCCGACGGTCACACCACTAGGCTATCATTGCTGTATAAGAGGTATAAGATTACTAGGTTTTGCTTCGCTCGCGTTAATCTAGAATAGGGTTGACAATCAATTGGGGTTTGTAATCTGCTTGTTGTTTGGCCGTTGCAATCATGGGCTCAGAACGGAACGTACACGTGGCGCCATCTATTATGAAAATAATATTATTATGGGTTTACTCGGGAACAGTACTTTTGTTTCGGGATGAAAGGTATCCTATGTCCCTTTGTATAATATACACCTCTTTTTTTTTTTTGACGGCGGGATATCTTCTGCTGTCCTCTCCCGCTCTGGGTGGAGCGGGAGTGTCAGACTCTTACTGACTAAAACCCATCCATGTTCCTTCCTTAGCTCTTTATGTTCCGGTGTAGCGGTAACCCTTTCGGACAATCCCGCTGAGGTACAGACCGCATAACTTTGCAAATGATATAGATTGTCACGGACGCCACAATCTTCACCTCTTCTTACGGAAAGAAACTTCATTTCGTTTCAATGAAACTTCTGAATTCTATTTATGTCGTGTCTTTACGTAGCTAATAGACCATTAGCATCGATTGTGATGTACTTAACTTTATTGTTTGTATCATAAATATGAAATTTATTGAGCTTTAGATAAACGTTTAGTTCGAATTGATTTGTAGTGATATAATTATGTGCATGAATGATGTTATAATTAATTCATTATTTATTAACTTGAGCTTTTGTATAGTGATAGGGAAATGCTTCAGTTATAATGCCTACTTTTGCCTGCGATTTCGCTCGCGTTAATTGAGAATTTGACAGTCAATTCGGGTTATAAAAAACTCTTAATTAAATCATGATTTGAAAGACACGTGGCGCCATCTATTATCATAAGAATATTATTGTTGTTTTCCTCGGGAACAGTCCTTTGTTTCGGGAGGTAAGATACCCTATGTCTATTTCTGTACACCTGGCAAGATATATGTTAAGTTTCAGGATGATCGGTTCAGTGGTTTAGGCGTGAAAAGGTAACAAACAAACATACTTTCGCATTTTTAATATTAGTTAGGATTGATTGTCGAAATATTTTTTTTATGTGATTCTTCTTTTTGCATTCTTCTGACTCCTGATGCAGTTTGATTAGCTAGACTCATGTTCTATGTTAATTAGTATAAATCCCTTTTGTTTTATGTTTTTTATTCGAGTTATCTTTCTGTACCTGCCTGCTCACTTTTATGTGGCAAATAATTCTTTTTTTTCTCGTTCTATCAAGGCCAACACTTCCATACGTTTTTATTTGTATCTTATAAACGGTAGTCATTTTTAGTGATACAAAAAAATCTTCTAGAGTGCAAGCAATAGCATCTACTTTAAAATACACCGTAAAGAATACCCAACTTCGTAGTCCTTATTTTGGAAGTTACTTCATGTTTTATTGCCAGTGTCTATCAGTAGCAATACTGAACATGTTATTATGTCTCCCATCAACTCTTCATTGAGATAGAAATACTATTCTACTACTAATACTTATTCTACTAATACTAAGAATTCCAACCAGCTGACCACTTTCATGTGTTATCAATCACCCATGGTGCGTCATGTACTCGTATCTCGTCATTCACGTCCCATTTTGAACAATTTGTGTCAATTGTCTCTAGCGTACAGCGTGCAATCAATCCGCAAATTGATACCAGCTTTGTTTTGTTGATTGCACCGATTAAAACATTTGGGTTTATGACATCACGCACGTGATTTTGTTTAGATTTGGTGATGCCGATGGTGGCAGATCAATTACGTACATCGTTCTGAGTTCAATATCCTCATCTTTCTGTCCTTCAATGATTCTGTCTAGCTTTTTGTCATCTATGTTGAGGTCGGCTTCCAGTCTAGTCGGATGCTGTTGTGTTTTGATCATGTAGCGTTTGCCTATCTGACTTCCACAACCAAGTCACTGGGTAGCACATCGCTTGCTTCTGACCTTTCTTTTTCGTGTGGTTAGTGACTAACCTGGTAACAGAGTTTTTAATCTGTCCATGGGCCTTTAATTTAGCGTCACATGCTGTTGAGAAATATCTCTCAGACATGCCAGTTTCCTCATGATGTTTTCCTTCACCGATTTTTAAGGAAATACAATACGCTCATGAAACTGAAAAGTCAAGAGTTGCGTGACTTGGATTCGAACTCGAGACCTAAGACTTGGCAGTCTGACGGTCACACCACTAGGCTATCACTGCTTCTGCTTCCGACCTTATCCCTATTCATCTTGGGTTGGAACTCTAGACATAAGACTTGGCAGTCCGACGGTTTGTAGATAGGACTATTAGATGTACATATATATTATCTCGGGCCTTAGATATATGTACAGAGTTGATATGATAGAGGGGCATTAAATTACACTACATACTATACGTGTTTAGTATTAACTCGGTACGGTATAAAAATAAAAAGCACCAAAAATGAGGTTTTTATTTTTGCAAACAAACTAAATAGCTTACAAATCAGGGTAAAACGCAACCACCCTTTGTAAATAAAAACTGACCTTGTAACGCAGCGGCACCAACGCGCGCGCGCCGGAGCGCTGTTAGGAAAGATACATCGTGTTCAAACGGGGCAAAAACTTAAAAAAACATTTGCGACTAAACTACAGCTCCTATTTAATAGATTTTTGGTACAGAGCTTGAAAATGGTCCCTAGTATAAGCTGTTTAAGTCATTGACTGCAACGCAGCAGACACAATAGAAAAACTATTGTTTGTCGGACACACGGTGACCGCGTTGGCGTTCAACGTGTTAAAGGCAAGCCCCTCTGTCGTATCAACTCTGTATATATATTCTTCCATACATCTCCATTAGCCATTAAGTCGTCTCATCATTCACTTCCTTTATCCCCATATCATCTTTCCCATTCCATTCACCCAAATTCCGGTCAGCATCATTTGTTTTTCAATCACAAGTTAACAAATATCCCGGACGTATCGGTGTCTCAAGTCTTACAGCCGTGGGTACCGGCAGAACAATGCGCGCAACGGTACCACCCACAATTAAAGGTTCCCACGAAACGTCTTCAGTAATTACTTGCTACGCCACATTAGCGGTCTAGTTGTTTTTTGAGTTTGTTTTAAAATACTGGCGTGGATGCAGCTAGCTTACTAACTTATTTATAACGAATACTCGCCACACCTATATGAATTACATGTGATTCATCAACATGTTAATATACAGACAGAAGGCGGGAAGCGACTTAGTTTTATACTATGTATAGTTGTAATTCTTGCTGAGAAGATAATTACGATTTGAAGTTTTGTCTCATCAAAAATGATTCATCCCTATTCTATACAACCCTTGTATTTCCAGCTACCACCCATTCCCTATCATCCATTCAAATGTAAACCTAACTACGAGAATAAACAAAATTATCAACAGTGTTCAAATATGAGAAAATAAACAGTTCTGCCCTCAATGCCCTGACCGATGTCATGTCCGGACTTGTGGTCGACCGTCAAGTGGGCCTCGAAACCGATCCGTCAGTGTTTGACTTTGATATAGACCTAGATAATGCACCTTGGGAAGTTGAATTAGAAGTTGGTATACTTTAGTAGGAGCAGTGTGGCTTGGACTTTCGAGTTGTAGGTCGTGAGTTCGAACCCAGGCAGGCGCTTTACTTTATGTATTTATTTTATCACCACTGCTCTCAAAACGGTGATGGAAAACATTGTGACGAAACCGGCATGTCTTTTTTTTATTTTTGAGGATTTCCCATCAAATTTTAATGACTGCTCCCGCTCTTGGTGCAGCGGAAGGGAGTGTCAGTTTTTTACTGACTAAAACCCATCCATGTTCCTTCCTTAGCCCTTTAGTTCCGGGGTAGCGGTAACCCTTTCGGACAATCCCACTTAACGGCTTGTCCTAGAACCAAATTCGAAGACATGTGACATCCGCCAACCCGCACTGGCCCTGCGGATCAAAGGATGGCTTTATTCAAGCTTTGAGGGCAAGCAAGGGTGGTCGCGACTTACAAGTTGTGAGTCTTAGGTTCGAACCTAGACAGGCGCTTAAGGTTGTGTAAAAAAGGTAATATAAAAAAAAATGGGCTAGCCAGAACAAAAGAAAGATTAACACTTTCACTGCCCAGTTAAAACTATTCTCAACTTATTTCTGGCAACCCTAGTAGCACGTTTTGATTTGCACCTGGTAGGTGGGTGCTGACATGGTCACAAACCACATACATATCTACATCTATTTATATGTAGGACGCGGGAGCCGCGTTGTGGGCACGGAAACAAATTATCGTTCAACCCGGGAGCCGGGTGCTGGGCAGTGAGAGTGCTAGTATTGAGTTTATTTTTTGTCAAGTATTTGATTGTCAAAAAAACATCGTTTACGGTGATTACGGATCGCATTACGTATAATAATTAGGGGGCACTGACTTTAATGGCGGCAAGTAATTTAGATTGTAGTTATCGGTCACCAGTACAAAGATAATCAGGAAAGTATATTTTCCGATAAGTCACTAGTACTTTCTCGTATTGATTTATTGTGCGTGATAAATTTCGCGGGCTACCTTGGTGCTTTCTCATTAAACCATAATCTGGTACCGGTATAGCTTTCTACACCTTTGCACTTGGTTCTGCCACCAGAATTTGAGCTTCTTCTTCTTGAGTTGATTTGAGTTTCAGTACTGATCTGTTTGTCTTGACTTTGATATAAACTTAGCTACTAGTGCCACTACCTTGGGAGTTTAGTAACTTTGTAAAGGCGACTTAGCTAGTTCGAAAGTTTGTAAACAACTTAGATTGACATCTACAAGGATTAACTTCTAAGGGCGAATTTCGCCAATGAAACTGAACGCGGTCATCATATAAACCCCTTTCAAGGGCTTCCAGTGCCATAATTTTTTGTGGAATATTCTGTTATGCGGAGGAATGAGAAAAGGTTGTCAGGAACATTTTGAGTATGAATGTGGATGGGTATACAAGTAGAGGGAGACCAAAGAAACGATGGATGGATTAAGTGGCTAGGAAGGGAGTGACTACTAGGATGACGACTAATAGAGAAGTATGGAAGAAAAAGACAGGTTGCGCCGACCGCAAATAAATTGGGATAGGGGCAATGTCAATCATACACAGTTGACAGGTTTTAAATGTGGTTTTGGTGAAAACAAGCCTAAGTTACATTATTTACGTGTTGCTTTTTAACACTAAAGTTCTGCCAGTAAGGTCGAAGCCTTACAAGATGTTACAAGGTGAAAGGTTTTTTTCGACATCCCCCAACTTTTCGTCGTGAAGTTGAACAGCTGTTATATACATACATTTAGGTTGAGTTATTCAATTGGTATTTAAATGTATGTTGGTATAGAACGCTTGATTGCATTGTCTTCTATAGCCCGACCGCTTATCTGAAACGCTTCTTGAGGTTGCTGCGCAATGCGGGAGGGGTGACAGTTGTCACAAGTTAACGAAACAGTGAGCTGAGCGTCGCGTCATCAAAATGGCATTTAAAAATCTTTATCGTGAATAGAATAGAATTCATTTATTTGTCAGAATATTGTACAAGGTTGTTATGTGCATTAAGTATAATTACGATCATAATATTCTGCCGTGTCCGGCGTACAAATATGGTTTCTAAGATAGTTAATGGTTATTTATTCATTATACATTATAAGATTAGATCAATAATCATAATAATTTCAAATAATTTAAATAAATTGAACGACATTAATTTTAAGGAAAGCATGGAGAAGGCATGGAGTTCTATCCTTACTAACATCAAGTAACAATTCCATAAAAGAATTTACGCTCACTTTCAAGGGCAATGAACCAATTAGCTTAGCAGGTGGAAATAGTTTTATTTCTCCATAATTAAAACCAACACATTTCCTGTCACTATCTATAGTAAAGATAAACTGGTTCTTTTTAAGTACAAAGGACACGCGAAGCTCGCAAAAAGTGAAAAGTAAATGCTACATTAATATGGTATTAGATCTTCGATATGTCAATAATAAAGTCGAACATTCGAATAACCAAAACGGACGTCTGGCGCTAAACTGCACCCACGCGCCATTTTATTTGTTTTATGTGGGTAGTTTGAATTTTGAACGTGAAGTTTAAACAGTTAGATTAGGTCAACGTGCGTTGGCGTTTATCGCGCCCAGACGTCTTATATGGTTGAGAGTCGATTGTATTTATGGATGAAGATAATAATTTTAATGGCCTATTATTGAGCGAATTTTCGTAAATGGAGCGTTGTTATTTGTGTTTGAAACTTTTTAGAGGTTTTTGGTGATGTTTCGAAAGATTTATTCTGTTGAGTTCGTTCACCGGTGTAACCACTCATCACATGAGAAATCGTGTTTTTTTTAAGTCAAGTTCATTCATACATTGCTTTATGGCTTTGCCTAACTGTTCTTGCAAGCGGAATATGCCTACAAAACATCGCGGTGTAACAAAGTATGACTGCTTTAAACTCGTATTACAGCTTCCAAGTGCTTCATCTCATATAAAGCAATTCTTAATCACAAATTAAACCCGATAAGGTGTGTTAACTGAAATATTTCTCATCTTAACAAAAACATACGTTTTTTACGAAGCATCTAAAGAATTTGATCGTTCTCAGTAAACTGTCCTTGTACAAAACGTGATAGCACGCGTGTCTTATTGGGAACACACCGTGACCGGGACACGGGATGAGAAAAAAAAACTTTTGTGTGGTGCAAGACTTGAGTGAAAGCGTGATCGCATCTGATTTTATGTAGAATCATGAATTTGGTGAAAATTAAATGGTGAGCTAACTAGTGAAGAATTTTTTTTTAAATTAAGTCCTCAATTGACGAAAATATCAAAGAACATAATATTAAATAAAAAAGTACATACATACACACGAACATAGAACCTCGTCCTTTTTGCGAGACTGGTAATAAAAACTGATGTATAACTAAGAGATTTGCTGGTTTGATATGTAGAATGAGAAGACAACGGTAACTGATGACAACGAAAGGAAACATTAGAATCAATGTGAATTATTTCCCATACCTATATAGCAGCTCGTGAGCACGAGCCTCGGAGGTGAGTCGTCCTCTTTGCGTCGGAAAGCACGTTAAGCCATTGGTCCCGGCTGTAATTTGTGGAAAATCTGACAGCCAGTCTTACCAAGGGGTTTCGTATTACCCAGTTACTGGGTTGTGGCGTTTAAACAGGCAGTCGCTCCATGTAAAACACTGGTATTTAGCTGCATCCCGCTAGACTGGCAGCCGACCCGAACAAAGATTGATCTATTGCATATATCCATAGCGATTTCAACACCATTTTTTGTCTTCGACTGCATAATAAACATACAGCTGATCACATCAATGTCATTTCGAAATCTTCATGACAATAACATTGTTTCAAGGTGACACCTATTGAAGCAATTGTTACAAATGTCTAAACTGATTGATTCGTCTGCCTGTCCCATGGTTTATTTATAGGCTGAGGACGAATTTATTATGGATCTGTGAATACTAGATTCTTGATATTGTTTTGGTATATATTGAATAATAATACTAGCCTATTATTGTACCATTGCAGAGCATTGTTTTGGTATCTATGTATTTGAATAATTATGTCAGTCTATTATTGTGCAACTGTAGAACAAAGGTCTCATACAGAGAAAAGCACGTCGAATGGCCACCATGATTGCTCATAAGGGGTTGGCAATTCTGACTTATATTAACTACTAGCTGTTCCCCGCGGTTTCACCCCCGCTGCACGGCTCCTATTGCGTGATGTTATATAGCCTATAGCCTTCCTCGATAAATGAACTATTCAACACAAAAAGAATCTTGCAATTCGAACCAGTAGTTCCTGAGATTAGCGCGTTCAAACAAACAAACTCTTCAGCTTTATAATATTAGTATAGATTAGCTGCTGTCGGCGGCTTATCGCGCTAGGTACTTAATTATTTTAAATAAAAGCCTATTTTACTCCTTATAACATCAGCTGTCGGTCAGTGTAAGTTTCGCCAAAATCGGTCTTTTGTTATATGTACCATATTTACCTTCATAATACAGTTAGTAAAAAGCTGCTATTTGTCAAGCTTCAATTTTTTTTTTAATCCGGACTTCCTTACGATGTTTTCCTTCACCGATGACAATAGCATGTCTATATGAATACAATCAGTTTTATTGTTAACACTGCTACTGGCTATGAGCCAGGATCTCCTTTTTGCAGGTTATATATTAGGTTAACACTTCCAAGCCCCGTGGTTTCGCAGGGGAAACTTGTGACAGGTGCTAGCAGTAGCGTTTTTTATCCAACTTCAATTCTTTTTTTTCCAAATCATTAAATCACTCCTCGGGAGCTCTGGGTGGAACGGAAGGGAGTGTCAGACTCTTTCTGATTAAAACTTATCCATGTTCCTTCCTTAGCCCTTTATGTTCCAGGGTAGCAGTAACCCCGCTTGTCGTTCCATTTATGTCACGGTTAAAATCCTTTCAGTTTATGTATATCTTTCGTAACAGCAGTGGTTTTCATTCCCCAATTAACTGCTAGTCTTCCAAGTATGGCAATGTTGAAAGCTTCCGATTATCAACTTGAGAAATGTTAAGCCAGTAAACTGTTTATTGTCTAGCTACCTACTTAAACACCCACATTATCTTCATCTACGTATATTGTGTTGTTATCATTCTTTAAGCAGTGATAGCCTAGTGGTGTGACCGCCCGACTGGCAAGTCTCGAGTTCGAACCCAAGGCACGCTCCTCTGATTTTTCGGATTCATGTGCGTATTGTATAATTATCACTTGCTTAAAATCGGTGAAGGAAAACATCGTGAGGAAACCGGCATGTCAGAGAGATATTTCTCAACAGCATGTGATGCTAAGTCAGAGGCCCATGGGCAGCATTGAAACTCTGACACCAGGTTTGTCACTAACCACATAAAGAAGAAGATGATCCTTCTTTTGGTTTAGTACGAACTTGCTATAAATCTACTTTTCTTAAGCAACGTTGGCCATGCTATGGAGAATCTTTCCATGATTCTGGTTGACACCACGCTTCAGTCCCATGCGCCAAATTTTCGCATACTGTAGTTAAAAGTATTTCTTTTACAACTACGTGCTAGGTGTGAGTAGCTCGTGGCTAAGTACTAACAGCCGCACAGGTCGATCCATCTGGTTAAGCTACGCTTGCCGGGGTTGATCGTGGATGGGTAACCATCTTTACATACTGAGACTCCTCCGTGCCTCGGAAAGCACGTTAACCCCGTCTCTGCTATCATTTGTGTATCTTTGACAGTCGTTACGGGTCGTCAGAAGCCCGAAAATCCGTCGATTTTTACTGGGCAATACTATACCCCTTGGTAAGCCTAGGGGTATAGTATTGCCCAGTTACTGGGTTGTGGCGGTCAGATAGGCAGTCGCTCTATGTAAAATACTGGTATTCAACTGCATCCGGTTAGACTGGAAGCCGACTCCATCATAGTTAGGAAAAGGCTAGGCAGATGAACTACATGAATGTAATCCGAAAACTATAACTGCATAATTTATCACCGTTTGCGTGCTAAACTTTTTTCCCCTCAACAAACTTTCAAAGTCAACATTTTAAAACTTGCACCACCCACTAGTTCCGCTCCAATGCACCAGATAGAACACACTTCTGTTACGCTACAGATGGCGCAAGAAATAACCAAGCACTTTACAATCACCCCCACCCTTAACACCAAGAAATACGGCCTATATTCTAACAATCCAATTCCTAAACCTAACTTAGTCGATGTCGCAGTAATAACCACAGCATTTGCGATTAGCTTCACTCTTATTTCTGCACGTTAAAGCCTATATTCGTTTACCGCATCGTCAGATCCAAGTTTGTCCGTGTCATCCATTGTTAATCCAGGAAGGTGGTTTGCCGAACTCCTTTGTGAATTAGTTTCCAATGCTCGGAAAACCGGGCAAAAAGCTACCGCTATTGAACTTTGGTTCCGTATTGAAGGGACTGGTTTCAAATAGATAAGTTGGAATGTTTATGCTCTGATTGCGGTAGAATAAAATATAAAAATCTAACTCGAGGCCTTAAGTCTTTTTCTCTCTGGTTTCACGATTCGGTTTTGACTTCCAAAGTTTATGTTCCCCTGTTGGTTTAAGGTTAAGCAAAAAATAAATGAATGTAGCGACCTAATCGACTTGCACTTTGACTCACTATACAGTTTAAAAGCAAAGACATTGGAAAGCCTAGATAAGGAATAATTTACGTTTTTTTTTTTTTTTCTTCTTTGTCTACATTTTTTGTTTTTTTTTTTGTCTTTGTCTACATTTTTTTTTGTCTTCTTTGTCTACATTTTTTTGTTTTTTTTTTTGTCTTATTTGTCTACATTTTTTTGTTTTTTTTTTGTCTCTGTCTACATTTTTTTGTTTTTTTTTTGTCTCATTTGTCTACATTTTTTTGTTTTTTTTTTATCTAGATACTAGTACTTAGTAGATATTATTTAAGGTAGTTTTTTTTTTTCATTTCCTTTTTTTTTTCTATATCGTACGTACAACTTTCATTTTGCATGCTGAGTTTATCTGTAAGTGATTGTACACTATTGTTTATCTGTTTCTGCTTGTTTTTCATGCCCATAACTGGTATTTGGTCTACCAACGATTGTTTATAACAATCGTTGGTAGACCAAATAAATAAATAAATGTCTGATTACGTTGAAATAGCTTAAGAAGTATTGGTTATTAACATGTGACCATATCTACTTTGTGCTAGGACTTTATATGGAATCTTGTAGTGTGAAAACTTTAATGTTACGAAGCCAATACCATGTTTTATTTAAAACAAACTTGATTAAGTATTTATGGTTTTTAAAGTGCCTGCTACCTGTCTTAGGATTTGTGTTCTGTGGTGCTATTCTGTAAAAATCTCACCGTAAAATGTAGGTGAAGTGAGTTTAAAGTAAGCTGTCTATAGTGTCAGTCCCTAGCATTAGGTGGAAGTACAACTCACTTACACTCACATCACGTAAGTACTCACGGTGTGATTTCTACGGAATCGACCGCCTGGATATTCGCCTTCCTAATTTTATTCAATATATACCCTTATAACCTCCTACAAACAAAATTACTATTACTCATTCTATAAACGGGAGCAATTATTTTATTTTATTTATAGAAACAAAACACGTCATCACTTCGTTCTTCTTCTTTTCGTGTGGTTAGTGACTAACCTGGTGTCAGAGTTTTATGCTGTCCTCTGACTTAGGATTGGATTTGTATTCCATGACGTACGAACCTACACCCCGTCTTTATGGAATGCGTCATAGCAGTTTCCTATAATTGACATTTTGGAAAAGGCAATTTGGATATACATGATGATTCATTGTCATTGCCAATATTCTTGATTTATATAAGTATGTCCAATTCTTTGGTATAAAAGATTTCTTTACTGTTGATTCATCCACCTACAGGATATTTAAATTTTGACCCACTGTTTATAAAATAAATCTTTTAAGACTAATAAAATTGTCTGGCAGAGATCATAGACTGCGGTCCATCAATTGTTTATTTTTTTTTATATTTGATTCGAATCTTTTCTCATATCAAAATTCTTTCTTAAAGCAGTCACTTCGATAATATTATATTGTTTTCTGAGAAAGGCGGGCACAGATCGATTGTCATAGCACTTCTTGGGAAAATTCCAGGTCCGTAGAAGTAGTATTGTTTTGATGTACTAGAAATTCCAATCTATCTGTGGTCTCATTCTGACATAAGTTGAGTTTTAATGATGTAACCCTTCCACGTTCTTGTTGTAAACAAATAAAAGCCGGCCAAGTGCGAGTCGGACTCGCGGACGACTGGGTTCCGAACCATTTTCTATAAAAATGACTGTTGTATGGGAGCCCCCTTAAACATTTATTTTATTCGCGTTTTTTAGATATTTTGTTATAGCGGCAACAGAAATACATCATCTGTAAAAATTTCAACTGTCTTACTATGACGGTTCTTTAGATACAGCCTGGTGACAGATGGACAGACAGCGGAGTCTTAGTAACTGTGTCCCGTTTTACCCTTTGGGTACGGAACCCTAATACGATCGGTATGATGACCAATAATTCATGTGTAACATCTCATAATCGAAAGTAGTCGCAGCTCATTAAATCTCACTTTCTTGCGCATGCTCTATTTAACATCACTCTAATCAGTGATTATGATTTAATCATTGTTTATGGCTGTCAGTTTAATGACAAGGTTTCTTGCTCCAGTTATTTGCGTATATGCAATAAGTAGCCTCTATTATGGGCGACGTCTGTAGCCCTGTTACATAATGCATCCTCCTGTCTGTGGTCAGGGGGATTGTCTGAAGGGTTTACCCCTGGAACACAAAGGGGTAGTAAGGAAGGAACATGAATGGGTTTTAGTCAGTACCAGTCTGACACTCCCTTCCGCTCCACCCAGAGCAGGAGGAGTCATTGATGATTTCCCACCCTCAAAAAAAAAGGGAGCAACGAATGCTGGTAGCTGAATTCCAGGATATAACTGTCTTTCTGTCACCCAGTCAGTGGCGGGAAAACTTAGTGTTGCCACTATGCAAAGCTAGGATAAAAGTGCGTTCCGATATTGAACGACCGCGCGAGCCCAGTGCGTTTAAAAAAAAATACTCCTCCCTGTGAGTGTTGGCGAGACTTGAGGCGTCGTCAAACGCCAGATTATGTAACCAAAGGATACCCTCATTAGTTCAAGAGTCATTGCGGTTAAAATCCTTGACCATACCCACTTAAACAAGACCTTCCTGCTTCTAATAACATGATCTCGCAAAAACTGACCAACTTTGAGTCGACAGTACAGGAAGCAGATCACTTTTTTATCTCCTCATAATACATCGGTGTGGCTGTAATAGCGTCACAATTATACGCCGGATGTGCGTACGCGCAGGAAGACGGCAATCTCGCTGCTCGCCCCCATTGGATGACAATTAGCCGTGCACTGACATGATGATATTAGGGCCGTTGGTGAGAGATTTTGCCGATTAGAGATGTTGCATCTGTTTGCTTGACTTGCATTATGAAAATGGTTGCAAAAATGTACACATCTGTTATTACTTACTTAAGACCGTTGCACTCTTTTTGTTGTCTCTAGAGTTGGTTATAAATCTTTCCACAGTCGATCAAATTAAAGAGCTATTCGAGACGCTTGACATGAACCATTAAATTTGCCCAAACAGCCTCCGAAAGGCATCTTGATGAGGGTTGGGTTTGAGCATCCATTATCTGTCAGTGGACGTAGAAGTCCAGTTTCTGCAAGACCGTCGAGTCCGGTGCCGTCACCTTCCACTCAGACGTTGCCACGTTCACATGGAGAACATGGTGATATGGAAGTATACCATACGCCAAGATATAACCTTGTATAAGATTTATAATCAACGCTAGTGATAAGAAAAAGAGTACAAATTAGAAATGAGTGGAAATGATTGAAAATATATTTTGAGGACTGTCTTATTCTTCGCCATTGTTTAGACATTCAGATAGCACTAAAAGTAACTGCGATGAGTACAGTTATAAATGAAGTCTCCAATCTTATTTGCAATAAATCATGTATATCAGATTTCAAATCACCCCTGCTGGTGATGCTACTACCCACCACCAAATTAATACTAGTAAAGGTCTAGGTCTAACTGTCCACCAACTCGTTCCAAGAATCCGTTTCTCTAACAATGATTGACTGGTCCATGAGGACAAGTCCTTTCTTGCGTTGGTGTATAAAAGCAGGAAGCTGGCAATCCTCTGGTCCCATTGACCGGCAATTAAAGAACGTTGACGTGTAATGAGCTTGCAAGTCACACGGTTCAAGGGGCGTTGTGCTAAGGATGTGTCTAATGAGCTCAAACAAGTGAAGTACTAGGCTCACAGAAGTTGAAAGAGCATAATTAGGTGGCTTGGTGTGATTATTTTACTTCCTACGTTGTGTTTAGTTTTAGCTATGCAAGTAGAGGAAGACTAAAGAAACGATGGATGGATTGTGTGAAAGATGATATGGCTAGAAAGGTAACTACCGAGATGACGACTAAGAGAGAAGTATGGAAGAAAAAGACATGTTGCGCCGACCCCAAATAAATGGAGATAAGGGCAGGAGAATGATGATGATGTTTAAAGGCTTATTTTTTGTGCATTTTGGGTCCATCTTTGTTGCAATTACTAATCGGAACTAATAGTATACATGTCATGTAAAAGTAAGTTAGATTGTTTGTTACCTTTTCACGCGTAAATCACTGAACCAATCATCCTGAAGTGTTTTATATACGTTGTCAGGTGAACTTTCATCCCGAAAAAGAGTATTGTTCTCAAGGAAAACAACAATAACGTTCTTATGGTGATATGATGATAGATAGAGAGACGTAGTAGGTCATATTATATTTACTTATAGTGGTTTTTTAAGTGCAGGCTCAAAAACTACCCATGACTTCCAGTAAAAAAAAATCTATGCCAAAGATGATTTGATTGAGCTGCGACTGTTTAGGCTGCTTTCACATTAGGGCGTTAGCAGCGCGACAGTAGCGCGGCAGAAGCACACGCCTTCACCGCAGAGGCCCGATAGACGCTTTGAACGAAATTGTTATTATTATTCTTAAGAATAAGAATTTGTAAGCCGTCCAAAGCGGCTAACGGGCCTCTGTGGTGAAGGCATGTGCTTCTGGCGCGCTACTGTCGCGCTGCTAACGCCCTAATGTGAAAGCAGCCTTAGAGTTTGATTTGGATTCTTCCATTTATTTTTGCTTCCATTTATTTTTGTAATGGAAGTTGACAGACCTGTGGAAAAGGGTGTCCTTTGCCCAGCAGTGGAACATACGTAATCAGCCTATGATGTTGTCACTGCTGGGACAAGACCTCCTCTCGCTGAGATCCACCGGCCGTAATCCACCACGCGAACCGAATGCAGGTTGATAGATGTCACATGTTTACGAATTAATGGTTCT
Source organism: Hyppa rectilinea (assembly GCA_951799385.1). NCBI lineage: Eukaryota > Metazoa > Arthropoda > Insecta > Lepidoptera > Noctuidae > Hyppa > Hyppa rectilinea. The sequence goes on along the minus strand of OX637325.1, from coordinate 10,509,902 downwards.
AAGACATGCCGGTTTCCTCACGATGTTTTCCTTCACAGTTTTGAGAGCATTAAGGGTTCTTACAGACGAACGGCAAGTTGTGAACGGCAGAGGCTACTTCAGCCGTCGTCACCTGTCGACGACAGTCGTCAACTCGTCGGCGCCAGCAGTCAATACGTCGACGGCTGCCGCCGACAGGTGGCGACGCTTGCAGTTGTGGCGTGTTTCATCCGCCATGCCATTTTGTCAGTCGACGACAAATAGACCAAGAGTGCGCAAGCGTCGTGCGTCTACAAAATGAGCTCCGGAGACGAAATTGATGTCGAATTGTTAATTATGGCAGTAAAAAAAAGGCTTTGTCTTTGGAATTATAAGCTACAAGACTACAGTAACAAAAAAATAAAAAACAGAGCATGGATAGCAGTGTGTGAGGAAATTGTAAATGATTTCAAGGATAAGCCTCTTGTTCTCTATACTTTAATATTTCTTCAACCCACACTGAACGTGTCTTTCTTTTTCGTTGTCGTCGGCGACGGCGGAGTAAAAGCAATAACAATGTTTCTTCATCGGACGCCATTTTGCAACTGGCTCCTGTACAAGCCGACCACGACTGCTAGTACGCGGCACTCGCGGCAAGCGTTGTCGCCTGTCGACGGCAGACGTTGTCGCCTGTCGGCGGCAGCCGTCGACGTATTGACTGCTGCCGCCGACGCGTTGACGACTGTCGTCGACAGGTGGCGACGGCTGAAGTAGCCTCTGCCGTTCACAACTTGCCGTTCGTCTGTAAGAACCCTAAGCAGTGGTACATTACGTACTAAATAGACGGATAGATAGATTAACAATTTGACGACACGGTTGGTGCAGTGGTTGAGCGATTGACTGCTGCACACTATGTCGCCGGTTCGATTCCCGCACGGAACAAATATTTGTACGACCTGCAAGTATTTGTTACGAGTCTGGGTGTTTTTCTATCTATAATATGTATGTATTTACAAAAAAAAATGTATATAATAAGTAGTTTATCAGCCATCTCGTTACCATAACGCAAGCATTAGGTTGCTTAGCTTGGGACGATATGGCGTTGTGTGAAATGTCCAAGGATAATTATTATTAATATTATTATTAATTTTTGTATCCGTGATATGTTAGCCACCCACCCACCGCTTTTGTATTCTGTTGGGAGACTTGTAAGGATAGTGGGCGTAAGTTAAAAAAATAAAAAATTTACAACGTTATAATCATAATCTACAAATCAATTGAGGTTATATTTAACACGTTTCTAGGTTTCGATCGAACAAGCTTCTATCCATAACGGATGACAATTGAATACCTCCTTGTTTACTACTCAGTTCTTAAACAATAGCGAGGCATCAGGTTCGCTGACGTCAGATGCCATTACAGGAATCAGTCCACGTCCTCGATTTGTTGGAAGACGATGGATGCTGTGGTTAGTGATTAAACTTCTCTTAATTAGAAATTCTTGTAATTTCTGCAGACACCAGCTCAACCAGCTCATCAAGGCATCCCAAACTGTCGAATTTTGCCAGATGAAAATGAACCTTATGCTTTTGCAATAAAGTTGAAAGTCTATCAAAGAAATTAGACAGATTGTGGTACATTTCAGTCTACCATGCTAAATTATGCCGCCAAGTAGCGTTGCTTTTACACATTAGACATAAGCTTTATCTCTCGGTGGACAATAAATAATCTGGGATGTCTCTGGTCAAAGCGGTCACGGCTATGGACATGATAGTCCAAAGTCGGAGGTGACCGCTTTCCATGCTATAAATTAAAAAAATAAAAATTCAGGCTAGTTTCTTTACATTTTACCCATAGTATCAGTAATTTAAAAGAGAAAATTAAAAATGTTATTAAAAAGAAAAAAAAAAGCTGTAAAAAGTAATTTTAAATTTGACAAGTGAACCAAATCTTAGGTATGTAGGTAGACAAACATCCATCAAGATTTTGATGTATGTATTTTTGCACGTAATTGCCCTACATTTTTAAGATAGCAGGTGCGTTTGATTTCCGGAAGATACGCTGAAGAAGCACAAATCAAATTAAAAAGTTCACAACTCTTGCTGAAGAGTTATTAAACACTGAAGCTTGAGCAATTTGGAGGCTGTTTTTTAATTAAATTACTTATTAGATTATCGACTTGACCTGTATTTTGAACTACGCTACTACTTAAGCCCTTAAGTTTTGAGTTGTGCTGCACGATTTATGATAAATGCGTGCACTGACTGGACAGGCCCACTCAATCTGTAGTGTTCTTTCCTTCCTCATAAGACCATTAGGCACCAACCTCCTTCTTCCTTCCAAAAGTTCGTGCCTGAAATGCTCTTCACATGATTTGACCAAGATGATGTCTGGACATTAAAAGAGACTGACTGTTTGTTTTTCTCAGAGTTAGTCAGTTAGGTAACGCAGACCTCTTCTAGTTTTAGAAATATTATTGACGTGTAAATGTCTTTGTGAAAATCTATTTAAAAAATAAAATCATTTATCACTCATTCATTTATCTATACTAATATTATAAAGCTGAAGAGTTTGTTTGTTTGAACGCGCTAATCTCTGGAACGTCTGGTCCGAATTGAAAAATTATTTTTGTGTTGGATAGTCCACTTATCGAGGAAGGCTTTAGGCTGTGTAACATCACGCTACGACCAATAGGAGCCGAGCAGTGGGTGAAAACGAGCGGGAGCAGCTAGTTTATCATAAACCAGATATTATCTAGTCTTAAAAATATTATTGACGTGTTTATGAAAATCTATTTAAAAAATAAAATCATTAATCACTTCCAGCTACAACCTTCACGCGTCAAGGTCCAATCTCCAGTATATAAATTATAACAAAAAAAAAAAACAATCGCAAAACATTTTAATCTGTAACTTTTGCGCCTCTGCGCTTATCTCTCGTTGCCACATCGACTTCCGTCATCGATGCTCCGCATGTGCCTGTTCCGATAACACTACAACATTACGTACAAACTTACAACATTGTTTTGTGTTATTGGAATAGTCACTTTTGTATCTGAAATTGTGATGATTTTCAACTGCTATTTACTATCTTCTTCCTTTCGTGTGGTTAGTTCCTAACCTGGTGTCAAAGTTTGTATGCTGCCCATGGGCCTCTGACTTAGCTTCACATGCTGTTGAGAAATATCTCTCAGATATGCTGGTTTTAGGGCCAAGCCTGCCGAGTAAGCGGGTTTATCCGAAAGGGTTACCGCTACCCAGGAACATAAAGGACTAAGGAAGGAACATGGATGGGTTTTAGTTAGTAAGAGTCTGACACTCCCTTCCGCTCCACCCAGAGTGGTAGAAGTCATTGGATGATTTCCCAGGCTTAAAAAAAAAAGATATGCTGGTTTCGTTACAATGTTTTCTTTACCAATTTTTAAGCAAGCTTTAAGCTATTTGCTATAGAGAAATATCATCGCCATCGAGATTTTGTTTCAACTTCTTATTTTGTATCGACAATCGGCCCCAACTATGTAGGTATTTAAAAACAGCAAGATTGTAGATAGAAGGAGAAGATTGCAACACCTTTGATGCCTTTTTTTAAGTATGGGAAATCATAAAATGATTAGGTACTCCCGCTCTGGGTGGTTGACTGTCAAAACTTCGTAAGGAAACTAAAAATTCGGAGACATGTGACAACTACCAACCCACTCTGGGACCGCGCGGTGCATTACAATATGGCGTTCAATATTGGATCGCACTTTAATCCTCGCTTTGCGTAGTGGCAACACTAAGTTTTGCCGCCACTGACTAGGTTACAGATAATCCTGGAATATAGTCGATCAAAGATATATCCTGGAATTTAGCTACCGCATTCGTTACTCCCTTTTCTTTTTCGAGGGTGTGAATTCATCAAGTGACTTCTCCCGCTCTGGGTGGAGCGGAAGAGAGTACCAAACGCTTACTGACTAAAACCCACCCATGTTCCTTCCTCTTTGTGTTCCGGGGTAGTGGTAACCCTTTCGGACAATCCCGCTGAATCTCAGCGATACGGGTAAAACAGTCGATATGATAATATATTAACTGCACTTTACCAAAATTCTTCCCAATCAGTTTCTTCCAAAATATCAGTAAACTAGCACTTTGCCCGCGGCTTCGCTCCCGTGGTCTTTCCCGTGGGACCTGTTATTTTTCCCGGGATAAAAATAGCCTATTGTTACTCCTAGAAAACTAAGCTTTCCAACGGTGAAAGAATTTTTTAAATCGGTCCAGTAGTTTCGTAGCCTAATCATTTCAAACAAAAAATCAAATCTTTCCTCTTTAGAATATTAGTATAGATATAGACAAACAAGGTTATCGAACTACAAATCTTCATGCGGTTATTACTATATTACCGAAAACATTACAAGTAGTCAAGCAATTAGTGTTAAAACAAATATGGCGGATAACTAATTATTTGTTTACTAAAGATAAGGCAAGTAGGCCGCCGTTCACCCGGTCAGGTGATAATAAATTGTTCAAATATTATGTTTGGAATTCCTAGGTTATTGAGATAACAGTGAACGCAGACGACGTCGCGGGCAGAAGCTAGTCATTTATATTTAAGCGGGATTGCCCGAAAGGGTTACCGCTACCCCGGAACATAAAGGGAAGGAACATGGTTCGGTTTTAGTCATTAAGAGTCTGACCACTCCCTTCCGCTCCACCCAGAGCAGGAGAAGGCTACTGATGAATTCCCACCCTCAAAAAAATAAAAAAAATATTAATATAGATAATCTTTCTTAGAATGAGTTCCCTTATCCTTATAGAAACGATATTTATATCAAAATAACATGAATAAAATGACGTGTCAAGATTTTGCCAAGTATTTCTGTATCGGAATGAATCACTTCCTTTTTTAAGGAAATTGCGATTATACTACTGTCAATAGTTAAGCTAAACACGTTTAAACAGATTACGGATAAAAAAATAATTGTTTATCTTTATGGGGTTTTGCCAAAATCAAAGTCAAATCATTTATTTCAAATAGGCATAAGAATGGCACTTTTGAACGTCATAATGAACAAGAAATAGAATTAATTCTAGTCGCCCCTTCCAAAAAAGGTTTTGTATGGAGAAGAATGGGCAAGAAAGCTGCCGTCCTAAAAGATACTAATTTTGCTATCACCGACTAAATACGTTATGTTGAAACTGCCTCAAAGGTCTCTTCTGCAGAGAAATTCTATAAACTAGGTGGATTAGGCGATTTGCGGCGTACCGTGCAGGCTGTCCAAACCTTCACTTTAATCCTATTAAGATTTTTGTAAAACAAAACGTATTTGCATCGACTTGCTAGGAACAGTACAATGCCCCCAATAAGTAATGAGTATCAATGCTAAACACTCGTCACGGTCCTGTCACAAATGAAACGTCTCAATGAAGACCAATTAACTCGCTGATTGAGTGCGCAACAAATCTTTGCCAATTAGGAGCATGTTACAATTTGATAAAACTATTGCTAGTTTAAGAGATGGCGCACAATTTATGATATTGCGATTTTTTTCTGCGAAAGAAACGCATTAAGATATATTCAACACGTGCTATTAAACCAATGGAGAAGCTCGTGGCTAATTGGCAGCCGTACAGGTTGATCCATCAGGTTAAGCTACGCTTGCCGATGGGTGACCATCTTTACATAACGAGACTCCTCCGTGTCTCGGCAAGCACGGCCGTCATTTGTGCATCTTTGACAGTCGTTACGGGTCGTCAGAAGCCTGAAAATCCTGACAGCCAGTCTTACCAAGGGTTATCGTATTGCCCAGTTACTGGGTTGTGGAGGTCAGATAGGCAGTCGCTCCGTGGTAAATACTGGTATTCAGCTGCATCCGGTTAGACTGGTGGAAGCCGACCCCAACATAGTTGGGAAAAGGCTAGGCAGATGATGGAGATGATGTGCTATTAAACCATTGACGAAATGTTGTTTAAGACAAATAACCTTTAGCAAAGCAAAACCAGTTTGTAACGTTCTCACCGCTGGGATACAGGAACCATGATCAACCACGAGGGCCCAGTACAGGTTTTCCCTCACCGTCCCCACTAGGTCAACACTGCTCTCCAAATTGGTCCAAATTCAAGATATTTTGACTGGAGCTTGTCCATGGTCAAATCTACTGGCAAAACAATGTTAAAACACTTGCTAATCAGAGACTGTAAGTGGGATTGCCCGAAAGGGTTTCCTTATGCCCCAGAACACAGAGGGCTACGGAAAGAACATGGATGGTTTTTAGTCAGTAATAGTCTGACACTCCCTTCCGCTCCACCCAGAGCGGGAGGAGTCATTAGATGATTTCAAAAGCTAAACAGAGGTTCACAAGCTGAATCATGTGTATGATATAACTATTTAATAGGCTACGTACGTAATAATAATGACCCTAACTAATGCTATAAAAGTGAAAGCAAAATCTATAACTAAGACGAAGAAGTTCCAATCATTTGGTGAACTTTGCATAGAGAAAGCTAAAATTATATTCAATTGCTTGTAATACCTTTAAAATCTGCGTCAATATTTTATGTTGAGGTTAGGCCCTCTTTAATGAACCGTAAACCCATGTTCTGAGAAACCTGATTAAGTATCTGATCAGTAAATCTGCTGTCTGATCTAAAGGTATGTGAGGTTTGACAATAAATTTGTCAAGCGTTTGCCCAACTATGTAAGTCTAACCAGCTGAATACCAGTATTTTACATGGGGCGACTACCTATCCGACCTCCACAACCCAGTTATTAGCCCTTAGTAAGACTGGTTGTCAGACTTTTGGGCTTGTCTTCTTCTTTTCGTGTGGTTAGTGACTAACCTGGTGTAAGAGTTTTTATGCTGCCCATGGGCCTCTGACTTAGCTTGACATACTGTTGAGAATATCTCTCAGGTATGGGCTTGTAACTACTTGTAACGACTGTCAAAGATCCGCAAATGTAAGCCGGGACCGACGGTTTAACGTGCTTTCCGACGCACGAACGGTTCTCGAATGGATGAAAACCAACCTTCGTTTTCGTTCCAACTTTTAACTTTTTAAGACTATTGGATGTGAGTTGTATCAAACGTGTTATGTGTGCCGTCTCTTATGTCTTATGGAGTGAAATCATCAAAACATGCTTTATCTTGTTACCAGTATAAATTATACAAAACTATTCATTATAAACTACTAAAATTCTACGATAAAAGAACTCTTTTATCGTAGAATTTTAGTAGTTTATAATGAATAGTCAACTGAATATCAGTAGTGTAAGGGGTCATTGTATTTATCATTATGAACAACTTTTACTATGGGAATAAAACTGAAAAAAAAAAAATCCTTAAAATATTGCCCATGAATTCAATTTCACCCTGTATAACCCTACGGAATGACTACTCTCTGAAATCATGACATTTGAGGGAAATTCTAACTTAGTGAGTTGTTTTGATTCTTCTAATGATTTTAATTCTGTAAATACGTACTTACTACGGCCGCGACTCATATTTTGATCGACATACAACCTGACACCGACCTGCTTTTTTTTTTTTTTTTTAAGTCTGGGAAATCATCCAATGACTGCTCCCGCTCTGGGTGGAGCGGAAGGGAGTGTCAGACTCTTACTGACTAAAACCCATCCATGTTCCTTCCGTAGCCCTTTATGTTCCGGGGTAGCGGTAACCCTTTCGGACAATCCCGCTTACCCGGCAGGCTTGGCCCTGAGGGCCCCTTCATATGCTGACATCTCTTTGAGGCGCGCGTGGAACATATACGCGCCGTACGGCACGGGTCTGGTGCTGATCGGACGGTGAGTCACCCATTACTCACCGCCCGCAGGCCCGCGCCTACGGTGGCCGGGAGTCGTCACGTGGCTCCCGACGCCCGGAGCGTCTCCCGCGGCGGCTGGGACGGGACCTTTCTCTCTCCCATCCCGCCACCTCCTTCGCGAGCATAACTTTTTCGCAGAAGGAGTTGACTGCCTCCCACTCCCTCTCGCCCCGGACCATGGCTTGCACCAGGGCCGGGCGCGAGAGGTCGCCGCCGCCGATCGCCTCTACGAGGATACGGCGGTGCTCTGCCCATGCGGGGCAGGTTTGCACCGTGTGCTCTACCGTGTCCTCTGGGCGATCCTCGCAGTGGTGACACCCGGGCGTTTCCTCCCGCCTGATGATGTGCAGGAACCTCCCGAAACATCCATGTCCGGTGAGGACCTGCGTCAGGCGGAAGGTGAGGGCGCCGTGACGCCTCTCTAGCCACTCCTCAAAGAGGGGCCTTACCGCCACTATCGTGGCGTGCCCTGACACCGACCTGCTTGCAATTGCAAATTGCGGTGTATAAGGGGTATGTTTAATATCAAACAGACTGATAGTTGCAGGCCATATTTTATTAAACATAACATTTTAACATTGCCGTGTGTCTACATATTTGAAATTGTTAGCTTTGCAAGAACTAACAAGAATCTTTTTGGTAAGTATAAGAGTAAGTGGCATACTGAAAAAATCTGTTGCAAGCCTAACAAGACGGCACTTTATTCCAAAAGCATTTTCAGTATGGCACCGCGGGTTTACAGTCTATACTGGAAACTTCATCCATAGAAGAATTTAAAAAGAAACTGAAAAGATTCTTGATAGAAAAATGTTATTATAGTGTTCAAGATTATTTAATGGAAGATGTAAGGACTTACTGTTAATAGGACATTTGGCCAATGCACTAATTTAATTATCAATATTAATTATTACTCTGACATTATTAAATTATTTAGACATTTTCATTTAATCATGATATTTAATTGTCAATACGTCTCTTTTTTGACATTTAATTTTTTAATTGAAAAATTGTGTTGGTAGTTTGCCGCCATTTTGTAATTTGCATGCCTCGAGGCGTAATATGGTCGGAACTGTACTCTTCTGGTAACAACCTAATGTAATTTACCGATATTAGCAAATAAATGATTTTGAATTTGAATTTGAAAAAACCAGAATTGCAAAAAATCTATGAAAAATTGAATTTCGCGGGCTACGCTGGCGCAGTCTGCCTACTTGGATGGTAACACGATAACTAGATTGATTATTAAGATATTTTAAGCTCTTATTTTCTTAGTCGTAAGGTTGTAAATTGCGTTGTTTAACTGTTGACTTATCTACCCACTATCGGATGTCAGTTGAAGATAACGGATGAGGTTCACTGTGCGTGTCACTCACTTTGATACTGTGTCGCTTATTCGCGCGCCGTCACTCGTCGCGTGCGCACGGTTTCGGCATCGACGGCTATTTATTTCCAAATTCGAAAATTAGTCACTTGTAGTTTGTAGAATTATGTGTAGCGTGATTAGCAATTAGGTGACGTGTTATATTTAAAGTTTCTGTGAATTTTAATTAGGTTATTTGACAAGTTTGTGTTAAAAAACCATGTGAACGTTGAAAACTGAGCTTTTAAATAAAATTGTTATAAAAACAAAGAACCCATCAATAAAATCGTTGTTTTACCGTGATAGTGCCTGTGTTTCAACTGTGATAAACAAAAACTAACATTCCAAAATGCGTCGACAGAAAATGAACATAGACCCTGATCTCGGAGACTTAGAAGAGATGCTAGCCCACGTTCAGACCCAGCTAGAACACGAAATAGACTTAGAAAAAGAATCCAAGATGCCGTCACTTACGAACATCCAGGAGTCACCGAAAATGGTGAAGAGAACTTCTTCATTCAACAGGACAGACACTTACGACTATCGTCGAGCTGCCCCAAGACCTCCACCTGCCCGAACTGACTCGGGCAGTCGCTCGCTAAACGGTAACTTTGGGGAGTATAGAAACGGCAGTAGTGAGGACTATAAATCAGAGGAACAACAGTACATGCAACCAGAAATAAACGGCAAATTCAGAGGCTCTCAAACCAGCCTCAAATCTGACGAAGGATCACAGAGTTCTTTGCAGTCATTTCGTTCAGAGCCTATCTCGAGGCTGTCAGTGATGAGCTTGCAAGACAAAAGAGGATCGTTTGCTTCATTGAACGGGAGGCACTCCAAGACTGCTACCCTACCGAGGGGTTACGGATCGACGAAGGAGAAGAACTGGGAAGAATATTGGGCTTTGTAAGTATTTTGATTTGTATTTCAAGTAACCCAGTTACTGAAAAGGATAAATGCTATATTATGGTTTATCTCATGTTGCTTGATAGGTGTTATTCAATCAATCGCTGTAGCTTCTTTGGTCTATTAATCACGATTTTTAGAAACTGGGGTGAACTTTCCTTCCCAACCATCAATTATCATGGATATTTGTCGAACCATGAAAGCTGAACAAAACGCTCTTACGCATGTGTTACAATATTTACGATAAGTGCTAAGTGATGCAGCCTCCACTAGCACAAATACTGCCACTATTTTTTGTGCTATTATAAGCTCAGTGCCTTCAACACACATGCGTGTTCGAGGCAGTGTATGGGCTAGAGTGTAATCATATTAATGTTACACAGTGTTTAAGGTCCATCATCATCAGCAAATATCAGTCTACTGCAACATATTGACATCTTCAATTGCCAGTTACTATTTCATACGTTTTACTTAGCTTCAAATCACATAGAGTAGATGATACAATTCTAATTATTATTACACGTGCAAGAAGTCTTTGCTTACAAATGGCGGTCGTCGGACGTCGATGTAACAAAACACGGTCGGGTTGTATGCCCAGGCGCAGCTTCATTGAAACGTAATATCATCTGACTGCTTGATAAGATTTAGATCGATAAGGGATTATCTGTTGTTCTCGTTAGATAACTTTTATCTTGTTTATGGAAACTTGACATAGTATTTAAACACTTTGTTTAAATATAACATGGCGCCTGTAAACCCTAAATAGTTAGGCAGAAGTGTAGTACTTATAGTAAACACATATCAAACGGCTGTTTAAATTAATTTTGACGTTTTGTGTCGATTAGTTTAATATTTTGTGTGGTCATGATTAATTTATTCTAACTCAAATCAAATCATTTATTTAAAATAAACACTTTTTAATTTACAAAGGTTCGGTCAGTCAGAAAAATGAAGATAAGTTGCCCATTCCAAAGCAGTAGGTACCTATGGAGAAGAACGGGCAACAAACTCCACGGAAACTCTTTAAAATAAAATATAGTTACATCATTCATATAATTACTATAAACGTGAGAACGATGCAGAACTTTAAAAGCACATCTGCATCGTTTGTGCTGAATAAACATTTTTTCTTTATTTTCTTTCTTTCTTTATAAATATATAAAAACAATTAAAAAATGAAATTAAAATAAGTCATAGCCGCTAAGAGATCACCAGTCCCTACTGACAGCGCCCGTTCACGAACATGACGCATGGATTAGCACCATTCAGCTCAACCATATTTAACGTCTCTCCCAGATACTGTTAGATCTTCATTCTTTTTCTGCTTTTCGCTGTCCTCTCTGCTCACTTCATCATGACTGAGTTCCATTTCAGCAGCAGCATTACCAGTACCTGTTCTCCTATCCCTAGGTATTTTGTTCTAAATAAATAAATTTCATAATGGTTCAATAATAATTTTGGATTGGTCTATTACCTCGACTGTCTCATCTTCTAAATTATAGTCTCTTTCTAATGCATCCATTAAACCGTTTATAAATGTAACATTCACGAACTAGCGACCATTATTATAGCTCTTCTGACCCATATATTATGGGCATTAATGTGCATTCACAGTAATTATACTTTCACTTTTTGCTTAATATGCATCAAATGCAACCGATTTCTATAGAGAGGCATACGGCTTTTGAAATAATGCTATTATAGTAGTGTCCAACCTTTACTGTTAAAGGTAAAATATAATAAGCCGTTTTTCGTTTTTTTTTGTATCTTTTTGTCTTCTTCGTGGTAAGTTTTTCACGGGGATTAGAAAAAGTTTTGTTCTTACAAATACACTTTTTTGTATGGCAGGGGAATGACCTTATCGCTGGCTGGTTTTGTCTGTGATTGTTTTTTATGGTTCGGAGATTTTAGGGTAATTCGTTGTTTTTATAGTTCAATTGTTTTGTTGTCATTTCAACTTTTTGTTTTTTATCTGTAGCGTTGAGTTACGAAAATCTCACCCAAATTTCGAAAGCCCTTGGTTTTATGAAGACTATAAAATAAAAGACTATATTATGTATATGTATATGACTATATGAACATTATGTTATGGGAGAGCGGAGACTCCTAATACAGGCTTCTTTTTGCTTAACAGGAGGCTCCAATCACAACATGGTATACTTTTATTCTATGCTTGAAACAAAATAAACTATTTTTCATTTTTTTTTCATATGTTACAGAATAGAAAAGTACGTATGGGACGAATTATAGTCAGTATAATTTAAAATTATTTTGGAAGTAGCTAATTCGCCACCGCGGCTTCGTCCGCGTGGGTGTCTAAAATGATTCCACGGAAACGTACTATCGGTATTAAGTATTTTATGTGTTCATCGAGGCTATAAACTATCTGTGTGCCAAATTTCATACAGATCCGTTCCATAGTTTTAGCATGAAGAGTAACAACCATCCATCCATACATCCTCACAAACTTTCACGTTTATAATATAAGTAGGATTATATAACATCTCGCCTTCATTTTCCAAAGGGTTAGGCAGAGATATACCTATAGTTCACCATATTACGTGGGCGAGCCTATTTTTACAACTTTAATTAATAGCTCTGTTTTGTACCTCGATGATTCACTAATGCCTATAAATACTATTATGCGGGCTTGTGGTATTTTATCAGACCTTTCGACGTCACTGGCAAAATACCTAAGTATATTGTCAGGTTTGTCACTGGAAACCGTAAAAAAAGCCATAGATGTACCTTCCTAGGCAATTATAATTTCAATATTATATGTGACGTTAAATCCAAAACACAGACTGAACTGGTCGTGATTTGCAATCCAATAGACTATTTGAAACGGTCAAAAGTAAAATATCCTCTGTTATATTTCATACAAATCACGTACCAAGTCCGCGTTTTGAAAATTCATAAAAAGTAACGTTATTGACTACCCTTTCAAATACTCAATTCAATATGTGCATTAAGCCTAGTCCACACAAAGCGGCGAATTTCCAATGTTACCCGACACTTGTTTTCTTGTTTCGCCTTCCGATCATTCCGTTAATGCAGTTGCAGTTGCTGTGCGTTATTAACACCAATTTTGTCGGCATTTAATATATCTCTATTACGATTTCCATCGCCTCTAGTGTAATCCCTATCTTACTCTTTCCCAGTAACCTCATGCCTCATGTTAGCAGTGATAGCCTAGTGATGTGACCGTCAGACTGCCAAGTCATAGCTCTCGAGTTCAAACTCGCATGCACGCACCTCTGATTTTACGGATTCATATGCGTATTGTATAATTATCACTTGCTTAAAAATCGGTGAAGGAAAACATCGTGAGGAAACCAGCATGTCTGAGAGATATTCAGATTATATATTTAAGTCAGAAGCCCATGGGTAGCTTAAAAACTCTGACACTAGGTTAGTCACTAACCACGCGAAAAGAAGAAGACCTCGTGTATCTAAAACGTTTTCATTTTCTCAACTCTTTTTCGATCAACATTTATCATCGCATCTATATGACAACTGGACTTGGTATTTCCTGGGCATTCCTGGCTAATCTGCCTCCCTCCTCTGACCTTTAGCTTCCGTGGGAAGATGGGCAGGTGTACCTTTAAGGTCATTGTCGCCACGTGCGAATGAAACTGCTAAAGGGCTGTGTCGTCCGTTATGAATGGATGTTTTGTTATTCTAAACGTGTTCAAGGGAGAACTTTTTTGAATGAATGTTTTAGCATGAAATAAAAATAAGAATTTTTAAAACATAATATTCTTCTTCTTTTCGTGTGGATTGTGACTAACCTGGTGTCCGAGTTTTTATGCTGCCCATGAGCCTTTGACGTAGCTTCACATGCTGTTGAGAAATATCTCAACAGCATGTGAAGCTACGTCATGAATTATTATAAATTATGGCATAAAGTAACTTTATTTCAACTAGCTTTTGCCAGCGGCTTCGCCCGCGTTTATGTAGGATGTTATCCCACGGGAACTGTACATTTTTCCGGGATAAAATCCGCTGACATGCTATTCCAGACTATAATCTATTTTTATGCCAAGTTTCATCCAGATCCGTTAAGTAGTTTTTGAGTTTATTCGTTACAAACATACATACAAATCTTTTCTCTTTATAATGTATAGAGTATAGATAACGACATAATATTTCTCTCACTTGAGAACATAAATAAAGTAAGCAAATCGGTTCCGTCGTAGTCACCGGTTACATAAACGAGTTTAATTTCCAATAAATAGCATTTATCTATTTAGAAAACATTGTTTTACATCAACGTGATGCAAGATCCTTTTTGATAGAGGATACAGTCGTTTAAAACACGATCTAGGCAAGGATACAAGGAGGAAATCACGAAAAAAGCCACTAACGAACACATGAAGGTATGCACGTAATAGGCGTGTTGTTTTTGTCCTGTTTAGATTTGGTCAGTCATTAACATTTCGTTGAAGATGAATCAATTTATGTACTGTTTTTGAAGGTTCCTTACATTTTTCCGGCCCGCTGCCCGCCACAAATGCGTTTATCCCTAAACTTTTTCACATAATTCGGTTTGTATCATCTTTAAACGATTGACATAAAGAGAATGATGTTTTAAATAGGTTTAACGGTAAACGATGGTTAAACTATTAATGATTTCTAGTGCAAGCGGGTCTTAAGTCAAAATACATTACATTATAAAATTAGTAACATGCAATTACATAAAATGAATACCTAATTTAATTATTAATTTAAATTCATCACCACTGCTCTCAAAATGCTGAAGGAAAACAACGTAAGGAAACCGGCAGGCGTGTCCTAGAACTAAAAAAATCGAAGACATTCCACCAAATCCGCACTGGGCCCGCGTGGTGGATTATTGCCCACTCCCTTTAGTCTAGAGAAGGCCTGTGTCCCAGCAGTGGGAACAATATAGACTGATTATGATTATAAATACTTTTTCGTTGTTGACTCTTTTTCTCATGGTTCATACGGGCGAGCAACTGACGCTCCCGCCACCCAGATGCACGGGTGGCTGGAGCATTGATACGAAAAAAGTAGCCCCTATGAAAGCCACTAATTTGGACATTAGTGTTCATTTCATTTATTTATAATTACGTAGAATGGCGTTCGTCCTGTTGGATCCTTGCGGTGGATTGGACAAAAAATCGGTTTTAACTTTTAATTTTAGGTTTATTTTTCATCTTAATTTATTACAGATCAAATTGGCAATCATATTTGGTGAACAATTACTTACTGTTATGTTATCTATTGCAAACATTCCTATATACTACGCAGTAAACAGGAATTACACCTCCTTCCAATGTAGTTTCACCCTTACAAAGCGATGGCACTTGTGTCTATGAATTTATTCAAACCCTTAAACATGCCATATCCTAATGTCTTTTCTTGTACAGTATCTTAAACAAGAATAAATTGTATCCTTTTAAGTAATAACACCAAAATTAACCCATTTCTCAGTGCGTTTTCTGCACTCATGCAGTCATCTCTATAAGCATCTCTCTGCCGCAGTACCGTCGAGTCAGCGCCACCTGTCGTTTGATTTATGAACTGTTAACAGACTAGGGGTTGCAACGTGTATTGAGGTTGCATCCGCCGCCTCTTAACATAGTTCCGAAATGAGGTTACATGGAGCATGGAGGGCGCTGATTTATTACAGTGTTACATTACCGTGGCGAAATTGGGAACTAACGTGAAATGTACTGGCTTTGACATCTTCCTTTACCAGCAGCGCCACTATGCGCTATCCACGTTTGTTAACGTCTATGTTGGGTTGTATCTGTTGTGTGGCGAGATTGATTTATACCGTGATAGTTAGTTTTTATAGGCTTTGATCAGATGGCGTTGTAATTTCTTAGAGTTACACTCCATTTATTTTAGTATTAGACAAATAACGACACTTCTTTTGTAATATTGTTGAAATTACTGCAATGAGTTTTTTTTCTAATGAAAATGGTAAATAGATTACCTTGATTTACCGTGATTACTTTTATAAGACTTTTATGCTGCCCATGGGCCTCTGACTTAGCTTCACATACTGTTGAGAAATATCTCTTAGACATGCTGGTTTCCTCACGATGTTTTCCTTCACCGATGTCAATAATCTTGAAAATACTACTCTGTCAAGAAAGTACCGGGAAAAGATCAATAATACACAAAATGTCTGTTATTCATCCAAATTTATTTTATCACCTTCATAGTATGCTCCTTTAGAAACGATACACTTGCGCCAACGAATAATCCATTCATCAAAATATTTTTTAAACGCTGCTTCCGGAATTGAGTTCAGTTCTCGCCGCGAATTCTCCTTTTTCGGTTTCGGTTCAGTTGGAAGGCGCCACTCCGAAGCTTGTTGACTAGTTTGCATGTCAAACTCGTAAACCTACGTCTCGTCACCAGTAACAATGCGTTTCATGAATGTTGGGTCCGAACTGACTCGTTCTAGCATGTCCTCAGCGACTTTCATGCGATTGAGTTTTTGGAGAAAATTCAGATCTTTTGGGACTAGCCGAGCAGCAACATGTTTCATACCCAAATGATTAGTTAAAATGGTACGGATCGACTCGTGAGATACAGAAAGTTCGGCGGCTATCTCTCTCAGAGTTGAATGGGGATTTTCAGTCACTATTTTCTTCACTTTTGCGATGTTAACTTCAGTTGCAGACGTTGACGGCCTACCAGAGCGAGGCAAATCTTCCATCACATCTCGACCGCTTTTGAACACTTTGAACCACTCATAAGCACGAGTTTTTGATAAAGTCGATTCACCGTAAGCCTTCTGTAACATTTTCAGTGACTCCGAACACGAAATTCCATTGGCGATGCAAAATTTAAGACAAACTCTTTGTTCGATATTTTTGTCCATTATAAAATTCGCAATACACACTATATATGATATTACTAAAACCAGCACTGTATTTAATATAAATAACAGATGCAACTCAAACTCCGCGCCAAAATGGAAAACAGTTGCGCCAATCTAACAACTACAAAAAAACCAAAAATTTGAATTTGGAACCATAAACAAATCATCCATTCCCGATACTTTTTTGACTGAATGTAAACTCGGAAAGTTTGTCGGTTTGTAATAGTAATTATAGTGTAGTTATTTAACTAACCGAAGCACTCACTAAACTTAAACAACTTGGTTGTATGTAGTTTATTTTCTAAAGCATACAAATTAACCGCGTTCATTAGCACGGATCCCAGTTTAATAGCTCATTAGGGACTGAGAGTCTACCCATGAATAATGAATGGTTTGTTCAGTTAACAGGTGCTTTGTTAAACCACGAGCTTTAAAAGCTCGTATTAAATCATTGAAGCTACAAGTCATGTAGCTTCAATGATTTAATGCGAGCTTTGGCAAAGAGTGTGCTGAATTTTTGGAGTAAGACCTTGATGCTTACTGCTTACCAACACACAGGAAGTTAGAAAGGTTTTGGAGTCTGCCTTTTGTAACGTCAATCTGCCTAGCTTTGATCTGGTCGGCTCCCAGTCTAACAGGATGCAGCTGACTACCAGTATTTTACTTGGGGCGACTGCCTATCTGACTTCCACAACCCAGTAACTGGGTAATACCATAGCCCTTGGTGACACTGGCTGTCAGACTTTCGGGCTTCTGACGACCCGTAACGACTGTCAAAGATCCAGGAATGACAGGCGGGAGCATATGCTTTTCCGAGACATGAAGGAGTCTCGGTATGTAAAGATGGTAACCCATCCACACTTGCCGGGTTTGGTCCGTGTGTGAACCGAGACTGAGATCTGATGGACCGACTTGTACAGTTGTTATTTTATTACTTAGCCACGAACTTCTCTTCATCACGAGCTACTGTCACGTATGACTTTAAAACATTGATGTTTCTCAGCCGTATTTATATTCTATTTATTCTAGCATTAGACAAATACCGCCTAAATAATTTCAGTTATTGTGTAATATTGTTGGAGTTATTGCACTTTACAGTTATTTTATTCATGTAAATGGACGCTTTGTATTTATCGTTGAAATAACGAAGTTATATATGTTTATATCGAAATAACGAAAGATTGATCACCGTTACAATGTTATTATAAATTGAGCATTTTTTTTAGAGTATACATGAAAGCTTTTAAATTAATATAATTATCAAGCTAGTTTCAAGGACATGTTGCGCCTACCTAGGAGAATAAACACATCAATCTTATTAGAATAATTGAAGTCTATGCAACTTGTAACTTACTTAATGGTATCTTATGTTTGTTGTATGTTTATAATTATGTTTTGAACAATTTCACAGAAATTCAGCTTGTTGGGACTTTATGTAACCTCGAATGTCTAAATTGACCGGACTATCTTAATTATAGTCAACTTACAAATTTTACTTTAAACGAAATTTTTTTAAACAATCCATATTAACTACTTCTATAGCTCATCGGGGTATTAGCAGTTGTGAGTTACAGGTGGCGCGGCGGGCTATCAAACAAATATATTCCACGTTTTAGTATCTTTAAGTATCTTAACTTTTAAGTATCTTTCATCCATCATGTCACAGAATCTTGCTGCAGGCGGTACGATCCAATAAACAATTACAAACCACGTGCTTGTGCATCCTCAGTCTCTGTGGTTCAGTAGAACGTTGCCAATAAAGTGTTTAACTATACTATGTTCAAGAATTTCAGTTCGAAGAGGTGTTTTAAATTAGCGAAACAAAAAGGCAAACTTTCTTATCCCAATGATTCCACTTACGGATTCATTTGATAAATTATCTTAGCTAATCTACTATATCTACAGGTTGAAATTCAATTCATGGGCTATATTTGAAGGGGTCTTTGTACTCGTCATTATGATCAACTTTTACTATGGGAACAAATATGAAATCGCGAAAAAAAAAATCACGTGTTACATACATTAAGCTCGCATAACTCGTCAAACCAACTGATTTTTTTTTCGCGACGTCAGGTGTGTTCTTAAGTGGTTGCTATGGCGTTTTGTCATTGTGATGCGTGTGGCGCTAACTTGAGCAAAATTCGAAATATTATTGTTAATTCGCTTTAAAAAAAAACAATTATTATCTCGAGGTCGAAATGTACTAACGATATATAAACTACTCATGCATAAGCAAGAAAAATAACCAACCAGAAACCAATGGGGATGCTAAACGTGAACAGTCATGTCTTTAAATTATGTATGCCTTGCAGCGAGCGTCGTGTTTTCAAACAACCACGTGTGACTTGCTTTGGGGACTTCGAATCCCAGGAGGTGTAGTGGAACGTTGCCAATTCATGTTGCAAGTGATCTTGGGAATGAGTTAACCTTTTCCTTCTATAAAGATCATCTTGTGAAGAAGAAATTATCCTTTTGTGATTTTAGAAAACTTACATGATCTTTTAAAAAAGAACTTAAGAGGAAATATAAAAGAGTTATTAACACAAACTTTCTTCTTGGAGCAGTGCCAGTATATCCTTTCAATCTGCTTCTGCAGTTGCGGAAAAGATGCAAGAAAAGTTAAAATCTACAGATGGTTAGTCTTCGCTTTACCTTCTTAAACAACTTCAAAGTTTAATTTTCTCTGTTATATCAGATCACTTGAATGCAAGTAACACTCACATATTAACCAACCATCCCTAATTGAAATCAAAGTTAGTGTAAAACGCTCCCTACATCTCAATAAATAATAAACAGATCGCAAAGTGAATATTGATCTTCTGTTATAATTGACCTCGCCGCTGCAACGGGGTTGGGCGGAAACTTCCAGGCTTTAAACTAGCCCGTAATACGCATGTTCGGGCCCCGCCATCCGGGCTAGATGCCTCGGTGGCCGGCTTGTTGCTATAAATAAATCAAATCGCAATACCTGGGTCCCTTCCCCCTGCATAAATCAATCATACGATGCATGCGCGCTTCGTCTATCTAGTCGGGCTTTCGCCGGGATGCAAGCCCTATCAACAGTGTCGCGGACGTCGTTCGTGATAAACGGTTGTGCCTTACAAATATTCTAAAATGTTCCGACTTAAGTACAAATTCTCACCTGTGATAATTTGATTTGTGTTGTTTTGTTATATTATTGCCGCGTTTTTTTTTAATTATCTTTAAACGGTGTTTTTTTTAAGTGGTGGACATTTTGAGTTATTTATGTTTTGACCGTTCAACGTTTATTCTTTAAGTTTTCGATCGCGCTTCTTATCTCGGTTCAAGTACAGTTTGGAGGCGATTTCATCTGAATTTCGGTAAATATTTACATATTCTTTTATAATAACTTTTTAATAGATTTTTTTACCAAAATGTTTTCAAATGTAGCTTATTTAAAAAAAAAATTAAACTTTCACCCACTATCCTTACAGTTCACCCTAATACAATAGTGGGTCTATCATATCACAGGTATAACAAATATCAACTAATAATATTTTAAAATCTGCTTAAAACTAAATCATAATAAAATTTAGTTAGCTAGCTAGCTTCATATCATCAAACAGTAAGTTGGGTGAAACAACATGGTATACCAAAATCTGCCTTTATAATTTGCGACAATGATTAAATACTGTCTTCGTTAAACCATTTTTTGCCTCCATTTTTTTTTCTGCCGACCCACACATGTCTAGCATCTTTCACTGGCACTTATGTAGCGAACCTGTTGCTGTAAACAGCGTGGGCGTCAAGCTAAATCTTAGTAGACAAAACATTGGAGGTTGACTTTGAACTTTAGATTAAAAAAATCTCACGATATAACTAAAAGTATCCAAGTCAGATAAGTACATCGGCATCTTTTGCTGGAAAAAGTGCAGACTTTTTCAGACGAATCTAAATAATTTGAGACAATTTGCCCTACCACTTATCAGCAAAAAAAATCTACAAATAAATCCTGTATAAAATAGCAAAGTCGCGGTCGGCCATTGTTTCAAGATGTCGAAACCAAATAGGAGGAATTCGCAATGTCGTTAAGTTGGCAAGCGGTTTAAAGTAGCCGCGAGTAGATCGGCACTTTGGATTTTCGAACTGGGTTCTGTCAGATAGGTGTGGTTAATGTGAATCCTGGATTTCAGAATAGAGGGTAGGTTTCTTTGTTCGGTATTACAACTAATCAGCAAATTGGAAGTTGTTTCTTGAACAGTGCCTCATTTGAAGAGATTTGTTCGATTCCTAATTTTATATTGTCTATCTTGATGATATGCCAATGTAGGATCAATGAAGAAGTTATCAATGGGTGTTTTTTTCTCTTTAGTAGTGATATGCCTGTGAAAAAAGATATTATTCCTTTGAGCAAAAATGTGTTATAAACCTATAAGCTTTGGTATCCTATAGTTCTTTGTTCGAATACCGGGAACTGGAAAGTGGGTGGCACAAAATGGCCGCCATGACCGGTATGACCTGTAGCCAGCAGCTCTTCTGCGCATGTGCTTATAAATCTGGGCTCAATCGAACAAGCTCCGCGAGCCCTAGGTAGTCCAGCTCGGACTCTGGCCGCGATCAGTCGTTTCGACTTTTTTTAACTGTTCCTTTATGTGAGTTATCAGTGATTATGTTATAGGTACTGTGTGACTTAAGTTGAATATCGTGAACTATTCATTATTTGCGCAATATTTCGTTTTAGTGATTATATGTTTATATTAGGTGCAATGTTGAGTGAAGTCATCATTTTTTACATGAAGTGAAAAGTGAGTGTGAATTGTCTTTGTGATTAAAATGAGTGTAGTTTAATTTTAATCTAACAATTTAAAAAAAATCTAGTTATATAGAGCAAGACGTGCCCTCGGGGTGAGGAAGGGTGAAGGGGTGAATTTCAAAATGGCGGACCACCTGTATTGCGCATGACCAAGATTGGCTGGTGATCGATCCAATTAGGGATATTGGTAATGCAGAGAAAGGGAAGGGGGTATTCAGAAGTCATATAGAGAAATAAGTGCGCGTTTGCAGTGATCGATATTTTTTATAACCATATCTCGCGGTCGGCTAAGCAGTGATTGTTAAATCAATTAAATTATTCTTGAAAATGAAGTGAAAATGCTACGCATAATTTGTTAATTTGACGTGTGTTGTTTAATATGCGAAATTTAGCTGCTGCGATAAAAATGCGATTCCATACAGTCTGTGCAAGTGCGAGGAGATATAGAATTGCGGAGTATAAGTTGAAGCAATCCAAAGTGATTGTCGCTTGGACGAAGCAAGTTAAAAGAAAGGCGATTCGTCGACGCCATGTGCGACGATTCAAAACTGCGAACAAAACCGAAGATCAATTCAACGCACTTGTGAAACGTTTGGAGAAGCTACAAATAGAACCCACGATTCGTATGCAATCTAAGACAGAATTAAATGTGGGTAGACATCAGAATCTAAGTGGAAAACAAAACTTATGTAACATTTCGCACGAACATTTCAATATAGCGGTCGCGAGTGCAGGGCAACATGTAAAAGAAGCTTCTAGCGAACTGCAATCAAAAACTCATTCGTATACCTCACGGAAAATGAAAATGACTGATATAAGATGGGGCAGGCGCAGACAATACCGCGTGGTGGCTACAATGGCCTAAACATAGTTTCGTGAAAGTGAATATTATTTTATAAGTTGTAGTTAAGTGTGTAGTGTTAAGTAGATTGTGAAAATTAAATAAGAAACAGACAATGTGCGTGACTTGTATATCTGTTAAATAAAGAAAACAATATTCTGATCATATTATGTGGTTCGTGGGAAAACACCTGTAATATTCCTCCAGGCGTGTATGTCGCGGTAAGAATACGTATGTTTTTCTTAATCACTTTGCAGAATATTCAAGAAACCGATTTTTTTTCCACCATGTGTTGGGCGCCAATAAGGCTCGTTTAAAACAATGATAGTAAATTGTACATTACCACCATTTGAATTGTTCGTTTTCCAAAGCAATGTTTTCCGGTTCACTCACTCTTCACGTGAAACTTGCTATTCCGGTCACTTTTTCCGTTAATCGGTTGCTGCTTCTGGACTACCAGCTTAACTAAATTTCCGAGAAACGGTAACGTTGGAAACGGGCGTAGTCGTATTGCTCTGCAATAGGAGGGTGGGTCATGCGCGCGCAACCGCTCTGAAGGTTTCTTTGTTCAGCTACATCCTTAGGGTTCAAAATGGCGGCCACGTGCTTCTAAGTAACAGCCGTCACCTATTGAGTAATTTCTGAACTGAAGTGAAATTTATTTTTACGGATAGATTCGGGATCCTGCATTTATTTCGAATCGCCTTTTGTTAACTATTTAAATGCTTGAGAGGAGTACTTCATGAATGCGGATAAATGTACGTCCTTGAGCGGTTTCAAAATGGCGGCCGACAACTGCTGCAGCATTGGCCACTCTAGCTGCGTCGTTCAGATGCGCGCGCATCGAAATCGCGCTGTTCTTTGTTTGATGTGAGGTATCGACCGTTGCGGCCCGGGCGGCTGCCATTCGGGCTCAGATCGTGGGCGCTGGTAGTCCTTTCGAAATAGTAACTTGAGAAATAAAACCTTGCAATGTCACAAATTGTGAAAAATTGTGTACTTTTATTAATTTGCGTCGTTACGGATGTGTATTTTGTGGATCCACGACATCCGTTAAGCGTGATGTTCAGACATCTTGTAAAAAAAAATTTTGAAGCACTCTTGGCTTTATTTCATTGTTTTTACTTTGTATTATATTGTTTGAAAACATAATCGTTTAATAAATATTTTCTTTTATTAACTATTGTAATTAAATCAAAAAATCTTCTCAGTGACCTCAGAGAGTAATAGTGCAGTTTTTTGTGAACCACGGACAAGATGGCGGCTTTTTCCTGAATATATGTGGCGCGGGTATAGTGGTTCGCGAAAGTGGCAGCGGGATTGTCCTTCACGTCCAGCCGTGAGGGAATATCCAGTCCGGTATGCAGGTTACGTAGAAATTTTAAAATTTCGTCAGTGTACGGTTTAAAAATTACTGATTTTCAGAGAGCTCTCTTTGTCCATTAGTGTCAGGTATCGCCCTCGTCGGTAGTGGCAGTCGGGGAGGGGTGGGGGGGGGGTGAAGGTAGAGGGGCAAGGCGCAGTGGGTGGGGTACGGCTCTCCGCCGCCCCCGCTTCAGTTTTCTCCCCGCTGTTCACTGCCGTAAGGGACGCGGCGCCATTTTGGACCGAAGCATCGTGAACTTTTCAAAATGGAGGCCGCAGCTATGCGTCAGCTTTTTCGAAAGTTGCGTGCGGTATTCCCATGTCATTGTTTCATGACCTTTCTGTATATTTCGTCTTATTTTACTTTAAACTAATCTTTTCTTTTATCGACTTTTATGGCGAATTACATTATTTTTTTTCGATTTACAAGTTAAGTTAAAAGATTGTGGTTAGAAAATATGAATGTTTGCCACAAGTTGTTGTCAATATCTATCTCATTGTTTTTCAAATACCCTGAAGTAAAATAAAGATGAAATTATCGATCATGTGAAGTTAAAACCTCGTGTTTGCAGTTATGAAATGCGACTTGAAAATTGAATTTCCTTTGTTTAAGTGG
Source organism: Hyppa rectilinea (assembly GCA_951799385.1). Classification (NCBI taxonomy): domain Eukaryota; kingdom Metazoa; phylum Arthropoda; class Insecta; order Lepidoptera; family Noctuidae; genus Hyppa; species Hyppa rectilinea. The sequence goes on along the minus strand of OX637325.1, from coordinate 10,485,421 downwards.
CTGTAACTGTTATCCTGACAAAATAAAGGCAGCCCACTTCTAGCAAGCTTCGGAAAAGTTTATAGACACGGTTTTGTTCATGAGTGACAGTCTTTTCGGAACCCTGTTTTAACGTGACGGAGTTTACAGTCATTTCAAAATGGCGGCCATGCAGCGCTTCGCGGCAATGGGCGGTAGCTTCGCTGGCGTGATGCGCGCGCATCTGACCTATTTTACACGGTGCTTCAAAATGGCGACGGAATCACAATAGTTAGGTTGGCTTCGCAATCGGGCTAGTTTTTGTTCGTTCTAGAGTGTTCGGTCCGGGACTGTCGCAGTGGACTTAGATTTCTGAATACAGTCGTCATTGCAAATCCTTTTTATGTTAATAAACTTAAAAATAAAAGAATAAACTTAAACAAACACATTGTGAAAGATGCAGTAGTATAATCAGGTTATATTTTATTACAGCAAGGTTTAATGAAACCTTGCAGTAATAAATATAACCTGATTATTTTCTTGATTCTGCTCATATCTTAAATTCTCTTTAAATGCACTACAGAACCGTTTTAACTGACATCGTTTAAAAAAATGTGAGCTTCAACTTTTGATATCAACTTTAGTCTGTAAACATTTAAACTTTAATTTATTTTTCATTTAGCCTACTTAATAAACTTAAAAAAAAAGTTTTAATTTTTGCGAAAATAACACTTGACTGCGAAAACGTTGTCGCACTAATATTTAACGATACATTGGACAAAATGGCGTCAATATTTATGCATGAATTTTAGTAGGTAAAACAGTTGAGTAGATACTGTCGTCATGTAAGATTTCAATCTGTTATTGTAACTGTATACGGATATTGGGAATCTGTACAAACTTCCCGTAAGTACTTACCTACTTACTTGATATTATTTATAGTTTAATAATCAACGCTACTAAATAAATGTTTGGTCTATTAGTAACTAATTAAAAAAAGGACTTAAAATTATAGTTTGCACCTTTGAATTTAAAACACAGTTCATTTTCATTAATATCCGAAATAAAATGGTGGGAGTTCCGCTGGTTACAAATATAAAGATCTGTTTGATTTTGTTATATTTTAACAAAGATCTATTTGATTTTGCTATGTTAAATTTTAAACTCCATTTCAGAGTTTATATTACGCGTTTAAGATGTGCTGATCGCGTTCATGAAATTCGCACTTAATGAACACTCATTAATTGCGAATTTTATTCAAACGCGTTCAAGAGCTGTCAGCGTCATTATTTTCTATGCAATAATGACTCTTTAAACACAGCTCTTAGGGTTCATACGCACTATGCGGGTAGCCGCATTGCGGCTAGCCGTCCGGCTGACCGCAAGCACAATTATGTACGTAATATTCATTTCTATGCGCACTGCGATGCGGCTACCCGCAGACCGCTCCGGTCGCTCGGAGGGCTGCGGCCCGAGTGACGGCCAGCCGGACGGTTGCTATACGCACTGTGCGGTTTAGTCTGCGGCTGCCCGCCATTGAGTGAGTGTGTGCACGTGGTACGTCTGGTAAAATGGAATTCGATACCGAAAACCTTTTTTTCTGTTTCTTTTTCTTTATATACCGCGAGTAAATATAATAAATAGCTGCGACTTCTTCGACGTCCATCTTGGAAATGAGTCGATCCAACCGCAAAACCACGACGGTTTCTAACCGCACGTTCCGGTTGCGCTTGCGGTTAGCCGGCACCCGGCTAACCGCAAGCGCAACCGGAACGTGCGGTTAGCCGGACGGTTGGCCGCATTCCGGCTAACCGCATAGTGCGTAGGAGCCCTTAAATGTAGTTTATGCGCTGATCGCTTTCAATTTTAATGCTCAATGGTAAAATTCACCCTTAGTCTTACTGTGTGATGCTGCACGTGTGTTATCGTGTCTGGCATTCAGTAATTAGTCCGCCAGACAGAAGGGGATGCTGGGGGAGGTCGCGTAACAATATTGTACCTGTCTATAGGTGTGTGGAGATATTGAACTGTCTGTGATATTATGGATAGATATGTCTTGTGTATAGGTGGGCGGAAATCGATGTGTTTGGGTGACGGCGTTGTGATTCACAGTTTATATTTGGTCTTTCTTTTTTGAGAGCGTGTGTTTAGCGTCGGTTTAATTTACCAACGCGCACTGGGCCTGGGTGGTGGATTACGGCCTGTTTCCTCACGATGTTTGCCTTCACCGTTTTGAGAACAACATAATCAGCCTATACTGTTTTGAGTGCTCGTGATCATAGGGTAGATAGCGTGGACGTCAGTGAAGGTCACAAATCGCATGTGGAGAAAAATGAAACTGTTTCACATTTTGTAGATAGTTTAATAACATGTATACTCCAGTAGTATGATTAGGTAGCCTGTGATAGGTCATTGTTAGACCTATGCAGATGCAGATGCAAATACAGGAGATTGTCCGAAAGGGTAACCGCTACCCCGAAACATAAAAGGTTAAGGAAGGAACATGGATGGGTTTTAGTCAGTAAGAGTCTGACACTCTCTTCAGTTCCACCCAGAGCGGGAGGGGTCATTTGATGATTTTCCACCCTAAAAAAAAGGGAGCAATGATTGTAGTAGCTAAATTCCAGGACATAACTTTCTTTCTCTCACCCAGTTAGTGGCGGGAAAACTCTATGTTGCCACTACGCAAAGCGAGGATCAAAGTGCGTTTCAATATTGAACGCCTTTCTGTAATCCACCGCGCGGGCCCAGTGCGGGATGGTAGATGTCACATGTCTTCGAATTTTTAGTTTAAGGACATTCCGGTTTCCTTACGATGTTTTGACAGTTAACAGTAGAGGTGATGTGATTATTTACTCAAAGTAAAGAGCTTGGTTAGAACTCCCGTCCTACAACTCGTAAGTCGGGGCTGTTTTTAATTACTGAGCTACCACTCTCACATGTGGGCTATTATCGGTATCCCACAACTATTACATAAACAAGACAAGCGTAATACTTTAAAAAACCAATTTGAATGCAAGCGCATTATTTAGGTTAAGTACCTCCTACTTACACCCGTTCATGTATTAACAAAAAGACGTTTCATTTTACCGATGTGACCTTCTGTAGCAATCAGCCGGCCCACACGTCCGTTCTCGGCAAAATCTCTTACGTAACTGAATAGTTTTGGTAAAGATCGTGATGGCCTTTTCTTTAATTTATGGTCGACTTTCAGTCTTACCCAAAAGTGGTTCAGTGTTTAAAAATTGGTTTCTTGGTGGAGTGAAGAAATTGTGTGTGTTGAGTTAACTTTAACCCCCTTATTAAACGCATTACATCTGATTAATGCTTTAGATAGACGTCCAATTCGTCACGCCATACTTCAATCAAGAATATTTCATCTTATTTATCGACAAATAATAACAGCCGCACGGCTCGATCCATCAGGTTAAGCTACGCTAGCCGAGGTTAGTCCGTGGATGGGTGACCATCTTTACATATCAAGACTCCTCCGTGACTTGTTCGTTAAGCCGTTGGTCCCGGCTGTTATTCGTGGATCTTTGACAGTCGTTATGAGTAGTCCGCCCGAAACTGACAGCCTTACCAAGGGGTATCGTATTACCCAGTTAGAGTTCGGATTGTGGCGATCAAATAGGCAGTCGCTCCATGTAAAATACTAGTAGACTGGAAGCCGACCCCAACATAGTTGGGAAAAGTCTAGGCAGATTGGTCTACATACTTTTCTGATGAAAGTACCAATAATAATAATCCTCGCTTGTGCTTTGAGTGTCTTCTTCATTATAAATAGAGATGCACCGGATCCTACTTTTGCCGGGTACCCGGCAACCGAGTACCCGGTGCAAGCTTATGCCGCGTAGCCGGGTACCCGGCAAAATTACCCGGCATGAAAAGACGTACATTCCACTTCCCTGTTTGGGTGCAACTGACGATAAGTCAAGCGGTTCGCGCCTCGCGCGTTCGTGCCGGCCGACCACAGAACAGATAAAGAGGTTAGAAGGGCCTTGTGGGCGGGACAGGCGCGCCACTCGTTTGAGCGGGCGCTCAAAACTCAACCGAAATTAGAATCACCGGTCAACTGTCACGCTCTTATTGTGAAAGCGTTCAATTCTACGCGGAAAAACGAACGTCAAAGCAATAACTTTTTTTAAATTTTTCCTAGACCTAATTACCCGGTAGTGCCGGGTATCCGGCGCCATTACCCGGTACCCGGCCGGATCCTGAAAAAGTGCCGAATCCGCCGGGTACCGGATCCACACCGGGTACCCGTCCCATCTCTAATTATAAAGACATAATTACTTTTTTTAATTTTGTGTTGGTTTGGTAACATGTTGGCTGAAAAAAAAAATCAGGTTCGCATTACCCTTCTTTTGAGCTCCGTTGCAGTCGGTTAAAATCTAAAACGGTCGGAAGCAGTCTGATTTATTAGGAAAACAACCAATGATTTACAATTAAAACACTGTAATGCCAATTATAGAGCTCCATAATTATCATAGCTACAGATATGCGTATTTATGTATACTTAGGAGGATAATTGTATTGTTATCCTACGGTTTTGCCTTGTAAATTAGAAGCAGGGAGCCTTGTGTGTGTCAGTAGTAAAATTGTATCCTTATGCATTGTTACATAAGGTTTTATATGCCCTTGATTTATTTGATGCCTCTGTTTTGTTAATTACTCTGTGCCGCAAATGCATTTTTTTCCGGTCGCGTCTTTAATAATAAGGTCTTAGTGTTAGTATTTACATGAAATATACTTATTTAACTAATATTAGTAACACACACAGAGACATTAACGTTGATAATCTATACTAATATTATAAAGCTGAAGAGTTTGTTTGTTTGAACGCGCAGATTTCTGGAACTACTGGTCCGAATTGATAAATTATTTTTGTGTTGGATAGTCCATTTATCGAGGACGGCTATAGGCTATGTAACATCACGCTACGACCAATAAGAGCCGAGCACCGGGAGAACCCCGCGCGCGAGCAGCTAGTATAATATAATAGAAATGAATTAAAATACAACACACACTCTAACAAGAGCCGACCTGTGTGTACAATCTTTAGCATAGTTCTATTTTCATAAAACCTTTTTTTACCTCGAAAACAACATCACGCATGTTTACCCAAAAGTGGTGGGCAGAGGATAGATACACTTCGCCAAACATGTTTAAGCCCAATGTGGAGACTGAGCGAAAAACAATTTTTTCCCCTTATAATTTCTCCTTCCAAATACCACAAACGGATATAGAATTATGTAGTCCAATACCACAGACTCGTGCCCTTTATGTGGGCGTATGAAAATACGTAGGACTTGACTGACGTGGGTGGCAACGTTTTATATAACCCCCGAGTTTTACGTAATATCTGACAGATTGCGACGTTACAAGAACAGCCTTCGAGCTTCCCACTCACAGGGAGATATAAGATGAAGAGGTGTTTTCGTGTGGAAATATTAATTGCTAATTAACTTTCAAGTCTGGTGTTTAATTAGCTAGTACTTACACGAATTTATGGATGTGTGAAACACGGTTGTTGGGTTGAACTCTTCCGGACAATTCCGCTGTGCGTGCGTCGCGGTCTCGGCAAGCGGTGCTTTGTCCATGCCATCGCTAGCGTTGCCGCTCGGAGCGTCGGCTCGTGGCATGCTTCACACATCTTAGTATATTTGTTTTTACCGCTCTCCGCACCTCTCTTAGCCTAAGGCTGCTCAGAGCGGCCAGGTCGTGGCCCCTGAAGCCTGGCAAGCTCTGAAGATTCCTTCAAATATTTTCTTAATTAACCTATTTTTTTTCTCCCCACAGTGAACAATCAATAAGCAGCGCCCGGGCGTCCGTGATGGTGTACGATGACGGACTGAAGCGCTGGGTGCCCTCAGGGTCCAGCTCCGGGCTGTCGAAGGTCCACATTTACCACCACACGCAACACAATACCTTCCGAGTTGTCGGAAGGAAGTTGAATGATCACGAGGTTAGTGGATAACTTTCCTACTGTTTAGGTCATGTTCTTTGGCCATGAGGTCCTGGGTTCAATGCCCAGTTGGAGCAGTGTCATTGAGTTTTCCCATGTGCAATTTCTCAGTAGCATCCTGGAGTCTTGATTTGTGCCTGGTTGATGGCCATCGGCTCACCCTCTTCTACATGGGACTCAAACATAACTGACGAAATGTACCTATGTGTACTATAGGTACACATCCGCCTAACCCTTCGGAGGAGTTGTGTTTTTTCACTTATAGGGCCAAAGGTTTTGAAACTTAGGACTTCTCCAGTTACTAATTACTACACACATCAAAAGTGTCTAGGGATCAACATATATTTTTGCAATAACTTTTCTCTTGATTGATATTAATTTAAATTTTCTTTAAGGATTCATCAAATAAAGTGTTTTCGTTTGTCACAGTAACGATAAACCAAGTCACCTTTGCATTAATAAAGAAATTTGCCATTTTCCTAATAAAGGGATTTTTGACATTTGAAACACTAACATTAAAGTTCGAAAAAAAGACTGAAATAACAGTTTTCTTTAAAATTTTATTGGGTAACTAAAACAATTAATAATCCGTGTTTCTACCGCGAACACTAACAACACAAGAACATCGGTTTGGCATACTCAAAATGAGTTCATCCAAATCACGCTGTGGAATGGCCGCCCATGTTCGTTGCAACAACAAAAAAAGGTGTTATCAGTCGACTTTGGACACGTTACCGAAGCACTGGTACCGTGGCTGAGCGCCATGAAGGACGGTATCGCTGCACCACACGGAGACAAGACCGATACATTCAAATCTTAACTCGAAGAGCTCCAACAATAACCGCCATGATGTTAGCCGTGAGGCTTCATCACTCTTCAGGGAACTTAATTAGCGACCAAACAGTCAGAAACCGCTTGCATGAAGTGAACCTTCATTCCCGAAGACCGCTACGGGTACCACCTATAGCAATGCACAATCGTAGGATTCGATATCAATGGGCTCTTGAACACAGAAATTGGGCAGAAGAACAATGGCGTTTCGTGTGCTTTTCTGATGAGTCTCGTTTTGGTATGAGACCGGATACAAGACGTATACGACACTGGAGAACCCCTGGACGCCAACAGCGATTAAAATCCTGCCAGGAAGTCCATCCTTATAGTGGTGGAACCATCATGGTATGGGCGGGTATTTGGATCGGCGGAAGAACTGAGTTGATTTGGATCAGAGGCAACCTCAACGCTCAAATTTATGCTGAGACGATTGTATCTGACGTCATCGTTCCTCTACAAGAAGTGCAAATCGGTCCCTTATTTCAGTTAATGCATGATAATGCACGACCGCACACCGCAAGAGTTGTAAGACAGACTCTCGCCGCAGCTAACATCAATGTCCTGCCCTGGCCTGCTCAGTCGCCAGACTTGAACCCGATTGAGCATGCATGGGATATGCTACAGAGAAGAGCTCTGCCGAATATGGAGGGTATCCAGTTGCAAGAAGACCTTTTTTTGTTGTTGCAACGAACATGGGCGGCCATTCCACAGCGTGATTTAGATGAACTCATTTTGAGTATGCCAAACCGATGTTCTTGTGTTGTTAGTGTTCGCGGTAGAAACACGGATTATTAATTGTTTAAGTTACCCAATAAAATTTTAAAGAAAACTGTTATTTCAGTCTTTTTTTCGAACTTTAATGTTAGTGGTTCAAATGTCAAAAATCCCTTTATTAGGAAAATGGCAAATTTCTTTATTAATGCAAAGGTGACTTGGTTTATCGTTACTGTGACAAACGAAAACACTTTATTTGATGAATCCTTAAAGAAAATTTAAATTAATATCAATCAAGAGAAAAGTTATTGCAAAAATATATGTTGATCCCTAGACACTTTTGATGTGTGTATTTCGTAGCTTATTGCATTTGTAGGTTAACCATTTTCATATAATATTATGAGGTACACAAGCACTTGTTTCTTAAACATGTATACTTCTTCCTTAGGTTGTGATAAACTGTGGAATCGTTCGAGGACTCAAGTACAACCAGGCCACTGCCACATTCCACCAATGGCGGGACGCGAGACATGTGTACGGCCTCAATTTCTCATGCAGGGAAGATGCCGACAGCTTCGCCAGGGCTATGATGCATACCCTAGAGGTAAGTGATATTGTGAACGATTTTTTTAATATCAGGTGAATAGTGAAGCCGTCGGCTTGATATTATCGACATGACGACACGGTTGGCGCAGTGGTTGAGCGATTGACTGCTGCGCACTATGTCGCGGGTTCGATTCCCGCACGGAACAAATATTTGTACGACCTGCAAGTATTTGTTACGAGTCTGGGTGTTATCTAATACATCAAAAAAATGTATATAAGTAGTTTATCAGCCATCTTGTTACCATAACACAAGCATTAGGTGGCTTAGCTTGGGACGATATGGCGTTGTGTGAAATGTCCAAGGATATTATGATTATTATGTTGTCACTGCAACCCTAGGAACTTGCCAGAAGCCTTCGCAGATGAGAAGCTGTACTGTAGTGCTATTCTGGCAAAATCTCACCGTGATAACGGAAGTGAAGCGAGTTTAAACCGAGCTGTCAATAGTGTCAATCCCTAGCTTTAGATGAAAATACAGTTCACTACACGCTCACGTCACCAAGGCTTTCACGGTGTTATGTTACAGAATCCACCGACTGGTCATCTCTTAGCGACTATGGCTTGTTTTCATTTAATTTTTGAATTGTTTTTACATATTTTATAACGGATGCTTTTAACGTTCTGCATTGTTCTCACATGTATAATATCAATATGAATGATTGATGTAATAGACCTCCTCTAGTAGAAGTTTCCCTGGCGATTCTCTGAAATGATTTGAAGGTGACAATGTGTTTACGACGGTCTACTATAGGATCCAAGTTTGGGAAATTTTTAGATCATCAGAAATTATGAGATCTAGTTTATTGGGTTTTAACGATCCAAGTTTAATACGTTGACGCCAATGCCAATAGTTTTTCTGTTGTGTCTGGTGCGTGGCAGTCAATGACTTAATTAACGCTGCTCTTAAAACGATAAAGGAAAACATCGTCAGTAAAATGTCCTAGAACAAAAATTCGAAGACATGTGACACCCAACTCGCACTGGGCCCGAATGGTGGTAACGGCGTGAGCCTCTGCTATGAGGTATCAGTTCCAACCGTGAGAACATAATAGGCTGACTCAATTAACAGCAAATTTTTTCTAGTTTTTGAGCTACTATATACGTGTTCAGTTTTCACGTAACTTGATCATCTCTCTCTAGATCCTGGCCAACAAGCCAGCCGGCAACTCAGCGCCTCCTCCCCCGCAGCCTCCCAACCCCCCGGTCCCGTACAATGGACACAACAACGCGCACACCTACGACGAAGATATGGGGTACAGGTAATATGTCATAAGAATCATCGAAGTCATCTGCAATGGGATCAGTCCGCTAGCCCATAAGCGGGGTTGTCCAAAAGGGTTACCGCTACCCCGGAAGGAACAGGGATGGGTTTTAGTCAGTAAGAGTCTGACACTCCCTCCAGAGCGCTCCACCCAGAGCGGGAGAAGTCATTAGATGATTTCACACCCTCAAAACAAAGCCCATTCGCTGCCACGAACACGGTATGTGTGTTGAAGGCACTGAGCTTAGAATAGCATAAAAAATGGTGGCAGTGTTTGTGCTAGAAAATGTCGCCGTCTAGTTTTCTATTACCTACCTACTATTGTTGTATGGGCTGCCTTACTCACTAGCTTAAAGCTGTAACTAACAGAAGGGGGAATGATCTAACTCAAGTAATATCTAACTCAAATGAAAATTAATATATTCCGAAAAATTTACCTGTAAGTGTCTATAATAAAGATCTACTTACAGTAATACACATAATTTTATTACATTTAGTTTGGTCTGTTGTCAAATTGTTAACAAAACGTATGTTTCTTTCTGTCACCCTGATTTTAACTTCAGTTGTAACTAACAAGGCAACTGGGCAATAGGTTCATTATATATGACTCCCCCATTACATATGACTTAAACGTAACTGGCGAAATGTGGGTGTAACATGAGTATAGGTATTTCTATCTATCGAATTTCGTATCTATCGAAAATCGTATCATTGTCAGAAAGTCTAATAATACATCTTTCACCCACTTTGATATCGATTTTTCGTTATAAACGACATCTACAAAATCACTTTGATCCTCGGTGTCATAGTAATACTACTTGATACTTTACTGATACTCGTTTTTGCAGTGACTTCTATCGCTATCATACCGTGATCATTATCATTATCTTTCTTTTCATCACTTTTATAATCAGAGATCGAAATCGGTAGACTAATAAATTGCAAATAAATAATTTTTCATACGAATGTGTAACAAATTGTTATTTCGAAGAATCTTATTACGTTGTTGTAGTTATCGATCTCTAATTATAAAAAAATACTAATGATATCTCCACTAAAATTCTCTATGTCTGTTACCATTGCTCATCTTCACATTAACAGTAATTTTAACCTTTTGAACGCCACGGTCGGATTAATCCGACAAATGAAAACGTGCCCAACACGCCACCGTCGGCTAAAGAAAACAACTCTAGAATTTGTGGCTTGGCGTTGGAGGGGACGTCGAAGCGTTTGCGCTCTGGCGTTCAAAAGGATAATACTAACCCCTAAGTCCAGACACGTTAACACCCCAAATTATCTACACAGAACAATGACCCGGGAAGATGCGGCGATATTTCAACAGCCCCAATACCACGCGCCCCACAACCAGCAACATCCACAGTACCACGCCGCGCCAAGCCAGTACCATGCGCCTCACCATCATCATCAGGTAAGATCTCATCATTACAGCCTCTTATAGTTCCTCTCTCAGAGTTCCCATCAGTAGGATCGTTTCAGGCTTATACAGAATAGAATTTCTCTTTATTCGACTATCCATGTCTCGAATGAATAGTTAGAACTTGCAACTATGTTAGTTACACAGATATTAACAATCTGACAAGACAATAACAAGAACAATACAACAAATGACAGTGGATCACCGAACACATAAACAGTCTAAGTTGCTAGAATTCATACGGTTGGATATTGTTGGAGCTGCCCAACACCCTGCGCACCTGGGAAGACCATACGCATGGTTGCGTAGAAGCAATCAACATGCGCATACGCAATCATTTCTGTCGCATTAAAGATTATGCTGTTAGTTGCTCCGGATGTAGGTGTTCGTGGCCTACGACAATGCTATTACAGCGTTAAGCAGAGATACTGGTTTCGGTTTCAATATTTTGCAGGACACTGAAGAATCCTTCATCATTATTCTTCATCATTTATTTAATAAAAATCTTTGAATGAATATATCTGATTTGTGTGTGTTTGTTCAACAATTTGCTAATATCTTTGAATAAATATATCTGATTTGTGTGTTTGTTCAAACATTTTCCTAATATATCTTCTTCACTTAAAATCATTCACTTTAACTCGTTGGCTTACTATCACTTACTTATTCATATGCACATTGACACTCACCGTCATTATCTATGTGCACCCATTCACTTACAGCCACTCTCTTTAACTCATTCAATACTAACCATTCGTTTTGATTCATTCTCCTTAACTCATTCTGATGCACTCATTCACTTACACTTCTTCAACTTGTGTGTTGCTCGAGAGGTAGACTTAGTTACTTTTCCCATTCTCCTCCACTCATTGGTCCACGGTCATTCAATGATAACATTTGTTACCTCTTTTGCAAAACAACGGTACTATTGCAGCAGCAGCCGCAACAGCCGACCCCTCCCGCGCCTCCCCCGCACGGCGTCCATCACACACTGCCGCATCAGCCCAGCCAACCCACGCCTGGACATCATCGCACTAATAGGTAAGGATATATCGATAGATGGTGTAGTGAAGGGTGGGCGTTTTAGGGGGACTGTCTTATGTAACTTTGACCTACAAAAAGTGCTGATCTTCAGCCTAGTTTGAAAAAAATTACTTTTGTTTTGATTTTGAGATTATCTTGGTTTAGGAACATGGCCGTTCCCAGGTAACATGGAACTAGAGGCAAGAAGAAGAGCTTCTGTTTAGGAATGGATGATTCTTGTTTATCCAACTGTGAATGAGAATCATCATCAACGCACCGCACGCACCTCTGATTTTAGGGATTCATGTGCGTATTGTATAACTATCACTTGCTTAAAATCGGTGTAGGAAAACATCGTGAGGAAAACCAGCATGTCTGAAAGATATTTCTCAACAGTGCTGTCACATGCTGGGCAGCATAAAAACTCTGACACCGGGTTAGTCACTAACCACACGAAACAGAAAATAATGGCACTCACAGCCCTTAAACGGTTTATATGCTGATCGGGTTCAGTTTCACTAGAGAAATTCGCCTTAAATCATATTCGTATTGTGTAGCGCCCCGATGCCTCCAAACATGTCGTTATCGGCTGCCGCGACCGGTGCGCCTGCGCCGCCCCCCGTACCGCCGCATCAAAACCTGCCGCCTCCTGCTAACGTAAGTACTTATCCTACTACCGCCTTTGTGTCCCATAGATGCTGTCAGTAATTACTACAGTAAAAACCTTTTATTTCTTTCTTTCTATTGTTTAAATATGAATTATTAATAGTTTTGACATTTGACTTCGGAATAATAATATGTTATTTAGATCAAAATCAAAATCAGGAGGAGCTCGTGGCTAAGTAATAACAGTAGCACGGATCGATTCATCAGGTTAAGCTACGCTTGCCGGGTCGGATCTGTGGATGGGTGACCATCTTTACATATCGAGACTACTCCGTGCTTCAGAAAGCACGTTAAGCCGTTGGTCCCGGCTGTCATTCGTGGATTTTTGACAGTCGTTACAAGCCCGAAAGTATGACAGCCAGTCTTTGCAAGTGGGTATCGTATTACTTAGTTACTGACTGGGTTGTGGAGGCAGTCGCTCCATGTAGAATATTGCATCCGGTTAGACTGGAAGCCGACCCCGACATAGTTGGGAAAAGGCTGGACAGATGGATAGTTCAAAATCACAACTTATTGCCTAGTCGATAGGTTTGACATTCAGAGTCACAATGGTTGTTCACACAATTTTCTTCTTCATCAGGGTTCATTAGCGCCACCAACGCCGCCGGCAGCGCCACAACCTCCACCAATGGTTAGTTTTAATTTCACTCGACTACGAATTAACCCCTTTGATTTTAGAATGTTCGGCAAATAGTCAGACCCTGGCCAAAACCAGGGGGAGAGAGGAAGGGAGAAGACGGTTCATATATATTTATAAATATATGCTGTCCCAAAGCTTTATATATATATGTATATATATATAATAATATAATTTTAATAAATTTGCGCACTCATTTAATAAAGATTTTCGTAGTCGAGTCTATTTTAAGTTAGAATTAAGCCGTCTGTATTTTACTTTAATTAAGTCTAAGTTTAGAATGTATCTGAGAGCGAATGGCACTTCATCAACATCTAGAAAACTAAGTTTTCAACCTTCTGCTTAGCAGGCTACCATACCATACCATACCGTACCATACCATACCACACCACACCATATAAATTAAGTTCCCGTGTGTTTGGAGTGTGATTGCGGACGATTGTAACTTCTTGGGCCGATATGGAAGAGGGTCAGTATCACTGTTGAACTACATCGGAGGAACAGATGATAATAACCTTCGCCGAGTCAATAAAACATCCTGTGGGAAGAGTGAAAGAGACAACATCATAGGTGTTACTTCCGTGGCGGATCTGTAATTGCCACAACACTGAAGGAAGACCCTGACTGACACGGTGTTAGAAGCGTGAACACGAATAGTCTCACTTTTAATGTAGCTTCGTTTGATACAATGCCGAAGACCTGCGGAGTATTGGACTGCAAGCGGTGCCAACTCTTCACGAAATCCCAAGTTCTGCTGGAGATTATACCTTCCAGATATGAAGAAGACGAGGCCATTCCATGCCATTTGAAGTTGTTTGATGAGCTTTATTAGATTTACTCTTTGGTGCAAGTTTAGCATGTGCTGGTTGACGTGTGTACGTGGATGATTGTGTAATTTAACTTATTGTTTTGTACATAATATTGATATGTTCGAATGGTAATGTATGTGTATGAACTGTAATATATTGTATGTATGAATTGTAATATATTGTATGTTTGAATTGTAATGTATCTATTTTATTGTAAATACATTTTCGATGAGTTAATTGAATGAAAGCGAGAGATGTATGTGTAGGATTAACACGACTCGGCATCATTTGCACGCCGATACAGGATTAGTTTAAGGTCACACAACCATTGTAATCAATCGACTTGTGAGATAGACCCTATATATTTATTTGTGAATATGTAAGCATGAATGTAATTTGTATTTTCATTTAAATAAAGTCATAGAATAGATTTATGTTTTCCGTTCAGTCACTTAGTTTAACTTTCTTTAGTTTAACTTTATTAGTTTAACTAAGTGACTGAACGGAAAATGTAAAACCCCCAGCAGACACAAGCCGTGGTTCCGCAAGCGGTCCCCACAGCCGGGCCGCCGCCCCCTCCGCCGCCGCCTTCCGGCGCGGCGCCGGCCGCCGGCCCGGTCGGCCCGGGCGCGGGGCCCGTGGCTCCCGCGGGGCCCGGCCCGGTGCCGGCCGCCGCGCCGTGCCGGCCGCTGGCGGCGCCCGTGACGTCACCGCCGCCGCCGCCGCCGCCCCCGGCGCCCGCGCCGCCGCAGGACGTGTCGGGGCTGGCCGCGCAGCTGCAGCAGGCGCGCCTCAAGAGACAAGCCAAGGTAGCTTTCTAAGGGTCTCGTCTATATCATTTTTAAGAACGGTTTTAAATGTTTTCGTTTTTTGTTTAATATTCAGGTCTTGGGTATAAAGTTACCCTACTTTTTAAATTAATCTTTGACACTGTAAGTTAAATAAAATAGTAGGAAATCGCTAATATTGTCATGTGTCCCCGCAGCAGGCCGGCAGCGCGGCCGGCAGCGCGGCGGGCAGCGCGGCGGCCAGCGAGGCGGCGTCCCCGCCGGGCGCGGAGCACTCGGGCTCGTCGTCGTCGTCGGGCGGCTCGCGGCCGGGCGCCACGCTGTCGTGCATGATGAACGAGATGGCGCGCACGCTGGCGCGGCGTCGCGCCCATCTGGACCGAGCCGAGGTGCCCAAGGTTTAGCTCATTCTGTACTAGCTTTGATAAAAATAATAGGAGAGGATGCCCTAGAAGGATATACAGGTTGTACCTATCGCGTAGCCGTTATCTACACATTCTACTCTTCAAATTATGGCAGATTAGCAAAAATGATTGCTGGCAAACGACTTTTATTATCGGTACAGGGGTCGTGGCAATTAAGTTATAATATTTGAAACTTGTTTCTGCAAAAAAATAGTCAGAAAAAGTTGGGACTTCAGCCTTCAATATCTCCGACTTCGGTATGGTCCAGCACAAAATGAATGATTAAAATGACGAGGTGTACAAATGAGTTTGGGCTTCGCCAACCGTATTTACTGCCGTTATTATTCAGGTGGTCCACAAACTGACGTCATAAAAATTCATCGCTTCATTCCAATTTTTAATTAAAAAAATACTTTCGTCTCCTTCCGCAGGAGTCATCAACGGACAACTCAGTGAACAACACCCCCATGAAGACGTGGGAGCGGTCCGCCACGTTGCCGCACCGCCTGCCCGCCGCATGTAATGGCAACGCTTGTGAGTCGCATCGCTTTTATGATTTGCTGGTAGACATTATGTAACATTATATGCTAGGGGTAAAAGGTCTTGTCTGTGGGCGGTGATAATGGGTAGCTCACCGTACGATCAGGACCAGGCCGAACGGCGCGTACGTGTTCCACGCGCGCCTCAAAGAGATGTCAGCATTAAGGAAGAGTCGAAGCCTGCTGGGTTAACGGGATTGTCCGAAAGGGTTACTGCTACCCCGGAACATAAACGGCTAAGGAAGGAACATGGATGGGTTTTAGTCAGTAAGAACTCTGCACTCCCTTCCGCTCCACCCACCGGGAGGAGTAATTTGATAATTTCCCACCCTCAAAAAAAGGAGTAAAAGGTATACTATTTTACAAGAGCATATTAATTATTAAAATAATGTGCAAGTGAAGACGCATCAACACGTGCCATCACGCGGCTTCAGCCACGATATTTGGGATTTGACTAAAACATGACAGTACAGTGACTATTGTCTCACACGGTCTATTTATGAAGTTTTCCTTCCTTACCATGCAGATTTAAGAATTTATATAAAAAGATGTATATAATTTTTATTTTCTAGTAGTTTTAAAAGCTATCCTAGCTACCGCAGTTGCAAAAGTCCACCATATACAACCTTATCTCTATTCACATAAATAAAATAATCCGTTGCAGCCAATTCCGAGTCAAACGCACAGCAGCAGCCACAGTCACCGCGCTCTGTTCGCAAAAGATTCGGATCTGCGAGCGAGGAGACTATACTTAAGGTGAGAGGAAGTTATACGCTTTGTTTTTCGCCCGATCCAGCCTGTTCTGCTGTCCTCTCCCGGGGACGCCCTAAGCCGAGGTCGTACCCCACAGAGGGTGCCCTTAGCGTGTAGACACTTAGTTTGTTTTGATTAAGGCCTGACTGGAGCCTACAATCTTAATTGTGGCATCTACAGGCAAGCCCGGTTAAGCAGTAGACAACCCTGTGAATGAACTGCGAGATGCCACGAACAAAAAAAATTACACTTCGTTTTTAGGTTTTAGTAATCCGATGTTGATCCTAGGCAGTATACTTTTAAGCTTTTGAACGCCACGGCAAATGAAAAAGTGCCCATCACGCCGCGGTCGGATACAGTCGACTAATGGAAACGTGCCCAACACGCCACGGTCGGATATATCCGACTAATGAAAACGTGCCTAACACGCCACTGTCGGATATAGCCGACAAGAAAATTACATATCTAAGTAAGGGGGACGCCGATGCATTTATGCTCTGGCGTTCAAAAGTTTATTGTTGGGTAGATTATTTGCTAGGAATGCCGGTGCCATCTAGCTCTAAATTATTGACAGGTAAAAGAGCTACTTACATAAATAAACATTACTTTTAATTGACACCGACTGTGTCCAAATAAATGTTTCTTCTTTTATCTATCTTTTATTTTTTGGGAACCAGTTTAAAACACCAACATTATATGTTTCCAGCAAGTGAACGGCGGTAACGACGGCGGCTGCGTGTCGGCCGCGGAGTGGGACGCCTTCAAGCAGGACATGATGCGTGAGATGAGGCAGCAGCTCAACCAGATCAAGAAGGAAATACTAGACGGTACGTGTTTATTACTGACTGGCTGCTGACCCTAACGTCGTTTGGTGCAAGCCATAAGACACCATGTTTAGGGGCAATAAGGTCTTTATCCGTTTGTTTGGTAAATGAAACTTTAGTGGGAAATGAAGGAATAGGGTGGAAAGTACCTCCATTGAAAAGGGAGGATTCTCCAACCAGACAGGTGTTGCGTCTGGCGGACTACTCCCCGACAACTCTTAGTCGGGGCTGAGTATATATATTAGATAGCGCGGTAAACTCTGCTTGCGCGATGTAGGATTTTGTGTGACGTATAGTGTCAGCTTGTTGTCACTTCGCTCGCTATCGGTGTCAAACAACAAAACACTGACAACGTCTTCTCTCTAAGAATTTTTATTTTGAACTAACTAATATTAAATTAATATTATTATATTCATATTATTATTCGTTTATTTATTTCATGTCTTATCTGATATATTTTTAAATATTTTTATAAAAAACATAAAACAACATTTAAAAATAAAAAAAATAGTGGTCCGCCGATGTCGGGAGCAGGGTTCAAGGCACCGGTGACTAGGGCTGCAGAGACAGGAACCTCCTCACAATGCGAGCCGAGAGGAGTACTGCCTTCTGAATCTGGCTCTTGATCCAACCGCCTAACGAGAGCCTCGAAAGATGTTGGTCGAGGCTTTTGGCTATCAGGCCATTGGCTGTTACGACAATCGGTATAATGACAGCCGAGCTCACATTCCACATGTCAACAACCTCGTGTGCTAAGTCGAGATATTTTATTTGTTTCTCTTTCTCAGCTTTCACGAGGTTCTCGTCATGTGGAATGGTAACATCGACTATCATTGCAAGGCGCGCTAATCGATCTATCACTACTATATCAGAATGATAGACCGATCCCAGTACAACGTGACATGGTCATTCTCAAGAACTGGGTCGGGCACATACTTGTAATACGGTACCTCAGAGTCTACAAGTTTATATTTCAAAACAAGTTGCTGGTGAATAATCCTGGCCACTTGGTTATGCCTGTGCAAGTACTCGCCGTTAGCTAAACGAGAACAACCAGAGATAATATGTCTGATGGACTCACCTGGACGGTGGCATGCCCGACACACGTCAACCGTCCCGTCCTTCATAATATGTCTCCGATATTATTATTATTTAATTAATATTATTTTTATTTTGAACTTAATAGCTAAATGAGTGGACTGTATAAACGTGTGTTGAATGTGTGAGTGTAGTATTGTACAGCCTGAGTGAAACCTTATGTTGTACATGGCTGGTAATAATCTGGCAGCATTCGAACCTTTTAAATTCTGAATAGAATAGTTGATAGGTTTGTGTATAAGGGGACGTCCTTAGCTGGCTTGGCAGATGTATTCGGTGAAAAGTAATATATAATTGGTTATCGCACACGCAGAACACACGCTCTACCACTGAGCCCCCCTCAGTGAAGGTCCCCGACCTTCACAGTATGTCTGTGTGCGTGAATGGTTTGCAGCCATTCACGCATTCAAGGTCGGTGTGAACTAAGGGATTTGTATGTACTTATCTATATAATTAGACACACTATAACATACTACAATAACAGCCACATTTCTCGCCAGCACCATTATTGCGTTTTCTTCGTGTTTTGATGGACTAATTTGAACAAAAACGATATAATTCCGTGTTTTTTTTGTGGGTAATGATAAGTACTGTGAAGTGAGGAGCTCGTGGCTACGTACCAACAGCCGCACATCATATCAGGTTAAGCTACGCTTGCCGGGTTTGGCCGTGGATGGGTGACCATCTTCAAATATCGAGACTCCTCTGTGTCTCGGAAAGCACGTTAAGCCGTTGGTCTCGGCTGTTATTCATCGATCTTTGACAGTCATTACGGTTAGTCAGAAGCCCGAAAGTCTGACAGCCGGTCTTACCAAGGGGTATCGTATTACCCATTTAGTGGAGGTCCGATAGGCAGTAGCTCCATGCGAAATACTGGTATTCAGCTGCATCCGGTTAACTGGAAGGCAACCACAACATAGTTGGGAAAAGGCTAGGCAGATTGATTAGTATTTTTCATATGTAATAATTTATTAACACAAATCTTATACTATTTCAGCAATGAAAGCGGAGTTCGCACGCAGGTAAGGCCGCGTGGCGCGCCGAGTGAAGCTAGTCCCCGTCGCCGAATGAACACATATTTTATTAAATACTACACTACTTTACGTGAATCGCAGAAAATTTATTTTCTATTCACAACGTGTTGAAACGTGAAAATTTCTCAAACAATGTTTTGCCGGAAATGGACTCAATTTTTTTGTGAAGATTAATAATAATCTAAATTGGCTAAAATTATGAATGATTTGATCTCTCTCGCTTCAGTGTGAACTATTCTTTTTGTAGTGGCCTATAGATCTTGCGTGACTGGTAGCCGCCATTTTGTACGACTGTCGAAACACTAACGAACAAATAAATAACTTAGAAAAAAATCTCTCCGAGGAATAATCGAAATAATAATGGATATAACGAAATAATTACAATAACAAATTTGATATAAAATAACATACAGATTTAAAGAATTTAATAAAATGATCGACTTATTGAATAAAATACGACCTATAATTTAGGTTTAGTTAGTTTTTTGCAAAAGGCCTGAATTTTCGACAGTTTTTTTCTTACGCACACGCTTTCGTCATGTTTATTATTCATAGTTTATATGAATTTAAGGTACATAAAGTGATTTACTTCTTTTTTACTGTAACAACTATTTATCGGGAATATTTTTTAAATAAAATATATGTTCATAAATTAAGGCGCGGATTTTTGTGATCAAAATGACGTATTACGTAATTTAGTGTTGCCCGCCAAGGGTCTGTGTGGACATGTTAAAAAAAAAACAACGATAATCATGGCAGCACCATATTCAATGCCAGTTAAAAATCGGTCTAGAACGTCACTATTAAAAACGTGATTGTATGTCGATTAAAAATGTTGTAAAGAATCAATCGAGTTGGAATCGATTCGCAATGATCGCACGAATATCGAAAGCATAAAAACAGTTGTGTTTTTTAATTTTATACTTAAATAAAATATTTATTCGGATACGTATTATGTACGTAGTGATAAGGTATAACTTGTATTAAAGTAACTGTTTTGAAGTTTTACTTTAAGGATAAAAAAATAAAATAAAAAAAAACCGTAAATTAAAATTATTGTACAATTAAGAGAAAAAAAAAACGAAGTACAGAGGTTGTACATTTTGTTATTAGCACGGCCATTTTACATTTCTATTAAAATATTAAGTCATTTTAAAATTGTAACCCCGAAAAGTAAAACTCAAAACAAGCAGTTTTTAAATAAAATATTAAAAAAATATATAATTGTAATATCCAGTTAGCGTCAAGTTATATTAGTATTATTCTATATTTATTGTCTTATAAGCGTATATGACTACGCCACGTTAGATTAGGTGACATATATACATACTATGCTATGGGTAAACTATTATAATAAATGTAACTAAACTGATAGGTAATGAGCAGTCAAGAATCGACTAATAATCGTTTACATATAATCGACTAATTTATTTTTTATCGATAAGTACATCACTAGTGTAATTAAAAAAAATCGAGGATATTTTATGTGTCTATGATTTTTACGATATTTAGTTATGAAATATTAATTTTTGCAACTGCTGTTGTCCAAAGGAATTTATCGACAATTAAATAACAAAACAGCTCTTCGTGTCTCAGAAAATGAAACAAGTCCATTTATACAGGAATAATAATGGGCGCTCATTCTTCACACAATTTAAGTGACATTTATGTAACTAACTGACATCTTTGACAATGACTCTTTAAAGTATTACTTCAGATTAAGCAGATTCGCAATAGTATTGCTACAATTAGATAAAAAATAATAAAGATTACCGCACAAGTGGGTAAAGGACACGAGACTTGTTTGAGGTTCTATAATGAGGAACTGGGGTTAAAGTTCACTCATACTCTACAAGTAAAAGAAAGACCTCCGACCAGACGGGTGTTGAGTCTCGTCGTCTACTGCCCGACGATTGATGTCATGATGATGTTTTAAATACAATTTTAGTCGCGCGGTAAACTCTGCTTGCGCGATACAGGATTTTGGGTGACGTCAGTGTGTGATGCCGATGCTACAGTCCCTATCCATATCTTGGATTACCCTGTACTGTCATACTCAGTCCAATAAAAAGGAATTGAGTCTTTAACCTTTCGTATGCCGTAATTACAGACACAATTAAAAAGCTATTGTGTCTTGCGTGGATCTCTGCTTTCTGATAGTCAATGGGTTAAGCAGTTATTAAATAGTCATGACTACTGACTGCATGACTAATCCGAGCGCCATAATTTATTTTCCAAATAGTATCATGCTGACAAACAGATTTACAGTCACTTGAAAAGATTGTACACTATAATTATTAAAAAAAAACTGTGCAGTTTCTTGGCGGCTCTTCTTCATATTCAACGACGAATTGAAACCGTGCCCCTAGCTTCTAACGACTCATAAATATGCTACTCATGTTGGTAATTATGAAATAAAACATTTTTTAAGATTGTAACGTTTCACACCTATCTGTAATTAACTTGAGATTTCTAAGTCAAAATCGTAAGAAATTCAATCAGAGCAAGATTATTGCGAATCTCTTAATCTGACGCTTATAACTAGCAACTGTTCATTACCTACAATAATCCCGGGTATGCTACAACACTAGATCCAACCAGGGCACCCTTAACACTTTCCATTAACGTCTTCCATAAAACATAAGTTTTTAAATCCCTCTAATTTTCATATTTTTGTAGTGGCAACATTTTCATATTTTTGTAGTGGCAACATTTACATATTCTTGTAGTGGCAACATTTTCATATTCTTGTAGTGGCAATTTTATGCTTCCATTTTTCAATCATCGAGTCTTTTTCTTGAGACCTTATAAAATTTGAGTTAGTGAGGTCCTTTTTTTTTTTTTTTTTAAGGCTGGGAAATCATCCAATGACTGCTCCCGCTCTGGGTGGAGCGGAAGGGAGTGTCAGACTCTTACTGACTAAAACCCATCCATGTTCCTTCCGTAGCCCTTTATGTTCCGGGGTAGCGGTAACCCTTTCGGACAATCCCGCTTACCCGGCAGGCTTGGCCCTGAGGGGCCCCTTCATATGCTGACATCTCTTTGAGGCGCGCGTGGAACATATACGCGCCGTACGGCACGGGTCTGGTGCTGATCGGACGGTGAGTCACCCATTACTCACCGCCCGCAGGCCCGCGCCTACGGTGGCCGGGAGTCGTCACGTGGCTCCCGACGCCCGGAGCGTCTCCCGCGGCGGCTGGGACGGGAGGACCTTTCTCTCTCCCATCCCGCCACCTCCTTCGCGAGCATAACTTTTTAGCAGAAGGAGGTGATTGCCTCCCACTCCCTCTCGCCCCGGACCATGGCTTGCACCAGGGCCGGGCGCGAGAGGTCGCCGCCGCCGATCGCCTCTACGAGGACACGGCGGTGCTCTGCCCATGCGGGGCAGGTTTGCACCGTGTGCTCTACCGTGTCCTCTGGGCGATCCTCGCAGTGGTGACACCCGGGCGTTTCCTCCCGCCTGATGATGTGCAGGAACCTCCCGAAACATCCATGTCCGGTGAGGACCTGCGTCAGGCGGTAGGTGAGGGCGCCGTGACGCCTCTCTAGCCACTCCTCAAAGAGGGGCCTTACCGCCACTATCGTGGCGTTAGTGAGGTCCTTGCCAATACATTAGCTTTAATCAACTCAGCCTATCGCAGCCCACTGCTGGACTTTGGCCTCTCCCAGGCTGCGCCACAACACCCTGTCCTCCGCCTTCCGCATCCAGTCAGTCCCAGCCACCTTCTTAAGGTCATTGCCCCTAATAAATACCGTAAATGTTCTAATTTAAATAAATTCATGGACTTTTGAATACCGTCAAACGGGGTGAATAGGGACGCAGGGGTGAATCGGGACGAAACTTTGAAAGTGTTAAAATCCACACTGAAATAATATAGTTTGTGGCCAACAAGGACCCTTATTTGTTAATTATGATACAGTAAACACTTTACAGGTCCTTTTTGGTCACAAACTATACTATTATTTCTATGTAAAAATCCCTTTTGAGTTTCGTCCCGATTCACCCCTGCGTCCATATTTACCCTGTTTGACTGTATTGCCATTGTATGTCTGTTTGTCATTTTCACAGCCTGCAATGACTATCATATATTACAGCTGGTCAGATTTTTCGTCGGAAGTTCAGACTTATCTGTCCGTTACTATTAACTCACATCACTTCATGCTTATATGCTTCCATTTTTACTATTATATACATTCCTAATGACAATGACAAAAAAAAAACGTGTTTTTTTTACATCTTTGATGCTGTGTGCGGGGTGCTGTCAGTGCGGAAGACAAGATTACAATTTATTTAAAAATATACAACCGACTTTAGTCGGTAAAACTTTTACAACGGTCAAATAATAGAACTTGTAACGCATTTAGACGTTAATAAATAAGAGAAACCAGCATGTCTGAGAGATATTTCTCAACAGCATGTGAAGCTAAGTCAGAGGCCCATGGGCAGCATAAAAACTCTGATACCAGGTTAGTCACTAACCACACGACAATGAGAAGAAGAATAAGAGAGTTCAATTCCTTCCCAAAACAGTTGGGATTCTCGTCAAAAACGAGTTTTGGCGACAGGAAACATCATTCTGAAAATATTTCGATGTCAAAAAACGAATTTAGATTTTTTTGCTCTAGCACTGACAGCTTCTTGCAAGCTTCATTATTTTTAAGCTTCGACTGAACTATTGCCATTCCTTTCTCAAAAGACAAACTCGCACGCAATTATTTCGACAAAATCTTCACAACCAATTTTTAAGCCATAAAAAACTTACGCTTCGTATCACTTTCTAAAGAAAATCAAATCAATCGAATTCGGAAACAGAGACACAGTGGAAACGTACAGAATTGTGAAATAGAATTAATTATGTTAGATTTACACGACGCTTCTAAACTGCGGCATGCAATAAAAATGAGCGACAAACAAATTGCTTCGTCTAAACACTGTTTATACTGAGCAGCTTTTATTGTTGCTTCGACTTATTGCGTGTAACAAGCAGTTCAATTGCATCGTGTACGTCAGTCTTTATGCTTGAAAAGCAGATACGCTTGTTATAAGAATAAGTTCACCGTACGATAAGATTTTGACGCGACTCTTGATATTTTTAACTAGTCTTAAAAATAGGAGGCGATTCCTCACACCAAATACTGGCTCCAATCCAAGCCCCAAAGTTGGTACGGTCAAGTCGAAATTATTTCCTTGATCTCAGACTTGGGTAGTTTGGTCAAATCGTTGGAGCCCGAGCCAAGGAATGGAAGGCTGATTCAAGCCACCATTAAAAGCAGTAGTAGAGTCCATGTGAAAAGACTCGCCCGGGGAAGTACTACCACCATGCCTATTTCAACCGACAGCTCCGCTGTGTTACGGTTCGAAGGGTGTGGGTGCCGGTTTGATTACAGGCACGTGAGGCATACCAACTTTGTCTCTCAGGATGTTACCGCTCAGCATAATGTCGCCAATGTTGGGACAGGCCAGGGCCGTTACCACCACGCAGGCACTGAGTCTTACCGCTCAATCGACCGAACTCCATCGATGATCAGTTTGATTACTCAGATGGACTGTTCTTACGACCAGGTCGCTCGAGCGGTACTGATGTTCCATCTCACGAACACCGGTTGGTCTCATTTGTGTGAAGAATTACCGATGCACGTGTGCACTGTTTCTCCAGTGTGCTTCAAGCTGACTCGGCTAATACCGAGTGCTCCCGCGCTTGCTCGCACACTAACAATTTACACGTATATCAGACACACGACTAATACGAACCCGCGTTCCTGAGATAAAACATTGTGTAACATCCTAAGGTTGGCAACACCACGGCAAATCCCTCCGTTGCAGCTGATTTCCAGTAGTTGTAACCATTACAAGGATGTCAAGTTGCCAACCTACAAACCACGGTTATACTGTGATAATAATATAGTGTCATCTTATATAATATAGTGTTGATCGTTCCATCAATCGTTCCATTTCGTCACAGTCGAGAACGTAATTCCTTTTAGAACCAAAATATCGGTAGGTCCGTCTACAATTGCAGAGTAAATCATTAAACTCAGTCTCATAATCAACTGCTGAAGATAGGCTTCTCACAGGCTTCGCCACAACACCAAATCCAACGCTGAATTGCAGCATCTTAATAATGGCACCAAATCAACTGCACGTGGGTCCTTTTGGAATTGCAACATCACATCTCAATATAGGTCATAGGTCGGTCTAGAACTATACCATCTGTAGGTCCTTCAATAATAGCAACTTGAACATGTCGATAAGTGTATTTGTAGAATAGTTTCACATCATCTGCACATAAGTCCTTTTGGAAATATAACATCTATAGGTCCTTCTAGAATTGCAACATAACATCTCGATAAGTGTATTTGTAGAATAGCTCCACATCATCTGCAAATAAGTTCTTTTGGAAATATAACATCTATAGGTCCTTCTAGAATTGCAACATAACATCTCGATAAGTGTATTTGTAGAATAGCTCCACATCATCTGCAAATAAGTTCTTTTGAAAACATAACATCTATAGGTCCTTCTAGAATTGCAACATAACATCTCGATAAGTGTATTTTTGGAATAGCTCCACATCATCTGCAAATAAGTTCTTTTGGAAACATTACATCGATAGGTCCTTCTAGAATTGCAACATAACATCGTGATAAGTGTATTTGTAGAATAGCTCCACATCATCTGCAAATAAGTTCTTTGGAAACATAACATCTATAGGTCCTTCTAGAATTGCAACATAACATCTCGATAAGTGTATTTGTAGAATAGTTCCACATCATCTGCAAATAAGTTCTTTTGGAAACATAAAATCGATAGGTCCTTCTAGAATTGCAACATAACATCTCGATTTTAGAATAGCTCCACATCATTTCGTGTTTTTCTTCGGCGCTAGTTTCTCATTAACCATCAGACTAGTTGCAAGTTACGCATATACGCTTAATCTAGGATTAGGTTCACCATTCATCGGAATTAAGAGTACATTATATCTCCATTTGTAAATAAATTAGGGCCTTGTCAATAGCAGTTTATATGTTCTGGCTCTAACTCGAACAACGTTGGTTCCAAAGTTGGTACGGTCGATTCGAATAATTTTCGTCGATCTCAGACTAGAGCCAACTGTTTGCCCAAATAGTTGGGGCCAGTATATGTAGTTTAAATCCATTTAGAACTGTGCAATACACATCATGACCGAAACCCTTTAAAAACTAGGATATAGCTACAGAGTACAAACGAGCTACACCAACGTTGGTTCAAAAGTTGGTACGATCGATTCGAATAATTTTCGTCGATCTCAGACTAGAGCCAACTGTTTGGCAAAGTACGTTTACTCTATAGTTAAGTTCGCCATACATAAAAATTCAGACGGCATTCGCCAGTTGCTGGTATTTAAAATAGAGGTTCATCTACAAGCATTAACAGTCGTTCCAAAATATTCAAATACCGGCCTCATCTACACCAACGTTGGTTCAAAAGTTGATACGGTCGATTCGAATAATTTTCGTCGATCTCAGACTAGAACCAATTGTTTGCCCAATTAGTTGGGGCCAGTATATGCAGCTCAAACCCATTTAGAATCTGTGCGATACACATAATTGCCGAAACCCTAACAAACTAGGATATAGCTACAGAGTCCAACAAGTCATAAAAAGCTCCTCAGTTTTCGGTTAAAGCTACTCCATCATTAGAGTCTTCACTAGGAGTTAAGGGTACAGTGTATCAAAAAATGGTGCTGTTTAAAAACTGGGAGGCTGATAAAAAAGGAATTTCTGTTTGACAGTCTACTGGCCTGGTAATCATTGAACTGTAACTATCACATCTCTTTACAAAGTCAGCCTTAGGGCTCCACTGCTGAACATATGTCCCCCAAATCTTACCATCAAAGTTAAGGCTTCTAAGCCATCTTTTCTCAAGTTCCAAGATCTTCCCACCATCTGGCTTATAAACTGCCTGATCTTCAAAGATTTGCTGTGAATAAAATTGCTCTTAAAACATCCTTGCTGCAGCAGTATGTACTGGATTTCTCCTTCACGTTAACTCGAGAACGTAATTGCTTCACTATCCTAAAGTTGAATCTCCTAAGCGGCGTACTTCAAGCAATAAGATCCATTTGTTTTATATCATAGTTAACGTCAATGTACTGGTTTGGCCCTCAGGATATACAGGGTTTCTCCCAATAACCACGCCACTAATTCTGCTTTTGGCATCCAATTCAAACAAAATCTGGTCACAATACCTGGCCATTAATATGATAATCCGCATCTTAGCATCTTAGATATATCCTCCTAAAGGTTAATGTCGGTTGTGTCATCTTTGTAACACCAGATTATCCCGGTAACAATGCGGAAAATTCCGAAGTCCAGCCTTCCTAAAGCACCATTTTGGGATATCCATCATCCCCCTCTATCCGTGGGGGAACGGAATAGAATACAATTTCCCCCCGCCATCGGGAAAGCGAATCGTAAGAGGCGATGAACCCGAGAGGTGGTAGGGGCTTGAACGACGTGCTTTGCTCAAAGCACAGCGATCCTGCCCCGACTGGGTGAGTACCACCCTCTTACTTAAGTCTGTGGAAGATAATTCCCTGAAAGTAAGAGAACAGACCGACCTCAATTACGTGTACATGGAAACCGAACAGAAGCTGCAATAATTGCTCGGAAATATGGCTTGGGAGTGGTGCAGTTTTCGGAAGACGGTAGATTTGGACGAGGGTGGCGCGAAGTGGCAGTGTTGAAGGGCAATCATTGCAACTTCTTGTTCAGATCTCCTTGTACATGATATTGAGGACCGTGTTTGTGGCCAGATACTTTTTTTACGTTCACCCGTTTTTTAGGATAGGCATGTTTTTGTTCCGAATATGTTGCGTATTAGCAGTTCTCTGTCACCATCTGTCAAATCTGTGCCGCGAGGGGGGCGGTGATTATATAATTTTAGCTAAAAGCCACCATCTTTTAGCTGAAGTCCTGGTAGGCTTCCTGCTGATCGTCATCCGTATGTAACGGTTGTCGCTTAACAGGTTGCTTGCGCAATCTTTTGAGGTTCCGCCTTCGAGGCGGTGGGTTGACCTGACACTCGACCCAGCACGGACCCCAAGAGACGTGGGACACTTGTTACTTTTGCACCATTAGAATAAGTCATCGCATCTGTAAATACCATCTGCTGTCGTTAGATTCCTTTGTAAATAAACCAGTAGTGTGTATCAACGGCGACGGTATCGAGTTTACACTTTTCTGGGTATGGCCGCGTTGATATTTAGATCCCCCGCCTGCACGAGGCTTACATCCGAGGTGAATGTCTGAAGTGTTTGAAACAATTCTCCAGTTCAACTCAAATCTGGAGTAGTGTAAGAGATTTTGGACATTCTTAACTCGAGAAGTCCTGGCTGTGTCTCTGTAGTACGAATGAATCTGTATTTGATTTTCTTCGCATTCCATTTGGACGTTAAACTATCATTAATTTTGCCGTTAATTGAGTTTACTAAATTACGGAAATAAATAGTATATTTTTTTATTTCAATTCTTACTTTCAACTTTTTTGTATACTTTTAACAGTTTATTTTCAATACTGTTAGTATCATTTCTAAAGCTCCTTCTTCAATTATTTCTCAATTTATTTTATGTGCTATTGAGGGATTCAAAGGACTTGGACCTACATTACTAAGAGACAAGTCCTCGACGCATGTCATTATTATTAATTTCCGTACGTGCATTTATTTGAATGTTGGCAACATTACGGATTATCAATATTCTATCACTTGAACACTGTTCCCGTGTCTCTGAACTGTATTGATCTTAGTAACCTAGAATATTGATCATCCAACCACGAACCACAGTGCAGCTGACAACAGTGTACCAATTTAATTATTCTGAAACTACTTATTCGCTTAACTGTATTCTAATATCTGCGAGGCTTTGAATAATGATTTGGTAGACTGTATCAGCTAAGCTGTGTTAAGTGCGTGTGGCTTTTATTTTATTGCTCGGTAAAATTACGCCAAAGTAACATTACGACATCAAAATATGGGATTTTTTAAAGGAGACATCTCCGTCGTCGACTTTTTAAAATTACATATTATTCCATCAGTCGTGGAACGGGCAACTTTTTGCCGGGCAACATTATAAAAGCGCCCAATGTCGTCTCGCAAGCTTTAATTATTTTCCACAGAACCATTTGAATTGTCAATTATGCCATATTCCGTTTATGACAATATCTGTCAATCACGCTTAGGCCAATTTCTCAAAGAAAAATGTCGCAAATACATAGTCTTTGTGGAATTATCTAAGCTAATAAAGTGGAATTTTGATTGGCAAATATTTTCATAAAAGGCAGTATGGTTTAGGTTTTCAAAATGGCGCCGTGATTAAATGCAAAGTTCGCGAAACGGCAGTAGTGTTGCCAGCATGTTTACCCTTATTCAGTTCTATCCCGATATTATTTGACGTAAATTTTCCAGTCTCCTA
Organism: Hyppa rectilinea; assembly: GCA_951799385.1. Classification (NCBI taxonomy): domain Eukaryota; kingdom Metazoa; phylum Arthropoda; class Insecta; order Lepidoptera; family Noctuidae; genus Hyppa; species Hyppa rectilinea. Next base: position 10,455,621 of record OX637325.1, on the reverse strand, counting down.
TACATTTGATTGAATAACTTTGCTATGTGTAAAAAACCCAAAAAATTAAAACTGACTTTTAATTTTTTGACAGATTACAAAGTTAGTTTAGTTAAATGGTTAAGGGTTTTCACTCAAACGACTACTGTGTTTGAGGAGTAAAAAATCTACATTTTGTAGACAATTCGCTTGGTATAATTTACAATTTTGAAAAGCGAAATCTTAAAACACAGTAGCGCCATTGATAGAAGAATTTGACATGACAACGAAAAACGCGGGAAAATTACGTCACCACACTTTTTTTTTTATTTAAATGTCACTCGCCCAAGTCCGAGCAAAATCGGCCTATTTGTATAAAACTCAACACATTTGACTACACTATAATCTTGTTATACGGACAGACAGTTTTTGAATGTTTTACGTAGGTATAAAATCCTCTTTTGGGATTTCTTAATCATTAGGACAGTTCGCTTTTGCGTACGCCGCAGTCGCCTACACTGGAACCTGAAAAATGTATAAAGAACCCCCTTTTATGTAATAAAATACTGTCCTTTTTAACACATAATGTAAAAAATATCTTCACACAATGAGAAGCAAAAAATATAAGGTGTCCCAATACATTGAATTTGAGTTTTAAAACTGGTGCTCAAATCATGTATTTATTCCATTTTTAGTTAACGACTGACTACGCATTTACTATAGAGAAATATTTTTATTTAGATTTGTTTTCGCCCAAAATATTATATTACCATAAAGAAACGTACATTAAAAAAAATAGTAGTGATATATTATTGTAATAAGTAAAGTTAAGTATTAAAGTGTTAAAAATAAACTAACCAAATTTTAGTTGGGTTACTAATTTTATTATTATTGGTCTCAATTATGTCAAAGATAGAAAAGAATGTATGCCATGTAGAAAGGAATTCTGACTTGTTGAATAGCGCATTGACTCCATATAATTTAGATATTATCTAGGACTGTCTGTGGTTATTTGAAATATTGATACAGTTCTGTGAGAACTGCCGATATTTTAGTCGATTTTCTAATTCACGCACTAGTTTTTAAGTTATTTTTGGCTTAAGTTAGTATGAACTGTCGAACCTAGTAGTGAAATGTGTAAATGAAATATTATTTGAAATTAGAACGAATATAATTATAGGGGTGTGACTAAGCCATAAATAATTTCGCTAGGAAGCTAAACTATAAAGCAGCAGTGTTGAGCACTAACCGTTAGAAAATCGACTATTTAGAGAATTATCCAGTATTTTCGTTTATAATAAACTTAAAATTCATATTTTTGTTAGTAATTTTTTGTGGTGCATTAATAATGTAAGATGAATTTAACTGTAAGGTGTGAAAAATATAAATATAATTAGAAAATGCAACATATCAGTGTCCGCATTATTAATATTGCCATATAATAAAAGTAAGTCTCGAGTTTGTGGGTTTGACTTGTGCCCAAGTTCTCCGTAACTTTTTTTTTCAATAAATCTTATTAATGAGTTTTTTTTTCAATTATAAATTAATAATTAATGAACATCAAGCCAACATTTAGTCAAGAATGAAATAAGAATCACTGAATGACTGAATAGATTTACTTTCACTAAGATAATGCGAAAGAGAAGAAAAGACATGATTAGAAGGCCTAGGCATTGTAGATTGATAATAAAAATACATAATAATGTAAGGGAAAAACTTTCTTGATTTTTTTTCTTCCTTTGCATTTCTAAATTATATTTTTCACACTTTACAGAATGTATATTGAAAGAAAGTTCTGTGTAATTTATTGTGGGACATAATCTCTCATATATCTTATATATTGTCGCTAGAAATAGGTTACCATAACGTGTTGTAATGTCTCTATGGTCAAGTCACATCGTGTAAATAGAATTTTTTGGTAACGAATTATATTTTTTTGTGATCGTATTATTTTCTTTTTATTTTCACCCTTTTTTTCTATTCTTAGTCGATTTTTAGTCGAGTATATTAATCGATGTTATTATAACAGGAGCATAATACGCCTGATGATATTTCTAAGTATTTTTTATTGGCACAAGCTCATCATACGGTGCTGTGTTAAGGAATGGTAGTTCTATGTTTTGGTCATCGATGTATGTGTATTTATTTAGTTACTCCGGACACTGCCAACACATAAATAAAATACTCATACCTAGAAAACAATGTTTGTTTTCTAGGTATGAGTACAGGATTTACAGCGTATCCCTAATATTGCATATAATTTAAAACAAAAGTACATTTTATCTTGCCAAGCCTTTTTTTACCTACAGATTAATTACCTATGCACTTTTGATACTTACTTTTTTTTCTAAGAGTACCTTTATAAAACTTAGTGAATTTAATATTAAGTACCGAAGCGTCGATTGTTTGGTGTGTGGCTACAAAAGGTATTATAATAAGTAATGTAAGAGATATGGAACGCTGTTAAGCGCAGGAGTAGCTTGTTGTATGTATATGTACATAAACGCTGGCGTCAATAAACGGATAAATCAATTATTATGAGAGTTTTCATTGTTCTATTTGAGTTTTTTTAATTTAAAAATTTGAACCTATATTTTACTTATACGTAGGGAGTTTTTGCCTGTCCCCATGAGAAAATGGGCTTGCGTATATTATATGTATATGTGTGGCAGGTAATTTCTTTAGATAAACACTTACCTACTAATAAACGTTTTATAGCGTCTGTATAGTAAAACAACGCTTTGTCTACTTTCAAGAGTCTTTGTGACGACTGAAAGAGGGAAATCAGTGGGTAACTAAATATTCACTTGATATAATACGTTTATTAGTAAGGGGGCAAATATCGGTTTTCTTCTCCTGAATCGGTAGGGAGTTTAATGAGAATCAGTATCACTATCCTACTAATAATTATAACCCCACCCTTTAACCGCCCGACTAAGTATCAGTTGTCGTGCCCCCAGCGCCCAACTCATAAAAAAAAAACTTTTATTTCAGACAAATATGGTCTTGCAATTACATAAACTCAGTCGTATAAACACGACTCAGGCGGCACGGGCACGACAACATTTGTCGTATTAATCCGACTGGGGCGGTTAAAGGGTTAACTACTAATACACGTATTATATCAGGTGAATAGTGACACACTGATTTCTCTCTTTCAGTAGTCAGAAATTTGACATTTGAAAGAAGAAGACAAAGCGTTGAGAAGCGTTGCGTTGTTGTTACAGACGTTTTTAAACTTTTATTAGTTAGGGGGTAAAATGTGAAAGTTTATGAAGATGTTTAGATGTTTGTCAATCACGCAAAAACTTCTGTATGGATTCGGATGAAATTTGGCATACAGATAGTTCATATCTGGATTCACACATAGGATACTTTTTGTCTCGGTCGTACGTTCCCGTGGGATACTTTCCGACGTCCACGCGGGTGAAGACGCTGGCAGAAGCTAGTCCTAAATAAAAAATCGACCTAAAAACTGTTATGGTGGCTATACTCAACGGGGTCTAGAGAACTATGCAGATGATATTATAGTGCACAAAATGCTCTACCAGGAACCTTACATCTATACTAATATATATAATATTATAAAGAGGTAAAATTTGTAAGTTTGTATGTAGGGGGTATTCTCCGGAACGAATGATCCAATGTCAAAATTTTTTCACTGATAGAAAGCTACATTATTTCTGAGTGCTATAGGCTATAAATTATATTTATATTATACATATTAGCCGAGCTATCGCAATTTTCGTCTAGCAAGTCGGAAAGAAATAACTCCGAAAACAGCATTATTTGCATGCGCTGCCGCTAGTACAGAATAAAGACGAATGTGAAAACAATGACACATTAAGTTTCATTAAATCTAACTTAATTCTAATTTAACGTGATATTAATAAATACCTGATTATATAAATTAAATAGTTGTTTAACAAGTCATATTTATTATCACTACATAGTACAAAGCAAAGTCGCTTCCCGCGTCTGTCCTAATGTCTGTATGTATGCTTAGATCTTTAAAACTACACAACGGATTTTGATGCAGTTTTTTTTAATAGATAAAGTGATTCAAGAGTAAGGTTTATGTGTATAATTTGTCGACATATAATATGCGGGCGAAGTCGCGGGCGGAAGCTAGTAATTAATAATTTCTCCCTCTCTCCTAAGCTCAATTTGCTGTGCCCGACAGGGTCCATGTGATCTAATTAAATGTTTTTATCACCTAAGAATACATGTGGAATGCAATAAAAGTATTGAGAATTGAGTACAACCATTCAGGGTGCCCCAGAGGAGTCTACAGCTGCACTATAATACGTACATGAAGAGATCTCAACATAATAACCATTCAATGGATTGAAAAACAGTGGTTTGTCGAGAAACTATCGCGTTAGTCAGAGCCTGTCGAGTATTTTGTACGGTAGCGCTGAAGGAAAATGAGAAAGAGCCAGTAATCGTAGAATGGGTCATGTAAGCCCGCTTGTTTAACCCTTTTTGAACGCCATTGTCACATATACGTGACAAACAAACGCATGCCTTGTACGCCAACGACACAAATATGTCCCAATGCGGTACACTATCAACACGAAATAAACAATCAAATCATTACTTTTGTGTGTGTTTATATCTTCAAAATTGACGCTCTCGTACGTATTTTTACATGAAACACATTTAAAGACACTATGGAAATTCATGATAAGAAGAAATAAATTTGTACAGTTTATGCTCTGGCGTTCAAAAGGCTAGATTTTTGATTGGACTAAAATCTATTCGTTGATTAAAATAATTTTATTGCCCTTTGCGTTATTTGTCATTAAATGGCATAGCAATGATTTGACTCTAGTTAATCATTATTAAAACTCGATATGGATTTATGAAATCGCAAAAAATGTATATCATCGTATTCGGAATTTTTATTGTAAAGGTAAGTCTTATAAAATTATATTGAAGTGCTCCTTATTGGGTAAATTCAAATGAAAAAATAATTAAAGTTTAAAATTATATATCTTGGGTATGAGTTTGACACAAGTAACTAATTTCTTTTAAAAGAGCCCATCAATAAACTGTTCTTTGTTATTTTCAGTTGCACGTATCAGTTTCGGACCCCCAATATCCAGCTCATCTGGATTTACAAAAAGTCGGCGAAGCAATATTTAATAATGAAAAATTCAACATTCTTAAGCCAACAGTCCACCTTGTCACGGATCATTTCAAGGATTTTATGTTAAGGACAAAAGGTAGTAACCATCCTGCAGAAAGGATTTTCATCGATAAAAATGGATTCAGACATGTCTGGTCTGGTTTCGGTGGAAAAACCAAAAGCTTAAGAAAGACTGATCTGAAAAAAGTAAGTGGAAGTTTTGAAAACGCTTCTGAAAATATTTCCGAAACCGACATAATTGCGACGAATGGTAATGATAGCTCAACTGCTACAGTCGAAGATACCAATATAAGCGATAACAACGCATCTAGCAACGAAAGTGAAAACAGCAGTCAAGAAGAAGAAAATAATGCTTCAGATAATAGCGACACAGCTCAAAATTTAAGTGAAGAAGCTACAAAAACTCCTGAGAGCACAGAAACGACAATAATATATAAATTACTCCCAGCCTTACAGAAACACAATTCAAGCCCCAAAATCACTATTGACAAAAGACTACGTGAAGGCAAAGATGATAAAGCTAAAGCTCCAACAAAAAAATCTGATACAACGAAAAAATCAGAGAAAAAACTTGCAACTACTAAAAAACCAGATGACGGTAAAAAAGACGCTCCGGCCACTAAAGAAGATGGAAAGAAGACGGACAAAAAGACTGATTCAGGTGATAAAGCTAAAACAGATGATAAAAAACCCAAAGATGAGAAGAAAACAAAGGCTAAGGAAGATAAGACTGTTGCTACAACCACGTTTTTCTGTCCCTACTTTGGAACTATAACAATGTCAGCTTTCATTGATTAAATTTATTTTTCTAAGTTGATAAACATTTTATTATATATATATACAGGGTGGAATTTTGTAATGCCCCCTGGAGGGAAAGTACTCTTAATACTGTAGATAGAAAATTTTACTCAAAGGAAACATTCCTTTATTTTTGAATAGAAAGAAAACTGCATTCAAAGATTTCCAAAAAATCGCTTGCCACACCCGGGAATCGAACTGACTAAAATTTGCAAAAAGTACACACTGTACTTTTATTGCCGCGATCGTTAGTATCAATTATAAGGATGAAATCTCTCGAACAAACTTGATAAATTAAATGATAGGAAAACCATGAAATCATTAATTATTTACAAAAAAAATTAAACTAATTAATTAGTTGCTCGAAATGGGCTCCATTTTCTTGGATACACAAATGTATTCTTCTAACAAATTCATTTCTTGTAACCTTTAATAACGTGTTGTGGTGAATATTATAAATCGTATTCTGAACTTGAACTCTCAACTCGTTTACATTCGCATAAGATTTAATGTAAATTTGGTTTTTAACATATCCCCATAAAAAAAAAATCTAAAGGGGTGAGAACTGGTGATCTCGCAGGCCATCTGATTGTGCCGTTTGTACCAATCCAGGTATTAAAGGTATTTATTTAGAGGAACACATTTGTGTATTCAAGAAAATGGAGCCCATTTCGAGCAACTAATTAATTAGTTAACAATTTTTTGTAAATAATTAAAGATTTCATAGTTTTCCTATCATTTAATTTATCAAGTTTGTTCGAGAGATTTCATCCTTATAATTGATACTAACGATCGCGGCAATAAAAGTACAGTGTGTACTTTTTGCAGATTTTAGTCAGTTCGATTCCCGGGTGTGGCAAGCGATTTTTTGGAAATCTTTGAATGCAGTTTTCTTTCTATTCAAAAATAAAGGAATGTTTCCTTTGAGTAAAATTTTCTATCTTCAGTATTAAGAGTACTTTCCCTCCAGGGGGCATTACAAAATTCCACCCTGTATACGAAGTTTTGCTTTGTTCTCTGGTGAGTGGCACGCAAGGTCAAAGTCAAAGTCGGAGTCAAATCATTTATTTCAAATATGCACAAGAAAGCCACTTTCGAACGTCAAAATGAACAAGAAATAGAATTGATTCTAGTCGCCCCTTCCAAAAGGTACCTAGTTCCGTATGAAGAGGAATGGGTAAGAAACTCCACCGTTACTCTTCTAAAATGTTTTGTATACTTACATTATAACATTATATGTGAAGACGATGCACCCAGAATAAAAACACTACACCACAAAAGGTGAAAAGAAGGTCTACAGTACTGCTACAGCTGGATGAAAAATATGGTAGCTACATGATCATGTACTAGCCAGATAACAATGCAATACTAACAAATAATAAAATCACTAGAAAATAATAGCATGGGTTGTATTGCCACTTCATTATTCATTTTCGATAGTGTTCGAGCCAAGGGAGTTTACCGCACGTAATGCTGTGGGCTGCCCAAACATCATATGTGCCACTGATTGGAAACGGGTTGACTTTCCATTAATTACAGCATGTGAAGCTAAGTTAGAGGCCCATGGGCAGCATAAAAACTCTGACACCAGGTTAGTCACTAGCCACACGAAGAGAAGAAGAACTATCCATTTTATAATTGTGTGATTGGTGATGATGAGCCTAAGAATAATTGGCTTAGTGATAATAAAAATGAAAGTTTTCGAAAAAAACATTAAATTTTATTAAATATCTACAGAGTCTGGTGTCATTCTGGCTACCTTTTTGTTATGATCGTCATTCATAAATCTTCGGTTGAACCGTCTCGTCATGTACGGATCATAATCCTCTCCTACCTTATACTTTTCAAAGGTCCTGAGAAAAGTATTCATTGCGGTCTGGAATGCTCTTCTATAGCTAGTCACTGGCATTCTCTCTTTCAACATGACTACTGGTTCAAAAGGAATTAGCAGTCCTGCTGCAGAAGCAAGTATAGGCATAAAAGGTGCTGGTAGGTAGTAGGAGAACAGTTCCATAGCTCCGTTGACAATGCATGTTCCAACGTTTCTTAGTACTTCGTTTACTTTCGGTGTGTTCACAACTTTAATAATAGGTTCTGATATATACCTATAGATTCTGACTGTGAAGCTGACTTCTGGTGTTGCTACTTGCGTGTTGACTTCTTCATCTGCAATCTCAAGCGCTGTGTTCCCGATAGTTTTTGCAGCTGGTTCTACAATTGTTTCTGGTTGTATTGTCTGTTGTTCTTGAAGTGCGGGTTGCTCTGACACGGTAGGCACGGGTTTTTCAGTAACTAGGTCAGTTACTTTGAATTGATCGTTTATTTCTGGCTGTTGAGGCTAAGGTGAGTAAAAATGGCCATTATTTTTTTCTTTTTTTAAGGTTAGGTAACAAAAATAATAATAAAAGAGAAAAAGATTTAAGTATTTAGAAAAATATTTAATTCTGGTCAAGCACAGGAAAATAAAAATAAAAAACAAAACAGAATATGTATAAACAAAAATAAACAATTAAAAAATAAGCCAAGACAAAAAACAAAGACCTGTACGAGGCCAAAAAGGCCCTTAAAAGGCTTAGCATAATGCTGCGATATTTAAGAAATGGAGCCCGATAATTATGAAATCTCGGAAATGTTTACTAAGACGTGTCGGTGGATGGAAGATAAGATCAAACTAAAACAGCTGAGTGTATTAATTCTGAGATTCGACAATAATCACTATTTACTATAAACATACATCACAAATCCCACACAAAATATTAGCTAAACTGAATAGTGGATGATAGGATTATATAAGCATCTCGTATGCATTAATACCCAATGCTATTCCAACATGTAGTCAATATGTTAATCGCTTAAATCTTCTGGGAATTGGTATCATGGTCTAATTGACATGCAATACTGGAAATTTGCTTCAAATTAATCCGCATATAGCAGAATTTCATAGAGGCTTGAAGCAGAATTTGATTTTGTTCGAAAAATATTTCTCTAATATCGGAAGCCAAGATATATTGATGATAATGATAAAATGATTTATATTGTGCCGATAGTCGGAGTAGACGGCCAATGGCAAAATATAATAAGCCAAGAGCCTCAACCAACATCTAAAGAGGCTCTCGTTAGGCAGTTAGATCAAGGGCTTGACCCAGAAAGCAGTACTCTTGGACTCGGCGCGTTTAGTTAGGAGGTTCCTCTCCCTGGAGCCCTGACCAGCGGCAGCTTGGACCATGGCCCCGATACCGTTAGGCTACTACTATTTTTATTTTTAATAAATGTTTTCATAAAATGTATTTCATATTTCTTTATGAGTTCCTTGGTAAACAATTTTTGATACAACTATTTACACACATCTAAATACAATATAATTATACAACCTAAAACTAAAAAATAAATCTATTATGTGCAAGTGTTAAAAAGGGTAAGAGCTCATAGGGCGTCAAAAAATTCATCCCCATCGCTGACAGTGGGAAATGTGCCCAAAAGGCTGGCAGCGTTGCCACGTTGGATGGCAATAGATACATTGAAATGATTTATGTAAATACTAATATTAATACTTTATAATTATAATAAACTCACTGCAGCTATTGATGAAAAGAACAATAAAATAAGAATTTTCGTATGAAATACTGCCATTTTATAAACTGCAGTTTTGTGACACTCACATTAGGTACACGTAAAATATTTCTTTTGTAATATATTTTGGACGAAATAAACGAATAACTATAAAATAAGGAAGTTATAAATCTTTATTTTAATAAAATTTTCTTTCATATCGATGGAGTCAATCATACTGTGGTATTGATTGGCTGAGCTTTAAATATAGCCAAGAATTTTGAACTGAAATGAGTAATTTTTGACCAGAACATTTAAGATAATCTTCAAAATCGAACTGAACGTAAAATTAAACACAGATTTTTTCGTAGTTCATTCATCATCATTCTCCTGCCCTTATCCCAATTTATTTGAGGTCGGCGCAACATGCCTTTTTCTTCCATACTTCTCTATTCGTCGTCATCTCGGTAGTCACTTCCTTTCTAGCCATATCATCTTTAACACAATCCATCCATCGTTTCGAATTCTTAATTATAATCTTTAGAGTTGAGATCATTCAGTTCTCAAATGAAATAGAGGACAATCTTGATAAAAAATTCAAGAAAACTAAAAATTGATTTTCTTAGCAAGAGCAATAAAATGGGACAATAAAACCGTGCGTGGTATTTTAATTAAAGGCAAGTCAATACCCGTGAAGACCGCATACGCTACACTGCTGACCGATCGAACATGGTGCCGATTTATGTGTTTTTAACATGTGTTTTAATAATAGTTTCCGTGGATTCAGCTCCGCAGGTAATTTTAGTTTCATTTTTGTGTCCATTAGCCAAGTGGTCGCAAGCGCTACTGCTGAGCATAACGTCCTGGGTTCGATTCCCGGGTCGGGCAAAGTGTTATTGGGATTTTGCATCTGGAATTTCACAGTAGTAAGTCGGTGTCTGGATTTGTGCCCGTTTGATGGCAATAGGGTCGCCCCGCGTTACATGGGACGTATTCATAGCTGGTGAAATGTGTGTGTACTATAAGTGCACCTCTGCCTAGCATTTCGGGGTATAGAGGCTATGCTAAGGCGTAGTACTAAGTAACAACAGCCGCACAGGTCGATCCATCAGTTTACGCTACGCTTGCCGGGGTTGACCTTGAATGGGTGACCATCTTTACGTACCGAGACTCCTTCGTGCGACGGAAAGTACGTTAAGCCGTTGGTCGCGGTTGTCATTTGCGCATCTTTGAGTCAGGTTAATACTTACTATACTCTTTGATCTTTGACAGTCGTAACGGGTCGTCAGAAGCCCGAAAATCTAACAGCCAGTCTTACCAAGGGGTATCGTGTTACCCAGTTACTGCGTTGTGGAGATCAGATAGACAGTCACTCCATGTAAAATACTGGTATTCAGTTGCATCCGGGTAGACTGGAAGCCGACCCCAAAACAGTTGGGAAAAGGCTGAAATATCCATAATTTTCCTACGCCTTTATAGTCTAACACCTTACACAAAGATTTTTAAATCACCCAAGTCGGATTTCGCTGTTGACCTATCATGGGCCGTATCATGCTGAACCTAACATGTTTGTAACACCCCTTTTTTAAGAGGGTGGGAAATCATCCAATTGCTTCTCTTACTCTTACTGACTAGAACCCATCCATGTTCCTTCCTTAGCCCTTTATGTTCCGGGGTAGCGGTAACCCTTTCGGACAATCCCGCTTACCCGGCAGGGGCGGCCCTAACGAGTCCCTTAATTCGTAACACCCCTAATCGAATGTTCCATTCCTCAGGTACCATACGATTACGTGCCGTACGGTCGAGAGTCTCGTCGCGACGCCGGTCACCCCCTCGACGTCAAACTGAATTATGAGCGCCTATTCCCAGCCAGGCGCAAATTCGTCGACTCTCCCGCTGTCCACGTTGAACAAGACTTCGAATCCTTTAAGAAGTGATTGATTAAGTAGTACAGTCAACAGCAAAAGTAGATGATCAAAAACAGAAACTCAATACTAGTGAACGGAGTTCGCGTCAGAACTGTGTGGCGTCGGAGTGATTCAAAAGTATATGATTGTAAATTATACCAAACATTTAGTACTAGTACAGCTGTCATATATTCGTGATCAGTTATAACTCCAAAACTTATAAACACAATTCGCATCAGAACTAAGAAGTAAAAAAAAAATTCAAAACTAGTGAACAGTCCACGATTGTTACTTGGAAAGCAATAAAGATATTGAGTATTGAGTACAGTTGAAATCAAAAATTAAATGATGAAACTGAGGCCACGTAATCATGAAGCAAATAATTCTTATTTTTAATTATCCCAGTAATTTTGTTTGTTATGTTTTACGGAAAAGCTGAATTTGATAAAGATTTGCATATTTAATAATATATGCCAAATTTCATCCAATTGAACCCCGAAAAAAGCATATGTTTATTAAAAATCATATAATTTAAAAACTTTACTATATTAATTGTTTTTTTCTGTAACTTCTGTCAAATGTTCAAAAGTAGCTGATGTGATACAAAACGATAATTCAATAAATATTATTATCTTTGTATGTTCGCGAATTTATGTCAATGTTCAAAAGTAGCTATACAGTAGCGGCTACAGTATATTAAAAACGGAAGGTAGATTGATATTTTTATCTCTAGTCTAGTCTATTGACACTGCTTGCAATGTTCTAAAGTAGCTGATGCGATACAAAATCATAACTCAATAATTGCTTTTGCCCAGTTGGTCGGCTACAGTTATGCTTGCAATGTTCTTAAGTAGCTGATGCGATACAAAATCATAACTCAATAATTGCTTTTGCCCAGTCGGCTACAGTTACAAAGATAATAATATTTATTGAATTATCGTTTTGTATCACATCAGCTACTTTTGAACATTTGACAGAAGTTACAAAAAAAAAACAATTAATATAGTAAAGTTTTTAAATTATATGATTTTTAATGAACATATGCTTTTTTCGGGGTTCAATTGGATGAAATTTGGCCTATATTATTAAATATGCAAATCTTTATCAAATTCAGCTTTTCCGTTAAAACATAACAAACAAAATTACGGGGATATTTAAAATTAAGAATTATTTGCTTCATGATTACGTGGCCTCAGTTTCATCATTTAATTTTTGATTTCAACTGTACTCAATACTCAATATCTTTATTGCTTTCCAAGTAACAATCGTGGACTGTTCACTAGTTTTGAAATTTTTTTTACTTCTTAGTTCTGATGCGAATTGTGTTTATAACTTTTGGAGTTATAACTGATCACGAATATAAGACAGCTGTACTAGTACTAAATGTTTGGTATAATTTACAATCATATACTTTTGAATCACTCCGACGCCACACAGTTCTGACGCGAACTCCGTTCACTAGTATTGAGTTTCTGATTTTGATCATCTACTTTTGCTGTTGACTGTACATTTGACCGCACGTCTGTGGTAACTGAGTAGGCCTAGCATAGACTATCATTTTTTTTTATTGGCAATTTATTCCTCCTTTATATACCCACGATGTTGTCGACTGCTTAACCGGTTTTGAGCAGTGGACTACCTCTAAGGTTGAACTGCGATGTGCCGAATAAAAAAGCCTGCAAATGCCTTAGTAAGTTACAGCCTTAGCAGCAGCAGGGCTTAAAAAAATACTTAATCCTAAGCGACTACACCCTAAGGGCACCCCCTGTGGAGTATGGCCCACGGCTTAAGGCGTCGCTGGGGGCAGCAAGGGACAGGCTGGATTGGATTGTTTATTTGTGTATGATTTTAAAGCTAGGCGCGGGCTGGCTCAAGCAAGGGTCGAGCCGGGAAAATCGCCAGCTTATGTTGGTTTCTTTGCCAAAGACGTGCGGCCTAGTGTAACGAAATAATAATTATTAGTTTTAATGATGTTTAAGAAATAATAAATAGATAATTTGGGTTGTGGTGATGGTGTTTTGTTTTTCGGTGTTCTACTTTTGCATAACATTCAGAAACATTAAGAACAGTAGTGGTATCCTGTAAAAATCCCACCGTGAATACGTACAGACGCCAGCACATCAAGCTATCCCTAACTGTCAAATTTTCTCAATTAAAAATGAACCTTATGTCTTTGCAATAAAGTTGAAATATTATCAAAGAAATTTGACAGATTGTGGTAACTTGATGTGCTGGCCTCTGTACGTGAAGTGAGTTTAAAGTCAGCTGTCAATCCCTAGTATTGGGTAGAACGACAGACAGCTCACTTCTTCTTCTTTTCGTGTGGTTAGTGACTAACCTGGTGTCAGAGTTTTTATTCTGCCCATGGGCCTGTGACTTAGCCCAGCCTAGTGGTGTGACCGTCGGACTGCCAAGTCATAGGTCTCGAGTTCGAACCCAAGGCACGCACCACTGATTTTACGGATTCATGTGCGTATTGTATAATTATCACTTGCTTAAAAATCGGTGAAGGAAAACATCGTGAGGAAACCAGCATGTCTGAGAGATGTTTCTCAACAGCATGTGAAGCTAAGTCAAGAGGCCCATGGGCAGCTTAAAAACTCTGACACCAGGTTAGTCACTAACCACACGAAAAGAAGAGACGGTGAGATCTTTACAGAATCAGCCGACTGGTCTTTGCCCAGGAGTGTGGCAGTTCTAAGGTTATTGATGCTGCAGTGTGATGGCGACAATATTATGATATCACATGACCCTACTGCTTGAGTCTGCAGCTATCTGGGGTTTTGAAGAAATTAATTTTAAATGTAAGTTGAGGAAGTACCTATTCAATGGATTAGCGATAGGTTGCCTTCCAAAAATTAGCCGCAATATTTTTTGTATAGTTAATTTGGTAAAATAAATTGCAGTTTTTTGTATCAATTTTATGTTATTTTAAAGAAAATGATGTAAGGAATAGTAAAAGAAATGGTTGCCAGCTCTCAGTAAGCCGCAACGCCAGGGTTGCCAGATGTAAAAAGGTAGGTATGTTATTGACTTGTTAATTTTGTTAAAATCATCTGTTTTTTTTTATTCTTACTACTTTTAAGGTTTTGCTACAAATTCCAGGATTGAGGTTACAAAATTGCATAATTTACTTCTTAATATTAGAAGTACTCATGTTTAAATATGGGACATGGCTTCTAAATCCATACACAGCCGCATTGTACTGCGTCGTCACTGCCCCGGTCATATTCACTACATAGTATAAAACAAAGTCACTTTCTCTGTCCCTATGTCCCTATGTATGCTTAAATCTTTAAAACTACGCAACGGATTTGGATGCGGTTTTTTTTAATAGGTAGAGTGATTAAAAAGGAAGGTTTATGTGTATAATTTGTCGACGTATTTTGCGGGCGAAGCCGCGGGCGGAAGCTAGTAAATAAATAAATCAGTGATGTCAGTCTCTTTTTAACTGACTTCCACAAAGAATGTCGTGCGATACATTTCATGTTACGTTTTACCAATCTCTACCGGCAATAAACTCGACTGGGAATCTCGAATTACATATCTGTTCGCTCAATTGTTTTATCTGAAAAACTTTTATAAGATCGGCACGGCTCCACCACTTTGTAAACTCCCACGGAGCTCATAGTACCCGGTTATACAACGTGGCGCTACAAGGTGACATTAATTTAACACACATATACGTTTTCACATTTTTGTTTCATTACAAGACATTATATTTCCATTAAACGTTATTATTTACGGATGTATTTAAAATGTTTGAATATAACATCTTAGAGCAACCTGTACTTAAAGAACTGTCGCGCAACGGTCATTTGTCGGGGTCATGGATCATCATAACATTAGCATCTTTGTGTCCACGATACCACATCTGTTTCTCCACGATCCACTACGATAGCCAGATTTTTTGACTTCTGAATTCTGACTTTCAAACATCTACGAACGAAATTCGGGACCAATGGCTTAACGATTTTTCCGAGGCACGGGGCATTCAATATGTTACGGATAACCGCCCATCTAAAAAGCGACCGCGGCAAGAGTAGCTTAACCCTCGATCGAACCGTGCGGTTGTTATCATAAGCTTCGAGCTCCTTCTATAGGTATACAGATATCTGCCCGGCATCACAAGAATCTTGCAGAAATACAAATTAACAACATTCTGGAACTCTGTACCTACCAATCCTTAAAACAATGCATTTCATAGCGAAATTAATTAACTGCATTCAGATATGAAAACAATGTAGGAGCTAACAATGCTTACTTAGGCACCTGTCCCACCGTCGACGAGGAAGCGATTCGCTCTAGAAACGTGAAAAAGATTGTAGGTAACATGTAAGTAAAAGAGATCATCTGCCTAGCCTTTTCCCAACTATGTTGGGGTCGGCTTCCAGTCTAACCGGATGCAGCTGAATACCAGTATTTTACATGGAGCGACAGCCTATCTGACCTCCACAACCCAGTAGCTGGGCAATACGATACACCTTGGTAAGACTGCCTGTCAGATTTTCGGGCTTCTGACGACCCGTAACGACTGTCAAAGATGCACAAATGACAGCCGGGACCAACGGCTTAACGTGCTTTCCGAGGCACGGAGGAGTCACGATATGTAAAGATGGTCAGTCACGGCCAACCCCGGCAAGCATAGCTTAACCTGGTGGATCGACCTGTGCGGCTGTTAGTACTTAGCCACGAGCTCCTCATGTAAGTAAAAGAGATATATGTATTTTATTAGACTACTATCTTCTGCAAGCCGGTTCCCCCGCGTGGATATCGAAAATACTCCCAAGGGAACGTACTACCGGCTTAAAAGTATCTTCTGTGTTAATCCAGGTAATAAACTACCTCTGTGCCAAATTTCATCCAGACCCGTGAAGCCGTTTGAGCGTGAAGGACGGACAAACTCACTAACAAACTTTCGTCTTTATAACTATGGCGTTTCGTCTTTATATTAGGCGCTGTCAGTAGGGACTGGTCATCTCTTAGCGGCTAAGGCTTGTTTTAATTTAATTTTTGAATAGTTTTTACATATTGTATATCGGATGCTTTTAACGTTCTGCATCGTTCTCACATGTATAATATTAATATGAACTATGTAACCAATATTTTGTAACCATATTTTGTTTAAAAGAGTGTCCATGGAGTTTCTTGGCCGTTCTTCTCTATAGGTACCTACTGCTTTGGAATGGGCAACTAGCCTCATCTCTCTGACTGACCGACCCCTTGACAATTCAAAAGTGCCTGTAATTGGTTTATTTGAAACTAGCACTTTGCCCGCGGCTTCGCTCCCGTGGTCTTTCCCGTGGGACCCGTTATTTTTCCCGGGATAAAAAGTAGCCTATGTTACTCCTAGAAAACTAAGCTTTCCAACGGTGAAAGAATTTTTAAAATCGGTCCAGTAGTTTTTGAGCCTATTCATTACAACCATACAAACAAACAAAGTTTTCCTCTTTATAATATTATTATATAGTATAGATAGTTTTTGAGCCTATTCATTACAACCAAACAAACAAACAAACAAACAAAGTTTTCCTCTTTATAATATTAGTATAGATAAGTACTTTGAGTTTGAGTATTAGTCTGATTAGTTGCAGCGGTGGCCCATTGGTAACTGGCCCGACTTACAAGTTGTAGGTCTTGGGTTCGAACCACTGCTCTCATAACGGTGTAGGAAAACATCGTGATGAAACCGGCATGTCCTAGAACCAGAAATTCTAAGACATGCGACATCCACCAACCTGCACTGGGCCCTCGTGGCTGATCACAGCCCACTCCTTCTCGAAGAGAGGAGGCCTGTGTCCCAGCAGTGGGAACAGTATAGGCTGATTATTCATATGCATACGTATCAAGCGTGTGTCTCTCAATAAGTTTTCTGGCTGCGAAGCAAGCTTCGCTAAGCGAGTACTGCTCACTTACGTATGCATATCAGTGAGTAATTGGTAATCGTCGTCGCGCAATCACTGTCCATTTCTGGCTAACTCACTTTAAGTTTCCAGCTCTACTCCCTACTCGCTAATCACTAGCGGTGGGACACGAGCCTTAGGTACGTCGATAATAACTCCAAGAAATATTTCCAAGAACAATGAGAAAATGAAACGAAAACAAATAGACGAGCGAACTTATACTTTAATATACAAATACATTACCGATTCAGAAGCGTTCCACACTTTTGATCAAAAATACACATTTTTATAAATACAAATAAACTAATTAGTTATTATTTAGAATAATTTCAATGATAAACTAGCACTAGTGGGTTACACAGAAATTAAATGACCACAATAAAAATTTTAAGTTTTTGTCATAAACATTCTATAAACCAATTAAAAAAATATTTAAACATTTCAAAATCCCGAACGTGAGGCACATTTTTGTGATGTAAAGTTAAATCTGTGGTCGAAAAATCTAGTTTTAAGGATCATATTGGCAAATTAGTGGTTTTAAGTTATTGCAGGCCCTGGGTCCAGGTCTTAGTTGTGGTAACCAGCTAGGGAGGCTATTAGCTCTTGTACATTGATATGGGAAGGTACAGGGGACGCCAACTCAGCGTACCTGCTGGTGTAATCTGCTGGACCAGCTCTGGACTCTTCCTCCTCAGCCTGTGGAAGAATTTTAAAATAAACATGTATTAGACGTCGTCATCTGGGTAGGAATATGTCTACTCTAGCTGCTCCCGCTGCTCGGCTCCTATTGGCCGTAGCGTGATGTTACATAGCCTATAGCCTTCCTCGATAAATGGACTATCCAACACAAAAATAATTTTTCAATTCGGACCAGTAGTTCCAGAGATTAGCGAGTTCAACCAAACAAACTCTTCAGCTTTATAATATTAATTAATATAGATTAAATGATCAGCAGGTTTAAGGTGACCCGGTTCTTTGGGCATTATGGAGTGACGATCTTGGAGTCCGTAGCACAAAAAGCTGGGTATAGATAGCATTTAATAATTGGTGTAAAATACAGGGAACAAATCTGAAATCGCTTACAAAAATCAGCTTATCCATACATTATGCTCGCATAACTCGTCAACTGTAGGTCAGATTTGTTTTCGTGATTTCAGGTGTGTTCTAATAGTAAAAGTTGTTCATAATGATGAGTACAACGACCCCTTAAAATATTGCCCATAAATTCAAATTCACCCTGTAAAACCTATGTATGTACAAATTGGTCGCCAGGATTAGGAAAGACAGGCTCAACCATCAGTTAGTGAGGGCTATGCTGACAGAGACAGATAATTGGAGGGAAGTTGCCTCCTTCTGTGACATACTAATGGTACAGAAGGAGGCCACCGAGCGGGATCAGTTAGAGGGCCGATCTCGCTCAGAGAAGAAGGCATCATGGAGGCAACCGCCTTAAAGTCTAACAGGCCAAAACCCCACCTGCATCATTTAATGCAGGCGGGACTTTTGAATCTCTGGTGCTCTGGGACTTTGATTGCCTAAAGACTGTTTCCAGGAAATACAGCGGTACTGTGATCCCCTGTTGTCGTTTACAGTCTCTTCAAGGATGTGCTCTAAGATGTGTTGCCCAGAGGGGTCGCGTGGTGGTCTTTTAAGAAGTAAGTGGGTTCCCGCGATGGCTTTACTGAGGTAAGAATCTAACACTCCCTGATCTTTTCCCCAAAAGTCCAAGCGCCAGTCCAGGTGGCTTGCCAACCACCTGGATCTGTTGCCACCACGTCGGAAATACACGATTATACTATTATAAAACTGTGCTACTCAAAGTCA
The DNA here is from genome assembly GCA_951799385.1 of Hyppa rectilinea. NCBI lineage: Eukaryota > Metazoa > Arthropoda > Insecta > Lepidoptera > Noctuidae > Hyppa > Hyppa rectilinea. The sequence continues at coordinate 10,436,530 of OX637325.1, read as the reverse complement.
AAACATTGATTTCAAATAGGCACAATGAACTTGGGAACTGAGAATTAAACAAATGAGGGGTTTCTCACCATAGCAGCTGACAGCAGTCCAATCATCAGACACAGGAACGCTAGCCACTTCATCGTACAACCAAGCCTCGTTCACTCGCCACCACGTCGGCACACCACTTTTATATCACATGAAAAGTACGTTACAACTTCATTAAGACTTTATTTCCAAGTAAAACGGATCAATTTGCTATGGGACTTTGTTTGTTGATTATTTTTTTATGGTTTTTGTTTATATTATGCCTACTTTTTGTGACAGAATATAAAACTAAGTTGTGTGGCTTATTTATTTCAGGTACGTACAGGGACATCCAAGCTACCTCATTCTGTCAAATTTCTTTAATAGATTTTCAACTTTATTACAAACGTATAAGGTTCATGTTCAATTGGGAATATTTTACAGTTTATATAACCAGTTATGTTTAAGTCCCATGTAATAGGGGGCGCACTGTTGCTATCAACTGGGCACAAATCCAGACCCCAGGCTGAGAAAGACTGAGAAATTACAGATGAAAAACCCAATAACACTTTTATCAATCTGGGAATCGAACCCAGGAACTCATGCTACTTGCTAGTACTGCTGACGGTAGCGCTGCTAGACCAACGCGGCTCGAATGTGTAAAAAATAATGCAGAAAAATGGGTTAGTGGGTATTTCCAATAGGAATTGCTCAGTAGTCGCTCAAATTCAGGATCAAATCTGGTTTATGATAAATGATCTGTTTGTCATTCGAAATCTGAGCCGAAAATCGATTTTTGCTCTCTAGCGTGGAAAGAGTTTTTAAAATTCGAACCTTTCGATTTAATAATTTTCTATACTGCCAGTCCACTGAAAATGCATGACACGGTCTAAAATAAAATATTAAATAATACCGCTCACCTTAAAAACTTCCATCACAGTACAGAAATTAAATATTTTGCGAGGATATAATTGTAAAATTGGAATTAATGTTAATAAGTATTCCATTTGATTAAAAAAATCTGTGACGTCACATTTGAATATGCCATAAAAATACTACCCTGTCAAATACCCAATTGTGTAGTAATTTAAGTTTAATTTTTTAAATAAAATAAATACTAATATAATATGTTACTTAATCCTTTGCTTGGCAAAAATAAATATGTATTAAATTAAATTAGTTCGTTATTTGTATTAAATTAGTTTTTTCTTTCATTCTCCTTAGAGGACAAGTAGGATATAGAACAAAATACAGGGTATTTAATTTTGGAGATATTCTATGTAACTCATAAGATACATTGCCAAGTATCTGTTATTTTCTTCACATGAGTCAATGTATCTGAGACGCTCGAACAAAATAAAACTCAACAACACCTGTTTTCTTGCACCTAGCAGTTTCCTCGCTGTAGTGAGGTGAAAAATTGTGTGTTGCGCTCGGCAGCAAAGTTTTTCTGCGTCTCGTACCTTTGAAACCTTCGTTACGCGCAGGATTCTATATTTGAACCACTCGCTTCGCTCATGGTTCAACCCTAGAATCCTTCGCTTACTCAGGTTTCAATAGAAGTACTCGCGCCAAAAATCAACTTTCCAGCCTTGCATAACAAATTACTATTAAACTACCTATATGAGGTTGGCGTTTCATCTGACTACTCTGCTAAGAAAGGCTGAAACAAACTCAGAGGTCACAGTCTCTTTTAATGTCCAGATATAATCTTGGTCAGATCATGTGAAGACCATGTAGGTTGGTATCTGAAATGATCTTTTGAGGAATGAACTATACAGATTGAGTGGTTCTGTCCAGTCAGTGCACGCATTTGTCATAAACCGTGCAGCTCAACTCAGAACTTAAGGAGCTCAACGATTCGACAAACAATACCAAAGAACATTTTACCTAGCTATACCTACCTATGTATGGCCTTATTTTTGGAGGCTGTGAAATCATCAAATGAGTCATCCGGCTCTGGGTGGAGCGGAAGGGAGTGTCAGAGTCTTACCGACTAAAACCCATCCATGTTCCTTCCTTAGCCCTTTATATTTCGGGGTAGCGGTAACCCTTTCGGACAATCCCGTCTTTACATGTGCGTGAAACATAGGTGACGATACATGTGTACGTACTATCATTATGTCATTGTCATTATAGGGCATCTATGTATGTACCTATATACATGAAGTAGTACCTATATAAATTTTCTCCTCCCCAAAGGAAAAAACTCAATCCTTATAGAATCACCTCGTTTTCCGTTCGTCTGTTTTTGCAGTCTGTCAAAACCCTTTTTCTCACGAACGAGTAGAGGTGGAAATTAATATCAAATCCGCAGGACTGCGGTCCCTTGAAGCACAAAAAATACAAGCTTCTAAGTCAACACAGTAAATAAATTCGGTCATGTAACCTTTCGTATGCTTGATTTACAGACGCAAAAAGCTATTGTGTCTCGCGTAGATCTGCGTTCCGGCAGTCAATGTGTTAAGCGACGTCTATACTAATATTATAAAGAGGAAAGATTTGTATGTATGTTTGTAACGAATGAACTCAAATATTACTTAACGGATCTGGATGAAACTTGGCACAAAGATAGATTATAGTCTGGAATAGCTACTTTTTATCCCGGAAAAATGTATGGTTCCCGTGGGGTAATTTCATACATACACGCGGGCGAATCCGCTGGCAAAAGCTAGTATTTTATACTTTGCAAGTATAAAATGTGTCGCTTTACCCATAGACTGCTATAATAACTCGTACACGAAAAGGAAAAATAAAACAGTCCGAAAATCTGTAGTCTTATCCTTTTATTTTTATGTTTACTACTTTACATTTGCTGTTGGAGAATTGACCGTGACGTATACCATCGATCTGTGTACTCTTCACCGATTCGTGAGGAAACAGATGCTTGAGAGATAATCCTCAACAGCATGTGAAGCTAAGTCAAAGGCCCATGGGCAGCATAGAAACTCTGACATCAGGTTACTTATCGATCGATCTTTGGAAGAACATGATGTTCAACTACAATAATAACGTAATTCCAACTACGAAACCCTTCATTAGTGCGTGGTTCTAAGTAAAAACTTCTCCAATTCGTTGCATGTTTCATATTTAATATTTGGACCACGCAGCTGTATCTGATATGTACAATAATAAAATACTCCGATTTTCATGGTATTACTGGATTTACTACGGTTTTAATTAAAAAATGAGTCAGTCAGAGGTTAGTAAATCATTTTAAATCCGCCATTTTAGGATGTAATAATAAACAAAAGTGGTGTTGGTTTCATTTGAATAAAATAAGAATCTTGATATCAAACATTATTCGGTACTCCGTAAACGCCCATTTTACTGACATGAAAAATTGACTATTTGAAACGGTCAAAAATAAAATATTAAATCACATAGATAAAAGACCGCTCGTCTTAGAAACTTCCATATTGTTAATAAGTAAGTAATAAGTATTCCATTTGATTCTAAAAATCTGTGACATCACATTGTTATATTTCATACAAAACACGTACAAATTACGCGTTTTGATAGCTCAAAAACGACTGATAGATTAATTAATTGATAGCTCATAAAAAGTAACGTTATTGACTACCCTTTCAAATACCCAATTCAATCAACTGTCACTACTTACTAAGTCGCGTGAATACTCCCAGCTACCGTAGGCGTGGGCCTGCGGACGGTGAGTAATGAATGGGTAGCCTATCGTCCGATCAGGACCAGGCCCGTGCTGGATAGCGCGTACGTGTTCCACGCGCGCCTCAAAGAGATGTCAGCATAAAAGAAGGGGCCTGTTAGGGTCTAAGCTTGCCGGGTCAGCGGGATTGTCCGAAAGGGTTACCGCTACCCCGGAACATAAAGGGCTAAGGCAGGAACATGGATGGGTTTTAGTTAGTCAGAGTCTGACACTCTGCTCCATCCAGAGTGGGAGGGGTAATTTGATGATCTCCCACCCTAAAAAAAAAAGGGAGGGGTCGGTCAGCGGGATTGTTCGAAAGGGTTGCCGTTGCCCTGTAACATAAAGGGCTAAGGAAGGAACATGCATGGTGCATGCATTCATGTGCGTATTGTATAATTATAACTTGCTTGAAAAACGGTGAAGGAAAACATCGCGAGGAAATCGGCATGCCTAGGCCTGAGAGATATGTCTCAACAGTATGTAAAACTTAGTCAGAGGCCCATGGGCAGCATAGAAACTCTGACACCAGGTTAGTCACTAACCACACGAAAGATTAAGTCTTCCTTTACATTTTTTGAAATTATATTCACCACATACTCCATCACCTATATGACATGTATGATCAAAACTCGTAACCCTTTTATTAGCTTCGGCAAAGTCGGTTGAAAAGCAATAGAGCCTGGAGATAGCTCTGCGGTTTGGGATGTCAAACGTAGAGCCCGTACCTACTGAAATGTTTCAGGAATTCAGTGGTTTCTACGGAATGAATTTGTGGGAATATGGGTTATTTGAAATTGTTGATGTTCCGAACTGAGTGGAATCTTCAATTGAGTATTGGTCATTTTGAAGGGTTTATTATTAAATATCTATTGAAATTGTTGGATATTGGACTCCGTAAAGCGCTATTATTTGTATTCCTCTGAAACGGTTATCTCCAGTAATATCGTCGCCGTTATCATTTAAAATAAGACTTCTAGGACTAAGATTACGGATTTTATTTTTTTTATTCTTTTAGGTTAGTATAATATTATACAGGGTGGAATTTTGTAATGCCATCTGTAGGGAAAGTACTCTTAATACAGCATAATTTTTCATAATTGGGTCAATTTGCTATCTACAGAATTAAGAATACTTTCCCTTCAGATGGCATTACAAAATTCCACCCTGTATATGTTATGGGTCTTTGTTACTTAATTAAATTAAAGCAAAAAAAAAAAAAAAAAAATGAATTATTATTAAAATATCGTTAAGCTGGAGTGTTGTGTGAGACAGGAAGGATATACATCACCACGACTCCTCAACCTCAACATTAATTTATGGAAGGTGAGCTCAGCAGGAAATTTCGACGAGTCACGTGACCAAAAATGTATAAAACAGCAGATATTTTTTTTGTGATTTCGGAGTTGGTGACATAGTAAAGGTTGTTCAGTTTTGTGGTCTGTAGCATATCCTTTTGTATGTATATACCCTTTTGGTTTCATTCTGTATACTTTAATATAATTTATTGATAAAAGTCTTTCTTACCTTACCTTTAACTTGAAATTCCCCATCAAACGGCATAATAAATCTACCCTCCTATGTACACAGCGTCACATTGCACTGAGCCATTAGCTTGATCACTGAATATTTCATGAAGGTTGAGTTACGATCGATCGGTATCACACTGCAATAATGTTTCTTTATAACGTTGAGCAAGTATGTAAAATACTGGTATTCAGCTGCATCCGGTTAGACTGGAAGCCGACCCCTACATAGTTGGGAAAAGGCTAGGCAGATGATGATGATATAACGTTGAACAAAGTCATAATTTCTAAACATATTATCATGATAATTGTCGATCCGTCAGGTTAAGCGCTCGGCACGGCGCCCTTCGCATCCAATACAATAATGCGTTCAGGGTGTTGATGGGGTTGTCCCGATACTGCAGCGCATCAGGGATGTTCGCTGAAGCTCACGTTGTCTGTTTTTACACCATGATGCGGAAGCGGTGCGCATTCTTGGTCCGTAGGGTGCGGGGCAGCGCCAACAGCATCCTGTCTATGATAGCGAGCAGGCTTGATTGTGTGTTTGTGAACCACTGCTGCAGGGTGTCGGGTGGGCCTGTCACCGTGCAGTAGTGATGTCACAATCTGTTTTCTTTTTGTTTTTTATTTGTATTACTAACATAGTTTGTAAGTATATTGTTACTAACACTATGAGTCTTGTTGCTTGAAATAAAATTATTATTATTATTATTAAGCTGCGCATGTCGGGGTTGGCCGTGGATGGGTGACCATCTTTACATACCGAGACGCCTACGTGCCACAGAAAGCACGCTAAGCCGTTGGTCCTGGCTGTCATTTGTGCATCTTTAACAGTCGTTATGGGTCGTCAGAAACCCGAAAATCTGACAGCCAGTCTTACCAAGGGGTATCGTATTGCTCAGTTACTGTGTTGTGGAGGTTAGATAGGCAGTCGCTTAATGCAAAATACTGGTATTCAGCTGCATCCGGTTAGACTGGAAGCCGATCTCAACATCGTTGGGAAATGGCTAGGCACATTGATGTTTTGATGTGGGAAATAATGTTACTAGGGGCAAACCTTCCAAGTGAAACAAAAAATCATTTATCTCGGTACCATTTTATTCAAACAACTGTATAACACTCAATTATATACAGTATGATTTCGACTACCGCTCCGATAGCGAGGGCGACGCAAGTTGCGACTCGGCTGTATAGTTTCAGAGTCTGTGGTACGGTTGCTATCGGCGCAGGCGCCAGTGACGCGTCGGCTATCACTTCTGCGTCGCGTCGTTGACGGCCGAGAGGGAACACTGCGCGCCAAGGAGCCTCCTGGAATAACTACTTGTTTATTAACCGTGTTTTTTTTATAATGTCACTAGCTGCTCTCGCGCGGTTTCACCCGCTGCTCGGCTCCTATTGGTCGTAGCGTGATGTTACATAGCCTATAGCCTTCCTCGATAAATGGACTATCCAACACAAAAAGAATTTTTCAAATCGGACCACTAGTTCCAGAGATTAGCGCGTTCAAACAAACAAACTCTTCAGCTTTATAATATTAGTATAGATAACTCTAGGGTTATACAGGATGATATTGAATTCATGGGCATTATTTTAAGGGTTCATTGTACTCATAATTATGAACAACTTTCTCTATGGGAACAAATCTGAAATAGCGAAAAAAAATGCAGCTGTTTCATAATCTGTGGGAAAAGCTGTTTTTTTTAAACTCTTTATTCTATATGTAAAAATAATACCGAAACACAGCACCGCAACTGCATAGTTTCGAAGATATTATCATCAATCATAATTAATTTATCTAAATGCGTGTAGGTATCTCAGTTTCATTGATAAATACAAGAAATTCATTTTGATCCGTAACTACAGCTAAGATATATTACACGTAAGGATGTTTTACATTAATAAATCGTGACTATTATTATTATTTTGTTTGAAAAATGAAATAAAAAAAAGATAATTGAAAAATTATTAATATATTATGCCAGTTGGCTCTTTCATATATATAGTCTCATTCTTACCCTAGAGTTAAAGGCATTGCGGTCGATTATCATTTTATGTGTGTTACGCAAAGTTGGTTATAGAAAACTGGAAAAGGGCAGCCGTAGAAACGTCATTATCATTAGTAACGTGGCAAAATTTTTTATGGAACATCAAAAAATGTCTTCCAAATTTTAAACAGAACAATTAATTTATTAATTTATTTATTAATTTTTCACTGAACAGCCCCCTTTGGGGATGGACTCGAGTTTTGTTATATCCTGTATATTAACAACTAGCTTCCGCCCGCGGCTTCGCCCGCAAAATATGTCGACAAATTAGACACATAAACCTTCCTCTTGAATCACTCTATCTATTAAAAAAAACCGCATCAAAGTCGTTGCGTAGTTTTAAAGATTTAAGCATACATAGGGATATAGGGACAGAGAAAGCGACTTTGTTTTGTACTATGTAGTGATGATGTACAGAGGTCAGCTACCCGAATCTGTCAATTTTGGATAGTATTTCAACTTTATTACAAGAGCATAAGGTTGGTTTTCAAGAAGCTTGTGGCTAAGTAATAACAGCTGCACAGATCCATCCATCAGGTTAAGCTACGCTTGCCGGGGTTGGTCCGTGGATGGATGACCACCTTACATACGTGTCGTTACGGGTAGTTAGAAGCCAGAAAGTTTGACAGCCGGTCTTGACCACCTTTTTCAGTGGAAATTAATTTCAAGCAACTAAACGTTTGATTTGAAATCTTTACGTACCTAATATTCAAAGTTTACCTTATCGAAAACGATGGCTGGATTCAGTTCTTGAGGCATCAACGCTGACTGGAGATCAGCATCACTCAGTATTTTATTCTAAAAGCATTTAAATAATTAATGAACTTAATAATTAAGAATAATCTTATCTTGGTTGTTGAGGTCAGATAGGCAGTCGCTCCTTGTAAAATACTCGTATTCAGCTGCATGCGGTTAGACTGGAAGCCGACCCCAACATATTTGGGAAAAGGCTAGGCAAATGATGAATAATTAAGAAGAATTTGGTAACAAGTTTAGAATTAACTAAACTGCTATAGGATCATAGGGATAGTAATTATGAGAATGCGAAGGTACCACAGAATGGGAAATCATCAAATGACTCCTGCCGCTGTGGGTAGAGCGGAAGGGAGTGTCAGACTTTTATTGACTAAAACCCATCCATGTCCCTTCCTTAGCCCTTTGTGTTCCGGGGCAGCGGTAACACTTTCGAACAATCCCGCTTACCCGCGGGCTACACTGTAGTTTTCACGTAAATAATAAACTTCTATTTTAATCACACAATTGGGTATTTGAAAAGGTAGTCAATAACGTTACTTTTTATGAAAACGCGCCATTTAAACGTGATTTGTATGAAACATAACAATGTGACGTCATTGATTTTTAGAATCAAATTGAATACTTATTAGCATTAAATGCAATGTAACAATTCAATCTTCGCATTATATTTAATTTCAGTACGGTGATGGAAGTTTTTATGACGAGCGGGCTTTTTTCCAAGTGATTTCATATTTTACTTTTACCCGATTTAAATAGTCAATTGTTAAAAAAAACGAATAGAGTACATAATTTTCCCTTTTATTAATACTCGTGCTCATTTTTCACAAATAAAGGGTATATTTATCATGTTTGTGACAGTGTAATGTGGGGTGATGGATGGAATCGGCCTTCAGAGGAACTAATGTAGCAATTATGGCCGACGGGTTATCGATTAGCATATAAAATATTTATGAGCGGGGCTATATTTGCATCGCATTGTGGTCTAGTTTCATTGAAAGGTGTAAGGAATGATTAGTTTTTAATCCATGTAAGCATTGCTACACAAAATGCCAGTCTTTTGGGTATATTTTCAGTCGCCAGCGATGCGGAGGTTTTTTAGACGCCATTTTTTAAGTTAGGATAAGATTCTGTTTGTCATTCGAAATACAAGTGCAATAATGCCGGTTATCCTCTGGCGTGGAAGGATTTTTTAAAATTCGAATCTTACTGTTCAATAATTTTCTATACAGCGAGTCCACTGTAAATCTTAGAGCATTTAACCTACTGTAAATGCATTAATACTTATTTCATGCCAGTTTATAGTCAACCTCAATTTTAGAATAATCGCACTGGCTAGCATGACGACTGAATTAAAAAGAAAAGATTATCTAATTAAAATACTATTAAATATATCATGGAGTTGATGACCATTAATATTAAGGAAATCAGTTCTCTACAATAACATTACCGGTTCCAAAGTCTAACTTAAAAAAAAAACATTAACACTTTTCAAAAAGACACCATTTCATGTGAAATTATGCCAAGTGCACACTGCCGGCGAAAGTGAATAAGTGATACTTTGACATATGCACGCGGTCACTTGAGAATCACTTCATAAAATATTCGTTAGGTTAGTTAGTTTTATATTTAATCACAAGTGTTTTTATGTTTTGTTTAGTGGTTTTTTCATGTAGAAACTAGTTTTAAAAATAAGAAGTACGCAGAAAGGAGGACTCGTGTCTAAGTAATAACAGCCGCACGGGTTGATCCCTCGGGTTAAGCTACGCTTGTTGGGGACGTTCCGTAGATGTGTGAATGTAACCATCTTTACGCACCGAAACACTCCGTGACGGAAAGAACGTTAAGTCGTTGGTCCCGGCTGTCATTTGCGCATCTTTGACAGTCGTTACCAAGCCAGTCTAAGCCAGTCGCGTGTTACCTGGGTTGTGAAGGTTAGATACTTACTATACTACGATACTTTACACTACATGTAAAATACTGGTATTCATCCGGTTAGACTGGAAGCCGACCTCAACATAGTTGGGAAAAGGATAGGCAGATGATGATACCGATGGAGTTAAAACGCTCTATTTAAAATCCCGATCGTAAATCCACTGCGCCATAGATTTTATTTCATCAGAGCTATAAATATCGGCGTTCCCACCTCAGTTAACACGGCCTCACTACAATAAGCCTATGCTCACTGATTTCCCGAGGGCACTTTAAATTGACCGGGACACGAGTACCTGCCAACGCCTTTTTATCTCCCGCACGCTTTACTCGTCATAGATGTTTGTTTTTTTTCATTCCATTTGTTTGGCATCTATTTAATTAACCTCAAATTGATTCTCACTTTATTGGCTAAAAATATAAATATACACTAATATTGCAATGAATGCGCGCCTCTTTTTATGAATCTAAAATAATTCGTAATAAATACTAAATAGCCAAGTATCTGCGACCAACTTCGATGTAGCGTTCGCCGGCCATAACGGGACCGCACGCTCCGCTCGCTCGGCTCGCGCACGATTTTTGACAGTTCTAAATTAACCTAGGCCGTTTGCTTGTGGTACTAGTTAGTAACTGCGTAATTCAATTAATTAATAAGTAGATTATACTTACACCAAAACTGTGTCCACAGACGTCATATAAAATTGCAAATAGAAAGTAAAGAGATAATAATTTTAACATTGTTCTTTATTGAAATCTCAGCTACATGTACTAAACAAAAGCAATAGAGTTATAAAAAAAAGGAAACAGTAGCTATAAAAGAAATTATTTTCTATATTATGTCTCGATAACAATGTTGCCACATGTATTTTTATGTTCAACATAAAAATGGTAAACGATTTTCTAAAAAAACGAACAAAAAACATGACGTTTGCTGTTGTGTTATTTTTAATTGTTTCTTCTGTTTTTGCACACATTGATGTGAATAGTCAGGTGAGTAAATAAATATTGAAGAATTCTCCCATCATAAAAATATCAACCTGTACCTATACTTGTACAGTATTTTTATCTCACAAAGCGACCCTCGCTTTACTTGTGTTAACCAGTAGTGATGTTCTGTAAAGATCTCACCGTGAAAATGTAGGTGAGTGAGTAGTGAGTTTAACGTGAGTTGTCAATAGTGTCATTGCCTAGCATTAAGTTGTTCAACAGCTCATTTCACGCTCACTTCATCTCAGTTATCACAGTGAGATTCTTACAGAATCGACCGCCCGATGTGAAAGTTTGCGTGAAGACGAGTAGCGATACCATACAAACAAAGAAACTAAGTACTCGGCTGAGAGTATGCCATGCTCACTTTAATGTCTCGCTGATGGTGGCGTGTGTGTTGGATCATTTAGCTCCCTTCAAAATGGTTGAACTGAATGGTGCTAATATGTGCGTCATGTTCGTGAACGGGCGCTGTCAGTAGGGACTGGTCATCTCTTAGCGGCTAAGGCTTGTTTTAATTTATTTTTTGAATAGTTTTTACATATTTTATATCGGATGCTTTTAACGTTCTGCATCGTTCTCACATGTATAATATTAATATGAACTATGTAACCAATATTTTGTAACCATAACCATATATTGTTTAAAAGAGTGTCCATGGAGTTTATTGCCCGTTCTTCTCCATAGGTACCTACTGCTTTGGAATGGGCAACTAGCTTCATCTCTCTGACTGACCGACACCTTGACAATTCAAAAGTGCCTGTAATTGGTTTATTTGAAATAAATACTTTGAGTTGAGTTTGAGTTTGAAGTTCTATGTTCTAAATATAGAATATTTGCATGTATTTATTATTATCTTAGATTACATTTTAATTATTTTATTAGATACTAGCTGCCCCCGCACGGTTTCACCCACTGCTCGACTCCTATTGGTCGTAGCGTGATGTTACATAGCCTATAGCCTTCCTCGATAAATGGACTATCCAACACAAAAATATTTTTCAATTCGGACCAGTAGTTCCAGAGATTAGCGCGTTCAAACAAACAAACTCTTCAGCTTTATAATATTACTAGCTTCCGCCCGCGGCTTCGCCCGCATAATATGTCGACAAATTATACACATAAACCTTCCTCTTCAAGATATCTATCTATTTAAAAAACCGCATCAAAATCCGTTGCGTAGTTTTAAAGATTTAAGCATACATAGGGATATAGGGACAGAGAAAGCGACTTTGTTTTATACAATGTAGTGATTAGTGTAGACTTATTTAAGTAAAATGTATGTATCAATGTATATTCTCTTACTGAGAGTTTACATTTAAATTAGTGAATTGTTTCTTTATATTATTATTTATATTTTCTCTTACACTTTGTCTACATCTCTTTTATCTACTTTCCTATCGCAGGGATGCTGGAAGAGATTTCTTTGGAAATAAGCATCTCCTTTGTGCGTATTTTCTGTTCCTTTCTTCTTGTCTGTCTTTATGTGTGTACGTAAATGGTTAAATCAATAAAATAAGTAAAAAAATTGCTGTTTTTGTAGCCCCGGATGAAAAGAGGGGCGTCAGGTGCACTACACATAGTAACGAATCATGCGCAGCCGATACATGCTGACGTCAAATCAGAAACTATCAATGATAATGCCGAAAAGAACGTCAATGAACAGGTAAACAATTTTTAAGTATTATTTTATTAGAAGCCATCTAGCTAGCTTCTTGGAGGGCTCCAAGGTCTTCGCCACTCTGTACCCCTCGTACAGTTCCACCTCCGTGGCTTCCGGGGGGCGGATGCGGAGCCTGCGGTGCGCTCCACCCAGAGAGCGCGAGGAGTTATTTTATGACTTCCCACCATCAAAAAAAAAAGGTACTCGTAGCTAGCTTTTTTAGCTTTTGTCGTGTACCTAGGCAATTATCTCACGGCAACCGTATATTTTTCCGGGATATAAAGTAGCCTATGTGCTATTCTAGACTGTAATCTATATTATGTGCCTCATGCAGATACGTTCAGTACTTGCGTAAACGTAACAAACATACATCCATCATCACAAACTTATAAATATTTGTAGGACTGGAAAGGAAAACTGTGGAGTTCGTAGCTAAGTACTAACAGCCGCACAGGTCGATCCATCAGGTTAAGCCACGCTTGCCAGGGTTGGCCGTGGATGGGTGACCATCTTTACATACCGAGACTCCTCCGTGCCTCGGAAAGCACGTTAAGCCGTTGGGTCCGGCTGTCATTTGTGCATCTTTGACAGTCGTTACGGGTTGTCAGAAGCCCGAAAATCTGATAGCCAGTCTTACCAAGGGGTATCGTATTGTCCAGCTACTGGGTTATGGAGGTCAGATAGGCAGTCGCTCCATGTGAAATACTGGTATTCAGCTGCATCCGGTTAGACTGGAAGCCGACCACAACATAGTTGGGAAACCGGTAGGCAGATGATGACTGGAAAGGAGAACCGTGTCCAAGAGAGAGATTAGTCTTTTTTTTATGAGGGTGGGAAATCATAAAATGAACCCTCCCGCTCTGGGTTAGTCTATGATGTTAACGATGACTTTCTTCTTTCTTTTTCGTGTGGTTATTGACTAACCTGGTGTGAATTTTTATGCTGCACATGGGCCTCTGACTTAGCTTCACATGCTGTTGAAAAATATCTCTCAGGCATGCCGGTTTCCTTACGATGTTTCCGTCACCGATTTTTAAGCAAGTTATAATAAATACGCATATGAATTGAAAAGTGAGAGGTGCGTGCCTTGGGTAAACTTGGGTTCGAACTCGAGACCTATGAATTGGCAGTCCGACGGTCACACCAATAGGCTATCACTGTGATGACCTTATACGTACAGACGCCAGCACATCAAGCTATCCCAAACTGCCAATTTCTGCCCAATTAAAAATGAACCGTATCTTTTTGTGATAAAGTTCAAAGACTATCAAAGGAATTTACAAATTGGGGTAACTTGATATGTTGGTCTCTTTACCTCTAGTACAGGAAGTAGTAGTTAAAAGCACAAACCCAAAATCTCCGCAAGGCTTCGCTCGCATTGATTGGTTGGTAGATGTCATATTATATCTTCAAATTATAGGTTCTAATACATTGCGGTATCGTCACGATGTTTTCTTTCCGTAGACTTGCTATCGCAAATAATAGGATAGTTTATCAATAACATAATATCTTATTAATCATTTACCTGAACATGACATTGAAAAGTCAATATTATAAGACTGACATAATTTATGTGGAAAGTCAAACAATAAATGTTGATGATACGATGTATGAAAAATGCTATTCTACCAGTTGATAATTTGTAATTAGTAAGGAGCTCTATGATGGGTGACCATCTTTACATATCGAGACTCCTCTGTGCCTGTTTGTCCCAGCTATAATTCATGGATCTTTGACAGTGGTTACGGGTCGTCAGAAGCCCAAAATTCTGGCATTCAGTCTTTCCCAGTTACTGGGTTGTGGAGGGTAGATAGGCAGTTGCTCAATGTAAAATACTGGTATTTAGCTGCATCCGGTTAGACTGGAAGCCGACCCCAACAAAAATGTGAAAAGGCTAGGCAGATAGATTGACTGATTGAAGTAAATTAGTTAGGTGAAAATCAGATAGGCAGTCGCTCCATATTCAGCTGCATCCGGGTATACTGGAAGCTGACCACAATATAGTTGGGAAAGGTAGAAAAATGATGATGATAGCATTTGGTAATTTCCAGCAGTGCCCAAAAGGTAGTGGCCCAGCACACATTGAGCCTGGCGTAGGATTTAAGGTAAAAAGTATATCAGTAAAGGACACTTGTCTCACCGCCTGCTACGCCCGATCTTGCCTGTTCCTTGCTGTCCTCCCCCAGCGACGCCCTAAGCCGAAATCCGTACCCCACAGGGGGTGCCCTTAGCGTGTAGTCGCTTAGTTTGTAAGCCTTTGTTAAGCCCTGGCTGGAGGCTGCAATTTTATTGTGGCATTCACAGGCAAGCCCGGTTTAGCAGTAGACAACTCTATGGTTGAACTGCGAGATGCCATTATAAAAAAAAAACAAAAATAATCTCATCGCCTGCGCCGGCGACACACGATTACTCGCTGGTCGCTCGCTGGCTACTCTAAGCGAGTATCTTGGCCGCTAAGGGAACGTCGGAGAGCGACTCTCTTTGATAGCGCTGCCGCTGAGCGCGGGCCTGCGGACGCTGAGTAATGGGTAGCTCACCGTCCTACCAGGCCCGTGCTGGACGGCGCGTACGTGTTCCACGCGCGCCTCAAAGAGATTACAGCAGACAGGAATGGGCCCGTCAGGGCCGAAGCCTCGGTCAGTGGGATTGTCCGAAAGGGTTACCGCTACCCCGGAACATTAAGGGCCAAGGAAGGATCATGGATGGGTTTTAGTCAGTAAGAGTCGGCCACTCCCGTCCGCTCCACCCAGAGCGGGAGGGGTCAGTTGATGATTTCGCACCCTCAAAAAAAAGCACTGCTCGGTGTGATAAATGAGTACTCACCGGCGGTGTGAATGTATCTATATTACCTATATTTTTTGGTACGAGGTGGAAAAATCTCATGAATGTCCTCCGCCGTGGTCGAAGAGGAGCTGTTACTGACTAAAACTACCCTGATGGCTTACCGAATAACTGGATTTTGGAGGTCAGATATACAGTCGCTCCGTATAAAGAAACTAGTTTTCAGCTGGATCCAGAGAGATAGGAAGCTGACCCCAAAAACAGTTAGGAATGATGATGGTTTTTGTAGAAAATCTTTCTGTAATTTCAGGTAACACCACCCGAGGATGCAGTTACAACGTTTGAACCAAAGTCTTTAAGGAGATTTTACACGCCGCCTTCAATCCTAACATTAATACGAAGCATCAGCAGGGTTGTCACGCTCGTGGTTTTGTTCATGTCAGCAGTCTTGGAGTTCTACCCGACCTTCTATAATTTGATTCATATTATTATTAGTTTTATTAATGCTTAATAAAAATTTGAAACGACGACCTTTATTTCTTTCTTCATCATTTTACAATCTTATTTTATATTATACTATCTTATTTCTTATTATTTTTTTTGTTCTTTTATAAATTATTATTACTTATATTAGTTAAAATTTTTAACAATATACCCAAACAAAGTAGAAAACTGCCTCTGAAATAATTTAAATCCAAACTCTACGAATAGCTCATAGATAATACTTTTTATAGTTTAAAGAATTTTTTTGATACAACATTATGTGATAAAAATGGTTACTAAAAAACTAGATATATCCATTGAAAAAATGTATTACTATTTTGAAAGAGTTGAGTTGAGTGTAATATTAGTCTGACAACACTGTTATAATTAATTCTACTTAATTATTAAGTTGTTTTCTTTAAAATATAAGTATGGCAGTCATTGGCGAGACATGTAGAACATAGCCCTAGTATGAACACCATTTTTGTACCATGTTTCAACGCAAATAAAAATATTCTATTCTATTTGACGAAGGGATTCGTTATCAGTGGGTCGCGTCATCGGAAATAACACTCACAAAAACTTTGTTAACACTTTTAATTACTTGCTAACTCGCACTGAATACAAAATAATCAAGGATGGCTCGATTAAGAACTAAGGAACGCGGGAAGTTTAGCGCGGAGTAACGAAGGTCCACTCAGCCTGACGGACCGATTCAAAGTGTCTTTACTCAACTGTCACCGCACACTTGTGCCCCCCACTTACAGGTTAGTTACCAACCTACCTGTCAACGTCACCTGTCAATGTCAAATAGCTGATTATACTTCCGGTTCGACATTTGACTCGATTATTCGCTCGGTGTTGCCATTACTCCACGCTAACCATCCCCAAGTTATTACTTGACGTTCCGAAACGTAAGCTGTCAAATCTAACTACATTGTTTCTCTAGTGAGAGATAGATGGCGTTGATTCAGATTGATTGATATGCGTCAACGCTTCGACACGGCCGTCCTGATGACCACACGTCCTCGTGTGAAGTACCTGGAATGAAAGAAAATTCTCAAGCAGTACCCATACTAATCGCTCGGCCATTCCTGGCCCAAGTGGGTGGGGAACAAAACGCATTTTGATCAAAATCATGACAGGTTCTAATGAAAATGATAACAAACTCTTTCTCTCAAAGCTGACATGTCGAACAACAGCCATATTCATTCAAATAATAGGAAACTCATTAAAATATTGCCGTGCTCATACTCTGACCTCTATCCGGTCCTCATCATGACACATTATAACCTTCATCCGGTCATAAGCATCAAACCAATCGACCTTCAACAGGTCTTCAACGCGTAGGTAACCTCCATCCGGTTACAAACACACCACCATCAAGATAATAATTTCGAGCCTTTATCAAAATAATTCTTAAAGTAGGTTTGTTCAACATGTTAGTTTATTTTTCTAAAATGTTACAGATTGTGAGAAAACTCTTACTATGCTAGGTACTGTAAATGTTATGTTGACCACTTAGTATTCAACTAGTCTTTTCAGCGTTATCATTTTTGTCAAGGCTTATTGCTATTGGCTATTTTGTCATTTTTGTCACCACGCTTTAATAATCATTAAATGTCAAACAATTCGTGAAAACTTCCAAGCAAATCTAGTATGCAATGCTCTGTTCGGTACCCAGCTTCACCACATACAACACATTGCCTCCATCCGGCAAACTTGGGACCATCTCAATCAGGCGATTACCTACATTGCCATGCTGGCCACCAACGTTAAGTAAACGTACAGCCACGAACAGCATAGGAATGCATGTAATCTGAGTCACTTGCATACTACATTTGTTTCCAAGCAAATCTAGTATGCAATGCTCTGTTCGGTACCCAGCTTTACCACATACAACACATTGCCTCCATCCGGCAAACTTGGGACCATCTCAATCATGCGATTACCTACATTCAAATAGTGGGCGGCTCGCCACCGCAGCGAACGCGCTCACACCGGAGCCCTATAAAGGGCCATGGACCGCACGACTTCAAACCCGCCTTCAGTTAATGTTCCATCAATCTGCCTAGCCTTTTCAAAACTATATTGGGATCGGTTTCCAGTCCAACCGGATGCAGATAAATAACAGTATTTTACATGGAGCGACTGCCTATCTGACCTCCACAACCCAGTAACTGGGCAATACGATACCCCTTGGTAAGACTGGCTGTCAGATTTTCGGGCTTCTGACCACCCGTAACGACTGTCAAAGATGCACAAATTACAGTCGAGTGCTTTCCGAGAAACGTTACAACTTACTTTCAACTTTACACCAATTGATTCACAAAATAGGTTCGGTCTCAACACACATGTAACGAAAATATCACGCCTGTCTTTACCAAAGGGTTAGACAGAAGTGCATCTATAGTACCCCCATATTTCACCATTAATGTTTAAGTCCCATGTAATTGGGGGCCGGGCTTTTCCTATCAACCCGGCACAAACATTGAAAAAAGGATGGAAAAACCCTTAAATAACACTTTACCCGTCCCGGGAATCGAACCCATAGAAGCATTTTCAGCAGTTGCGCTCGCAACTACTAGACCAATGAAGCAGTCACATGTCACGTAAAATAATTATAATTCTAGCCACCATGATGAATCGATTAATGATGTTTTTTGAAATTAGTACAAACATAAGATTAGTGTGTTGCGCGCCATTGTTCGTCATTAGCTGTGATGGGACGATCCCTTATGTGTTAAATGCCTTTTTTATTGAAAATAACATGAAAATTATGAAGACTGTGGTTCCATTGTGTTTGTTCTTAATCACAACGTGTTTTGCAGTAGAAAATGCAACTGTAAGTATTTTTAATTAAAGTAAAAGTAAAGTTAAAATTCTTTTATTTTCCACATTAGTCAAAACACAGTACAATTATTATTAAATGGAGTGGACTGGAGCTTAAACTAGGGCAGCCCTGTATTTCAGGATTCCAGGTATTCCTCCCGCGGCGAGTGAGTTGGTACAATTTATTGATGAATGAGTGTGTTTATGTGAAAGAAGAAAAGAAAGAAAGAAAGAAAAAACGTTTATTCTGCACAGACAAACAAAACGCACTTTTCTAAAAACAAAATTGCGCGTACGTGTGTGTGATGGGTGTGTGTGTTGTGTGTGTAAATGAATATTAATTTTTCGTATCTATCCGTGTGATCGCAGTGTGTGCACTCAATGGATTCTTTTTTCAGCATAATTTAGAGAATTTACTGTATACTTACTCGTAATATAATTTAATTAAAAAATAGCTTCTGCCAGAGGCTTCGCCCGCGTATATGTCGGAAATTATCCCAGGGGAACATACTACCGAGATAAAAAGTATCCTATGTGTTAATCCAGGTCATAAACTACTTACCTCTGTACCAAATTTCATCCAAATCCTTTTGGTAGTTTTTGCGTGAAAGAGTAACAAACATCCATAAACATTCTTACAAACATTCACGTTTATAATATTACTAGCTTCCGCCCGCGGCTTCGCCCGCAAAATATGTCGACAAATTATACACATAAACTTTCCTCTTGAATCACTCTATCTATTACAAAAAAACCGCATCAAAATCTGTTGCGTAGTTTTAAAGATTTAAGCATACATAGGGATATAGGGACAGAGAAAGCGACTTTGTTTTATACTACATATGTAGTGATAGTAAGTATGAATAAAAATAAAATGACATACAGAAATGTTGGTAGTCAAGTCTTAAAAACCGTTTGAAGCAGGGGCGCTTGCAAGTTGCAATGTATAAAACATAACATACAGTTATAATGGTGTCTTATTATCTTAAAATTGTCTTAGGGGCCTCTACGAGTGGACCTCGGCCCCTTGTATGGACGCCTTCCAAAGGTTCGGGACCCCAGGATCCTGGGACATGTCGAAGGAATTTTTAATATATCACTCAATTATTTCTTCATAGTTTCATAAAAAATGTTTCATTGCCTTCTTTCGAAATTAAGAAATAAGAGAAGAACATTGGTTTCAATATTAATTATGTTCACATTTATAGGAATTACGAATGTATTTTGAAATCGTATCAAATTGAGATTATTTTATTTAATCTAATACACGTGACTTAATTTAATATAAATATTGTAATGGTGATTTGATTGTTTAAATTTAATTAAATGTACACGCTTTAATTTTTATATGTGGCGAATACAAACATAACACTGACTATGTCATTGATTAATATTTAATTTAATTTATTTATTTAACCATTATAATATACACATGAATACAAAGGTGATGCTTATTTCTAAATAAATCTCTTTCAGTATACTTGCGATAGGAAACTAGATAAAAGAGATGTAGACAAGGTTTTTCTTTTTTGTTTTATTGAAAAGTAACCATGCCTTTTTATCTAAGTTAATATTTTTATCCTAAAAAAAGTTTATTATGCTCCGTAGACCATTCCCACAAATATTACTTTAAATAAACAAAACAAATCCCACATGTTCAATAATTTACCATTTTTTTAATAATTTATGAATATAATGATAGACAAGCTTAAGATTTTTATTAACATTTCAGACAGAATTAGAACAACAATTAAAGGTCCAGAAACGTGAGAAGCAGTATCTAATAGAAGATGATCCTAACGAGAACGAAAGAACGGAACAAAAACGAGATGAACGTCAAAGTACTCCAGTTAAAAATAACTATAATCTAGACCCCAATGGAGACTCAAAAATAATAAATATACGTCTTCTACCACCTCCCAATAATCAAGCAGTCCCCAAGCAAGCCTTAAAACCTGGAGTTTTACAAAAACCAGTTAACTGCCGAACTGACACAACACCACAACGAATACCAAAAAAAATACCAGTTATTCTTAAAACTGCTAAGGTCACACCCGGTCAAGCACATGCCTTACGATTAAAAATGTTGGAGAATCAAATGAACGAGCCAAAATCGAATTTGAATAGAGAAAATAATGTATGTCCCAATACTGCTGTGCCACCAACTGTGTTGAAAGACAGTTTACCTTTTACTATTGAAGATAAAACAGCTCCTAAAGCAGAAAGTCGTTCAGGTCTCAATGTTGATGATGAAAAGCCAAATCTTGAAAGTAATGCAACTCTAAATAGAGATGGTAAAGAAAGTTTAAGCAATGATGGTAAAAGTTCTCTAAATAAAGATAATAATAATTCCCCAAACGACAGTAAAGATAACCAAGTAAATTCAAGTTCAATGAAAAAAGCAACTCTTCATAAAAAAAAGTATAATTCAGAAAATTCAGAAACGGTGCAAAAACCCGTTCATTTCTTCGTAGACGAACCTGAACCGTTACCACCATCATTTAGAAAACGGCAACAGTCTGAAAACATGGATTCTCAAAGTAAAGAAGGCACAACTAATAAAATAAAAGAAATTCCCATTGTAAAAAAGGGTAATAATAAATCTAAGAAAGACGAAACTAGAAAAAAAGATGATGAACATGATGATGAAGCTAACGACCCAGATGTAGTTAGGATGTCAAACGGAACGCATCTAATAAGCATAAAAAAGATTAAAAACGACAAGTATAAAATTTCACGGGATGGAGAAGAAATTACCGTTCCAACTGAAGAGAGAATTGTAAATCAGGAACCACCCAAACCAAAACCTCCTGCAGATGAACCAGAAAAACATTCTTTCAGCGTTACTGAGAAAAGTAACATAGGCAAAGAAAAAAATGTGGGATTAACTGGGTTCGCGTTTAGCGATAATAAAAATAAGGACGCAAAAGGTTAGTAAAAGAAATACGTCTAAGCACCGATTTATCAATCGCCTGATAACTTTTGTCTCAAGAATAAAAATGGCTGCTTGACATATTTTCTTTGCAAAAGCTGTCAAATGACATACGTTTCTTATCTGACGATTGAAAAATCACCTCTTTTTATTTAGGTTGGAAAATCATCAAATGATTCCTCCCGCTCTGGGTGGAGCGGAAGGGAGTGTCAGACTTTTACTGGCTAAAACCCATCCATGTTCCTTCTTTAGCTCTTAATGTTCCGGGGTAGCGGTAACCCTTTCGGACGATACCTATTTCCCGGCAAGCTTCGGCCCTAACGGGCCCTTCAAATGCTGACATCTCTTTGAGGCGCGCGTGGAACACGATCCTGATGGGACGGTGAGCTGCCTATTGGTAACCGTCCGCTAGTCCGCAAAATCAGCCATAAGAGGCTGAGGCTTGAGGCGGTGGCTTTATATCGTTTAAATAAGAAAAGTGTGAAAGTGACACCGGTGACTGAAAAGTTGTGAGGAAATCGGTTGTCATGGTATGAGCATGGTATGCGGCGGAATGAGGAATATGTTGTCAGGCAAGTTTTGAGTATGAATATGGATGGCTATACAAGTAGAGGACGACCAAAAAAACGATGGTTGAATTGAGTGAAGGATGATATGACTAGAAAGCGAGTGACTACCGAGATGACGACTAATAGAGAAGTGTGGAAGAAAAAGACATGTTGCGCCGAACACAAATAAATTGGGATAAGGACAGGACAGGACAGAATGATGAAATTATATTCATATTTTTTATGGCTTCTCTGATGGTAAATGGTTAGTAGTACTCATGGACATTTCCAATACAGCTAGAAGCGTTGCAGGTGCGTTCTCATTCCTGATATAAAGCTAATAGTTGTCATGTGCCTGTAACACATAGGTTTATAAGTAACCCTTCAAAATGGAAAATAGCATCCATAGATTTACGTATGATTGTAATACTTATCCGGATTGTGGAAGTTAGATAGGTAGTAGCAAATGGTTTCCTATCCACGAACCGGCCGCAGCAAGCGTTACTTAACTTTCGATCGACTGGTATTATTTTGTCACGACCGTTCTATGTTAGGGGGTTATGATTTCCGCACTGTCCTTTAGGTAGACCATTGTCCGTGGTGCTCGTGAGCGTTTTTCATTATTCATTCACTGCAGAATTAAGTGAAAAGTTTTCGAGTAACCTCTACACCAAAATTATGAAAGCAAAGGCTTTTCATCTGTGAGTACACCCGAAGGCCCTTCTTGTTACCCAATAGCTAGTCATTTCAGCCGGAAGACATTCACTGCTCCAAGCACCGTCGCTTCGACCGGTTCTGTGGATCCCGCAGATCTCAGCAGCCTTTGCAAGGCCATCGGTCCAGTTTCTAGGAGACTTTCTAACGCTACGTCTACCGGTAATAGCTGGTCGCTTAATGTAAAATACTGATAAAGTTAAACTACGATAACATGGCGCGCCCCTCCAAATTACTGTTTCAATGTCTGTAGTCACATCCTTACGGAAGAGTTTGTATGTACTCGTCTTCAGTAGCAGGCCGGCAGCAACATGCGTTGTGAGTCTTGGCGGCGCTTTATTCAAACGTTTCGAATTTTTGTAGTTTATCTATAATTGGATGCATCCGGTCTTCTTTAATCCCATTAGTGACTAACCTGGTGTCAGAGTTTTTATGGTGCCCATGGGCCTCTGACTTAGCTTCACATACCGTTGAGATATATCTCTTAAGCATGTCGGTTTCCTCACGATGTTTTCCTTCACCGGTTAGATGACATAGTCGGGAAAAGGCAGGCAGCTGCCCTGCCGTGGCTTAGGAAAAGTTCTTACTGAATGAAACTAGTCTTGGTTTGTTTCGCGATTTAAGATTCTCATACTTGTCCCAACGTTTCAGGCGGTTGTCGGTGTCAGTGCTCACGCGCAGCCTTCCTGCGATGACGATTATTAGTAGCGAAATATTCAATAGACTAGTTTCATTTCGGTAAGTGTCTTTTTCTTTTACCATTATTTGTTAGCGCACTGCAAGTAACCATGGACGAAACCTTTCACCTGGTGGGTCCCAGAAAACGTCGGTCGAAATCGGGGCAGACTCAGGAGAATATGACTTGGTTAGTGGAGTTACCGCTGCCCGGAATACAAAGTTCTAAGGAAGGAGCATGGATGAGTTTTAGTCAGTAAGAGTCTGACACTCTCTTCCGCTCTACCAACAGCGGGAGGAGTCATTTGATGATTTCTCATCCTTAAAAAAAAGGAGATGATGGCGAGACGAGCTGGACGTCTACATACAGGTTAAGATAGAGAGGGGTGGAAAGGAGAAAGGCCTTTGCTCTGCAGTGGAAAAACAAAGGCCAAAAATAAAAAAAAGTGCAGGAAAGTCTTGCGTCGTTGTCCCTGTCGAATTGTAAATGTTGCTATTACGTAACATACCGGGTTATTTTTCAATGACCGGCCAAATTTTCGCAGGGTGTTCTACCCATAAATATGAACAACTTTCACTATGGGACCAACTCTGAAATCACGAAAAAAAAATCAGCTGTTTCATACATTTTAGTCGAGTAGGTATTGATATTTTGTAGGAAACAGCAGATTTTTTTTTTTCGAATAAAAATTTCGAAATCGCTGCAACATTTTGCTGATTGGAATTATTTAACTTGTGTATACCTTGGGCAGAGGCTTAGCATTGCCATACAACGTGGCAATACCGCCCGTCTCTTGGGTACATTGACCATATTTTAGTTAGTTATTCTTTTTAAATACTTATTTATAATACCTATATTCTTTTTAGTTTGTGTTAGATTATAATATTGAATGTACCAGTTCAGTTAATTAATTCTTGCCATAGATCTTCATAAAAACATATCTAAACTTTTTGTTTACTTGTGTATATTAATAAAATGATGATATTATCATTGGTATTCTGGTAGCTGCATCCGGTTAGACTGGAAGCTTACCCCAATATAGTTGGGAAAAGGCTAGGCAGACTGATTAATAAATATCATTTTGATGTTTCAGACAAAAACGCCTGCATTACAATGAAAAATCATAATTACGGAGAATTTGAAGAGAAATCACCTATTGCACCTCAAATTATTCTACAACCTGCGAACCCACCGACATTGAACGAAGGAAATCAAGAATCTTGGAACTACCTTCAGAATCCTTACACCAATCCTTACTACCAAAATATCTATGACCAATACAGGAAAAACTATGGCTTAGTACAAAGCCCTCAAAATATTTATGGGCAAGAAATTGTAGATCCAAGGAATTACGGTGCCCAGATCAACCCATATGTATATAGCCAACCAGATATAGACTCAAAAGCATCTGTAGTTACCCTGCCGTACTATCCAAATGGTAATCCACCAATTGATAACGATTCTACCCAATACCCCTATAATCCATATCCTTATGAAAACCAACCAGAAATTGATGGCACTTCTTGTCCGCTTCGATCAGAAATTGTTCCAGAAATTCGTCCAGAAAATAATTTAGACAGAATTTGGAAAAATTGGAAAGATGTAGAGGTTAAAGTAAGGCAAGCTCAAATGAATAATAATATGGAACCTTTAGATATTGATATTAGAAGAAATTTGGATGATAAATTCGATGGGTATAAAGTGGATTTGCTCGATAATGTGGCCAACCCTTATGCCACTTCAGCTTTACCTGTTAATCTTAATGGGGCATTAATTTACCCGTATATGAATTCAGGTTATCGATATAAGCATTGATAGCGAATAGTTTGGTAAATAGCTTAATTATGTTAATTTAAATTATATATTTAATGTTTGTCTTACTGTGTAGTTTTTTTTTGACCGCGCCTTCGTTCATGTGAGATTTTATGTTATATCATCACTACATAGTATAAAGCAAAGTCGCTTCCCGCATACTAATGTCTATATGTATGCTTAGATCTTTAAAACTACACAACGGATTTTGATGCAGTTTTTTTTAATAGATAGAGTGATTCAAGTGAAAGGTTTGTGTGTATAATTTGTCGACATATTATGCGGGCCAAGTCGCGGGCGGAAGCAAAACTATACCTTGCACTTATTGGAAATTGCATACACATTACATACAAGCTTTTTAATATTAGTTGACTGCCTCTTTGTCTAATGGTCGCAAGCGATACTGCTGAGCATGAGGTCCTGGGTTCGATTCCCGGGTCGGGCAATGTGTTATTGAATTTTTCCAATTGGAATATCTCTATAGCAGCTGGAGTCTGAATTCGTGCTCAGTTCACTGTAACATAATTGGCAAAATGTGGGTGTACTATGGCCCCGACTATTTCCTTATACTTAGTTCAATGTTTCGCACACTGGCTTCGAATAGCAGAATAGCAACTACAGGCTAGACACAGCGACTGAAACTTACACTGCCATTATTTTTTGTCAGGTGCTATTCTAAGCTCAGTGCCTTCTATACGCACACGTTTCGCCTAAATCTCTACTGAATGCCTTCAACACGCATGGCAATAAACCAGCCAGCCAGCCAGCCAGTTGTTGGCACTGACTTAGAATGGATGAAAGTGTATTGAGCATGTATGTGTGTGGGGCACTGCGAGATAGAACAGAAAACACAGCTGTGTTCATGGCAGTGTATGGGCTACACGGACGGGGCACGCACACAAACGACGACAGTCAAATACGACGGTCATCATGGGTCGTTTAATCGCATTCTGTACGATGTCTGACGGTACGACTAGCTGTAGACGCAAACGAGTGTTCTGCGTTTAGCCACAGCGACAAAACGCAAAGACAGTACTTACAGTTTGTGTTTTTTTTTTGAGTGTGGGAAATCATCCAATGACTTCTCCAGCACTGGGTGGAGCGGAAGGGAGTGTCAGACTCTTACTGACTAAAACCCATCCATGTTCCTTCCTTAGCCCTTTATGTTCCGGGGTAGCGCTAACCCTTTCGGACAATCCCGCTTACCCGGTACAGTTTGTGCTGGCACTTACTTTTAAGATTACTTTTTATACTTTTAAGTCTTTGTTCTAGATGTATGCTATAATTTAAACTAATTAATAGGCCAACAAAAGCAACACAGTTTTTAAATTCTGACCTTTGAATCATTTTAGTGGTAATGTTACGATAGCGTGATATTTCATCGACATTAAATAAACTGCGAATAATAACGGTTTTAATTAATATTGCATGAAATACTAATGAATCATTCACTCGAAAAACAAAGCCTTTTCATATCCAAACAAAAGCACTACAAATCGTAGCTATAATTAAAAATTTGCTCCAATTTATGAAACGAAATCGTTCACGCAATTTTCAACTTTATACATTTGAGCTTTAGTGTGATAATCGTTGGAAGTTCTACATTCAATTAGTAGGATATTACGCAAATATTCAATAGTGACATTTGTGATTGATGTTATTAAACATATAATCCCCTTACTAATAAACGTTGTATAGCGTCTGTGTAGTTACACAACGCTTTGTCTTCTTCTCACAAAAGTCAGTTTCTAACGACTGAAAGAGTTAAATCGGTGTGCAACTATTCACCTGATATAATACGTTTATCAGTAAGGGTGTTAGTAAGGAAAAGTCATAAACCTATATCTATACACATAATAAAAATGTAACGGATCGCTGTCTGTACATGGAAGATAATAATATAATATCTAATAATAAGTAATAATAATAATAATATCCTTGGACATTTCACACAACGCCATATCGTCCCAAGCTAAGCAACCTAATGCTTGTGTTATGGTAACGAGATGGCTGATAGACTACTTATATACATTTTTTTTGTACATATTACATATACCTACATACATTACATATGACCATTATTATATTTCATAAATATGACCTTTATAAACGCAAGTAGGACCCAAAACAATGCTTGCTAGAACTTTTGTCTGTTTGCCTTTTTGTGTGTGCTTCCGTGCACGCTTATCTCAGAAACGGCTTATCCGATTTAGATGTAGTTCTCTAATATATTTTGGTAAGCAATACTTAGCATTTAGTGCTTGTTTCATGTCAATCGGTTCATAAATAAGGTTTTGTCAATTTAAAGAATCACGTCGAACATTTGTTAAACTATTTACTTAATTAAGTTGGGTCAAAAAAACCCTAAGGATATTGTGATATAATAAAAAGAAAGAAAATATACACTTTTATAAATCCACTATTGAGTATTTGAATCGGTCAAAAATAAAATATGAAATCACATGGAAAAAAGCCCGCTCGTCATAAAAACTTCCATCACCGTGCAGAAATTAAATATAATGCGACGATATAATTGTTAAATTGCATTTAATGCTAATTAGTATTACATTTGAGTCTAGAAATCTGTGACGTCAAAATGTTATATTTCATACAAATCACGTACAAATGCCGCGTTTTGACAGTTCATAAAAAGTAACGTTATTGACTACCCTTTCAAATACCCCAATCTCTCCATTATTATAACCTTTAGGAACAGGCGATAAATAAAACGAACATGTAATATAGGCGAATATTAAATATTTTATTTAATATAAACCCTAAATATACCAGCAATTTACAGGAAAATCCAGCGAAATTGTGTAATAATAAGATATCTTTATCAACGAATAAATAATTTTAAAGTTACTGCGGTTTTAACACAATAAATTATTAAAATAATACATTTTAAACGAAGCTTTTTATTTTGCTACTAAAACTATATAATCTTAAATCTACATTAATCTAAATTAAAGTATTAATTTCTCAATAAACATTGAAAGAAGATGGAATGTTATTTAATTAATGAAAATAATAAAAGTATGCCCATATTTTACTTAAATAGGTACATGAAGTAGTGTGATCAAAATGTATAATAGAAAAAACGGAATAGATATCTATTATGTTATAAATAGTTCAATTCACTCCTTTCAGTATTTCCTACTCTTTGGTATTCATGAGACACGTCAATCCAATGCCAAATGCATTATAAGGAAAAGATTAATTGAAAAAAAAAACATTTTGCAAAAAAGACACAACAAAAAAAATTGACACGGAAACCATTTAACATATGTAAATTATACTGTGGCTTAATTTTTAAAAGAAAGTTCGTAACAAAACATAAAATAGATCAATTAACATACATTTAACAACAATTAAACATTTCTTTTTTGCAAAAACAACTCAAACCTTAGGATATTAACAACAAATACGTGACTTAAATTGACAATTACACAGTAGAGAATTGACATACTCTACACGATTACTCACTTTTGTTTACTAGTAAACATTTCAATTGTGACTGACTTTGCAAATATGAAATTGTATTTGTGTAATTATTACATAATTATTATTTGTAACAAATTCTTCATACACTACAGATTAAAAACGAAACTTTACACATCACTATCAAGCTAGGGATGTACCATTTACTGACTAAACATTTACCATAGATATTCGTATCTATACACTCGAGAGAACAGCAGTAATTGATAACACATTATTGGATGACACAAACGGATAGGTGGACGATCAAACCATCTATCCGTAAATAATATGTTATCAATCGTTTACTATTCAATTCACACATTTAGTCGATATTAAACATATACAACAATTCACACCCATATTATTTTAGATGTTTCCTCAAAAACCTTGAAGTTGACAGTTCTATCTTGTCAAAGTTGACAGTTCTATCTTGTCAAAGTTGACAGTTCTATCTTGTCAAAGTTGACAGTTGACAGTTGAGGACATATTTTACAAATAGTTCTAAGTGCGGTCATGTATTTTTTTTTGAGGAAACTACTTATTAAATAATTTTAGTGGAAAAGAAATCAACAGTGGAGAAGTCCAATACATTTTATGTTAAGCATATTTAAATAGGGATTTTTTTATTTTTTATTATCGTGTTTGCAAAGTCAGAGACGAACCTGCCCTGAATGGAGCTGATGGCCATCTTATTTGACGTCCTTGCGCACTTTGTGGCCACGGAACGAGGCCTGGATCTTAGTCGCAGCCTTGTTGAGATTAGGATCAGAGAGGTCAATCTTTTCGATGTCTTCCTGTGAAATGAAAAAAGATTATTTAAGATTTGATTACCTTTTATCTCAAACAATTACTTAATATTATCATCTGCCTAGTCTTTTCCCAACTATATTGGGGTCGGCTTCCAGTCTAACCGGATGCAGCTGAATACCAGTATTTTACATGGAGCGACTGCCTATCTGACCTCCACAACCCAGTAACTGGGCAATACGATACCCTTGGTAAGACTGGCTGTCAGGTTTTCGGGCTTCTGACGACCAGTAACGACTGTCAAAGATGCACAAATGGCAGTCGGGACCAACGGCTTAACGTGCTTCCCGAGGCACCGAAGAGTCTCGTTATGAAAGATAAAGAAAAGTAAGGATGGTCACCCATCCACGGCCAACCCCGGCAAGCGTAGCTTAACCTGTTGGGTCGACTTGTGCGGCTGTTAGTACTTAGCCACGAGCTCTTCGAGTAAAACAATGACTTAATATACAGGGTGGAATTTTGTAATGCCACCTGGAGGGAAAGTACTCTTAATACTGTAGATAGAAAATTTTACTCAAAACATTCCTTTATTTTTGAATAGAAAGACAACTAACTGCATTCAAAGATTTTCAAAAATTCGCTTGCAACACCCGGGAATCGAATCGACTAAACTCTTTAAAAATTACAACCTGTATTTTTATTGCGTCGATCGTTAGGATCAATTATAAGAATGAAATCTCTCTAACAAACTTGATAAATTAAATGATGGGAAAACCATGAAATCTTAAATTATTTGAATTATTTACAAAAAATGGTAAACAAACTACATATTTAGTTGCTCGAAATGCGCTCCATTTTCTTGAATACACAAATGTATTCTTCTAACGAATTCATATCTAGTAACCTTTAATAACGTGTTGTGGTGAATATTATTAATCGTATTCTGAACTTCAACTCTCAACTCGTTTACTTTTGCTTAAGATTTAATGAAAATTTGACATATCACATATCCCCAAAATGTCTAAAGGGGTGAGATCTGGTAATCTCGTAGGCCATCTGATTGTACCGTTTGAACCAATCTTCAATCGTCTTATCTAAATAGTAACTCGTAATTTGAATGGGTAAATAACGTCTATGATAATTATTAACATAAGTAAACAGATGGATCTTTGAGTTAAAGAGTTTAACTTGACTCATTGAATTTATAAGTCCAGATTTCATGGTTTTCCTCTCATTTAATTTATCAAGTTTCTTAGAAAGATTTCATCCTTATAATTGATCATGACGATCGATGCAATAAAAGTACAGGGTGTAATTTTTACAGATTATAGTCGGTTCGATTCCCGGGTGTGGCAAGTGAATTTTTGAAAATCTTTGAATGCAGTTGTCTTTCTATTCAAAAATAAAGGAATGTTTCCTTTGAGTAAAATTTGCTATCTACAGTATTAAGAGTACTTTCCCTTCAGGGGGCATTACAAAATTCCACCCTGTATACAAGCTAAAACTAAAAAATATATCCATTATGTACAAGTGGTAAAAAAGGGGAAGAGCTCATAGGGCGTCAAAATATTCATCCCCATCGCTGTCAGTAGGAAATGTGCCCAAAAGGCTGGCAGAATTGCCACGTTTGATGGCAAATTTTAAGATTTGATTGTTATTAATTTTGAAAGGATAAAGTGTGTTTCTCGGTTTAGGTAAGCTTGTAGAGAAATCGAAGAATGCAGATTTGTTTCTTTTTAAAAATAATGAACTGTTTTCTTTAAGTAAAATAATCTATCTTAAGGATTTAAAGTTGTTTCCCATTTTGTTGGGGCCCATTAATTTTTGTCACCCTATATGTATATATTATTTTCTATTCACCTTTTATGGTATAGTAATTTTATTCTAGGTGCAGTGGGTTCACACATACATACTTAATAAATACAAAATATTGTAAAACATCCTAAAAGAGTAACGGCGGCGGTTTTTGCCCATTCTTCTCAAAGTCAAAGTCAAATCATTTATTTCAAATAGGTACAAGTAAGGCACTTTTTAACGTCAAAATGAACAAGAAATAGAATTGATTTCTAGTCTATTCGCCCCTTCCAAAAGTTACGTGTGGAGAAGAATGGGCAAGAAACTCCACCGTTACTCTTTTAAAATGTGTAAAACATTTTAAAAGAGTAACGGTGGAGTTTGTATTTTGTTTGGTGAGAATGTATACATGAATTATAACATTATATGTGACTAGCACTTTGCCCGCGGCTTCGCTCCCGTGGTCTTTCCCGTGGGACCCGTTATTTTTCCCGGGATAAAAAGTAGCCTATGTTACTCCTAGAAAACTAAGCTTTCCAACGGTGAAAGAATTTTTAAAATCGGTCCAGTAGTTTTTGAGCCTATTCATTACAACCAAACAAACAAACAAACAAACAAAGTTTTCCTCTTTATAATATTAGTATAGAAGACGATGCACCCAGAATAAAAACACTACACCACAAAAGGTGAAAAGAAAAACACATAAATAGTAATGGCAGGTAAACTTAAGTATGTCATAAGTACACGGTGCTCACATATTTACAAACATTCTAAAAGTAAGAAAGAATACTACCTTTTGGAAGGAACAACTAGAATAAATTTTATTTTTAATAATTTGACGTTCAATAGTTCCTTCAAGTGCCTACTAGATTCTGCCCGCGGCTTCCCTCGCTTGTATATCGGGTATTATCACACGGAACTTACTAACGGTATAAAAACGTATTGTAGGTATTCCAGGTTATCCAGGTTATAAATTACTCTGTTCCAAATTTCATGCAGATCCGTTCAGTAGTTTGTTCATAATAATAATGTCATAACAGCCAACGGCCTGATGGCCAAGAGCCTCGACCAACATCTTTCGAGGCTCTCGTTAGGCGGTTGGATCAAGAACCAGATTCAGAAGGCAGTACTCCTCGATACGGCTCGCATTGTGAGGAGGTACTTGTCTCATCAGCCCTAACCATCGGTGGCTTGGACCCTGCTCCCGACACCGGCGGACCACTATTTTTTATATTTTTAAATGTTTTTGTTTGTTTTTTTTTATAAAAAATATTTAAAAATGTATTAAATAGAAAAAAAAATAAAAATAAACGAATAATAATAATAATATCCTTGGACATTTCACACAATGCCATATCGTTCCAAGTTAAGCAACCTAATGCTTGTATTATGGTAACGAGATGGCTGATTAACTACTTATATACATTTTTTTTTGTAAATACGTACATATTATAGATAGAAAAACACCCAGACTCGTAACAAATACTTGCATGTCATACAAATATTTGTTCCGTGCGGGAATCAAACCCGCGACATAGTGCGCAGCAGTCAATCGCTCAACCAATGCGCCAACCGTGTCGTCATAAAGCAGTAACAAACATACAAAATTTCGCCTTTATAATATTAGTGTGATTTAAAATCAATTATTTGACTTTGACGTTGGTATTTAGGGTTTTTTGTGTCAAATTATTACTATAATGTAACGAACAAAGATTATGTCAATATTTGTGATTAATGTAAGTTTAGTGTAACTTTGTAAAAGCCTGTGTCTAGCAAATGTCTAGTTAAACGCGATAGGCCTAATTGATTGATGCCTCTTTCAGAACGTTCCAAGGCGTTAGAACTCAAAGTGATTTTGTGTAAACTAATAATTAATCATTAATCTTTGGACAAAGAACCCGAATTGTCATCTTCTTCTTTTCGTGTGGTTAGTGACTAACCTGGTGTCAGAGTAGCCCATAGGCCTCTGACTTAAATTGAAATGTCTCTGAGGCATTTCGGTTTCGGCGGGTCAAGCATGGAATTGTCATACAACGTGGTCATGCCGGGGTTTTGGGCATTTTTCCTATTAACAGCGATGCAGAAGAATTTTTTGTTGCTCTATGATTGATTCTCTTCCGCCATATTTTTATAGGTATTTTACACCTGGGCAAAGGCCGCCCTCTACTCTTTTCATCATTCGTGAGCCCGCGCGGGTTTCTTCCAGTTTTGACAGAATCTATCTATCGAATCTATAGGTATTTATAATAATTATTTTTAGTCTAGTAGCTTTTTATATGTAAACATTATCTTTGACCTGTGAGAGGCCAAAAAGGCTCCTAGCTCAGCATGATGCTGCATTATTAAAAAAAAAAACAAATACCGTAGATCTGGAATTCTGGTAGGGTGGGTACGCTGTAATGCCACGGACACACTAACGGATATAAAACGGCACTAAACACCATTTACATCAACTGACTAACTTTTATCAAAATTGACGAAAATTAGTTTATCAAAATTGACGAAAATTAGTTCTACAAGCACGTTTGTCTACTCTTTCGAAGTATTTTAAGTTTTTTCGCCATTTTTTAAGGAAATGTGAATATTACCAATGATACTCACCGCTGAACTGAACGATCAACACATCTTAAACGCGTTTAAGATCTGTCAGAGTCAATATTCCATAGAAAAAATTACTCTGACAGCTCTTAGAGCTGTTTTCACCAATGAAACTGGAAGCGATGAGCGCTTACACCACATTTAAGAGCATTCATTTTTTACATAATATGCATGGACATAATAAAAATATCCTTGGACATTTCCCACAACGCCATATAGTCCTAAGCTAAGCAACCTAATGCTTGTGTTATGGTAACGAGATGGCTGATAAACTACTTATATACCTACATTTTTTTTTGTAAATACATACATATTATAGATAGAAAAACACCCAGACCCGTAACAAATACTTGCAGGTCGTGCATATATTTGTTCTGTGCGGGAATCTAACCCGCGACATACTGCGCAGCAGTCAATTGCTCAACCACTGCGCCAACCGTGTCGTCGAATATGAAATATTGACAGTGATAGCTCTAGAACACTTAGTTGGACTCAACGAGACTTGGGCAAGTATAGACGCTAGCTAGCACACCAAGTTACCACGAACTGTGAAACATTCCCAATTGAAAATGAACCTTAGTCTTTTGCATTAAAGTTAAAAATCTATCAAAGAAATTTGGCAGATTGGGGGTGCTGGCGACTGTACAGCAGACGAACCTTGTCCTGCTGCTCCTGATCCTTCACGGCCTGGTCGGCCTGCTCCTTCTCCTTGCGAGCCTGGTGGCCTCTGAAGGAGGCCTGGATCTTGGTTGCGGCGCTGCATAGCTCTGTGAACAATAGAAGGTTCAATATTAATAATAATAATCGACCAACATCTTTCGAGGCTCTCGTTAGGCGGTTGGATCAAGAGCCAGATTCAGAAGGCAGTACTCCTCGATACGGCTCGCATTGTGAGGATGTTCTTGTCTCTTCAGCCCTAACCACCGGTAGCTTGGACCCTGCTCCCGACACCGGCGGACCACTATTTTTTATATTTTTAAATGTTTTTTTTTTATAAAAATATTTAAAAATGTATTAAGTATGAAATTATATAAATAAACGATTATAAAAATGATAATAAAAATCTTTATTGATCATATTTAGGTATTGCAGTACATGGGTATATTTTTATACATGGTAAAATAAGCAGTGGTAGCCTAGTGGTTTGACCACAGATATAGATAGACATAGATAACGCAAGTATCACGATCTGTATGAAAACCAAGCGTGCCATTTTTTGACTACCTATTATGACGTCACAAGCACTATTTAGTGACGTATGATGATCGAAAACCAAGCGTGCCATTTTTTGAGTACCTATTATGACTCACAAGCACTATTTAGTGATGTATGATGATCCGACTAGCGCTGTATACCGATGCAGACTGAGCGCGAAAGTGACCACTTACGATTTTTGTACGTAAGCTAGGCACGCGAAGTAGTTGCTCTTGCGTTATCTATGTCTATCTATATCTGTAGGTGTGACCGTCGGACTGCTAAGTCCGACCCGGGAATCGAACCCAGGACCTCATGTTCAGCAGTAGCGCTTTCGACCACTAGACCAAGGAAGCAGACTAGTTGATTTAAATACATATAATTATCCTGCTTTATCAGTTGGGAGTAAAGTTTTCTGGCACTCGAAATACTAGTTGAATCTTACACTGGGTGCCAGAGTTCATTGAAAACACACCTTTTTTTAATATTTGTAATGCTGCAAAGTATTTAGTAACGTGTTTTCTTGTGCAACTAAAGGTAATAAAATCCTTTTTTTTTTAAGTTATGTTTTCATTGAATAAGTAAGTAAGTATATGTACCTAGGTTTTTTCTTCATTGTGGTTAAGATGCAAAGATAGGTACACGCAAAAAAGGTAAAATTTTCTTGAACTTGTATATATAATATGGGCATGTAAGATTTGATTAAACAGAATGATTTCCAAGTGCAACCGAAGGTAAACTTTGACCTTTAGAACGCCAGAACATAAAAGCACGCGCGTGCCTTCCACGCCAAGCTGCAAAATTTCTTCTTGTTATTATGAATTTCCCAATATCCATGGTGTCTTTTAATTTGATGACGAGAGCTTCAATTTTTAAGATATCTATATAAACACTCACAAAAGTAATGATTTAATTGTTTATTTCGTGTTGTAGTGGCCATTGTCACATATTTATGTCGTTGGCGTACCTACAGGGCTTGCGTTTGCTTGTGACGTATATGTGACGATCGCGTTCAAAAGGTTAACCCGAGGTCAGTCGGCAAGATATAGGAAGCACACCTTACACTAATGCAATTTCCTCCTACATAAAGATACGATATTTCCTCTTTACCATTTGTGGAACTGAAAACAAATTGCCCACACGTACGGAATAGATATTGGTTCTCATATTCTAACTGGGGCAATTGACTATTTGAAACGGTCAAAAATAAAATATGAAATCACGAATAAAAGAGCCCGGTCCCTTAAAAACTTGCATCACCGTACAGAAATTAAATATTATGCGAAGATATGTATAATTTAATTTTAAAATTGCATTTAATTATTTTATTTTATTTTATTGTTACGTATTATTTGATTGTAATTTTGTTATTTATAGACTATGGACGTTGCCAGGAAATAAATAAATTGAATTGAATTGATGGCTAATAAGTATTCCATTTGATTCTAAAAATCTGTGACGTAACATTGTTATATTTCATACAAATTGCACGTTTTGACAGTTCATAAAAAGTAATGTTATTGACTACCCTTTCAAATACCCAATTGTATGGCATGATGTGGCAATTTTCAGAACGTGCCAGTACTTCATGCCACGTCATCGTCGGTGTTTGTTGGTCGATCGATTCTGGTCGGACCTTGGGGCTTGTATAATTATGAAAAAGACACACCACATTATATGCGCTTCATATTTTATCCAACAATAACTTCTGCCAGCGGCTGTCCACACGTGGATTACGGAAATTTTCCCATGGGAACGTACTACCATGATAAAAAGTTTACTAGTGGGAATATTATAGGTATAGCTAATAATATTCCCTCCTGTGAGAAGGAGTAGGCCGTGATACACCACCCAGGCCCAGTGCGGTTCGGTAGATGACACACGTGTCCAAATTTTCGGTTCTATAGCGTGTTTCTTTTACGGTGTCCAATTTGGTAAACAAACACGGGACGAAAATTCTGATTTTTCGTATCAATCATACACTTCAAGTTTTGAATAAACGTCTCAATCGTAGTATAATATTAATAAAGCATGAATTATACAAAATAAATGCTTCAGAGACACATATGTACATTACCCAGAAATCTTAATATTAGTCGCGACATTTGTTTACCAAATGAGACAACTAAAGAAAAATACACATGTCGTTATCCTTACGATGTTTTCTTTTACCATTTTGAAAGCAGTGGTGATGAAATAAATAACATAAAGCGCCTATCTGGGTTCGAATCCACGACTCCTAAGTACGTCAGGGCATCGCGGCCATTTTGGATTTCACATCACTACATAGTATAGAGCAAAGTCGCTTCCCGCGTCTGTCCTAATGTCTGTATGTATGCTTAGATCTTTAAAACTACACAACGGATTTTGATGCAGTTTTTTTTTAATAGATAGAGTGATTCAAGAGGAAGGTTTATATGTATAATAACATGCAACTTATGTCATCCACGCGGGCGAAGCCGCGGGCAGAAGCTAGTTTTAAATAAACCAATCTCCAGTCTAATTTCAATATAAATGAGACCTTTTTTAAATATACCTAACCTAAAAATATGTAGGTCATCTGTCAACCCTAACTCTGATACCTTCGTATGGAACGTAGGGCTGTGCCCAGCCTCCTGGCCTGTTGTTTATTCATAGGTGCCTACGGGACCTGTCCCGTCGCCGGCGATGACCGAGCAGCGAGTAAGTACGCGACGGCGACGCAGTTCCTCAGGCCATCAAGTTACCACTATCTGTCAAATTTCTTTGATAATATTTCAACTTTATTGCAAAGACATAAGGTTCATTTTTAATTGAGAATATTTGACAGTTAGAGAGAGCTTGATGTGCTGGCGTCTGTACAGAGGCCAGCATACAAGTGGTAAAAAAAGGGAGTAGTTCATAGGGCGTCAAAAAATTCATCCCCATCGCTGTCAGTCGGAAATGTGCCCAAAAGGCTGGCAGCGTTGCTACGTTAGATGGCAAATGTTTTTTTTTATTTTGTTTAAATAACCTTTTTTTTCTGTAACACGTTCAGACACAATGTAAATCGTTATTGAATAAATGGAATGAATTAATGAACGAATATGTACAGACGCCAGCACATCAAGCTATCCCTAACTGTCAAAATTTCTTAATTAAAAATGAACCTTATGTCTTTGCAATAAAGTTGAAATACTATCAAAGAAATTTGGCAGATTGTGGTAACTTGATATGCTGGCCTCTGTACAGTCACGAGCACCAATATGTATACACGGAGCAACTTTAAAAAGTGATTTTCTCATTCTGCATTTGTTGTAATTTAATGTCGTTACGGACATAGTATTTGGGAACCCATACTAATATTAAATAGTTTCTATTATCACAAAGTTATTCTTATTCCACGAGAAAATCGTTTTTGAATGTTTCTAAATGTATACATATTGGTGCTCGTGACTGTACGTATCTTGAGTGAGATAATCGTTGTCGCTTCTTCGTCGGCGGAGGGACTTCTACCGGCCACAGGGACTTAACATCTCGTCGACTGTTGTTTACGTAATGGCTGCCCCTAGATTAGTCCGTGTTATAAATCGTGATTTGTTTTGCTTAAAGAGATAAGGCTTGATTAAGACGCTTGGGGTTACATCATTGCTACAATGATTTGCTTAGAAGTATTATGGAAATGTCTGCGTGGTTTC
Organism: Hyppa rectilinea; assembly: GCA_951799385.1. Taxonomy (NCBI): domain Eukaryota; kingdom Metazoa; phylum Arthropoda; class Insecta; order Lepidoptera; family Noctuidae; genus Hyppa; species Hyppa rectilinea. Next base: position 10,397,701 of record OX637325.1, on the reverse strand, counting down.
TTGGAAAGTTAATTTTGGAATTGGGTGTCAGGCATCTTTATTTGTGTGGTTATAAGGAGAGTGGGTAGAAGAAGTTACATAAATCCTATTATTATGTAGCAGGTTTAGCCTGCGGCTTTTCTCGCGTTATTTAAGAATTTCACTATCATTTCGGGTTGTACTCTGCTTGTATACAGAGTTGATACGACAGAGGGGCTTTCCTTTAAACAGCTTATACTAGGAACCATTTTCAAACTCTGTACCAAAAATTAAATAAGAGCAGTAGTTTAGTCGCAAATGATTTTTTAAGTTTTTGCCCCGTTTGAACACGATGTATCTTTCCTAACAGCGCTCCGGCGCGCGCGCGTCGGTGCCGCTTTGTTACAAGGTCGGTTTTTATTTACAAAGGATGGTTGCGTTTTACTCTGATTTGTAAGCTATTTAGTTTGTTTGAAAAAATAAAAAACCTCATTTTTGGTGCTTTTTATTTTTATACCGTACCGAGTTAATACTAAACACGTATAGTATACGTAGTGTAATTTAATGCCCCTCTGTCTTATCAACTCTGTATAATACAATTCAATCATAATTCGAAAGACACGTGGCGCCATCTATTATCATAAGATCGAAATTGTAGTTTTCCTCGGGAACAGTAGGTTGATTCTGTAAAAATCTCTCGTGAAAACTTTATGTGAAGTGAGCGGTCGTTCCTTCTAATGCTAGTGATTGACACTATTGACAGGTCACTTTAAACTCACTTCACCTACGTGTTCACGGTGAGATATATTTACGAAATAGCAATACAGGTACTTCTTTTCGGAATGAATGTGGTTTGTCCGTTTCTGTACACTAGACAACGTATATCCTCAACTTCTTGCTATAAATTTCTTGAATCAATTGGTAAGTTTTATAATACAGTTTTCTTCTATAAGGCCCAGCCCATACGGCGCAACGTAAATGCAACAAAACTGCAACTTCTAGTAACTTTTGAGTGTCATTTGAGTTTATGCCATTGTCTCCTTTGAGAGACCACACATGACGCGACCATTTTGAAACCGGTTTGAAACGCATTGCAAATCAGTACGTCATGTGTGGTCTCTAAGGAGTCAATGGCATAAACTCAAAAAAAACCGAAACGTAACTAGAAGTTGCAGTTGCGTTGCGCCGTATGTGCTGGGCCTTACTGTTCGAAATCTTATTTGAAACCTCACCATAAAAACCACAGACTATTTTAAACAAAACACTATCAACACACAACCCGCAAATCGAAACAAAACACAACCAAAAACTGACAATATGCCAGTCCTCACAGACATTAGAAAAAAAACTGAAATTTTCGTTCTATTTTTTTGCCTAGTTCTCCCCTGCAGGCTTGGGTCACTAAGTAGTACAGTACAGAAGCTCAGCTCCATACCAGCCTGCGGGGTAAGCGGGATTGTCCGAAAGGGTTACCGCTATCCCGGAACATAAAGGGCTAAGGAAGGAACATGGATGGGTTTTAGTCAGTAAGAGCCTGACACTCCCTTCCGCTCCACCCAGAGTGGGAGAAGTCATTGGATGATTTCCCACCATTAAAAAAAAAAGCTTCATACGACAGAATATATAATAGTACCTTACGGTACAGTTTCACTCCCGAGTTTAGGTATGATAAACGCAAGCGTCCGGTCACCGGACTAGTCTCAATAGGCTGGCGCTCGCTCGCCTTGTCGCACACGCAGCGCACGCATCCGCGAAACAAAAATAAACTGTTAATACCGTAAGGTACCTCTGACAGCCCTAGCAGATTTAAGCGAAACAGCATTGTACTATGAACGTTATACGCAATGCAAAAGGTTGAAATTAGGTTCCAGAATAGTAGGTAAATATTTCGGCAATTTTGCGCCGCTTGTATGGAAGTGAGACAGGCCTGTCCATACTACGTGCGATAAACAGGTGCTTGCACACATAGACGGCATACGGCAAAGACACGTATTTTTCGCTTTAAAACATTAATAAAAAATGACTTAGATAAAACGCATTATAGTTGGGAAGTTGGGGCGCGCTACGTCACAACTCAGTATAAAATCTACATAGGAGTGACGTCATGCCACATTAACACAATGTATCGACGTAATCTTTGGATTACTTAAAAAAAGAAAAAATACGTGTCCAATATTTTTGAATAATCTAGCTGATGGACTAAAAAAAAATGGCAGTTTTCATCCCTATTGTGTAAGTGTGCGTGCGTTTTCATTTGTTGTGAAGAGCTAGCCTTCTGTACTCACCAATTTAGTGCTTAGGTTAACGTAGTTAGGTTCTATTTTGTGTGCACAGTTAAACGGAATCCTAGTTTGAAATGTGTGTTTTGATGGTCGTTTCATTGGTAGTGGAGTGTTGGTAAATGTTTGCAGATAAGGTAGTGGAGTTAGAAATATCTGAGTGTTTGTCAACAGTTACGAGTATAAAGTTATCATTTTTATCTAACCGTTCTATTTTATACTCTATGTCCGTTTTCGCTCAATGGCATTGGAATTTAGCTAGGATTTTTCTGGTTTTATGGATTAGATAGTGTAGCATGCTTCTGCCTACCCCTTAGGGGATTACAGGCGTAAAGAGAAGTCTTTTCTTTGTTTTGGATTATGACTTATTTTTAACCGACTTCTAAAAAAGGAGGAGGTTCTCAATTCGACTGTATATTTTTTTTATGTTTGTTCGCGCATAACTCCGTTGCTTTCCAACCGATTTGAAAAATTCTTTTTTTGTTGGAAAGGGTATACTTCCCAAATGGTCCCATAAAAATTTTATCGAAATCGGATAAGCGGTTTTTGAAAATCAACAAAAATCTAAAAAAAATCCTACTTGATATATGTGGACGATGTTCTAATACTGTAATTTACATACCAGGTAGTTGTATTAAAATTATGGGGGGGGGGGTTGTGTAGGTACCACAACTAAAAAGTGAAAAATAATTTTGATTTCGGAAGTCGGAACTATTCATAGAAAAATTCCCTGACATGGATGTCTCTAAACAGAGAATTGGAGATCAAAGGAGAGCAATTGTGTTCAAAAAGTTATTACCTTCCACTACACTCGATTTAATTAGATTAGAAGTAACAAATAGTATACAAACACACAATAATGACATACAACCACCGCCTGAGACACCACAAGAACTTCTTTCATCCCAAACAAACACACAACCACACTCACAATCAGAACCTAAACGCAGGATGAAATGGTCCAACGAACTCAATGAAACACTTATGAAATGTTATTTTAGAGCAACAAAGATGGAGACGGATATGACAGCCTGGCGGAAAAATTTAAAAGAAAAATTCTTAGAATGTTACCCTCATTTATCTCATTTATCAGAACAACGCATATCGGACCAAAAAAGAGTAATAGTTAATAATAGTATGATTTCAGAAACACGTCTCCGGACACTAAAAACAATAGTGGAAAAAGAACTATTGGAAACGGAGTCTTTCCAATGCCAAGCTGGTAGTATAATATCAAATACAGCAAATGTTCACTCACAACCACCCACAAATACACTTAATATAGATATAGAACTTAATATAGAGACGTCACAAATGCAACAAGTAAGAGTAGAAATGGATGTTGATAACCTTATTGGAATAGGGTCACAAAACTTTAATACCCAAACAAATCAACAAAGAAATCTTGAAATAGATAAAATATTCACAGAAACACTACAGTATTTTAGAAACACCAGTCCTACAGAGAGGAATTACATACCCATGCAGAAGTCATCAAAAAGATTAGCAAATATAGTTAGTTATATTAACAAAGTTATTTTACCAGAACAAGTTACTATAGATACAGAATTCAATCATCTTCAGACCATAATATACTGTGCTGCGTGGACAGCTGCTAGGGCAAATGGTAGTAAAATTTCAATGTCACCTCCTGAACATAGTAGCAGACTCCTACAAAATCGCAAGCCTAAGTGGCAAAAAAGGTTAGAAGACAAGATAGAAGTTATAAGAGCCAAAATCGGAAGATTAACACATTACATGCAAGGTCATAGGAGCAGAAAACTGATTAAAGAAGTAAACATCATATTACGAGACTACAAAACGCATACAACACATGAAGAGCCTAACACACAACTTACACAGTATCTAGACACTCTTAAACAGAAACTAACAGTTGTTAAAAGCAGACTAGATAGATATACTAATTGCACACTCCGTAAAACACAAAATAACCTATTTTGGAACAATGAAAAATTATTTTACCGAAAACTTAAAGCATCAACAACAAGCCACACTACACCGAGTAATAACACATACACAACGTGGCCAGACGAGTTGCAGCAATTCTGGGCTGGACTCTGGGAAAACCCCGTCTGTCATAATACTGAAGCAGAATGGATCAAAGAAGAGGAAGCTCTTCAGTCAAACGTTGAGCCAATGATTTTTGATCAGGTGAACGTAGAAACTTTCCACGATGTCTTAAGAAAGATCCACAATTGGAAAGCACCAGGCTCTGATCACATACACAATTACTGGTACAAAAAATTTACACACATACACCCAAATCTCTACAACTGCATTAACGATTTTATAAAAGACCCAACAATTACACCGTCATACATCACAGAAGGCAAGACTTACATGCTCCCGAAAGACCCTAGCGACACATCTAATCCATCAAAATATAGACCAATTACCTGCCTGCAAACAAGATAATGACATCGTGCATTACTCACATCATATACAAACACCTTGAAAAACAACAAATATTAACAGAAGAACAGAAGGGGTGTAGGAAGTTCAGTCAAGGTTGTAAAGAACAGTTAATAATAGATGCAGTAATACTTAAACAAGTCCAACGTACCAAGAATGATTTGAGCTCTATGTATATAGATTATAAAAAAGCATACGATTCAGTCCCTCACTCGTGGTTACTTAAAGTTTTGAATTTATACAAGATACATCCACAACTCATTAACTTTTTAGGAATTTTAATAGATAAATGGCATACACGATTACACCTGAACACATCCGTAGGAATAATGGAGACAGAACATATTAAAATCCAGCGAGGTATATTCCAAGGAGACTCACTTAGCCCATTGTGGTTCTGTCTCGCATTAAATCCACTTTCAAATAAACTTAATGCTTTAAAACCCGGGTATCAACTCCAGTATAATGATACAACGACTGACATACAGACTGACCAGCAACATTGTAAAATTAATCACTTGCTCTATATGGACGACATTAAATTGTACGCATCATCACCAGAGGACTTATATGAACTAGCTAGTGCTACTGAACAATTCTCAAATGATATCAATATGGAGTTTGGCATTGACAAATGTAAAATTAATTCAATTAAAGCGGGCAAAATACATTCACATTCATACCGCATGCAGACAGGAGACACCATAGAGTCATTAGATGAAAACGGTACTTACAAATATTTAGGTTACATACAGGCTAAACAGATTCTTCATAAAGAAATTAAAGCTACACTAACTAAACAGTTTAAACATAGGTTAAAAACAATATGTAATACACAAATAAACGCACGAAACACCATTAAAGCCATTAACACTTATGCCATCCCTGTTCTTACTTATTCGTTTGGTATCATAAATTGGAACAAGACCGAACTTATACATTTGCAGCGGATTAGCAACACCACTCTGACCAAATACAGAAGGCACCATCCTAGGTCATGTGTACAGAGGCTCACGCTGCCAAGGAACGAAGGTGGCAGGGGAATTATAGATATTTCTAACCTACATAACAAGCAAATAACTATTTTAAGAACGTACTTTAATACAAAAAGTTTTACATCAACTCTACATAAAGCAATAGCGTTTAATGATAAAAAACTTACCCCTTTAAATATGTTTGAAAAGACCACCCAGATTAATGAACAACAGACTGACCAACAGACTAAAATCGCAGAATGGACACAAAAGTCACTACATGGTAGACACCGACACGACCTTAATCAACCTAACGTCGACAAGTTAGCGTCGAACGAATGGTTAAGACGTGGAGAACTGTTCCCTGAGACAGAAGGGTTCATTATTGCGATTCAGGACCAGGTAATAGAGACTCGCAATTACCAGAAACACATAATGCGAGTTCCACAAGCAGTAGATCGATGTAGGCGATGCAATAGTGCCTCCGAAACCATTCAACATATCACGGGTGCATGTAAAGCAATAGTCCAGACTGACTACAAACACAGACATGACCAGATAGCAAACATAATCCACCAAAAATTAGCCATAAAATTTAAATTAATTCCCACACCACCTGTAGCGTATTATAAATATCAACCTGAGACTGTTCTCGAAAACTCCACTCACAAGCTGTACTTTGACCGAGCTATCCTCACCGACAAAACAACCCACTACAATAGACCAGACATCACGGTATTAGATAAAATTAACAAAACCGCACAAATCATAGACATAGCCGTTCCGAATACACACAATCTACAGAATACTATAGCAGAAAAACTCTCAAAATATACAGACCTTAAAATAGAAATCAGCCGAATGTGGAGGCTTAGTAATGTAACCATAGTTCCTATAGTATTGTCAACAACAGGCGTAATACCTAAGCAACTCCACCAGTCTTTAAAAACGCTCGATTTACTACCCTACACCTATCAGACTCTTCAAAAAGCTGCAATATTGAATACCTGCAGGATTGTGAGAAAGTTTCTGCAAAATAACAACGAAACGTCTATGGTCACCGCACATACGTATGCAACAACCACCACACGAACACAGGCTCATGTACAGATACACCCACTATCACCATCACAAAATCCGACCACACCATCATCACATCATCATCATATAACCAATTACCAGGGGTAGCACTTGGCTTCGGCCCGTAGGTACTACCCCATAAACCCGGTGCAACACCGAGATACATAAATGTATACAAAAGAAATAATAATAATAATATAATAATAATATCCTTGGACATTTCACACAACGCCGTATCGTATCAAGCTAAGCAACCTAATGCTTGTGTTATGGTAACGAGATGGCTGATAAACTACTTATATACATTTTTTTTTTTTGTAAGTACATACATATTATAGATAGAAAAACACCCAGACCCGTAACAAATACTTGCAGGTCGTACAAATATTTGTCCCGTGCGGGAATCGAACCCGCGACATGCAGCGCAGCAGTCAATCGCTCAACCGCTGCGCCAACCGTGTTGTCCATGTGAAGCTAAGTCAGAGGCCTATTGGCAGCATTAAAACTCTGACACCAGGTTAGTCACTAACCACACGGAACGAAGAAGAATTCTTTCACTGATAGAAAACTACACCATTGCAGGTTTCCACAAGATATATTTAATGGTGTAGCTAGTTTCCACGCGGACGGAGTCGCGGGCAAATCTAGTACAATATTATAATTCAGATTCAGTCACTACCTTCGAAACTAGGAGGAGCTCGTGGTTAAGTTATAACAGCCGCACAGGTCAATCCATCAGGTTAAGCTACGCTTGCTGGGGTTGGTCCATGGATGGGTGACCATCTTTACATATCTAGACTCCTTCGTGTCGTTACGGGTAGTCAGAAGCCCGAAAGTTGCACAGCCAGACTCCTTCCGCTCTGGTTGGAGCGGAAGGGGTGTTAGACTTTTACTGACTAAACCCATCCATCATCCACGAAAGCCGATAAGCCGTTGTTCTTGGCTGTCATTCGTGGATCTTTGACAGTCGTTACGGGTAGTCAGTAGCCCGTAAGTCTGACAGCCAGTCTTACCGAGAGGTATCGTATTTACCCAGTAACTAAGTTCTGGAGGTCAGATAGGCAGTCATCCATGTAAAATACTGGTATTCAGCAGCATCCAGTTACACTGGAAGCCCGACCCCAACATAGTTGGGAAAGACAAATTTTTACTTTCGAAACTCAATGGGTATAATAAATTACCCTTGTTTTGGGCGTTTATTGCTTCATCGATAAACTTTGTGTAGGGAGGGACTGGGTTGGGTAAGGGGGAGGGGACAGTTAAATACCCTGCCATTAACTGAACATGAATTGATTCGAGTCAATAAAATGATATCGTAAAATATCATTAACGACGTTCACTGCCTTTGTTTAGAGTAGAGATTATTTAATGAATTTATTTTGGTTTTTATTGGGGGAAGGTGACAAATCCCAGAGACTTTGGGCAAATTTTACTAATTGACGCGATCAGCACGTAAGCCCAGTTTAAGGGCTGTCAGAGTCATTATTCTGTGGAATATTGATACGGACAGGTCTTGAACGCGGTTTAGACGCTCTGATCGCATTTAGTTTCATTGCATTGGCACTTAGTGCGTTGTTTGTTGGTAAGACGACACGGTTGGCGCAGTGGTTGAGCGATTGACTGCTGCGCACTATGTCGCGGGTTCGATTCCCGCACGGAACAAATATTTGTACAACCTGCAAGTATTTGTTACGAGTCTGGGTGTTTTTCTATCTATAATATGTATGTATATACAAAAAAAAAAATGTATATAAGTAGTTTATCAGCCATCTCGTTACCATAACACAAGCATTAGGTTGCTTAGGTTGGGACGATATGGTGCTGTGTGAAATGTCCAAGGATATTATTATTATAAAAACAAAAAAAAAAAAAAAGACTTTAGTTAAAAATACTTGCCGGTTAAGGCTCATACAGCCGCGATGCGACTCTAGTAGAAAAAAATCTATAAAATCATCATGGAAATTGTTGTATCAGACTTCTTTTTAACAGGGGGTGAGCCTAGGAAAGCCTATTGCTATCAACCGCGGATAAATTCAGACTCCGGGCAGCTATTGAGAACTTCCGATCGGAAAAACTCAGTAATACTGCCTGACCTTGGAAATCGAACCCAGGACCTTATGCTCAGCACGTATGCGACCACTAGACCAACGGGACTGTCTCAGATGAAATAATGTGATGGCATAAATTAAAAGATTCAAGCTGGATTTAAACAGGGCCGCGTCCACCATTATAGATTTAGAAATATCATAAATTTGCGGCCCTTTATAGAACCAACCCAACCAATTCCAATAATGTGTTTAGAAAGAGACAGACTGAGTTACTTTCGAGTTTATAATATTTGTATGAATTTAAATACATACTGCGGCCGCAATACTTTGAGACACTTGTTTGTTTAGGATTTTTATATTTTTCACTAGCTTTTGGTCCGCAAATAATCCCCCAAAAAACTACCATAACAGACACGCCAGTAAAGCTCCCCTTGGGGAAGATTTTTTCCAAAATCATCAACATCGTCACATTTCAGTCAATTTACACAAAACCTTAATCACACTAGAATATTATAAAGGAAAAAGTTTGTGTGTTTATTTGTTACTTTTTCAAGCAAAAGCTACTGAATGGATCTGGATGAAATTTGACACAGAGATCCCGATAGTACAGACGCCAGCACATCAAGCTATCCCTAACTGTAAAATTTTCTCAATTAAAAATGAACCTTATGACTTTGCAATAAAGTTGAAATACTATCAAAGAAATTTGACAGATTGTGGTAACTTGATGTGCTGGCCTCTGTACGTTCCCGAGCACAGAACAGATAAAAGAGAACTCTTTTATCTGTTCTGCGTTCCCGAGCTTTGCCGACATGCATGCGGGGGGAAGCCGCTGGAAAAATCATAAAAGAAATATAAGCAATACATAAAAGCGTAAAGAAAATTGCTGCAGGTACCTTATAGTATCGATCGACGTCTCGGTATCGACAAAGTACACATTTTTACCGCCAGCCCTTTGTTCCCACGCGAAAGTAACATAATAGGGGGCTGTACTACGTCAACACGAAATGAATAAGAAAGAACAGAAGGTCGAGTCCGTACAATGGTCGATAACAGGCGCATGCGCACATAGACGTGTCGGTACTGGCGAACTAGATATTTAGTGTACCGGCCATCTTAAACTCAAATCAGTTCATCACCTGCCTAGCCTTTTCCCAACTATGCTGGGGTCGGCTTCCAGTCTAACCGGATGCAGCTGAATACCAGTATTTTACATAGAGCGACTGCCTATCTGACCTCCACAACCCAGTTAGTAACTGCGTAGTACGAAATTCTTTGGTAAGACTGACTGTCAGACTTTGGGGCTTCGGACTATCCGTAACGACTGTCAAAGATCCACGAATGAGTCGGGACCAACGGCTTAACGTGATTTCTGAGGCACGGAGGAGTCTCGGTATATAAAGATGGTCACCCATCCACGGCCAACCCCGGTAAGCGTGGCTTAACCTGATGGATCGACCTGTGCGGCTGTTAGTACTTAGCCACGAGCTCCTCTCAAATCAAACTAAACTCAGATCAGTTATTTCAAATAAACCAATTACTGGCACTTTTGAATTTTCAGGGGGTCGGTCAGTCAGAAAGATGAAGTTATTTGCCCATTCCAAAGCAGTACCTGGGAAAGAGAATAGGCAAGAAACTCCTCTATCTATCTATTTATCTATAGTATTCTATCTACACTTTTCCCAATTGTGTTGGTGTTGGCTTCCAGTCAAACAAAAGTCCAGTTCCAGTAAATGACTTGGTATCTGCATCCAGTTACCATGTCATTCATGACTGGTTGGACAGTTTCTCTCAATGTATGGTTCTTTCTTTAAAAGTCCATTTCTGACATCATGGGAATCTTCACAGGTCATGATCTGACCAAGATTATGTCTGAACTTCAAAAGCGACAGTGACCTCAGAGTTTGTATAGGACTTTCCTTTCAGCGTAGACGCACAGAAAACGCCGAACTCATCTAATTTTTAAAATATGATTGAGGTGTAAAAGTGTCTAGAGGAAGATAGCTCTTGACGCATAATAATAACAGCCGCACGGGTCGATCCATCAGGTTAAGCTACGCTTGCCGGGGTTGTTCCAAGGATGGGTGGCCATCTTTACATACCGAGACTCCTCCGTGCCTCAGAAAGCACGTTTCGGGTGGAGCGGAAGGGAGTGTCAGACTCTGACTTACTGACCACCACCTATCCAGGGTCCTTCCTTTGCCCCTTGTGTTCCAGGGCAGCGGTACCCCTTTCGGATGATCCCGCTGACCATTTATTTCACTTAAGAGTGCTTCGTATGGAGTTGACCTTCTATACCTGTCTATTCTGTGGCGTCAATCAGCGAACTCCTTTGAAAATGATAGCAATTTTCGAGAGGGAATTTTAAAGAATTTATTTTTCTAATAGAATTCTTGTTTTTTCAGCCGATAGGCTTTTGTTTTTCTTTTGATGGGTTTGGAATGGTAAATATTTTGTTATTGTTTTTCGGTAAAGCTGATTGAACAATTATTTTGATAATTGAAAATATTTTGGGCAGATCAGATGGTACTTACTTACTACATTGCTTTGTATATAAGGTATTAAAAAATGAACTCTTAAGAATTTCGTGGGAGAATTGTACTCATCGTTACGAACAACTTTTACTACGGAATGGACCCTGAAATCGCGAAAAAAAATATGAGCTTTTCGATACATTTTATTGAGTTACGTGTGCATAAATGTATGGAACAGCTTATATTTTTTTATGCTACCTTTTGTCTCAAAAATATCTCCCAATATTGCGATATAACCGAACTCGACGCGGATGAAGTCGCGGGAAAAAGCTAGTAATATTATAAACGTGAAAGTTTGTGCGGATGGATGTTTCTTATTCTTTCACGCAAAAACTACGATACGAACCTGGAAGAAATTTGGCACAGAGGCAAAGAAAGAAAATTTTTATTATGCTCAAACAAAACGCAGAACTAAAAAGAAACTAAAAATTCTTTAAATACACCCGTGCAAAGCAGTTAAAAAAATCGTATTCAGAAACATTAAAGCAAATGGATGGACCACAGACAAAATACTGACAACTTAATCAACTAATTGCATAAGAACATAAAAATGACAACAAACACTAGAAACTACAAATCTAAATAGTTATTTTTAAATCTATACTAATCACTACATAGTATAAAACAAAGTCGCTTTCTCTGTCCCTATATCCCTAAATAAGCTTAAATCTTGAAAACTGCGCAACGGATTTTGATGCGGTTTTTTTTAATAGACAGAGCGATTCAAGAGGAAGGTTTATGTGTATAATTTGTTGACATATTTTGCGGGCGAAGCCGCGGGCGGAAGCTAGTAATATTCTAAATCTGAAGAGTTCGTTTGTTTGAACCGGCTAATCTCTGGGACTACTGGTCCGAATTGAAAAATTATTATTTGAATTAATTATTTGAAATAATTATTTTTGTGTTAGATAGTCCATTTATCGAGCTCGGCTATGTAACATCACGCAACGACCAATAGGAGCCGAACAGCGCAGAAGCAGCTAGTAATAACATAAAATGCACATAGGCTACTTTTTATCCCGGAAAAATTTACGTTTCCCATGGGATAATTTCCTACATACACGCAGGCGAAGTCGCTGGCAAAAGCTAGAAATATACAATTTCCCGTTCAATTTAACTTCCCTTGACGGGATAATCGTAGCTCCATGTAATGCCAAACCATGTTTGGCAAGAGTACAAAAATGAAATGTAATATTCATTGTTGAAAGCACGAAGCGTGTTAAATAATGTGTGTGGGTACTGCATTATGTATAATATTAGAATATTTTTTTGCGAGAATTTTTATGGATGGGAGATTTGATTCGGATATCATAAAATATGGATTCTTTTTTTTGTGATAGGCATTTAATGCTGAGGAATAAGGACAAACTTATTCTTCTCTCTCTCTGACCTTATTGAATTCTAGGTTTTGCCGGGAACACATACGTTTTCACATTTTCTTTTCAAGAAGACATTATAATATTTCCATTAAACGTTATTATTTATGGATTTATATGTTCGAAAATAGCATCTTAGAGCAACCTGTACGGATAACATATACATACATTTGCACATAACATTTGCATCAATGAAATTAAAACGAATTAGCAATACTATTAGGCTGAAACAACTGAAAAAAGGAGGAAAATTAGAATTAGAATAGTTTTTTTTTTCATTTTGCGATTTCTTTTAACCGTCATCATTTATATGATTAATGGTTAAATTAATGTCACCACGTTCTATAATACTTTGTTTAGGATCGAATCTTAAATTGACACTGACCTATAAATTGCAAAGAAGCGCAAGAAAATTTGAATTTCGCGGATTATCTTTCCGTTTCCACCTTTATACAACCAGCCAATCACAGTACCATAAAAAGTAGGTACAAAAACCTTCATAAAGAATGCCATCATCCAGTGTTATGGTTTTTTAATTTAAAAACTCGAGTACATCGACTCCACAGAAGATTAAATGAAAATTTAATAAAGTACACAATTCGGACCTGCCCGGGCCGGCCCCTGCCCAACTTGGGGTTGCCCGGGAAACCTTTGATGAACGTTTTATTACTTTAGTTTGAGTGTTTTTTTGTAAAGCCATTTTTAGATTACATGATTTTTTATATGGATGTTGTGAATTTTTAATAGAAATTGGAAGGCCATTGACGTCTTAGTGTCATTAGGACCAATAAAACTTAATGCGATCATTACATCTTAATTGCGTTCAAGAGCTGTCAGTCATCTGCCTAGCCTTTTCCCAACTATGTTGGGGTCAGCTTCCAGTCTAACCAGATGCAGCTGAACACCTGTATTTTACATAGAGTGACTGCCTATTTGACCTCCACAACCCAGCCACTAGGCAATACGATACTCCTTAGTAAGACTGGCTGTCAGAATTTCGGGCTTCTGACTACCCGTAAAGACTGTCAAAGATCCGCGAATGACAGCCGGGACCAACGGTTTAACGTGCTTTCCGAGGCACAGAGGAGTCTCGTTATATAAAGATGGTTACCCATTTACGGACCATCCATCCACCCCGGCAAGCGTAGCTTAACCTGATGATCGATCCGTAAGGCTGTCAGTCTTTTATTTTTTATCTATGGTAAAAGCCAATGTCGACCATTGTACCCATATCTAGTGAATTGAAAAAGCAAGACGTGTGTATTGACGAAAAACAGAAAAGAAAAAAAATATCCTCCGATACAGTTGAACTGCTGCTCCGACTAAACTACTGCTCCTAGTTAACTAATTGTTGGTACATACAGAGCTTGAAAATGGTACCTAGTATAGGCAGTTTAAAGGAAAGCCCCTCTGTCGTATCAAATCTGTAGAATTATTATATACATCTATATGTTCTAAGGAAATATAAGCATGACATGTCATGCCGAGCGATGGCCGTTTCCGGCGGATGTGACACAAATTTTCCTACATTGTTTTTTTGTTGTTGTTTGCAATACTATTTAATTCTATCTAATACAATAACAACATAAACATACTTAAATTAAAATACTATCTAACTAACTATAATATACAAATCAATCCAAAAAAAAAGACACTTAGGCGTCGAAGTACTCATCCGCATCGCTGTCGTCAGGAAACGTGCCCAGAAGACTGGCAGCATTGTCACGTTGAATGGCAACGCTAATTCTTTGGCCAAAGAACAACCCAGCCTTTTGGTCACGTGAAGTTTTGTTGTTTGTTTTTTTTTCTGTATAAACTTTTTTTTCATTCTTTCATACACAAATACCAATACAAAGATAAGTTCGCATCAATCGCAACTTCACAATACATATGACCCGCCTAACAAATGGCCTCAGGAACCAATTTGTATTCAAAAGCTGCTCGTGCGTTAAATATTACAACTTTGTCTTTGTCCCATGGGAATTTCGTATCTCATGGGCTTTAATGGAAAACGCGAATTTGATTGGGCTTTACGACTGAAATTCTTGGGCCGTGTTCTGTAACAGATTAAATTCTAATTCAGATTTGAATCGAATTTAATGATTGATCATTTCTCTAGAATTGATTTGTCGGTGATAAGTAAACGGATGAATGTAAATTACTCTGATTGTTAAGATTACAAAGTTTTAAATAAAAAGTCACTAAATCTGCAAAAAAATCAGTGATAACAGCGCCCCATTTTTTAAAATTGATTTTTTTAATCATTTAATTGTGGACGCTTTTTTACGTTCTGCATCGTTCTCACATGTATATTTCAACATAAATGATGTAAACCAGATTTTGTTACCATTTTTTGATTTAAAAGAGTGCTCATGGAGTTTCGTGCCCGTTCTTCTCCATAGGTACCTATTTCAGCTTCATATTTCAGACTGACCGACCCCTTGACAATTCAAAATTGCCTGTAATTGGTTTTTTTGAAATAAATGCTTTGAGTTTGAGTTTGAAACATAACATTACGCTTTGTTTCCCCGAAGTGTAAGGCAGCGGTGTTCCCTTAGTAGGACCTACCTTTTGCCAGTCATGTTTAAGTCCCATGCAATATATGCGGGCCATCAAACGGGCACAAATCGTGACTCTGGATTGCTACTGAGAAATGCCTAATGGAAAACTCAATATAAAATTCATACAAAAACCTTTGACATTGCTTAAGACTAGGATACATAACTTATTTAAGTAAAGGCCATACGGATAAGGTAAACCCTGACTCCTAAACTAGGTAATCCTGTGTCTTAGGAGTCAGTGTTCTGCTGACACTGTGATACAAAACTTTATAAGTTGTGTTCTGGCGTTACAAAACAGTCAATAAATATTGCAGGTTCCAGAGTGTATTTATTAAAATTAACAACGTAGGAATATTAAGTGGATTGGAAACGACTTTAAGGTGTATACGTGTGTGTATGTAAGATTGAGGGTGAGTATGTTAGAATGATGGTATGGTATGTGGGGATGCGTATGTAAATGCGTTTAATAGTATTTTGCGTCAATAAGACTTTGCCCGACCTAGGAATCGACCACTATACCTACAAACCAATATTTCTCATAAAATTTCTTGTGAATATCAATCAGAATACAAGAATCTAGAAAGATAAAACAATAAAATGTAATGATCAATCAATCTGCCTAGCTTTTTCCCAACTATGTTGGGGTCGGCTTCCAGTCCAACCGGATTCAGCTGAATACCAGTATTTGACATGGAGCGACTGCCTATCTGACCTCCACAACCTAATCAGCAACTGGGTAATACGATACCCCTTGATAAGACTGGCTGTCAGACTACCTATCGGGCTTCTGACTACCTGTAACGACTGTCAAAGATCCAGGAATGACAGCCGGGACCAATGGATTAACGTGCTTTCCGAGACACGGAGGAGTCTCGATATGTAAAGATGGCCACCCATCCACGGACCAACCTCGGCAAGCGTAGCTTAACCTGACGGATCGACTTGCGCGGCTGTTGGTACTTACCCACGTGCTATACGTGTTATGAATAGATATCAAATTATCTTCTCCGTTTATTAGCCTTGCTTGATTACCACTGACTCATGACAAATAGAGTGTGCTGCTTCCCGCATTGTTCCCCATCCAATGATTAATGGTATACGAAGGGATGAGGGAAAAAACCAATGTAGTAATGGAGGAGCCTCATTTAGTCGGTTTTGCACTTAATAATAATTGATATTGAGTTGAAAATAGAATAACTTTCTGCTTACAAAAAAACAGTTCGTATTTTTTGTTCATTTCGCGAGAAACAATTGAATGTCGTTAGTGGCCGGAGTTTTATGGTTCTTTTTTTAAAAGGATTCGGTTTATTTTTTAAATAATACGTGTAATAATAAAAATGTTCTTTAAAAGTTATTATGAAAAGATCGTGATCAGATTTTGAATTTAGAAGCAGAACATTTTGAGGACATTTAAAATTGGCAACACGTAGTGAAAATGCGTTCGTGAAAATTTTTCAACGCTTTATTCTCTTTAAAAGAAAATATTCATTTAACCTAGAAACTTAGTATTCATTTCTTGAATATAACATTTACCAAATAAACCAACCATGTTGGGGACGGCTTCCAGTCTAACCAGATGCAGCTGAATACCAATATTTTAAATGGAGCGACTGCCTTTCCAACCTCCATAATCCAGTCACTAACTGGGTATACGATACCCCTTGGTAAGACTGGCTGTCAGACTTTCGGGCTTCTGACTTCCCGTAACGACTGTGAAACATCCACGAATGACAGCCGGGACCAACGGCCTATCATGCTTTCCGAGGCACGGAGGAGCGATAAGTAAAGATGGTCACCCATCCACGGACTAACCCCGGCAAGCGTAGCTTTACCTGATAGATCGGTCCGTGCGACTGTTATTATTTAGCCACGAACATTCATCTATAAATCCAAATTAATCGAAGCATCGGCACCTTCCTACCGGCTTTCTAAACAAAAGCTAATTCCGTTAGTAGAATCGAATCGCGCGGCCGATTCGCATCGATGCGATCTTATCGATTAGATAGCCGATGACCGAGTAACTGCTGCCTCCACAGAATCGATGGCGCGGAAGCTAATTGAATCGATTAAATTATACTCGATGTTACATCGAATGGTTTTTGCGGCGCGGCGCTCCGATTGGTTTTATGAAGTGGCGTATTTGATTGTTTTATTTGGATATTGGAATGGATTTTTAAATTAGCGTTCACAGTAAGAAACACGGTACGTCTTTTTTTAATTTGGAACTAACATTTTCTACACGTGTATGTCTTTCTAAGTAATAACAGCCGCATCGATACATCAGGTTAAGCTACGCTTGCTGGGGTTGGTCCGTGGATGGGTGACCATCTTTACATATCAAGACTCCTCCGTGCCTCGGAAAGCACGTTAAGCCGTTGGTCCCGGCTGTAATTCATGTTTCTTTGACAATCGTTACGGGTAGTCAGAAGCCCGATAGTCTGACAGCCAGTCTTACCAAGGGGTATCGTATTACTGACTGGGTTGTGGAGGTCAGATCGGCAGTAGCTCCATGTGAAATGATGGTATTCAGCTGCATCCTGTTAAACTGGTAGCCGACCCCAACATAGTTGGAAAAGGCTAGGCAGATTGATTAATTTGCTTCATTTTGGGAAGGTTGAATACAAATAGATAAAAACCGGGAAGCCTTAGTGACCTTAAAGGTGATATTATTGCCAGTATAAATGGCGTATGTGTGTGACCAGCATCCTCATTGCGTCACATAGTAACAGTAGCAATGGCTTCCATTTTGACGTTTATTTTTTGAGTGTGTGAAATCATCTAATGACTCCTCCCGCTATGGGTGAAGCGGAAGGGAGTCTCAGACTCTTACTGACTAAAACCCATCGATGTTCCTTCCTTAGCCCTTTATGTTCAGGGGTAGCGGTAACATTCTCGGACAATCCCGCTTACTCGGCAGGATTCGGCCATAACAGGCCCCTTCAAAAACGATGACATCTCTTTGAGGCGCGCGTGGAACACATACGCGTCGTCCGGCACGGGCCTGGTCCTGATCGGACGGTGAGCTACCCATTACTCACCGCTAATTTTGATGCTACAAATTGTTTATGATACAAGAGCACATCACTAGAAATAATAATAATATCCTTGGACATTTCACACAACGCCATAAATTGTTCCAAGCTAAGCAACCTAATGCTTGTGTTATGGTTACGAGTTGGCTGATAAACTACTTATATACATTTTTTTTTGTAAATAATGCTGCGCACTATGTCGCGGGTTTGATAATATGTAATTATAGATAGAAAAAGCACCCAGACCCGGAACAAATACTTGTAGGTCGTATAAATATTTGTTCCGTGCGGGAATCGAACCCACTGCGTCAACCGTGTCAAGAAAGTGAGCACAAACATGGCCCTAATAACAAGTCATCCCAATCCATCTCTAAATACGATCATAAACATCAAAGTTACCCATTAAAATTCATCATTTACACTTCACTTTGATCTCTGCTTACCCTCAAGAACACGCACGAGTTTATACAGCCGTTAACGAGGTCGTAACTAAAATACGGTGGTTGCCGAAACGGGAGCACCCTGTATACAAAGTGGGAAGTTCTCAACTCTCGCAAATAATGGAGGTTGCTCAGAATCTTGTAGACCGGAACAGTTTAATTGTTTGTGATTTAATTATTTATTTTAAGGTATTAGGTTGGTAGAATTTAGTTACGTTAACAAGGATTTTATGTTAATTAACGGGTGAAATTATTCTGCTTAAGATGCATTGAGGTTGGCCGCGAAATTGCAATTTTTCTTTGTTTTTTAGGGCTCTGTCCATCAGACACCAGGCTGTATCTCATGAACCGTGATAGTTGACAGTTGAAATTTTCACAGATGATGTATTTCTGTTGCCGCTATAAAAATAAATACGGAAAAAGAGAATAAAATAAATATTTACGTGGGCTCACATACAACAAACGTGATTTTTATGCCGTTTTTATAGATAACTAGCTTCCGCCCGCGGCTTTGCCCGCAAAATATGTCGACAAATTATACACATAAATAAACCTTCCTCTTGAATCATTCTATCTATTAAAAAAAACCGCATCAAAATCTGTTGCGTAGTTTTAAAGATTTAAACATACATAGGGATATAGGGACAGAGAAAGCGACTTTGTTTTATACTATGTAGTGATGGTACGGGCGCGAGTCCGAGTCAAGTAATCTAACACTTACTTGTTGTATATTGATCAAAATCCGATTCGCGACCTTAACAAACGTCTATTTATAGACTAGCTTCTGACAGCGCCTTCGTCCACGTGGATGTCAGAAATGACCCCACGGGAATGTCTTAACGGGATAAAAACTATCCTATGTGTTAATACAAGTTATAAACTATCTGTGTGCCAACTATCATTCAGACCCGATCAGTAGTTTTTTCGTAAAAGGGTAACAAACATTTATATATCCACACATCCTCACAAACTTATAATATTAGTAGGATATAACACGATACCTCTTAATTGCCAGACTAGGTATGTCAGCGGAATTGTCCAAAATGGTTACCGCTATCCCGGAACACAAAGGGCTAAGGAAGGAACATGAATGGGTTTTAGTCAGTAAGAGTCTGACACTCCCTTCCGCTCCACCCAGAGTTCCAGAGGACTCATTTGATGATTTCACATCCTTAAAAAAAGGCTTCTGACCAACCGTAATAATAATAATAATAAATATTTAAAAATGTATTAAATAAGAAAATAAATAAATAAACGAATAATAATAATAAAACGTTTATTTCAGATAACATGGATCCAGTGTGTTAGTAGTACAAAAACTTATACCTAGTGTTAGTAAAGAACTTTAATCTACTCGCCCCCTGCCAGACCCACGAATCGAGGTATCAATACTCATGTGAGCATTAATAAAATAAATAAATAAAATAAAATAAAAATCGTTTATTTTCAGACAAACAAGTCCATAATAGAAATTAATTAACTAAAAGTGAACAATGACTTATCTAACTCCCCGAACATGAATTAATACATCGACTCATGTACAGACAGTCAAGTCTACCAGCTGACTTTACCTGATATCTAATGGATGATCTTTCATCCAGAAATCGTAAGCCAGGCTTAGCTTAACCCAAACACTGCCATGAACACAGCTGTATGTTTTCTGTCCTATCTCACAGTGCCCCACACACATACGTGCTCAATACATTTTGATCCATTCTAAGCTCAGTGCCTTCAACACAAATGTGTGTTTATTGTCCATACATTGCAATGCGTGTTGAAGGCACTCAGTAGGGATTTTGGCGACACGTATGCGTGTTGAAGGCACGGAGCTTAGAATAGCACCTGACAAGAAATAGTGGTGTAATATATGCGCCTTCCATCGGCCCAAATCAATCTCTTTTCCCAACTATGTTGGGGTCGGCTTCCAGTCTAACCGGATGCAGTTGAATACTAGTATTTTACATGGAGCGACTACCTATATGATCTTCAAAACCCAGTCAGTAACTGGGTAATACCATACCCCTTGATAAGACTGGCTGTCAGACTACCGGGCTTCTGATTACCCGTAACGACTATCAAAGATCCACGAATAACAGCCGGAACCTACGGCTTAACGTGCTTTCCGAGGCACGGAGGAAAGCACGTGCAAGAAAAAAAACTCAATCGATTCACGACCAAATTAAAAAAATTATTAATAAGCAAATGCTACTATAATGTCAACGAGTATTTAAAAGATAAATCTTTAAAACATATAAGTTAAGTTAGATTATAAGTAATGTAATTGATAAGTCCCTTTCTCCACAAATCTTTCTTCTGCTGTGCCCGACAGGGTCCATGATTGCTTCTTTTGGCGAATATTTACTACCTAAGCCTACATTGTGGAATGCAATAAAGAATTGAGAATTGAGAATTGAATTGAGTCCCGATATGTAAAGCTGGTCACCCATCCACGGACCAACCCCGGCAAGCGTAGCTTAACCTGTTGGATCGATCCGTGCGGCTGTAAAAACTTAGCCACGAGTTCCTCCGCCTTCCATCGGCCCGTGCCATTATTTAGCCATGAGCCCCTCAAGCTAGGACTTACTTGACTTAATAAAATAGCAACTTTAACAATGATGATAGATCGTTTTCGTTCTTTCATAGGTTCGTTCATATTAAGGTTCAAAAGGTTACTCGCACTCTATCAATCTTAGTTCTAGCTAGTTTGTGAATCTCTGAACCTTTTTCGACGGTTTGTGGCGTAAGGAGTTTTATATGAAGTTCCTCTGCGAAGCTAAATGGTGTTATCGAGTTTGATGAGTTAATGTTATTAACCTTTTGAACGCCATTGTCACATATACGTGATAAGCAAGCGCATGCCCTGTACGCCAAAGACACAAATATGTGACAATGGCAACAACACTATAACACGAAGTAAACAATTAAATCATTACTTATGTGAGTCTTTATATCTTAAAAATTTAAGCTCTCGTACGTATTTAATGACATGAAACTAAATTAAAACATTGTGGATATTGTGGTTTTAGTCAGTAAGAGTCTGACACTCCCTTTCGGTCCACCCAGAGCGGGAGAAGTCATCTTTATTTCCCATTCATATTATAAAGGCGAAAGTTTGTGTGTGAGTTTGTATGTTTGTGCGTCCTTCACGCTCAAACGGCTGAACGAATCTGGATGAAATTTGGCACAGAGGTAGTATATGACCTGGATTAACACATAGGACTTTATCGCGGTAGTACGTTCCCTTGGGATGATTTCCGACATTCCGGCTGGCCTGCTGCCAGAGGCTTCGCCCGCGAGGGCGTCGGGACTAGTAAACTATAAGTTCAGGTTTTCGTACGATATTGTCCTTCACCGATGTCAGTAATGTCTAAATCAAGCATGACCAGCCAGAAATTTTTCATTGCTGGGACATATACCGCCTCTCTAGTATTTTGTCTGTGGTCCATCCATTGTCCATGGCCGAGATTCTAACTGTCAATGGTTTTAATGTTTCTGAATACAAGGTTTATAGCTGATTTGCGCGGGTGTATTTATTGACTTTGTAATTCAGTTTTAGAAATGTGCGTTTTGTATGTGCAGATTTCATTTTTTTCGTTCTTCCTGTCAGTGAGCTGTTTAAAGGAAAGCCCTTCTGTCGTATCAACTCTGTATAATATTTAGACATCACAGGCATTTAGACAGGCTAGGGTGAGGCTTTCATTTAAACAGCTTATACTAAGGACCATTTTTAAGCTCTGTACCAAAAATCAATTAAATAGGAGCAGTAGTTTAGTCGCAAATGTTTTTTTAAGTTTTTGCCCCGTTTGAACACGATGTATCTTTCCTAACAGCGCTCCGGCGCGCTCGCGTCGGTGCCGCTGCGTTACAAGGTCAGTTTTTATTTACGAAGGGTGGTTGCGTTTTGCTCTGATTTGTAAGCTATTTAGTTTGTTTGAAAAAATAAAAACCTCATTTTTGGTGCTTTTTAATTTTATACCGTACCGAGTTAATACTAAACACGTATAGTATACGTAGTGTAATTTAATGCCCCTCTGTCATATCAACTCTGTATAACAATATTCCTGTATACACAAGAGGTAGACCCTTCCAAAGACAACAGACGCCTCTATGCCAACATTACTAACATAATACATCCATACAAATCTTCAACAATTAGTCGGAGCCCTTCACAAGGGGCTATTAATATTAGAAGACAATTATTAATTTAACGAGACAAGAAGCCACTGAAGGTATCACATTGCGTAGGTACCTTATGTAAACGCTAGCACATCAAGCTATCCCTAACTGTCAAATATACGCAATTGAACATGAACCTTATGCTTTTGCTATAAAGTTGAAAATCTATCAAAGAAGTTTGACAGATTGGGGTAGCTTGATGTGCTGGCCTCTGTACATTAAATTCTGATTTGTAAGGTGCTTTAGTTGCCACTAGCTAGCGGCGAAGCCCGTGTGTATGTCGAAAATAATCCCAAGTGATACGTTCACTTGGGATAATTTTACCGGGATAAAAAATATCTTATATAAATGTGTTAAATATCCTATGGGTTGTGAACGTTAAGTGTGCCAAACATCCAGATCCGTTCAGCCGTTCTGGCGTGGTTGAGTAACAAACATCTAAACATCTTGTGAAGTTCCTCCCTTGGGAAGTTGCGAGGTAACCCCATCACAAGTATCTTTATAACTTTCCGGAGAAGCTTCAACCTGTAAAACAATTGTATGAGAATAAATAAAATCTTTTTTTTATCTTCACAAAATTTCACATAGTATAATATTAGCGGCATTCAACGTGTCACTGCTGCCAGTCTTCTGGGCACATTTCTGGACGACAGCGATGCGGATGAGTAGGTACTTCAGCGCCTAAGTGTCCTTTTTGGTGGTTTGTTTTGGTATTTATTTGCATATAAATACAAAAACAAAATAAATAAAAAAAGATGTATACCGGGTTATTTTTCAATGACCGGCCAAATTTTCACTGGGTGTTCTACCCATGATTGTGAACAACTTTCACTATGGGACCAACTCTGAAATCACGAAAAAAAAATCAGCTGTTTCCTACAAAATATCAATACCTAGTCGACTAAAATGTATGAAACAGCTGATTTTTTTTTCGTGATTTCAGAGTTGGTCCCATAGTGAAAGTTCTTCACAATCATGGGTAGAACACCCAGTGAAAGTTTGGCCGGTCATTGAAAAATAACCCGGTATATAAACAATATAAATTAATTTGTTATATGAGTCATATAAAAGCAAAGTCAGCAACATCCATTTTTTTCAGAGTAGCAACTTTGAATGCAGTCCGTCAGTGTAATGCCATCTATAAATATTTGAATTATCAGATCCCTGTAAAACCAGCAACATCCCCTTTAAAATCGTCATTTTAAGTATAGGTTCGTATCAAACCCAGCAACATCCTAGGTTGTTTACTGCAAAAACAGCATCTTCCCACTCGACCAATCAGATGTACGCATTACTTGCGATTCAATATGGCGATTTTGTTTAACAACAACGCGAGCGTGCAATAAAAAGTAGTGATTTAAACTGTTTATAGTACTGTTTTCTCCAAAAAGATTATAATAATAGCAAGATGGACTGTTACCCTACCCCAGTAGATAATAATTCAAGTAGAAAAAGAAAAGCAGAGCCTGCTAAATGGAAAAGGAATTTGGCCAAAAGACAGAGGTAAGTTATAGTGTTTATAGCGTGACTACGAAAGTTTGATCGTTGTTTTTTTACGCGGTCATGTTTTATAGGTAGGTATCGTATCTAGGTAGGTATTAGGTAATGTGTTTTGTATTACAGTCGGATTTTTTGTTTTAATATTATTTTATTTTATTTCACCAATCTATTAATTTATTAATTTTATTTTATAATTTCTAATTTCAATGTAGATATTTTAGTTTTTATTGGAACGTAATGTAATAATGTATTTTTTTAAATATAACGTAATTTTTCGTATCTTATATGGGTCCCTGAAATAAAAGTTTTTTTTTTATCTGCTTATTGTATTAGTAGTTTTTATTAGTATTTTTTGTTCTAGGTATTCGGCTAAATCACTACCAAAAAGATTGCTGTGTACGCACAAGAAAACGTTTAAATGTATGTCTCTAAAAATGACCGATGTAAAAGATTTCTTCGAATCTTTTTATGCGCAGTCAGATAAACAAAAGCAAGATGCTATTTTACTAAAACATTGCATGCCTGTTACCGTAAAACGTTGCCGTCGTAGTAATAACTCAACCTATGCGAAGCAAACATTTCAAACCAAGTTTTACATTTATAGTAAATCAGAAAAAAAGAAGGTACAAGTGTGTCAACGCTATTTTTTGACAATTTTGCAAATAACGAAGTACAGAGTCCAAAGTATAATGAGAGAATATTACCACACTGGGAGACTTTTAGGCGAAAACCGAGGAGGCGATCATGTTTCCTTGAAATATACAGCGAAACGAGAAGCAATCATGAGCTTCATCAATAAGATACCGTGTGAAGAACCCCATTATTGTCGAGGAAATACAAAAAGGTACTACCTTTCTTCGGAGTTATCAATCAACAGGCTATGGAAGATGTATAATTCAGAAGCTGCCGATGATTTAAAGGTAAAGCAGTCCTTTTTTCGTCGTATTTTTAATACAAAATATAACCTTTCATTTGGCACTCCAAGAACGGACGTATGTGCCACTTGCTTAAGATTTTCTGAAGAAATGAAAGTTGAAAAAGATGACAATGCACGCCTCAGCTTAATGACTGCCCAAAGATTACATAAATTAAAAGCTAAGTCATTCTTTGAAAAAGTTAAAGAAGAAAACACAGGTCTTATAACATTATCTTTTGACTGCGAAAAAAATTTGAACTTACTTAAAGTTCCAGACCAGGTGGCATATTATCTGAGAAATGTTTACTTATACAATTTCACAATCGTAGCTGGCTCATCGAAAAGTAAATTACTTCCTGAGAATGTTTTCGCATACTGCTGGACTGAGGAGATTTATCCCAAAGCTGCGAATGAAATTGCTTCAGCCGTATATCACAGGCTGAAAAATACAGACTTATCTACCATCACAAAAGTACGTCTTATGGCGGATGGATGTGCGGGTCAAAATAAGAATACCATTATGCTGGCCATGTTATCAAAATGGTTAACCGAAGCACCACAAAATGTCAAAGAAATTGAATTTATATTTCCTGTAGTTGGTCATTCGTATATACCTCCCGACAGAGTTTTTGCTCAAATAGAAAAAGAAGCACGAAAACATGAAGTCATAAACAGCCCTCAAAAGTACCTGGATATTATATCGCGGTTCAGCACAGTGACGAAATTAGGAGTTGATTGTGAAGTTTTTAATTGGAAGACTGCTTCACAAGAAGTATTTAAGCCAGTGGGTAACTGGCATTTCCAGTTTAAATTATGTAAACGTTTTATTCTAAGACGTTCTAAAAGGGCCGGAAATGTTTTGATAGGTGGGCATCTCCACTACAAAACCGATGATGGAGTCTGTAAAAATGTCTGCAAAAGAGGAAAATCAAGCTCCATGCTAAATCCGTCAAAAATAAATCCATCATGTTCATTATCTGATGCAAAGAAAAAGGACACTTTAACACTGTTAAAAAGTCATTGGGGCAATGATTGGCAACAAAACGAAGAATTATTGTTTTTTAAGACCTTATTAAATGACGCTGAAATTCAAGTTGAATGCGCTGGAGACAGTGAAGAGTTATGTGAACTGCAGGAAGAAATACGTGACATGCATGTGTGATTTTTTTTAAATAAGATTAATTTACCTAATTTCTTAAATGTAAAAGATTTTAAAGATTTAAGTGTTTTCTAATTACATTCAATTACAATTTATTCACTTTATTTTAATTTTACTTATCATTCCTAAACATTTCGTAAGTATCAAGATTATTTACATTTCTTTCACCCAAAAAACAGCCACTGCAAAAACAGCAACATCCTAATCGAATTAAAGCAAAAGTAGCAATATCCACGTATTGGTCGCAAAAACAGCATCATCCAAAATTAATTAGTATTTTCTGGAAGCGTGCTAGTTTATAATGAAGTTCTATTCCACCTTTTATTATTCTAAGATAATTCTTCAACTATAAACATACAGAACATAAGCAAAATAGTTGCAATTGTTACGTGACCTAAAAAAAACAGTTACTCGTATTTCAATCAAACTGTATGTTGCTGCCTTTGCTTCTATATGACTCATATAGTCATTTAATTTAATTATTTTTAAGTTGTTAATATGTAGAAATATAATTAAATAATATTAGTAGTATTCACAAATCCCCATTCATTTAATCTGACCTAATTTCTCTATTCGCAATAACCTTGTTAAACTTTCTATGGTAATTCGGATTGAAAATCGTTGCGGGAACAGCTGCCTTTTTCTTAATGCATATAAGGAAATTGGGTCATAAGAAACGTAAGTTTTCATACCTTTTGCATGGAATTATCGAAGTTTTTAACATTGCTAAAGAAACGAAGTGTTATTCTGTGAAGTTCGTTTCGAACCTCACTCCAGCGACTGCAGGAAATACGAAAGCGAACTCTTTTGTTTTTATAGTAAATTATTGCCATAGATAATACGTCATTGCGGCATACGTCAGACACTGTTCGAATTTCGAAGTGATGTTTAGAAAATAAAGCTCCATACACACGATTCAACTTTGAGGAGCTCGTGGCTAAGTAATAACAGTCACACAGGTCGATCCATCGGGTTAAGCTACGCTTGTCGGGGTTGGCCGTGGATGGGTGACCATATTTACATACCGAGACTCGTCTGTGGCTCGGAAAGCACGTTAAGCCGTTGGTCCCGGCTGTCATTTGTGCATCTTTGACAGTCGTTACGGGTTGTCAGAAGCCCGAAAATCTGACAGCCAGTCTTACCAAAGGGTAGGTATCGTATTGCTTAGTTACTGGGTTGTGGAGGCCAGATAGGCAGTCGCTCCATGTAAAATATTCGTATTCAGCTGCATCCGGTTAGACTGAAAGCCGACCCCAACATAGTTGGGAAAAGGCTAGGCAGATGATGTTTAGATAATATGTCCCATATACACGATTCAACTTTATTGTCTGTGCATATACAAAAACTTGCTTCAACTTATTACATGGAACTTGGTGAAATGGACGATTTTGGCCCCGCGTTTTTTTTTATATATTTTAGTTTTTACTTTTAAATAGTTTCTGCCTGCGGCATGTGGCGTGTGGATATCGGAAATTATCCCACGGGAACTTTTTCGGGAATAAAATGTAGCTACTTATATTTATTATTTATATTATAGAAGTACCGTCAAAACGAAACTAAGAAGAAAAAATAGTGACTTCCAATCTATGACGATACATTGATTGAATCAGTTTCGACTCGACGGTATCCCTTTATGAGAAAACAATGGCTGTCCCACGGGTAAAGCAGCCAAAAGGGTAAGTCAGGGGAATGCCTAATAGAAAACGTTGGTTTTTTACGACACCTATGAGAAAAGACACGTACAGTCGCCAGCACATCAAGTTACCCCAATCTGCCAAATTTCTTTGATTGATTTTCAACTTTATTTCAAAAGCATAAGGTTCATTTTTTATTGGAAGAATTTGACAGTTGTTTGTCGACTGTACGTTTTTTTTTCTATTAATTTAAGGAGTTTTTATACCTGAAAGTATATGCCAATTCCATCGTAACCTAAACTAAGAATAAGAAACTTAAAAAATACAAACAACTTACTTCTACTTATTTATTAGTGATGTGAACTAAAATACATAAACAGATTTTTCGACATTTCAGAGGAAGGTTCTGATAACAGACCGTGAAACATGCCTAAACTTAGTCTGTCCAGGTTCATAGTCCTCATCAGTTAATCTCGGTATGTCTGATAGCGAACATATTCCATTAGTAAGTGATGCACATCTTCTACTACACAGCACGGATCGCAATCTCTATCGGTTGTTTTCAACACGACTTCAGTAGCCAAGAATTAAGCATAACTTGCATAGTCATAAGTCTCAAGTTCGAATCCAAGGCCTTCCTTCACCTCTTAGGGAGCAGTGTCTTGTGTGGGGTGTGTAGTGTGTTCCCTGTCACGCTATAAATTTTTTGTTTAAAAGAGTGTCCATGGAGTTTCTTGCCCGTTCTTCTCCATAGGTACCTATTGCTTTGGAATGGGCAACTAGCTTCATTTTTCTAACTGACCGACCCTTTGACAATTCAAAAGTGTATGTAATTGGTTTATTTAAAATAATGCTTTGAGTTTGAGTTTGAAAATATGCTTACCCATAAAACCAAGTACTTAAATCTTTTTTTCATCGCTATTCAACTCTCGAATAAACCCTTTCCAAAGAATATCCCAAACAAATGAGCTATAACCATACAACTTCTTTATATGCGATATACATCTAAATTGCCCTTATGATTAATTCGCGTGCTATTTCCAAACCACTGTGATTCGTCAAAATGTTTCAGGTCGTAAAATATGTAAGACCAGCTTATTGGAGGACCGAAGGATATTCTACCTTACAGCCAAAGTATGAAACTCCTTGCCAGCGTCTGTATTCCTTTCCACATATAACCCGTCTGCCTTTAAAGCAAGAGTGAACAGGCATCTGGGCACGCTTGCTCCATCAAAGATCTCATCCATCGCTTTCCATCAGGCGTGACCGAGGTGAAGAGCACGCCATTAGCAATTGGGTATTTGAAAGGGTAGTCAATAACGTTATTTTTTATGAACTGTCAAAACGCGGCATTTGTACGTGATTTGTATGAAATATAACAAGGTGACGTCACAGATTTTTAGAATCAAATGGAATACTTATTAGCATTAAATGTAATTTTACAATTATATCTTCGCATAATATTTCGTTTATGTACCGGTGATGGAAGTTTTTAAGACGAGTGCTCTTTTTTTCATGTGATTTCATATTTTATTTTTGACCGTTTCTTATATCATCATCATCTGCCTAGCCTTTGCCCAACTATGTTGGGGTCGGCTTCCAGTCTAACCGGATGCAGCTGAATACCAGTATTTTACATAGAACGACTGCCTAACTGACAGCCTACCTTCACAACCCATTAACAGGGCAATACGATACCCCTGTCAATAGTTCAAAGAGTCAATTAAAAAAAATAACATCTTTGAAACCATAAACAGAATTTTCAAAAATAGAAACACAAGTCACCATGAAGTTTTTATTCAATCGCAAGTTTCCGTCATTCAGTCCAAGTTTTTCAATTACCTCCTAATTTAAGTTAGGGTTGGTCGGGACGGTTCGTGTAATGGTTTCCACCACGCGACCACTTTACATGAATTATGAAACTCTGACGGGTTTTTGCTCATTTGAATGCTTCAGAGGTTTTTGGGTCAAAAGTTATTACCATAAACTAATGGGCTGTTTCCCCACCTCCATATACGTTATGGTTAAATTATGGGGGAAATAATATATGGTTAGAAAAAATTGTTACAGCTGTTTAATCTATGCTATTTGGATATGTGAAAGAATCACTATTTATACCATTTTTTTTGAGGGTGGGAAGTCATCAAATGATTCCACACCCTCAAAAAAAGTCTCCCGCTCTGGGTGGAGCGGAAGGGAGTGTCAGACTCTTACTGACTAAAACCCATCCATGTTCCTTCCTTAGCCCTTTATTTTTAAAATATGATTGACGTGTTAAAGTGTCTAGAGAAGCGAGGAGCTCGCGGCTCCTGATGGGTATTTATAACAGCCGGCGGGTTGATCAATCTGGTTAAGCTACGCTTGCCGGGGCTGTTCCAAGGATGGGTGGCCATCTTTACATACCGAGACACCTCCGTGTCTCAGAAAGCACCGTTTGGGAGGAGCGGAAGGGAGTGTCAGAATTTTACTGACTAAAACCCATCCATGTTCCTTCCGTAGCCCTTTATGTTCCGGGGCAGTGGTAACCCTTTCGGACAATCCCACTTACTCACTTTATACTGACGATCTATTCTGTAAGGATCTCACCGTGAAAGTGTGAGTAAAGTATAATATATGTATATATAATATAATATAATAATATCCTTTGGACATTTCACACAACGCCATATAGTCCCAAGCTAAGCAACTTAATGCTTGTGTTATGGTAACGAGATGGCTGATAAACTACTTATATACATTTTTTTTGTACATACATACATATTATAGATAGAAAAACACCCAGACCCGTAACAAATACTTGCAGGTCGTACAAATATTTGTTCCGTGTGGGAATCGAACCCGCGACATGCTGCGCAGACTTTCGCTCAACCGCTGCGCCACCCGTGTCGTCGAAGTGAGTTTATAGTGTCAATCCCTAGCATTAGGTGGAACGATAGCTCACTTCACGTTCAGAATCGACCGGCAGGTTTTTTTTTGGAACGTTCTATGGAATGTTATGATTTACGTAGACTTAAAAGAGCATGGCAGTTGAGAGTATGTCATGCTCACATATACAGAGTTGATACGGCGGAGGGGCGTTCCTTTAAACAGCTTATACTAGGGACCATTTTCAAGCTCCAAAAATCAATTAAATAGGAGCAGTAGTTTAGTATCAAATGTTTTTTTCAGTTTTTGCCCCGTTTGAACACGATGTATCTTTCCTAACAGCGCTCCGGCGTGCACGCGTCGGTTCCGCTGCGTTACAAGGTCAGTTTTTATTTACAAAGGATGGTTGCGTTTTACTCTGATTTGTAAGCTATTTAGTTTGTATGAGAAAATAAAAACCTCATTTTTGGTGCTTTTTATTTTTATACCGTACCGAGTTAATACTAAACACGTATAGTATACGTAGTGTAATATAATGCCCCTCTGTCATATCAACTCTGTATGTCTCGCTGTTCGTGGCGCGTGTGAAGGATCTTTCAGTTCCGTATACTGTGTCATGCTTGAGGATGGGCAATTGGGCACCGTTATTTGTAACTGGCTTGTATTGCCAGGGCTTGTGTTTAATTTTATATTTAAAATTTTCCTTTTTTACGTTGTTCTCACATACAACGTGGAGCTACAATGGTGACATTAATTTAATATTATGTTTTCACATTTTCGTTTCATGAAGACATTATATTTCCATTAAACGTTTTTTTTATTTACGGATTTATTTAAAATTTTAGAAAATAGCATCTTAGAGCAACCTGTACTTAAAGAACTGTCGCGCATCGGTTATAATGCCGAAGTCATGGATCATAACATTCACATCAATTAAATTAAAACGAATAAGCAATAAATACTATTAGGATGAAACAACTGCAAAAAGTAGGCGCCCTTTTTTTTGATTAGTTTGTTTGTGTTTTTTTTCAATTTGCGATCTAGTCCTTTCAACATTCATATGATTAATTAATGGGCACTAACCCTACCCGTGTTTTTAATTAATGTTACCATTGTAGCGCCACGTTTTATACAAGCTACAATATAAATAAACCCAATATTTTGTTCTATCTAGATTTAAAAGAGTGTCCTTGGAGGTTCTTGCCCGTGCTTCTCATTAAAGATCTACGTTGTGGAACGGGCATCTAGCTAGAACTTTCAGACTAACTGACCGACATCTAGACAGTTCAAAAGTGCCTGTAATCGGTTTAATTGAAATAAATGCTTTGACTTTGAGTCTAAAAGACTTAAAATCAAATGGGTAAATCTTTAATCTGAAAAAGCTGCCTGATTATTGAAAGCAAAAAGGTAAGATAAAAGGTTAAAGGTGAGGAGGAGCTCGTGGCTAAGTAATAACAGCCGCATGGATCGATCCGTCAGGTTAAGCTACGCTTGCCGGGGTTGGTCCATGGATGGGTGACCATCTTTACATATCGAGACTTCACCGTACCTCGGACATTAAGG
Source organism: Hyppa rectilinea (assembly GCA_951799385.1). Taxonomy (NCBI): domain Eukaryota; kingdom Metazoa; phylum Arthropoda; class Insecta; order Lepidoptera; family Noctuidae; genus Hyppa; species Hyppa rectilinea. The sequence continues at coordinate 10,365,173 of OX637325.1, read as the reverse complement.
TGTTGGTCCCGGTTGTCATTCGTGGATCTTTAACAGTCGTTACGGCTAGTCAGAAGCTCGAAAGTCTGACAGCCAAGGAGTATTGTTACTCAGTTATTGGCTGGGTTGTAAAGGTCAAATAGGCAATAGCTCCATATAAAATACAGGTATCTAGTTTCATCCGGTTAGACTGGATACCGACCCCAACATAGTCGGGAAATGGCTAGGCAGATTGAAAAAGGCAAGGTCAGGTTTCCCTTACCCACGAAATTAACAAAACCACCTATACTACTTTTTTTTAAAGCTGGGAAATCATCCAATGACTTCTCCCGCTCTGGGTGAAGCGGAAGGGACTGTCAGGCTGTTCCTGACTAAAACCCGAAACCGAAGGCCCATAAAATAGAGTACATGTATAAAAATAATAACTATAAAGTAATACATAATTTTTAAAATAAACTCAGAAACTACTGTAACTGCACTCGTTGTGACGGCGTCGAGTTACGCTGCGAGGTGTCGCGAAAACCCATCCATGTTCCTTCGTTAGCCCTTTATGTTCCGGGGTAGCGGTAACCCTTTCGGACAATCCCGCTTACCCGGCAACCTACTCGTATACTGCTTAACAATATATTCCTTTCAGTCTTTAATAGGATGTAAAAACTAAGATCAAAAGAAAATACTGGCCACAAAGGGATTTAATCAAACCCATTAAAAACATGTCACTTTCAAAGTCGCAAATGAAAAACTGCTCACTAAGAAGCGAATGCTAGCACAAAATAAAACAAATAAAAACTTTCCCCTGCATAATAAAACCTAATTATAATTAAGTATAGTCCGCAGTTTTTACTCATTAGCTGCTAGAACTGAAACTCAACGTAATATTAATGGTCTCTGAAATATTACACGACTCTTTGGAAGAATTTCAGGGTAAAATATTTGCAGAAACTTTATTCACTGGCATTTTTTTCGTGATATAATTGGCGCGGTGAAATACAGATTCGACAGCCACACCGATTCTATACGAATCGGTGTGGCTGTCGACGATATTTCACCTGAAAAAGAATTGGCCTTTTCTTGTATTTCGTTGAAAAGATACAAAAATATCTAATGCCAGAAATAGAAATAGAAATCGTTTATTTGCCAATATATACATGTATTTATTTGATATATACAACAACAACAATATATATTATACATGTAGGTATACTGGGTTGTGGAGGTCAAGCAGACCGGCGCTCCATGTTCAAATCTGGTATTCAGCTGCATTCAGTGAGACTGTATAACCCTTACATGGTTGGGGAAACGGAAAACGGAGTTCAGTCATTTGACCTAGAGTGAAAGATAATAACAAAAAAAAAAATGTACAGAGTAATGACAAAGAAAATGTACTAAAAATTTAAAAATAATTAATTGGGTCCTAGATACCAGTCATCACACCGCTCTCATAAATAAAATCTTTCAAGTTGTGAAAAAATATGTAATCCACCATTTTGTGGCGGCGGCCATCTTGAATTTACAATGATACTATATTGTCATAAGAACTTAAGTTGTATACCAAATATCAGACCAAACCATCAACAGGAAAGGAGTAAAATTTCAATTACTTAATTTGACCCAAAAACGAACAGACCGTTTAACTAAATAAACCGTTTAAAAACTGAAGCGTCTGACATCTCCTTTAGCAAACAGACAAAGACAAATAAATAAAGGACGCATAGATAAAAATGTGCCTTTCCTTCAATGCCATCAAGGATAAGGCATCTTTATGATATAGAATAAGAAAGGAACTGCTTATAATTCGGAACACGCTGCCGAAGTCAATAAATGTCGGGCGAACAATCGATCTTGCGGTGGGAGCATAATTTGTAGGTCGTTTGGTTTGGTTGCTCGTGTAAGCTATGTTATTATTTATTTATATCGAAGTGGGTCAGGTGGCAGATGTTACTTGACCTATATATCCTGGTGAGAGAAGCCAGAGAACATCATCATCTGCCTAGCCTTTTCCTTAAGCTGAATACCAGTATTTTACATGGAGCGACTGCCTATCTGGCCTCCACAACTCAGTAACAGGGCAATACGATACCCCTTGATAAGACTGGCTGTCAGATTTTCGGGCTTCTGATGACCCGTAACGACTGTCAAAGATAACCAGAGAACAATGTTAATAAAATATGGTGTAACTTGCGAGCCGTTTCAGCTTCGCTTAATGGACGGTAACACATCAAATTACCCCAATCTGTCAAATTTCTTTGATAGATTTTCAGCTTTTTTACAAAAGAATAAGGTTCAAGTTCAATTGGGAATATTTGAACAATAGGGATAGCTTGGTGTACTAGCGAATTGCCCCGGCTTCGCATCGGTGCAGAAACCATCACACGGGCGAAAGCTAGTTAAGGTACACGTATAAACCGTTCTCTTAAATCACTCCATCTACTGCAAAATAATAATGCACTGAGAGTGCTGCTGCGCCAGCCGTGGCGATGTAGTGCGTCAGGGATGTTTGCAGACATTAATGTTGATGGTTTTGCCGCTATCATGAGGAAAAGATGTGCATCCCTGATGTCTCATGTTGGCAGCACCAACAGTATTATCAGTGTATTCGCAGACCGCTGGGATTCCCCGATGTTGCGGAGGTGGGTGCGGCTCCACGCCGATACTTTAATGTATATTCTTACTAGCTTCCACCCGCGGCTTCGCCCGCATAATATGTCGACAAATTATACACATAAACCTTCCTCTTCAATCACTCTATCTATTAAAAAAAACGCATCAAAATCCATTGCGTAGTTTTAAAGATTTAAGTATACATAGGGATATAGGGACAGAGAAAGCGACTTTGTTTTATACTATGTAGTGATGTGTATGTAACCTACTATCACTAGAATTTAAGTTAAAATTGCTACTAACCCTATGGACTCTTGTCTGAAATAAAAATATTCTGTTCTATTCCATTGATGAAAACCGCAATAATCTTTAAAACACCATTGTCACATATACGTGTCAAGTAAGCGTATTCCTTGTGCCAACGGTACAAATATGGGACAATGCGGACACACTATAACACGAAATAAACCAATTAAATCATTACTTTTGTGTGTGTTTATAAATATCTTAAAAATTGAAGCTCTCGTACGTATTTGATATACATTACGTAAATTAAAAGACACCTTGGATATTGGGATATTCATGATAACAAGAAGAAATGAATTCGTAGCTTGGCGTGGAGGGCACACGCGTGTGTTTATGCTCTGGATTTCAAAAGGTTAAAATTCGTTGCGTAGTTTCTAATGATCTTAGCTTTCAGAGGGACAGTACGGTGGGGAGCGACTTAGTTTTATACTATATAGAGAATATAATAAATTATCTTTTCTGGAATCGGAAACGCGGTCACATAGATAGACGAAAGTGACTTTCTTAGTCAGCATGTCAAACTATTCCAATTGAAAATAAACCTTATGTTCTTGGTAATAAAGTTGAAAAACCATTTAAAAAATTTGACAGATTAGGGTAACTTGATCTGCAGGCCTCGGTACTTACCTGCTAATATTTCTTCCACCTTTTGTTTTCTCATAACAATGTTAAATTACGGTCTAAATAATTGGACCGGTATCAAGATACCCGATCTGAATCCAATTAGGGTCAGGTTGCCAAAAAAATGGGAAAACAATTTTGTTCTGTCTTGTTGGTCTAGGGGTCGCAAGCGGTTCAAATGAGCATGTGGTTCAGAGGTAGATTACCGAGTCGGGAACAGTTTTATTGAGTTTCTCAGTAGCAGCCATTTTTTTTTTGAGGGTAATCGTCACATTTCCCTTTTGGGTGGAGCGGAGGGGAGTGTCAGACTCTTACTGACCAAAACCCATCCATGGCATCAAAGCATTTTAGTCTCTTTTTGGCCTCGCACCACCTGTTTTAGGTTCCGTACCCGTAAAACGGGACCCTATTACTAAGACTCCGCTGTCCGTCTGCCCGTCTGTCACCAGGCTGTATCTCATGAACCGTGATAGTTGACAGTTGAAATTTTCACAGACTGATGATGTATTTCTGTTGCCGCTATAACAACACAAACAGAATAAAATAAATATTTAAGGACAAAGAACAAACGTGTTATTTATGCCGTCTTTATTGCACTTCTGCGACTCTCACTTGACATGTTTTTGGAATATTTTGTTTTATTACACTTACCCACAGATATAGATAGACATAGATAACGCAAGTATCACGATCTGTATGAAAACCAAGCGTGCCATTTTTTGACTACCTATTATGACGTCACAAGCACTATTTAGTGATGTATGATGATCGAAAACCAAGCGTGCCATTTTTTGACTACCTATTATGACTCACAAGCACTATTTAGTGATGTATGATGATCCGACTAGCGCTGTATACCGATGCAGACTGAGCGCGAAAGTGACCACTTACGATTTTTGTACGTAAGCTAGGCACGCGAAGTAGTTGCTCTTGCGTTATCTATGTCTATCTATATCTGTGCAATTACCTCTTGCTCCCATAGTTTTCATTACATTTTTTGTTTCCATCTCCTGTACGTGTCAAAAATAATTTTGTTTTCTTTCTTAAAAGAACATACTGATTGATTCCCAGCCCAAACTGTAGCTCATACAACTCAAGTAAGTAATTGTTAAACTTTATTCCTCTTTTACGACTTTCCCTCATTGAAATAAAACCTTATTGCTTGGTATTGATTACTTTCATTTAACGAAAGACTTATTCCAACGATGTTTGGGACTTGGTCTGTGCGTGGCTGAGAAGTAATCTTGAGGATAAATGGAATGACAGATCTGTTTATATTAGATTAGGATTTAGTATAATGTTGTTTTGATATAACCTTATTAAGAGTGAATAATAATAATTTATTTACTTCAGACGAAGTTACATCATCATTAGGTAAAATTCTTAACCTAATTGACAAAGGCGTGCACTGACTGGACAAGCCCACTCAATCTTCAAACCCAGGTAAATTAAAAGAGATAAACCTGTGTGTGCCCGACAATTGTGTATTGCGAAGGCGTCAGCCACGTCTATTGGCAGTGCCCAGTAGTAGAACCAATCTACTGAGTAAAGCCCCTATAACACGCACCATGCGTGTATTTCTATCTATAATATGTATGTATTTACAAAAAAAAATGTATGTAAGTAGTTTATCAGCCATCTCGTTACCATAACACAAGCATTAGGTTGCTTAGCTTGGGACGATATGGCGTTGTGTGAAATGTCCAAGGATATTATATTATATTATTTAATGACGTAGCACACAGGATAGATCTTTTTACTTGTTCTCTGAGTGAGTTCACAAAAACCACGATGTATAGAATATGTTATGGTACTTAAATAATAATAATAAATAAATAATCTGTAGGGTTCTTTCCTCAAAAGATCATTTCAGACACCAACCTACATGGTCTTCACATGATCTGACCAAGATTGTTTGGACTTTACGAGACTGTGACCTCTGAGTTTGTTTGTTCTTCTTCTCAGAGTAGTCAGATAGGGAACACCGACCTCGTTTAAAAAATATGAGTCTGGGTTTGTGCTTCGTTGATGGCATTTGGCTCGCCTCATTAACTTGAGACACAAACATAACTGGCTAAATCTGAGAGGAGCACGTGGCTAAGTAATAACAGCTGCACATGTCGATCCATCAGGTTAAGCAACACTTGCCGGGGATGGTGCGTGGATGGGTGACCATTATTACATAGGGACTCCTTCGTGCCTCGAAAAGCACGTTAAGTCGTCGCGTTGGTCCCGGCTGCCGAAAATCTGACAGCCAGTCTTACCAGGGGTATCGATTTACCAAGTTACTGGGTTGTGGAGGTCAGATAGGCAGTCACTCCATTTGACACAGTGGTATTCAAATGCATCCGGTTAGACTGGAAGCCGACCCCAACATAGTTGGTAGTAGTACATAGGGTAACAACTGTCAAAGAGCCACGACGAATGACAGCCGGGATCAACCGGGTAAGAGATCTCAATATATTACCAACGGTCACCCATGCACGAACTGACCGCGGCAAACATAGCTTAACATTCGTTCCACCATTCAACAACCGCATGGTTCAATTTCTTACGAGCTTTAAAATTTCCGTCAGTCAAAGTTTATCAAACATTTAATAGATTATTTTATAATCTCTTTTAATTATTCAAAAGAAATGTCCAATACAGCCATCTAATACCTTTAAGTTTGTTCGTAAAGGATGCTATTATAAATCATAGCTGCTTCTAAATTAGTCCTACCTTAATTGCTTTACTTTAAGCCCGGGTAGGTACTAACGGGCGATTTTTTTGTCGCACACTGGATTTTCAACGCACTGTCAAGCGCAGAGAGTTGACAATTTGACAGTGTATTTTTTGACGTGCTGGGATGCATTCTGTTAGAGATTACACCAATGAAAGTTAACGCTATCATTAACGCGACGTTTTTGATCGCGTACTGGATTTTAACTCTTAGGACGAATTTCATTGAGCGGGATTGGCGGAAAGGGTTACGGCGACCCCGGAACATAAAGGGCTAAGGAAGGAAGATAGGTGGGTTTTAGTCAGTAAGAGTCTGACACTCCCTTCCGCTCCACCCAGAGCGGGAGAAGTTATTGGATGATTTCCCAGCCAGAAAAAAAAACCCAGAGCGGGAGGAGCCCTTTGATTATTCCTCACCATAAAAAAAAAGGCGAATTTCATCATTGAAACTGAACGCGAGCCGCACATCTAAACCGCGTTCAAGACGTGCCAGTGTCAATATTTCAAAGAAAATAATAACACTGACAAGTGACAGCTCTTAAGCTGGGTTGTGAAATTCGCCCTTAAGTGAATCCTCCAACCAGCCCGCGAAATTCAAATTTTCTTAAGTTTTTTGCAATTTGCAGGCCAGTGATAGGTTGTATGTTGATGAACATTTGATTCGCGGCGAGCTCATAAAGGTTCCGGAATGACTTTGACCTTGTAAAAAGTCATTTTTACACCTTTATGAGCTCGGAGGGTTGTATTAATGATTTTGATGATTATAATTCTGTAACTACATACGTCTTACAGCCGCGAATCAAATGTTCATCAACATACAACCTATCACTGGCCTGCAAATTGCAAAAAACTTAAGAAAATTTGAATTACGCGGGCTACCCTGGAACATCAACCTTAAGAGTTAAAATCTAGATACGCGATAAAAAAAAACGCTGCGATAAAAAAGTCGCACGTGCGTACCTGAGCTTATTCTTAACGGAAAGTTTGAAACTTTGGCACTTGCTTAATTGTCAAACATCTGGATTCTAATGAGTTTGTTTAGTCCAATTTGCTAATAGTTTTGACGGTACTTTTGACGTAAAATCGGACTAATAGTCAATTTAGTTTTTTTAATAATTTTGATTGCCTGAGTTTGTTGATTGAAAATGCTGGCTGGTTCAGAAAATTGTATCGTTTTGTTGGCTATTATTAATTTCGTGTATTTCATTTTGGAGAATCTCAATAGATGATAGAGATGCGAAAAAATATAATACTTTATAGTTAATTTTATACCTATTGTACTTACTCGTAATTTGTTTTGTTTATGAAGTTTTTATAAAAAGTTGTTTATTTGTGCTAAGAAATTTATTTCAGAATATAATATGTATTTATATAATACATAATAATAATAATTTTCTTTATTTGGGACAACAAAGGAACCATTTTTGTTAGTTCACACCTTAGATACTTACTACAAATAACTCACTAGGGTTAGTAACAAAGGGCACGCCACGATAGTGGCGGTAAGGCCCCTCTTTGAGGAGTGGCTAGAGAGGCGTCAGGGCGCCCTCACCTTCCGCCTGACGCAGGTCCTCACCGGACATGGATGTTTCGGGAGGTTCCTGCACATCATCAGGCGGGAGGAAACGCCCGGGTGTCACCACTGCGAGGATCGCCCAGAGGACACGGTAGAGCATACGGTGCAAACCTGCCCTGCATGGGCGGCGCACCGCCGTGTCCTCGTAGAGGCGATCGGCGGCGGTGACCTCTCGCGCCGGCCCTGGTGCAAGCCTTGGTCCGGGGCGAGAGGGAGTGGGAGGCAGTCACCTCCTTCTGCGAAAAAGCCATGCTCGCGAAGGAGGGGGCGGGATGGGAGAGAGAAAGGTGCTCCCGTCCCAGCCGCCGCGGGAGACGCCCCGGGCGTCGGGAGCCACGTGACGACTCCCGGCCACCGTAGGCGCGGGCCTGCGGACGGTGACTAATGGCTGACTCACCGTCCGATCAGCACCAGGCCCGTGCCGGGCGGCGCGTATATGTTCCACGCGCGCCCCAAAGGGATGTCAGCATATGAAGGGGCCCCTCAGGGACAAGCCTGCCGGGTAAGCGGGATTGTCCGAAAGGGTTACCGCTACCCCGGAATATAAAGGGCTACGGAAGGGACATTGATGGGTTTTAGTCAGTAAAAGTCTGACACTCCCTTCCGCTCCACCCAAAGCGGGAGCAGTCATTGGATGATTTCCCAGCCTTAAAAAAAAAAAAAGAGTTAGTAACTAATTTTGGCAAGTGAGTGGGCCATGTACTTACGAGACAATTCATGCGGACAATGATTCCACATGAGAAGCCTCAGGACACGTGTTCTCGGGACGCAGTAACAATTTAAAAAAAATATTCAAATAAATGGGTTATAATTATGTAGAATCTCGTTTATGTCATAATGATTATGCTAAATAATCAACTACCACTATGCAAATTTTGATTGCTAATAGAATTGCCTTCAAATATGTTCCATTGTCCTAGACGTCAGGATGTGTTGTAAGATGTCAAATATAATATCTATACAAATATTATAAAGCTGAAGAGTGTGTTTGTTTGAACGCGCTAATCTCTGGAACTACTGGTCCGAATTGAAAAAATCTTTTTGTGCTGGATAGTCCATTTATCGAGGAAGGCTATTATATAGGTAACATCACGCTACGACCAATAGGAGCCAGCAGCGGGTGAAATCGCGCGGGAGCAGCTAGTCATTTTATATTATACTCCAGCTTCAGCTGAAATGATGATGAGATCCCACCTTGAACCTAACTCGAGGGTAGGTTAGGTATACCAAAATTTTACATTAACCCTATGGAAATAAAAGAAGCATGAGTAAGCCGTTTCATTGAACAAACGTGAAAACGGTAATAAATTATTAAAACTAGTGCTGTGCCGTTAGCAGTAGGTACCTATGTGACGCAGTTTACACACTAGGCGTTAAACTTTGCCGGGTTTGCGGGATTGTCCGAAAGGGTTACCGCTACCCCGTAACATAAAGGGCTAAGGAAGGAACATGAATGGTTTTTATTCAGTAAGAGTCTGACACTCCCTTCCGCTCCTCCCAAAGCGGGAGGAGTCATTTGATGATTTACCACCCTAAAAAAAAAGGCGTCATAGTTACTCGGATAGGCGGCTGATGTCAGACTTCCGGGCTTCTGACTACCCGTAACGACTGTCAAAGATCCACGAATGACACCCGGGACCAACGGTATCACGTGCTTTCCGAGCATCAATCGTTTTCGATCGGTAAGTGCTAGACAATGTCAAATTCTGTAACGAAACTCGATCAATATTCCCATACAAATGCGATGACAAGTGGAGTTCTTGACGATTCGAATCGCTGAGATATCGAATAATTCGATCAACGATTTTCGAAATCGAATCGACACGGAGCGATTGTCACTTGTCTAGGCCCCCAGCTTAATGTTTTCCTTTAGTGGTATTCAGCGTTTAGTACCTATCTTCATAAAATCGAAGGATAAAACGCCGCAGTTTAGACGCCCAGTGCGTTGTTAAGTTTTCTTCTCCATGGCCGTGGCTCGTGGCTCTAGTCCAAGTAATGCATTAGGTAGTTAGAGTTTACGACAGTTCTGGATTTATGGCTGTTATATGCATAAATACTACTTTACCACATTGGTGAAGGTGGCTATGTGGCTAACTGACGATAATGCTGCCAGGACTTAAAGTATAAGGACTTTGGTGTTTGGATTCTTTTTTATTTTTATCGTGTGGTTAGTGACTGACCTGGTGTCAGAGTTTTTATGCTGCCCATGGGCGTCTGACTTAGCTTCACATGCTGTTGAGAAATATCTCTCAGGTGGGTTTCCTTAAGATGTTTTTCGTCACCGTTATATTTATACAATACGCACATGAGTCCGAAAAATCAGAGGTGCGTGCCTTGGGTTCGAACTCGAGACCAATGACTTGGCAGACCGACGGTCACATCGCTAGGCTATCATTGCTCTGGTGCTTGGATTTATTAGCTTCGTTTCATTATTCTCCATTATCTTCTTATATATGTCGATACAGTGCGTTAAAATGTGGCCTGTCGTCACTCCTATGTAGATTTTACACTGAGCTATGACGTAGCGCGCACCCACTCCCCAAGTTCAATGCGTTTTATCTGTCATTTTATATAAATTTGACAAAGCAAAAAATACGTGTCTAATACTTTTTTATTATCTGACTGACGAACTAGTTATGTATATTTTTTTTTACCCTGTCTACCCCTGTGTATCCCTATTCTACCTAATAGGTAACTTGAGGCAGATTTCACAGCGGGTCACAAACTAGGTATAGTGTATTTCTTTTAAAGTATCCAATTTGGTAAACAAACACGGGACGAAAATTATGGTTTTTCGTATAAATCATACAGTTTAAGTTAAACATAATCGTCTTGATCTTTGTGTAACACACAAAAGGCATAACATAGAAAAAAAATACTTCATAGACACATACATTACCTAGAAATCTTAATATTAGTCGCGACATTTGTTTACCAAATTATACAACTTAAGAAAAATGCACTATACAGCCTGTATCTTGGTGACACCAACACTTAGTGACACAAGTAAACAATTTAAAAGGTTCTGTTAACGCCAGATTGTGTAATTCTATATAATTCTTTATATTTATAAGAAAGTGAGTTTAAAAAAAAACCAAACAAAATAACATAGCCATTATTGCTATCTTTCAGCTGCCCAAAGATAGTGATCGATCTACATTTGTGCTAAATTCATATTATTTTGTAAGGAATATTGTATCACAAGTCAAGATTAATGATACTTTCAAACTAGCCCCAAATACCAATATTACCAGCCTTAAAGATAATAAAAACATCAAACCAAATTCGCTTCAATCTTATTTCTAACAAAAAATACTTCTCGGTACGCAATTGAGTGAAAAGTATGAAAAATGATTTTCTTCTCGCACATATAGGGTGTATTTATTTTCAGAACCGGGTATTATATACAGGGAGGGGTTATAAATCACTTACGTTTAATCGCGAGCCTATCTGTGAGTTATGAGCTGTCGATGCAGTGTCCTCGCTGGAGGGAGATGTGGGTACCATAATTTGAGATTTTACAGGATTTTAATTAGCATAATCAGGCTGTAATGTTCCCATTTCTGAGACACAGTCTCTTCTCTGTGAGAGAAAATTGGCCGTTATCCACTACACGGGCCCCGTGAGGGTTGGTAGATGTCACATGTCTTTGAATTTTTTTTTTCTAGGACTGCCGGTTTCCTCACGATGTTTTCCTTCACCGTTTTGAGAGCAGTGGTGATGAAATAATTTATACAAAGTAAAGCGCCTGTCAGGGTTGTCGGCGTTCGAAGGGCCGAGGCTCCTGGATATTTATTAAATATGGAAATTGAAAAGACTCGTAGTCAGAAATCCATAAGTCTGACAACCAGTCAAGTGGCCATTAGAAAGGCAGTCACTCCATATTAAATACTTATACTCAGAAGCATTCTGTTATGTTGGAGCATGGGCTCAATTTCCGGGTCGGGAAAACTGTAACCGGGTTTTCCTATCTGGAATTTCTCAATAGCGACCCGGAGTTTGAGTTTCTTCCCGGTCATTGGCAATGGAGTTTCTTGCCCGTTCTTCTCCATAGGTACCAACTGCTTTGGAATGGGCAACTAGCTTCATCTCTCTCACTGACAGACCCCCTTGACAATTCAAAAGTGCCTGTAATTGGTTTATTTGAAATAAATACGTTGAGTTTGAGTTTGAAAATGGGCTCGCACCCTATTACATGGCACTTAAATATTACTGGGGACAGGTGGGTGTACTATACAGGGTGAAATTGAATTCATGGGCAACATTTTAAGGGGTCATTGTACTCTACATTATGAGCTTCTTTCAGTGTGGGAACTACAACTGAAATCGTAAAAAAAACCGCTGACGAATTATGGGAGCATAGTATATGGAACAACTGATTTTTTTTCAAGATTTCAGGTGTGTTGCCATAGTAAAAGTTGTTCATAATGATGAGTACAATACCCCCTTAAAATATTACCCATGAATAAAAATAAAATAAAAATGAATAAAAATAAAATATTAACCCTGAAGATACGCCTCTGCATAATCATTCGGGGATTACATGTGATTATCTGCCTACCCTTTTCCCAACTATGTTGGGGTCGGCTTCCAGTCTAACCGGATGCAGCTGAATACAGTATTTTACATGGAGCGACTGCCTATCTGACCTCCACAACCCAGTAACTGGGTAATACGAGACCTCTTGGTAAGACGGGCTGTCAGATTTTCGGGCTTGTGACGACCTGTAACGACTGTTAAAGATGCACAAATGACAGCCGGGACCAACGGCTTAACGTGCTTTCCGAGGCACGGAGGAGTCTCGGTATGTAAAGATGGCTATCCACGGCCAACCCCGGCAAGCGTACTTTAACCTGATGGATCGACCTGTGCGGCTGTTAGTACTTAGCCACGAGTTCCTCCATTATACGTGATTTGATGCTATATTTTTCTGCCCCGCATTGTTTATGGTCACCCATGTGTAGGACACTTCTGGTTTGATATTGTGCTAACGCAGGTTATTGGTAAGTAGCAAATTTATGTTCGACATACCCGTAACGTAAGGGAAATCACAAGTAACGGTTATTAGTCTATATGTAAATATATTACCCTGCGATTTTGCGTGGAAAATCATATTTTTTACGCTTTATTGGACAAATTAATATGAGTAACGGAGTCTGTTTATTTATGGATGATAATAATCTATATACAGGGTGTAACCGAAAAGGTATATACATACAAAAGTATATGCTACAGACCACCAAACACACAACTTGAACAACTTTTACTATGGGACCAACTCCGAAATCGCAAAAAATTAATCAGCTGTTCTTCAGCCTTTTCCCAACTATGTTCGGCTCGGCTTCCAGTCCAACCGGACGCAGCTGAATACCAGTATTTTACATGGAGCGACTGCCTGTCTGACCTCCACAAACCAGACACGATACCCCTTGGTAAAACTGGCTGTTATATTTTCGGGCTTCTGACGACCCGTATAACGAATGTCAAAGATGCACAAATGACAGCCGTGACCAACAGCATAAAAACATCAACCAACATAAAACCTTATACTGACCTACAAATTGCAAAAAAAAAGTATAAAAATTTGAATTTCGCAAACTACCCTCTCGCATCCTCCATAAGCTATGTACACACGACGACATAAAGGAAGCTTGTCTGTGGTTTGTCGACACACGCTTTTAGTGAATTCCCGGCGGATGTTCCGGGCGAAACGCCTTTGGGTAGCGTTGCATTGAAAATCATTGAGGAATTCCGTGCTGCATGCCTGTATTGAAAATCTAATGGTATTTGTCATGCTGGCTTTTTTTTGAGGTTGTGAAATCATCAAATAACCCCTCCCGCTCTGGGAGGAAGGAAGGGAGTGTCAGTCTCTTACTGACGTAAACCCATCCATGTTCCTTCCTCCGAGGCAGCGGTAACCCTTTCGGACAACCCCGCTGATTGTCATGCTGGCTAGCTTTGATATGGGACCTTTTGTCATCGCTAACGAGAGACGAAAGAAAAAACATTTTGGCTGTGGTTAAATTTCGACTAGATATTATTCGATTCGCACTAATTTAGTCACCGCCGATAGGATGTTATGAGTGGCTTCCTCTGTGTTGAGAATGGGTTATGACCCACTTCCCAAGCCCAGTCTGGGTCGCAAGTCACATGTCTTCGAATTGTTGGTTCTAGGATATGCTTCACTCGAGATGGTAACAAAAAAAAAACCAGAAAACTTAGTAGTGCAAAGGTTGTTTTTTAAGGTTCCGTACCCAAAACGGTAAAACGGGACCCTATTACTAAGACTCCGCTGTCGGTCCGTCCGTCTGTCCGTCTGTCACCAGGCTGTATCTCAACGGTGTTAGTTAGACATTTGAAATTTTCACAGATGAAGTATTTCTGTTGCCGCTATAACAACAAATACAAAAAACAGAATAAAATGAATATTTAACGGGGCTCCTATATAACAAACGTGACTTTTTTGCCGTTTCTATAAATAATGCTACGGAACACTTCGTGCGCGAGTCCGATATGCATTTGGTCAGTTTTTCTGTTCTGTGGTAGTGCCTGCCTGGATTCGAACCTCTAACTAACGACACGTAAATCGTTGCCCTTATAACTGGGCCACCACTGGTAATGCACGACACATCGGCACCTAATTCAATTATATCCGCATCAAACACCAACAGTGTACTCAGCCACCAACATAAATTTCTATCAAGCTTAGTCCATTAACCTGACTAAAGCAACTATCAGTCTAACTTAATTATCTACACTATGCATTCATGCAAGTTGCATCAACAAAGATGTTTCATTTTTGTATGGGACTTGATACATAAATGTGAAGTTTAGAAAAGCTCGGAAAATAACCCCTGAACAATAAATTCTCTAAGCCTGAGAGATAGTGATAGCCTAGTGGTGTGACCGTCGGACTGCCAAGTCATAGGTCTCGAGTTCGAACTCAAGCCTCCCGCATGCACCTCTAATTTTTCGGAATCATGTGCGTATTGTATAATTATCATTTGCTTAAAATCGCTGAAGGAAAACATCGTGAGGTAACCGGCATGTCTGAGAGATATTTCTCAACAGCATGTGATGCTAAGTCAGAGGCCCATGGGCAGCATAAAAACTGTGACACCAGGTTAGTCACTAACCACACAAAGAAGAAGAAGAAGAATAAATTCTCTTATCGTCTTATCAATTTTATATTGGACTAACTGACAAGCGCGACTTCGTCTGCGTCACCTAAGAGACAGAGAGTAGTTTAGATATATTTGCGTAACTTAAACCGTTTACGCAGCGCACGCAACGGAAATTTTTTCACTCTCAAAAAGGAATATTTTTTCCCTTTTTGCAACATTTTTCATTTATGCTCCGCTCCTATTGTTCGTAGCGTGAAGTTATATAGCCTATAACCTTCCTCGATAAACAGACTATCCAACACAAAAATATTTTTTGAATTCCAACCAATAGTTCCTGAGATTAGCGCGTTCAAACAAACTCTTCAGCTTTATAATATTAGTATAGAATAAAGAGAGACAATTTTGATAAGGGTGACAGATGATAGTCAAACGGGGTGAAACGGGACGAAAATTCAAAAGGGATTTTAGCATTGAAATATTATAGTTTGTGGCCGAAAAGGACCAGCATTGTTTACTATATTATTATCAACAATTAAGTGCCCTTGTTAGCAACAACCTATATTGTTAAAATCCTTTTTAAAGTTTCGTCCCGATTCACCCCTGCATCCCTATTCACCCCGTTTGAGGGTACTATTGAAGAGAGGCCATTTTGATTAGGTACTTCCCCCTCATAATCAGACAGCACTATAGTGCGCTAAATAGATCACAAATGCATCAGCATGATTGAGTTAACTGTAGTTAACCCTTATTGTGTTACGTTAAAAGCCTTTCAGGGGTATATATGGCTGTATGCAGCGTATAAGGGTTAGGTATGTTTACGGCAATCACCCTTTATGGGGGGTCTAAGTGTTATTCGTAAAAATGGCCGTAACGAATTGTTTTTATTGCAAATTGAAGTACGTTTTTTCATTAATTTAACAACTGACTAAATGTTTATTTTATATAATGTATTCGTAATCCATACAAATAAATAAAATTGAAGTATGATCTGTAATGACAAAATAACAGTTTTTTACTAGTTTTTGCATGCACATCAAGTTACCACAATCAGTCAAATTTCTTTGATAGTTTGTCAACTTTATTACAAAAGCATAAGGCTCATTATAAATTGGGATACCTTGACAGTTAGGGATAGCTTGATGTGCTGGCGTATGTACTTATAGCAAAAAAACAATTTAAAAATATTTTGTTTAAATAATTTGTGTACTTAAATAGTCTGTTTGTCCCGGCTCCAATCTCCCAAACGGCTGGACTAATATAGACGGGACCTTCACTAACCGACAACTGATGTTATAAATTGAAACTGCAGCTACATTCATAGAAGCCGCGGGTAGCAGCTACTGTTTAATAATGACTCATAATCAACCTATTATGTTCCCACTGGTGGGATACAGGTCTCCTCTCTAAGAGTGGGCCATAGTAACTTACTGGGCAACAGACTCAGACCTGACTGGTCAGACTTTTGAGCCTACTACCCGCAACGACTGTCAAAGATCTACGAATGAAAGCCGGGACGAACGGCTTAACATGCATTCCGCGGCATGGAGGAGTCTCGGTATGTAAAGATGGTCACCCTTCCACGGCCAACCCCGGCAAGCGTGACTTAACCTGATGGAACGACCTATGCGACTGTTAGTAATCCTCCTACTTACACTCACAAACTAAATACTTAACATTCCAAGGTCATTCTCCTATCTAACATTCAAGGTGATCGCTCAAGGGGTGTGGCTGCACTAAGCAATGACCTTGACACGCCTGACCTTGAACAGAGGGTTGAAAACGGAACCGTTTTGGGCAGAATCGATACCGCTCCATTTTTTAAATGTAAAAAAGATTCTAAATGGGTCTTTGTTTTAGGACGTTCGTCCTTTGTTTTTTTTGGAATGAATTATTTATTTGAGTGTTTTTACGTGGTAACGGTATTTGTGTACTTTATTTTACGGTATGTTTAACCTTTTGAACGCCATTGGCAACAAGAAGAAATAAATTTGTTGCTTGCTGTGGAGGGTGCGTGCGTGCGTTCATGCTCTGGCGTTCTAAAGGTTAATGTTTTCTGGTTATACCCTGTAGTAGAATTGTAGTAGAATTGCAGGGTAAAGGCTTTCCATTCAAGGATGGCACGAGCATTAATCACCACGCTTCCTCAAGATGATTCAAAGATTCGATTTCATACATAAATAACTATACATCCAGGTTTCCTCACGACGTTTTCCTTCACCGTTTTGAGAGCAGTGGTGATGAAATAATTTAGACAACGCAAAGCGCCTGTCAGGGTTGTAGCCACCTGGACCGAGTGGAGGGTCACGGCCGACTCCTTCAAACAGAGGGGAGGCCCTGTGTCCCAGCAACACCATGTGGGAACACCATAGGATATTTATTTATTTATCCTTTATTTCAGGCAACGAAGGCCCATAAAATAGAGTACATGTATAAAAATGATAACTATAAACTAATACATGTCGAAGCGTTGACGCATATCAATCAATCTGGATCAACGCCATCTATCTCTCACTAGAGAAACTATGTAGTTAGATTTGACAGCTTACGTTTTGGGAACGTCAAGTAATAACTTGGGGATGGTAAGCGTGGAGTAATGGCAACACCGAGCGAATAATCGAGTCAAATGTTGAACCGGAAGTATAATTTGACATTGACAGGTGACGTTGACAGGTAGGTTGGCTAACCTGTAAGTGGAGGGCACAAGTGTGCGGTGACAGTTGAGTAAAGACACTTTTGATCGGTCCGTCAGGCTGAGTGGACGTTCGTTACTCCGCGCTAAACTTCCCGCGTTCCTTAGTTCTTAATCGAGCCATCCTTGATTATTTTGTATTCAGTGCGAGTTAGCAAGTAATTAAAAGTGTTAACGAATGTTTTGTGAGTGTTATTTCCGATGACGCGACCCACTGATAACGAATCCCTTCGTCATACATAATTTTAAAAATACCGTAATAACTTAAAAACTACTGCACTCGTTGTGACGACGTCGAGTTACTCTGTGAGGTGTCGCGTAGCCGGCCGCGGAAACGCCGATACAGCCTACTTTCGGCCAAAACTCTTCCTTGAGAAAGGTCACCAAATGGTGAGTTGGAACGCGCACCACGAACGACTTGAAATTAGTGTTATGGCGCGCCTCCAACTTCTCGACCCTCAAGGTCCAGTTGGTCTTCACCCGTAGGTACTCTACGACGTCCTCAGCTTGCGTAGAGTGGTGTGGTATATATGCCAATAGAATAGAATAGAATAGAATCTCTTTATTTCGGACCTAAATATCCATATCGTGTTAGTAAACATACTTACTTATAACCTTGTGTTAGTAGTAATATCCATATAGTGTTGGTAACATACCTATTATCTAGTGTTAGTACAAATCAACCTCCCCACAAACTGCTGTACAATTAGAAAGCCGAAATTCTCGGTTACAGTTTTCAGGATGCAGTTCCGACTGCGAGTCACACTCAGTAGCGACGCGGTTTTTTTTGCGTATAATTGCATCAAAGCCGTCGGTGCGGGCGCAAACAACATACTGAAAGCATTGTTATATTGGACGCGCAGGACATCCAGCGATCTCTTAGTTGACCCATAGACTGCCCGTGTAGTGGAGCACTCGTTGGAAACCCGCCCCGCTTGGGCGGAATACCGCCGTGTTCTCGTAGAGTCGATTGGGGGCAACCTCTCGCGCCCGGCCGTAGTGCAAGCTGTGGTCCGAAGCGAGAGGGAGAGGGAGTCAGTCACCTCCTTCTGCGAAGCAGTCATGCTCGCAAAGGAGATGGTGGGATGGGAGAGAGAAAGGTCCTCCCATCCCAGCCGCCGCGGGAGACGCCCCGGGCGTCGGGAGCCACGTGACGACTCCCGGCCAACGTAGGCGCGGGCATGCGGGCGGTGAGTAATGGGCAGCTCACCGCCCGATTAGGACTAGGCCAGACAGCGCGTTCATGTTCCACGCGCGCCTCGAAGAGATGTCAGCATATGAAGGGGCCCGTCAGGGCCAAGCCTGCCGGGTAAGCGGGGTTGTACGAAAGGCTAAGGAAGGAACATGGATGGGTTTGTCAGTAAGAGTCTGACACTCCCTTCCGCTCCACCCAAAACGGGAGAAGTCATTGGATGATTTCCCACCCTCAAAAAAAAAGACTGCCCGTGTACAAGACTGCCAATGATAACGTCATACGGATTAAATAAATAATGACAATGTATTCTTGCCTCAAGGCTATGTCATATCGATTTTATTTTATACGTTCGACCTTTTACGTGACGTGCCTCGAAAAGCACGTTAAGCTGTTGGCCCCAGCTGTCATTTGTGCATCTTTGACAGTCGTTACGGGTCGTCAGTAGACCGAAAATCTGATAACCGGTCTTAGCAAAGACTATTTTGTTGACCAGTAAGTAACTGTGTTTTTGAGGTGGCTATGACAAATAACAGTTTTTTCTAGCTTTTGCATGTACAGAGGGCAGCACGTCAAGTTACCCCAATCTGTCAAATTTCTTTGATAATTTTTCAACTTTATTACAAAGACATAAGGTTGATTTTCATTAGGAAAATTTGACAGTTAAGGATAGCTTGATGGGCTGGCGTCTATACCTAAGTAACTACGTAGCCCGATTTTCTTTAAAAGCAACTGGCGATATTTTCTTAACCTTAATAAAGTATGAAAAGGAAGTAGCCCACACATTAAAGCTCACAATAAAATGCTTTTAATCATACAAAGGTTCTATAAGGGAGGCGCACCGAGGTCATTAATTTGTTTTACATCAAAAGGTCTCAACAAAGAGGATAAAGTGAATGTCACAAAGCTAATTAATCTTCCATAGAAAATTTTAATAAAACTTCTGTGGCAAAGAAAAGATGAGTTTTCATAGTTTTGTAAAACCTTAAATTGGCGAAAAGGTATAAATGTTTGCTTTTTTGTAAAATTTTATACTTAACTACCTGCTCCCGCGCGATTTCACCCCCTGCTCTGCTCCTATTAGTTGAACCGTAATGTTACATAGCCTATAGCCTTCCACGATAAATGGACTATCCAACAAAAAATATTTTTCAATTGGGACCAGTAGTTCCAGAGATTAGCGCGTTCAAATAAACAAACTCTTCAGCTTTATAATATTAATATAGATGGGAACTTTTATAATTCAATCTGCCTAGCCTTTTACCAACTATGTTGAGGTCGACTTCTAGTCTAACCGGATGCAGCTGAATACCAGTATTTAACATAGAACGAGCAATACGATACACCTTGGTAAGAATGGCTGTCAGATTTTCGGGCTTCTGGCGACCGGTAACGATTGTCGAAGATGCACAAATGACAGTGGGGACCAACGGCTTAATTTGCTTTCTGAGGCACGGACGTATCTTTGTATGAAAGGATGGTCACTGATCACGTAGCTTAACCTGAGCCATCTACCCTTGCGGCTGTTTTAAATTAGCCACGTGATCCTGTTTGTCAAATGTTTTGTGAACAAATACGCTGAAAAGAATCGAGGAACCGCGAATAAGTAATCAGAATCCTTAGCGAGAATGTATGGCGGACTTAGTTATCACAGATCTTTATCTCAACTTTTAATCGTAGGTCATTACTCACACGGCGAAGGTTCGGGATTTTTGGCTTTTCTGTCACTGAAACTAGAGGTGTACCTTACCCGAACTTTGAAACATTATCCTCCTTTTGAGCTCTACCGCCGCCGGGTTAAAAAGCTTGCTACGTGACCTCGTTTTACCCAATAACTAAAACAAAAATGTAACCCATTCATAAATGAATTAAAAATAGACGTTCTAATAACTAAATGCTACTATAGTGTTAATGAATATTTAAATGACAAATTCTAAATTACCTACATTGTGTTTTAATTTTTTTTTTTTACTATATAACTGAGTTTATTTAGATATTAGCAAATTAAGTTAATTTAATTTTAATTAATTAATTAAACAAAAGCCCTCTTCCTCTCTCCTACTTTAGCAGTACCCCACAGGGACCACAGTGATCTAATATTTGTACCTACCACCTAAGTTCACATGTGGAAGCAAAATTTCTTAAATCGAATGCGGAGAGGAAGCCCACGATAATTTCAAAATTTTCATAGGTTTCTTTGCAATTTGCAGGTCAGTGTGTCGATTATTTTGGCTCTTTTAACGCAAATTACAGAAGGTTTACTTTGTAACGTCTAAATCTTAGTCTATTTTCTATTTGTCCGCGGTCATTTAATGAATAAATGTTATTATTTAATAACTGAATGTTACATGCAATCGCCCGAAACACAGGATTACCTAGTTCAGGCACAAATCATGAGTGAATAAGCCATAGATTTAAGAACACTGTATAACGGTAGTCCTTATATCTTAGAATAAATGTTATTATTATTATTACTTTTCATTCTCTATCTCCCTTACACACATACTCTCTCGTTCCCGCATCGCTGCATTCGTATTTATAATAATTTATTAAAATGATGATGCGTTCCGAATTAACATCGTAGATCATCATCATTCTCCTGCCCTTATCCCAATTTATGAAGGGTCGGCGCAACATGACTTCTTCTTCCATACTTCTCTGTTAGCCGTCAGCTTTCACACAATCCATCCATCGTTTCTTTAGTCTACCTCTACTTGTATAGCCATCCACATTCACACTAAAAACTTTCCTGACGACATTTACCAATAATCATACTATAAATTAAATTATTACCCACTAAAACCTAATATCCTACAAAATGTATACCCAAGAACCTAATAACATATCCGGTAAAACAATAAATTCGACGACAGACCCCATTTACATTGAAACGAACACAATTCAATAAGACCTTTGCCAGAACAAAATTCGGAATAGAGACAAAGTAGTACGACATGACTTAAAGGTTACATCGATGTGTACAGTCACGAGCACAAGTATGTATACACTGAGCAACTTTAAAAAGTGACATTCTCCTTTTGCATTTGTTGTAATTTTATGTTGATAGACACAACGTATTTGGGAACCCATTCTAATATGAAGTAAGTTCTATTTTGACAAAGTTATCGTTATTCC
The DNA here is from genome assembly GCA_951799385.1 of Hyppa rectilinea. NCBI lineage: Eukaryota > Metazoa > Arthropoda > Insecta > Lepidoptera > Noctuidae > Hyppa > Hyppa rectilinea. The sequence continues at coordinate 10,343,229 of OX637325.1, read as the reverse complement.
ATGAGAAAATCGCTTTTGAATATTTTTAAGTGTATACATATTGGTGCTCGTGACTGTGCTCTAGGAACAAAAAGATTAAACGTTGTACAAACATCTTTCTTACACAAACTATTGGAACACCTAAATCTTTTACAGATATATTACACAGACCAGGAGACGTCATCAACTTCTGGAAGGAGGTGGGCTGGCTGGAATAACCGCCATAGGCCGCCATGGCCCACGCACAATGGTCCGCCAAGGACTGAGTACGGAAACCAAAACCTCAAGAAGAAGAAGAAGAACATCTTTCTTTACCGCAATGCGGGTACGTGCTGTCTTTTAACACTGCCATTATTTTGTGGTTCGTTTTTAAGACAGTCTGACACTGAAAAATAAATTGGTAACTTAAAGAAGGAGATGTATACAAGAAAGAAAAGAAAGAAAAAATGTTTATTCTGAAAAATAAACTTAGTAAGTCAAAGTCAAAACATTTATTTCAAATAGGCACAAGAAAGGCACTTTTGAACGTCAAAAATTAACAAGAAATAGAATTGATTCTAGTCGCCCCTTCCAAAAGGTAGTTTCGTGTGGAGAAGAATGGGCAAGAAACTCCACCGTTACTCTTTTAAAATGTTTCACAATGTTTTGTATACATGTATTATAATATTATAATATGTGAAGACGATGCACCCAGAATAAAAACAATACACCAAAAAGGTGAAAAGAAAAACGCATGTAGCAGTGGAAAATAAACTTAATTATGTCATAAGTACATGGTGCTCACATATTTACAAACATTCTAAAAGTTAACAATAATAAATGTAACTAAATACACCCGTGCAAAGCAGCTAAAAAACCTCGTATTCAGACTCATTAAAACAATTGATAATCTGTATCTCGGCCATGGACAATGGATGGACCACAGGCAAAAACTAGTACAAAAAAATCGATCTCCTAATCCTTTTGTCGAATATTTATGGGTTGGCTTCCAGTCTAACCGGATGCAGCTGAATACCAGTAACACACACACAGTACTTTATATGGAGCGACTATTTTACCTCCCCACCCATTTACTGGGTAACACAATACCGCTTGGTAAGATTGGTTGTCGGACATTTTTTGGGCTTCTCACAACCCACCCGTAATTACCGTTAAAGATCTTCAAATGACAGCTGGGACCTGCAGATTTAAGTGCTTTTCTAGACATGTAGGGGTCTCGATGTGTATTGGACGGTATGTAAAGATAGACTCATTTTTTAACCAATCAGAATTGCTTAACTTTCGACCTATGCGGCTGTTATGATTTAGCCATGAGTAAATACTACCAGAATTTGCTTATTTGATTCTATAAGCGAGTCATTAAACACACAATCCATTGTCCATGGCAGAGATAATTGTCAATGGTTTTTAAATTTTTAAGTACGAGGTTTTTTAGCTGCTTTGCACGGGTGTATTTAGTGACTCTAAGTTTCGTATTTTTTGCTTGAAAATGTGCGTTTGGTTTGTGTAGAATACACATTTTTTCTTTTTTTCAAACACTCTGTGTGTGTGTATCAAAACAAGCCCTGGTAGGGCTTGTTTTGATACACACAAGTTGAAAATTGATCGTGTGTAGCGTATTTTAACGTTGTAACTTCTAAGTCGCGTAGTGCTGTACAATGCGGTATATTTTGTGAGATGCATGCGCGGTTTTACGACGTACCGCTTTGAATATTATGAGTTTTGTATTATACTGGTGTTTGAATATAAAAGAATAGCTTGTATGAACAAAAGAAATATCTTTTTCTTAAAAACAAAGAGAGAAAGACTTTTTTATTTGGAAAAAAAAATAGGGACAATTAAGACTAACAAACATAACTTGAAAAAGGAGACCTATGGAAGCTCTAAGGCTCTCGGCATAACGCTACGATAAAAAAAATACCGCAGCGCTGGTATTCATCTATATATGGTAAACGACTGAAACATAATTGCAAAAGGCAGGTAGATATCTCCTGAGCCATCATTTGGAAGTACGTCTTACTTAGACTTGAATGTGCCCTGGTGGCTGAGAGCATGTCTTGCAAACCATAATGTCTCGCTGATGGTGGCGCGTGTGTTGGATCATTCAGCTCCCATCAAAATGGTTGAGCTGAATGGTGCTAATACATGCGTCATGTTCGTGAACGGGCGCCGTCAGTAGGGACCGGTCACCGCTTAGCTGCCACGGATCTTTTAAAATTTAATTAAATTTTTTAGGTAATTTTTGATTACTTTTTTAAATCTTTTATAACGGACGCCTTCTACGTTCGGCATCGTTCTCACATCTATAATTCTAACATGAATGATGTAAGCCATAATTTGTAACCATATTCTGATTTAAAAGAGTGTTCATGGAGTTTCTTGCCTGTTCTTCTCCACAGGTACCTACTGCTTTGGAATGGGCAACTAGCTTCATCTTTCTGTCTGACCGACCCGTTGATAATTCAAAAGTACCTGTAATTGGTTTATGTGAAATAAATGCTTTGAGTTGAGTTTGAGTAAGAAGAATGAGAAACAGGTCATCAGGGTACTGAACCCCGAACCCAAAATCTATCGATTTGTTTGATCACCCACAAGCGTTTCATTTGATTTGACCCTAATAACGGATCAGTGGTTAATTAAGAAACGGATCGCATCCCAACTTATAGATATATCAAATGGAAGCCCCATTTTTTACGAAAAAAATAATCTGCTACCTTAATTTACGGAAAATTCTCGATAAAATTAATTATTAAACTTATTGGTTGTACTGAAAGGTAGAAAAAAATACTGGCTGTTAATATTTTTAAGTGTGTAACCTTTTTTTTTTTTTTTTAAGGCTGGGATATCATCCAATGACTGCTCCCGCTCTGGGTGGAGCGGAAGGGAGTGTCAGACTCTTACTGACTAAAACCCATCCATGTTCCTTCCGTAGCCCTTTATGTTCCGGGGTAGCGGTAACCCTTTCGGACAATCCCGCTTAAAGTGTGTAACCTAACTTTCCATTTATTTCATTTATCATCATCATCATTCTCCTGCCTTTATCCCAATTTATTTGTGGTAGGCGCAACATATCTTTTTCTTCCATACTTCTCTATTAGTCGTCATCTCGGTAGTCACTCCCTTTCTAGCCATATCATCTATCACACAATCCATCCATCGTTTCTCTGGTCTTCCTCTACTTGTATAGCCATGCACATTCATACTTATAACTTTCCTGACAACATTTTTCTCATTCCTCCGCATAACATGCCCGATTTCCACACGACTTTTTAGTCCATGTATTTTATAGCCTCTTAAAAAAAACCATCTTGCATTGATCCAAATAAATATGGTATTAAGGCAGTGGTGGACTAGTGGTATCAGGCCTGACTTACAAGTCGTAGATCGGGAATAAGTCGAAATTTGACACAGAGATAGATAACACAACACAACACATCGTGGGCATCGCAGCGGACTCTATCAGAATACCCGCGCTTTTTTTTTTGAGGCTGGGAAATCATCATAATTATGACCCCTCTGGCTCTGGGCGGAGCGGAAGAGAGCGACAGACTCTTACTGACTACAACCCATCCATGTTCTTTCCTTAGCTCTTTATGTTCCGGAGTAGCGGTAACCCTTTCGGACAATCCCGCTGACCATACGTGTGGGCCTAATTTGTAGTTTTTGCGTGATTGAGTAACAAACATCTTTACAAACTTTCATATTTATAATAGTAGTATGTACCGTCGCCACTCAATAATAACTTTATTTATCTAAGTTACATGAAAAATTAATTACTATATACAACCTAAAACTAAAAAATATATACATTATGTACAAGTGGTAAAAAAGGGGGAAAACCTCATAGGGCGTCAAAAAATTCATCCCCATCGCTGTCAGTGGGACACGTGCCCAAAAGGCTGGCAGCGTTGCCACGTTGAATGGCGCTGCGCTGCAGCGCTGAAGTGTTTATTTATTCTTAAATATCGCAGCTAAGATGCACAGGTTTGTTTTTTATTTATTTGTTTTTTGCTTTTATTTTTATTTGTTATATTCTGTTTTGTTTCTGTGTATTTCATGTTCGTGTGCAAAACATAATATTTTCCTTTCTTTCTTTACACACACACACACACACACAATGAATAACACATATATATACACTTTTTATCCTGGTGGTAAGTTCCTGTGGGATAATTTTCGACATCAACGCAGGCGAAGCCGCTGCCAGAAGTTAGTCGTACATACCTGAAAACTGTGTCGAGGATGCTAGGTTACTAATAGACACTAGAGGGTCGAGAAGGATTTTTAGGGTCCGTTGCTAGGCAACGCAAAACCGTACTAAGAGGATAAACGGCGCTCATTTGTTGAGCCTAGATAGGTGTAAGGTGATCTAGTTTCAAGCGGTTTTAAATAGAGTGGGTTTTCGAATCATTTGTTTTTTAAAATGAGGTATTTTCGTGATATTACTCGAAGATAAAGGTATTACTGAAAGCCTATGTAGCCCTTTTCAGCTGAGCATCTATATTGAAATGTTTATTGCGCGGCGCATTATTTTCTCGTACAAAATACGTGACGATTGCGAATGTATGCGTAATTAGAATGTTTGTGTGTGAGTAGCCTTTTAAAGTCTACAAAAAAACGAATGTGGAGTGGCGCTAGCTGTCCGGAAATTTAAAGTGATACGGCGCGATGACGTAGCTTGTAGGAATTGGTATAAGCCGTACCCGTTTGTACACGTTCTTCAAAGAAAGACGTATTCTTGGCTGACGTGTTTAACTTGCTAAACTGTGCAGAAACATTGCGAGTATGCTGTGTCAATTAGCGTTTATAAAATTTTACGTATTATGGCCGGCTGTCATTCGTGGCCCGAAAATCTGACAGCCAGTCTAACCAAGGGGTATATCTATCATATTATCCAGTTATCGATTGGTTTGTGGAGGTCAGATAAGCAGTCGCTCCATGTTAAATAATGGTATTCAGCTGCATCCGGTTAGACTGGAAGCCGACCCCAATATAGTTGGGAAAAGGCTAGGCAGATTGATGGAGGCTTTGTTATTTGGCAAGTTTACTAGTTTGTATTTTGTCCAAACACTAATCAAACTACAAACAAGTTTATTACAAATACAAGCGAGGTAGGACCATGTCTACGTCACTGACACTCGTATTCCATCCAAACTAATCATAGAGACATAAACATGTAGATAAGGCAATCACGTTTTGACGTGACCCTGTCTATTCGCTCACTACTTTGTAAAGTATATGTAATGAAGTGCTATTATGAGCCAAACTCTAATACAAAGCATATATTTCTAATAAATTAATTACAGGCACTATAGAATTGTCAAGGGATTGATCAGAAAGATGGAACGAAAAATAAAGAAAAATCGTTTATTCGCGGCACACATGACTGTGACATGTTTTTTTTTTTTAAAAAAAAACAAGTTATGTGAAAATTTGAGTCAAAAGCGGTGAAGGAAAACATCGTGAGGAAACCAGCATGTGTCTGAGAGATATTTTTTAACAGTATGTGAAGCTAAGTCAGAGGCCAATCGACAGCGTAAATACGCTAGCACCAGGTTAGTCACTAACCACACGAAAAGAAGAATGGGAGGTAAATGATCCACGCGCCAACATCAGCGAGACATCACATAAATGGTAACTTTATAGGAAGTACATTGAAGTTAAATAATTATTTGTGAAATAGGTATGTTTATTGAAAAACACCATGGCCGTGTTCATCGTTGTGTAGCGATGTTTGTAGTTTCCGCTCTATAAACAATACAAATTGTGTGTTAAAATGAAATGTATTTGTCGAACAATCGATTTGTTGATTGCGTTTAGTTAATTCAATTAAAATTGAATGCGTAATACTCGTGTACTATGTTAAAAAGAACATATCCCGATTTATGTTATGTGGAATTAACGAGCCAATAATGAAAAAAAAAATAACAGCAAAAGTAGGTTTAGTTGCCTAAGCGCACCTCATTAATCCTACGGTATTTCACGTTAAGAATGATAAAAGTTCACTCGAAGAGCACGAGAGGAGCTCGTGGCTAAGTAATAACAGCCACACGGGTCGATTCATCAGGTTAAGCTACGCTTGCCGGGGTTGGCCGTAGTTGGGTGACCATCTTTACATACCGAGACTCCACCGTGCCTCGGTAAGCACGTTAAGCCATTGGTCCCGGCTGTCGTTTGTGCATCTTTGACAGCCGTTACTGGTCGTCAGAAGCCTGAAAATCTGACAGCCAGTCTTACCAAGGGGTATCGTGTTACCCAGTTACGGGTTGTGGAGATCAGATAGGCAGTCGCTCTATGTAAAATTCTGGTATTCAGCTGCATCCGGTTAGACTGGAAGCCGACCCCAACATAGTTGGGAAAAGGCAAGGCAGATTGAACTCAATTCAGTCGTCACTAAAACTGATATCTGGATTGATCAGTAAAACGTTAAATGCGGCTCAGATAACTAAACAAACATAACTTGAAACTTTATGCTCATCGAGTATTTCGGTATATCGCCAACAGTTGGTCGACTATACACGTGATCAGAAGGCTGGTCAATATTTAGGTCAAAGAATCAGCATTGCCGTCCAACGTGGCAACGCTGCCAGCCTTTTGGGCATATTTCACACTGTCAGCGATGAGGACGAATTTTTTTTATGTGCTCTTCCCTTTTTTTTTATTTACAGCAGTGATAGCCTAGTGGTGTGAGGGCAGACTGGCAAGTCACAGGTCTCGAGTTCGAACCCAAGGCACGCACCTCTGATTTTACGGATTCATGTGCGTATTGTAAAATTATCACGTGCTTAAAAATCGGTGAAGGAAAACATTGTGAGGAAACCAGCATGTCTGAGAGATATTTCTCAACAGCATGTGATGCTAACTCAGAGGCCCATGGGCAGCATAAAAACTCTGACACCAGGTTAGTCACTAACCACACCAAAAAAAGAAGAAGATTTATTTATTTTAATCATTTATTTACCATTTATTCTATCTATACTAATATTATAAAGAGGAAAGATTTTTATTTTTGTGTGTATGTTTGTAATGACTAAACTCAAAAACTACTGTGCCGATTTCAAAAAATATTTCACCTTTAGAAAGCTTAGTTTACAGGAAGTAACATAGGCTACTTTTTATCCCGGGAAAAATAACGGGTCCCGCGGTAATGACCACGGGAGCAAAGCCGCGGGCAAAGTGCTAGTTGTTTATAAAATGAAATAGTTTTAATTTGAGCTGTTTCCATAAATAGACTATTGAACTTAACAGTACTTTAGTGTAACTTAACTAACTACCTACAACAACTACCGAAGTATCAGTTAACGACGAGAATACTCCAACAAAGTTCTTTTTAATTGGCGAGTCTTTGGTCAACTGGACCCACTCGAAATGGACCCGCGGGAACACTCAACCCAAACTCATTTTGAAAAGGTCGACTGGGCCCACTGCCCAATCTATACTCATATTATAAAGACGAAAGATTAGTATGTATACTAACGAATAAACTCAAAAACTACTTAACAGATCTGGATGAAACTTGGCACAAAGATAGATTATAGTCTTGAATAGCATATAAGCTACTTTTTTTCCCGAAAAAATGTACAGTCCCGAGGGATAGTTTTCTACATACATGCGGACGAAGCCGCTGGCAAAAGCTAGTTTCTTTATAAGTACATACTAGCGGGATTGTCCGAAAGGGTTACCGCTACCCCGGAACATAAAGGGCTAAGGAAGGAACATGGATGGGTTTTAGTCAGTAAGAGTCTGACACTCCCTTCCGCTCCACCCAGAGCGGGAGCAGTCACTGGATGATTTCCCAGCCTTATAAAAAAAAGTCAGGGAGTATAGCTGAATGTTTTAGTTTTATTTTTAAGATTTTAGATATTCTCAATCAAAATCTTTTAAAATCTAATTAAGTTAATAATTTTCGCTCGACAGAAAATAAATTATGAGATAAGGTGGACCCGCGGGTCCAATAAAGAGCGGGTCCACCTGACCGATGACTCAACAAACTGTGTGTTTGCTAGAGAAATTCAGACGGAAAGAAGGAAAATATGATGTTATTATAAAAAGGTTTTTGTTAAACAGCTTCAACCAAAAATTGCTTTTTTCTTTGAATTGCCTTAACACGCTTTCTGCTTTCAACATTAATTTACATTTCCGTTTTATTCTTAGCGACAAAGCTGCTAGATGTAATTTTATGCATTAAAATTTAAAATTAAACAAAAAGGCTTTATGTAACTCCCTAGAGCCACTGTCATATTAGGATAGTCAGTAAGTACCTACTATTTTTCAAGCCTTAGAATACAATTTACTTATTTGCCATAAAACGTAGCTTGTGGCTAAGTAATAACAGCCGCACGGATCGATCGAGGTTAAGCTACGCTTGCCGGGGTCGGTCCAGTTACTGACTGGGTTGTGGAGGTCAGATCCACTGAGATGTGGAGGGCAGTCGCTCCATGTAAAATACTGGTATTCAGCTGTATCCGGTTAGACCGGAAGCCGGACCTAACATAGTTGGAAAAAGGCTAAGCAGAATAATTTTAACAAGGTTGTCTTGGTCAAAATTCGCCTTAAATGGAATGTTAACCGTTCTATGTGTGTTATTTTGTGTTGAAGAGCCTTATTACGTAATTAGGGTAATAATTCTGTTAAAACTTAATTGCTGGTAGCTGTGAATAATGTTTTAATCACCACACAATAAGTCACGGACTGACAAAATGCAAAAAACGTAAATCTATACTAATATTATAAAGCTGAAGAGTTTGTTTGTTTGAACGCGCTAATCTTTGGAACTACTGGTCCGAATTGAAAAATTCTTTTTGTGTTGGATAGGCCATTTATCGAGGATATAGAGGAAGGCTATAGGCTATGTAACATCACGCTACGGCAAAAGGAACCGTGCAGCGGGTGAAACCGCCGGGAGTAACTAGTCAATAACAATTTGCGGGCTTCCCTGCCACTTTCCACATTAAGTACCTACTGGTGAATAACATAATAAGTAAGGAGGACTCACTACCATTCCTTGAAAAACAAGGGAGCCCGTCCGTTTTCAACGTAAGTTGCCTTGTGTCGAGTTGGAATATTTATAGTTTCTTAGAAGAGTGGTGGCCGCCTCACAGTGTCCGCAATTTATCGGTGAATGAGGTCATTGAAGCGATATTTATGAAAATAAGTTGGTGTAGTTTTTTAGAGAGAGTTTTTTGGACATATTCGTGTATCAACGCAACGGTCAAACGCTCGAACAGCTACCTAAAACCCTTTTTAACGCGAAGGGTCAAAAGACGTCATATTTGACGAATGACACATTATTTCTTCATCTACGAAATGTTACACGCAATTTACCTGCTCGCCTTAACCCTCCAAAGTGAATACACCTTCCGCGACACGCTATACCCTGTATAAATTCAGCAAAATGGCCGCCAGTGAACGTGACGGATGAGAACATCATGTATAATTCCTTCCCTCCTTGCGTTAATCCATTTGGAGAATTCGCGGAATATTTGTCTCTTTCATTCGCGTTGTGTTAGAGCGGGAGGGCGGGTGATGGAAGACCTGCTTTCTGTCATGGTGACGTCTTTGTTGAAGTTTGTTTTCAACTTATGTGTTACGTAGATACGTTGGAGTTTTGGAAGTGACTTAACAGATATTTACGTGTAATTCTACAATAATGACACGTGACTCGTGTTTTGTGTTTAGGGTTTTTATGCGCGATAAGTTTAATTTAAAAAATATAATTAATGTAGCAGTGATAGCCTAGTGGTGTGACCGTCGGACTGCCAAGTCATGGGTCTTGACGTCGAACACAAGACACGTACTTCTGATTTTACGGATTTATGTGCGTATTGTATAATTACCACTTGCTTAAAAACCGGTGACGGAAAATATCGTGAGAAAATCACCATGTCTAAGAGATATTTCTCAACAGCATGTGAAGCTAAGTCAGAGGCCCATGGGCAACATGATAATACTCTGACATCAGGTAAGTCACTAACCATACGAAAAGAAGAAGGATTTAAAAACTGAAATAAATATAATACTTACATATTTAGCTATTTTTATAACATTTCAAGGAAGATGTTGTGGAACTGTGAAGACCGGATGGGTCTTCACTTAGAGATCCTTCAGTAGTAGCTCGTGCAGTGTGTTGTGGTGTCGGGATTTCAATCTTAAAAATAGAAACACACGAAGCAGCAACTCATCATCTGCCTAGCCTTTTCCCAACTATGTTAGAGTCGGTTCCAGTCTTACCGGATGCAGCTGAATACCAGTATTTTACATGGAGCGACTGCCTATCTGACCTCCTCAACCCAGTAACTGGGCAATACCCCTTGGTAAGACTGGCTGTCAGATTTTCGGGCTTCTGACGACCCGTCTTCTTCTTCTTCGTGTGGTTAGTGACTAACCTAGTGTCAGAGTTTTAGTGCTGCCCATGGGCCTCTGACTTAGCATCAAATGCTGTTGAGAAATATCTCTCAGGCATGCCGATTTTCTCACGATGTTTTCCACGACGCGTAACGACTGACAAAGATGCACACTTGACAGCCGGGACCAACGGCTTCATGTGGTTTCCGAACCACGGTTGAGTCTCGGTATGAAAAGATGGTCACCCATCCCTGGTCAACCCCGGCAAGCGTGGCTTAACCTGATGGATTGTACCCGTGCGGCTGTTAGAACTTAGCCACGACTACTCACGGGCAGCAGCTATTGAATTATATTACCTTTTAAAGAATACATGCGTTCAGTAGCACGGCTACTGACAGAGTCCTTCAATTCATTTCTTTTGTAAAAACCTATCAAAATATTCCATCATTTTGGAAGGTCGAATGCTGTCTGTTATTTTCTAATCAACCAGTTAGGTTCCACATAAGGTTTCGCTTAGGCTCTACAGAACTTGAAGGGGCCCGTTAGGTCCGAGCCTGTCGGGTAAGTTGCAGGGTAAGAAAGGGTTACCGCTACTCCGGAACATAACGGGGTAAGGAAGGAACATAGGTGGGTTTTAGTCAGTAAAAGTCTGACAATCCCTTCCGCTCCACCCAGAGCGGGAGGAGTCATTGGATGATTTCCCACCCTAAAAAAATAAAGGTTCTCAACTGCTTACACACGCCATTAAAGATTTTTTTTCAACTTTTACATAAATAAGTAAGCAGTGTAGTGATATTAAAAAGGATCAGTAAAAAGGGAACAAAAAACGGGTTGAGTAGGGTTAAAATCGGGTCAATACCCAGTTTTCGGATCACGCAACGCTTAAAGTCGTCGGCTCGTTCCCTAAAAAGGATTGAAAAGTTGGGGCACATTTCCAAACTTTCTGTTTTTTAATTATTCAGCCATTTCCACCGATCAAAACCAAGCTTTTAGGCAAACTCCATTTACAGTTGGGGAACTCCTCACAAACAAGCACTCGAAAATAACAAGGGATATTTTTATTTCTGAGTATTTAAGCGAACGAGCTCTCGATACCGTGTGTATCACAATCATTTACAACGTGTTTGTACACTTGATTACCACAAGTAAAGCACGCGTCGCTTCATGACATAAAAATACTGTACCAAAATAATGCACCTACTTTTTCGCCATGGATATTTTAATGATATTTATGATAAATTATAAATATCTACAATACCTATCCTATCTTTAGTCGTGGCAGCCATGTTCTATTATATTCCCGAGAGTAAACCTCAATTACCTGTAACAAACAAAAAGAAAACATTTTATTTTAGGACAATTCTCTTTTGTGAAGTCATGGGAGTCTTTCAGCATCATTCTGCCTTATGAGCTGAGAATTTAATAGCCCCACTATTAAATTGATCTAACTAACTAAATACAAATAAATACAAAAACCGAAAGGATACTTAGGCGTCAAAGTGGGTTTTAGTCAGTAAGAGTCTGACACTCCCTTCCGCTCCACCCAGAGCGGGAGCAGTCATTGGATGATTTCCCAGCCTTAAAAAAAAAAAAAAAAAAGGCGTCGAAGTACTAATCCGCATCGCTGTCGTCGGAAACGTGCCCAGAAGACTGGCAGCATTGCTACGTTGAATGGCAATGCTAATTCTTTGACCAAAAAACAATCCAGCCCTCTGGTCACGTTTTCTTATATATATCTGGATACTGCTTCTAAATTCGCAAATAAATCTGGCATGGAAGTTGCCTAAAAAGTATGGTGGGTTTTAAGTTCTGGCAATTCTATAGAGTCCGCAGTTTGAGCGGGCCAGGAACTCTCGGATTCTAAAAGATACGATGGTATAATAGTAGTTTTTTTATCGAGTAAGTACAAGATAAATCGCCCACGACTTTCTTATCATCTTTGACGAGCAAAGCCCAAAAAACATTCGGGCTAATCCGGAAGGTATTTTAACATCGTTATTTCATACAATGATAGATTGTTTGGCACCTGCGCCATTTATCAATCTATTGATGGTATACGCTACGGGGAGTTTCTGTAGATTTTTAAAAGGACAATCTTTCGTAAGGTCGTGAAGTTGGAGGACGATATCTATCTATAGGGTGAATTTGAATACATGGGCAATATTGTATGGGGTTCTTTTATTAAACTTCTTTTTTTAGAGTGCAATACTCATGATTATGAAGAACTTAAAAAAAAAATCTGCTGTTCCATACATCATGCTCGTGTAACTCGTCAAAAGGTAGGGGACAGCAGATTTTTTTTCGCGATTTCAGGTGTGTTCCCATAGTAAAAGTTGTTCAAAATTATGAGTACAATGACTCCTTAAAATTTTGCCAATGAATTATTTGCACCCTGTATATAAAAATGAATTGCTGTTCTTTCTAGCTAAAACTCAGAAACAGCTTGCCCGATTGGATTTTTTTTTGTTTTGTTCGCTTAAATACTGTGTGTTTAAAAGGAAAAAGAAAGTAGGTAGGTAGAGTAGGTAGGGTAGGTAGGTGCGCCGAAGATAAGTAGGTACTTCTACTGAATTATTTTGAAGTAACATCTTCATATTTTCTACTCTATTTGGCCTTTTAACAACAATCAAATATGATTCAAAACAAGTAATTGTGTCTCATTCGTCATAGTTTACGTGTTTATGTTATTTTTTGTTTCTAAGTTAACTAGTGTGTAAGTAACATAAATGTATAATCACTTCATAATAAATAAGTATGTGTAGATATTATTATTTATTATTATGTGTGTTGTGTTTGTGTGTTTTGTGTTTATGTGTATTAATTTTGGGTGTATTTATGATGTATAATTAATTTAATTTCGTCTCGGTTTCAAGACTTATAATATTAAATATTGATTAAGAATTTTTTATCTTCCTACAACTACTATAATGTGTGCGCGCTCCTGCCGCCTGTGATTCAGGTTCATCCTGGTACAGCCATCTTACAATATAAATACCTTTACTTGTAAATTATTTCTAAGATTTGAATGTTAATATTTTACCAATTTTAATTCTGAATAAATATTTAAGCTAAGTAATAAAAGCCGCACGGATCGTTGCCGGGGTTGGTCCGTGGATGGGTGACCATCTTTACACGTCAAGACTCCTCCGCGTCTCGGAAAGCACGTAAAGCCGTTGGTCCCGGCTGTCATTTGCGCATCTTTGGCAGTCGTTTCGGGTCGTCAGAAGCACGACAGCCAGTCTTACCAAGGGGTATCGTATTGCGCAGATACTGGGTTGTGGAAGTTAGATAGGCAGTCGCTCCATGTAAAATACTGGTATTCAGCTGTATCCGGTAAGACTGAAAGCTGACCCAGCATAGTTGAAAAAAGGCTAGGCAGATGAGATGAGTTGAACAAAATACCCACAACTTACATGGTAGGTACTGTAAAATATCAAATGTTTTTATCACTGAAACTTATATTCAGACAAAACAGTTAAAAAAGTGTGAACACACAACTTTTGTAAACGTTCGTCGGAGACACTATATAACACAAAGTTGGTTATTTACAAGCTTTTTACGAAGTGCAAAGCTGATGCGGGTTGTACGTAAATATCTTGATGCTGGAAATAGATTCCATGAAAATCTATAAATACATACATTCATACTGTAAGAAATTATAAAATAAATCAAAATATCTCAATGTGAATTTACTCGTATTGCCCAGTTACTGGGTTGTGGAGGTCAGATAGGCAGACGCTCCATGTCATCATATACCTAGCCTTTTTCCAACTATGTTGTTGTCGGCTTTCAGTCTAACCGGATGCAGCTGAATACCAGTATTTTACATGGAGCGACTGCTTATCTGACCTTCACAACCCAGTCAGTAACTGATGGTAAGCCTGGCTGTCAGACTCTCGGACTTCTGACGACCCGTAACGACTGTCAAAGATGCACAAATGACAGCCGGGACCAACGGCTTAACGTGTTTTCCGAGGCAGGGAGGAGTCTCAATATGTAAAGATGGTCACCCATCCAACTGGCTCGATCGGGCGGCTTTTATTACTTCGCTTGCTGGGGTTGGCTGTGGATGGGCCACAGCCAACCCCAGCAAGCGAAGCTTAACCTGATGGATCGACCTGTGCAGCTACCGTTTAAAAGATCGTTTGATTTAAAAAAATAAAAAAAAAAAAGATATTTTAAAAGATCCGTGGCAGCTAAGAGATGACCAATCCCTACTGACGGCGCCCGTTCACGAACATGACGCATGGATGGTGCTAATTATTCGGCTCAACCATTTTGGAGGGAGCTAAATAATCCAACATACGAGCCACCATCAGCGAGACATTAGAGTGAGCATGATATGCTCTCAGCCTCCAGGGCACATTCAAGTCAATGTAAGACGTACTCAGTAAATGGTAGCTTTATAGTAGGTACATAGTACTCACTCACTCACTCAATTGCTTTTTAATGTCGCAAAAATATGTACACATTTTTATACACACCCGTTCCTCTACAAAACCCTATTAAGGATTATACCAAAACTACACCAATCCAATTTCCCTCCCCTATACAATAAAACATGACCTCAAACCACATACAAATTGACTTCATTGTATCAAATTCAAGGAAGATATAAAAAGACTTTATTTCTATGAAAGGACCTTTTTGTGCCGGAGATCGATCGAATCATAGATTCTAAGAGTCCCTGTGACCATCCATCACTGCCTGACTGGGGTTGTCCTATTTTAAATTGTCTCTGTCTGACCCGACGATTTGTTAAAAATGGAACGGTTTGGTATTTTGAATGCGCTATTTGTTTTTGGAAACGGGTAAACTTTGAATTGGAGTCGTTTTCAATCTGCCTAGCCTTTTCCCATATATGTAAGGGTCGGCTTTCAGTCTAACCGGATGTAGCTGAATACCAGTATTTCAGTAGATCACATCGTTTTTTGTGAAAATATATTATTCTTTCTCGATGTTTTATTTATTATTTGCCAGCGGCTCGCTCCGGCTTCGTACGGATGCAATGTATGTAGATCAGATGTGGTGTCAGCGTGGAGTGAGGGGATACTTTGTACCCTGGAGAAGGACATATGATACTTTTGATCGACATACCATGCAGGCGAAGCAGCGGACGAAAGCTTGTTTATCTATACATATAAACCGTCTTCTTGATTCGCTCTATCTATTGATCTAAGATGGACAGATGGCGGCGAGCGACTTCGTTTGATATTATGTAGAGACTAGCTTCTGCCCGCGACTTCGTACGCGGAAAATATCTTGTTTTCACATTAAATATCCTATGATACTCGGCAATACTGCAAATAATTATGTTTTCAGAGGTATTTCTTTCCGACTTGCTAGACTAAAATTGCGATAGCTCGGCTAATATGTTTGATATAAATATAATTTATAGCCTATAGCACTCAGGAATAATGTAGCTTTCTATCATTGAATTTTTTTTTGAAATTGGATCATTAGTTCCGGAGATTACCCCCTACATACAAACTTACAAATGTTACCTCTTTATAATATGAGTATAGATTGGAAAAAAAATCCTTATCATAGGTTATATGTATTTTGCACACTCGGCGAATCAGAGCTAAAACGAAAACAAGTACACATTTTTCACCGTAAGAACACTCCTGGGGGTCTAGACAATGTCACATTTTCGTGCAAAAAAATGTCAAATTATGTAAAGAAACTCGAGCAATATTCCCATACAAATGCTTTGACAGGTAAGCAGTTGCTCCATGTAAAATACTGGTATTCAGCTGCATCCGGTTACACTGGAAGCCGACCCCAACATAGTTGGGAAAAGGCTAGGCAGATTGATGTTGATAGAGTTAATTTTCTTACTTCTGCATAGCAAAAAAATACAATTCTTAAAATACTATCGCCTAACATAATGAAAAGCATGCAAATTGCCGCCATTCCCTTAAATATGATAAAGCCTATCAAAATGAAACTACCCTACAAAATCTGGACTGCAATAAATTTCCAGTCTATCTGATATTACGTCTAGAAGGTCGATGTCCTGAAATCATTGCCTCGATCTAGACAAACGAAGCGAGTGCGTGAGTAGATATCATGAATATGTCTGTGATGTCATGTTGATAGTATATTCCGGCGTTTTTCTAGTATATTTGCATTTTATTTGATAAAGGTATTGTTTTTGTAATTATGTGGTCTTTTTTTTACACGCTATAAAGCGCTAATATAAATTAGCTTCACTTGTATGTGTTTGTAACCGACTCCTTTAGACGCGATTTTCACCCACTTTAAACGGCCAGATTTCGTTCAAACTTTGTAGATTTATCGAGGACCGATGACAATACATTAATTTGAACTAAAAAGTAGGAAATAAAAAATAGTTTAAAAAAACTAAAAAACACGCTCTATTTTTTAGTTCGGTTTTCTATAAAAAACGTGTTTTTAATTTTTTTTAAACTATTTTTTATTTTTAATAACATAATCAGCCAATAATGTTACCACTGCTGGGACGTAGGACTCCACCCTGTGAGAGGGAGTTATAATTTTTTTTTACCCAACGCGGGGTTGACAGTCAGTTAATTAAAAATAACCGTGTAATTACCGTTAAAATCAAATAAAAAATAAATTAATATAAATAAATTCTTAAAAATAAAATAAATTAACATTAAAATCAATATTTATACCTAATTAAAATAAATTACCATTAAAATAAAAGCCAAAATAAACATTAGAATCTAATAGTAGGGGAGCCCACGATGCTAAATGGGGATTTACTCGAGCGTCGTAAAGACCTATTGGGTTGCAAAGCTTAGATGATAAGAAGAAAAGAATGTAATATGATATATACCTTTCATCGGTGGGGGAAGCGGATATAGATTTGTAAATATGTAAAAAAAAACTGTTGCATGGACATCCTCGAGCGCGTCAGATATTGATAGCATCAATGCCCTACGTATTTTTAATAATGTACGTATGTTAATCTGATCGTTTGCATGATGCGGGTGGTTGTATGTAAGGGTTGAAAATGAAAAAAAAAAAAAATTAATCGAGCGCGTCAGATTTTCTAAGGGAGTGTTAAGTGCACCAAAAAAAAGCTCTCATTCACTAATCTGACGATTTTGATTGGACGCAAACTCACGGCCATTTTCATAATGTGCAAAAAAAATTCGCCATTTTGAAATACTCAAGCGCGTCAGATTAAGATAATAATATATATGGTTCATCTTTATGTTCTAAACGTACTGTCTCATAATCTGACGATTATCTAGAGGGATTCGACTGATCTAACAAAAAAATATTTGAAAAACGGTTCACCTTAAAGGCCATCCCTGCAACTTCCCGCTAATTCCATTCCTGGGCGCTTAAAATTGTACTTATGACATTTTTGAGCTCAAAATATAATTTATGTGATATTTCGAGCTCTCTCAGCTCGAAAGTCTGATAGAAGTTTCATAGAACACTATTTTTGGAATTTTCAAACCGCAATAACTTTTGAATGGATCAACCAATTTTCACGCGGTTGGCACTATTCGACGTTTTATCATCCTCATAAGTGATTTTAAGGTTTTAATTGATCGGACCGAACATTTCGGAGTAATCCCGAAAAAACACTTTTTTCGGTTTTCTTTCGTTCATGATATCTCTCGAACGAATCAACCGATTCTGACCGGATTAGCGACCATCAGCGTGGTTTTTTAAGCTTAAGGGCGGATTAGTTTTTGAAGTTGATCGATAAAGCCGTTTAAAAGTTATCCAAAAAAAACCACTTTCAAGATTTTTTTATTTTTTTAAATCATTGATCAGCTGTCATGGCGGCAGAAACCAGAGTGGGGACGGAGTGTGAGAGTAATAGATAGAGAAAGAGTGAGAGGAATAGAAACGCGGCGAAGGAAATGTAGGCATCACGCAGCTGCATGCATTTAACTTTATCGACGAAGTTTTGTTATTTCGGCTTGCGGAAATCGTCAGATTATATATTTTTCATTATTCTTGAATTATTTCCTTCAAAATAAAAAAAAATTTAGCTACGCTCGAGAATGTCGAGATAACGTTTTTTTTTTACAACTTTTTCTGACAATTTGAGAGTGACGTAAAGAAAGGGGAGGCCCTTTCTTTACGTCACTCTCAAATTGTCAGATTAGTGGAATATATACTTTTTAGCATGTAATTAACTCACCCTACCTTAATCTGACGCGCTCGAGAATTTCTGATGGTCAATTTTTTTTTACTAATCTGATCCTGTATCCTTCACGGGCGGCCTTATATATAGGCCTCATGTTTCGTGGAGGTACTCAACCGGGTACAAGGTATCCCCCTGTATGTTAATCTGCCGCGCTTTAGTAAATCCCGAAATCCCCGCTTGGGCTCCCCTACTATAAAACTTAAATTAAAAATAGGCCAGCCCACTGGTCACGTGAAGAGTGGACCAATCGCTTGGAAACTTTTGGAAATTTTTCCTGTCGACAGCGATGAGGAAGAATTTTTTGATGCACTTTGATTTATTTATTTTATAAACTTGTACATAGTTATTTTTAACATTTAAAGTATTTTAGTTATTTTAAATATTGTGTGTATAAATAAAGGAATTATTACTAACTATTAATTCCTTAAAATGTTATTTACAATATAATTATAATCAAAGAGCAGCAAAAACTTCTTCCACATCGCTGTCAACAGGAAAAGTTCCCAAAAGGCTGGCAGCATTGCCGCGTTGTATGGCAATGCTGATTCTTTGACCAAAAAATATGCCAGCCCTCTAGTCACATGAAGAGTCGAATATTTGAAATAAATTTTCATTTCTAGTTAAAAAAAATACTTTAACATGAGATAAAGTTATATAAAGAAAGAGGTTTTATCAGAACTTGTTCATCTTTCATACGTTATCGCTGACCTACTTCAGCTAAGTTAATTCACTGGGAGTGGATGTGGGGAAGGTTACGACTTCCGATGGGAAGTCCACGCCCTGACTCAAAGGTCACAGCTGATTCTTTCATGCTAATAATAGCGCTATTAAATCAGTTGTTCCCTGTATAGCAGCGATAGCCTAGTGGTGTGACCGTCGGACTGCTAAGTCATAGGTGTCGAGTTCGAACCCAAAGCATGCACCTCTGATTTTACGAATTCATGTGCGTACTGTACTGTACCTAATTATCACTTGCTTAAAAATGGGTGAAGGAAAACATCGTGAGGAAACCAGCACGTCTGAGAGATATTCCTCAACAGCATGTGAAGCTAAGTCAGAGGCCCATGGGCAGCATAAAAACTCTGACACCAGGTTAGTCACTAACCACACGAAAAGAAGAAGACGAAGAAGTACTTCCCTGTATAGCAGTGATAGCCTAGTGGTGTGACCATCGGACTCCTAAGTCATAAGCTCGACTTCGCCAAGGCCACAGTTTCGCGCACCAACGTTTTTTTATTTTGACAATGTTCAATGTAACTTATCATCTCGCATGTAACCCCAAACTTAAAATATTTAAACACACACACATTTTGCCATTTATATTATTTTATTTTTACCAGTCTGATGTTGTATAATATAATTATCACGTGCTTAAAAATCGGTGAAGAAAACATCGTGAGGAAACCGGCATGCTTGAAAGATATTGCTCAATAGTATGTGAAGCTAGGTCAGAGGCCCATGGGCAGTATAAAAACTCTGACACCAGGTTAGTCACTAACCACGTGAAAAAGAAGAAGTCCCATGAAATACGGGGCAAACCTATTGCCACAATCAGGCAAAAATCCAGACTCCGAGCTGCTATTAAGAAATTCAAAATGAGAAACCCAATTACATTTTGCCCGACCCGGGAATTGAATCCAAGACCTGCGCTCAGCTGTAGCGTTCACAACCGCTAGACCAACGACGTAGTTACGGTCAATACATTCAGAGTTATTATCAAAAGTTTCTAAACATAATTTTATCCCACTCGTAACAAGGTTATCTCACAAAGATGTCTATTACCCGGACACGCCCCCTGACGGATTCCCTTCCAATTACCAAGACAATTTACAATGGGGGATTCGGAGCCCCCTCCATTTGTAAGCTACCCAATTTTCCCAAGAATATACGAGCAGAATTATTTGATAAAGAGTTTTGAACTCGCTGAGATTTTTTCCTGTAGCATTTTCTTTGAGTTTATACTTGTAAGTGTTTTAAAAACCGGCTAAGTGAATATCGGACTCACGCATGAAGGGTTCCGTTTCATTATCTTTAGAAACGGCAAACGGCAAAAATATCGTTTTCTGTATCGGAGCCTCAACTTTCTAATTCAATCGGAATTTCAAGTGTTTAACGGTTCATGAGATACAGCCTTAGACTCTTAGTAATATTGTCATACTCGTATATAGGACCCTTTGCGTTGGTTTGTCCTGATGATATTCCTCTCTGAGAACCCTATCTCACTCAAATTCTACTCCAGCTTTTTTTAATCTATACTAATTATTATAAAGCTGAAGAGTTTGTTGGTTTGAACGCGCCAATCTCAGGAACTACTGGTTGGAATTTAAAAAAATATATTTTCGTCAGTTTGTCAATTTATCGTGGAAGATTGCGAGCTATAGAAAATTACGATACAACTAATAGGAGCGGCGTATGAACAAAAAATGTTGCAAAAACGGGCAAAATATTCCTTTTTAAGGTTGATGTTCCAGGGTAGCCCGGTTCCGGAATGACTTTGACCTTGTAAAAAGTCATTTTTACACCTTTATGAGCTCGGAGGGTTGTATTAATGATTTTGATGATTATAATTCTGTAACTAGATACGTCTTACAGCCGCGAATCAAATGTTCATCAACATACAACCTATCACTGGCCTGCAAATTGCAAAAAACTTAAGAAAATTTGAATTTCGCGGGCTGGTTGGAGCATTCACCTTAAGAGCTTCCGTTGCGTGCGCTGCGTAAACTGTTTAAGTTGCGCAAATCATGTAGGTATAATGGAATTGTTCCTCAAAAAAGTTTAAAAAAAAAGTCCGCAACAGCATATCTTTTATGATTGACTCACTTAACCTTTTTTATGATAATCAAATTTGTTCGAAATTAATGTATTATTTGCGGAGGAGTTTTATCAACTGATATTAATTCTTATCCAAATAAATACATTCAGTCAAAAAAGTATCGGGAATGGATGATTTGTTTATGGTTCCAAATTCAAATTTTTGTTTTTTTTGTAGTTTTTAGATTGGCACAACTGTTTTCCATTTTGGCGCGGAGTTTGAGTTGCATCTGTTATTTATATTAAATACAGTGCTGGTTTTAGTAATATCATATATAGTGTGTATTGCGAATTTCATAATGGACAAAAATATCGAACAAAGAGTTTGTCTTAAATTTTGCATCGCCAATGGAATTTCGTGTTCGGAGTCACTGAAAATGTTACAAAAGGCTTACGGTGAATCGACTTTATCAAAAACTCGTGCTTATGAGTGGTTCAAAGCGTTCAAAAGCGGTCGAGATGTGATGGAAGATTTGCCTCGCTCTGGTAGGCCGTCAACGTCTGCAACTGAAGTTAACATCGCAAAAGTGAAGAAAATAGTGACTGAAAATCCCCATTCAACTCTGAGAGAGATAGCCGCCGAACTTTCTGTATCTCACGAGTCGATCCGTACCATTTTAACTAATCATTTGGGTATGAAACATGTTGCTGCTCGGCTAGTCCCAAAAGATCTGAATTTTCTCCAAAAACTCAATCGCATGAAAGTCGCTGAGGACATGCTAGAACGAGTCAGTTCGGACCCAACATTCATGAAACGCATTGTTACTGGTGACGAGACGTGGGTTTACGAGTTTGACATGCAAACTAGTCAATAAGCTTCGGAGTGGCGCCTTCCAACTGAACCGAAACCGAAAAAGGAGAATTCGCGGCGAGAACTGAACTCAATTCCGGAAGCAGCGTTTAAAAAATGTTTTGATGAATGGATTATTCGTTGGCGCAAGTGTATCGTTTCTAAAGGAGCATACTTTGAAGGTGATAAAATAAATTTGGATGAATAACAGACATTTTGTGTATTATTGATCTTTTCCCGGTACTGTCTTGACAAAGTAGTATGTTCTTAATATGTATTTAAATGTAAACAAAATTGTCCTTGATCTCAATCACTCTCATCTCATCACTTGATTTCAATCAACATATTAGGAGATATCTCAACCACTCTCTCTCTTTAAGGTGAAGCAGACGAAGTTTTGTGGGTCAGCTAGTTATCTTTAAACTGCTACATCACAGCAATTAACTATTTTAATTCAGGTCCGTGCTCTAGGAAACAAAGCGTATTTTTTTTAACCTACTTTGTTTAACAGTGAGAAATAAAACACAAAATGGACCGGACATCTTTTCTGAATTAAAAAGCTGCGAGTGCAATTAACACATTTTATCATGCAATGCATTATTCATTTAAAACTGAATAATACAATTTAATTATACACAAGCTGTTCACTGTTCATCGGTGAGAGGCTCGTGGCTAAATAATAACAGTTATATAGGTCGGTCTTCGAGGTTAAGCAACACTTGCCGAGGTCGGTCTTTGGATGGATGACCATATATAAAATACCCTCCTTGCCTCGGAAAGCACGTTAAGACGTTGGTCCCGGCTGTTATTTGTAGATCTTTGACAGTAGTGATGGGTAGTCAGAAGACAGAAAGTCTGACGACCAGTCTTACCAAAAGTTACTGGGTTACCGAGTTACTGGGTAGTGTAGGTCAGATAGGCAGTTGTTCCATATAAAATACAAGTATTCAGCTGCATCCGGTTAGACTGGAAGACGGCCAAAACAAAGTTGGGAAAATTGGTGATTATGGCAATCATTGGTGATTAGCCTCAATCTGCCCAGCCTGTTCCCAACAACATGATTATGTTGGGATCCCTTTCTTGACTGCCTATCTGACCTCCACAAACCAGTAACTAGGTAATACGATACCTCTTAGTAAGTTTCTAGTTTCTGACTAGCCGTAACGACTGCCAAAGATCCACGAAAGACAGCTAGGACCAACAGCTTAACGTGCTTTCCGAGGCATGGAGGAATCTCGATATGTTAAGATGGTCACCCATCCACGGACCAACCCTGGCAAGCGTAGCTTAACCTGATGGATTGATCCGTGCGATTGTTATTACTTAGCCACGAGCTCCTCCTAATCACTAATTACCATAAAAACAAAAGATGTACGAATCTTTTGTCTTTTTTATGCGTTTTTTTTTATGGCAATTCTTTCACTAAAGCCTATTCGATTAAGTACAGCTATAAAAATTATATCAACGTTTATTAGAGTCGTTAAAAAGCCGAGTTCTTCCCGTCGGCGGGATTGAGAGATTAATTTTTTATTCGAATTTAAAATTTATTGTGCTCTTGCATTTTTTAGGGGTCGCAAGCGGAACTGGGGACCAAAGGTTTTGCACGGATGCTGCCTTATAATTTTGTTAGAAAAAAATGAAGAGCGTTCAATAGGTAGGGTCGGCGTGAGGGCTTGGCTCTAAATGTAAGGTATTTTAATGATAAAAACTATTCCGAGATTAAAGCTATTTTTTAATTTGCAGTGTGTTCTTTGGAACGCGGTTATTTCTTTTTGTAAAAAAAACTAAATCCGTCCACAGTTGATGAAAATGCTTGCAAAAAAATATAAAAAAACAAGCAGACCATCATAGAATCTCTGCCTTCGTACAAGTCGGGTAAGAAGTGATATAACTGAACTTCATACGGGTAGACATATTTTTTATTGATAATCATCCGGAAGTATTCACTTAATAGAGCAGAACTTATAGGTTGCAAACGTCAAAAACTATGCTGAATAATTTAAAATAAAATTAGAATTTAAAAATTGAACGCAAATAAGTTAGTTTTTTTTTAAATACCAGCTTTTCATACGGTATTTCTGCAGTACTTCAAAACTAAATTATATCTTCATTCCACTAAACGCTACATTAAACTCAGAATAAATTCCAGTAAACGTTTGCCGCGTTGAAAGCACACATGGTGCTCTAGGGAGACGTGTACAAATTAGAATATCCTACTTAAGTTAAATGGAAGGGGGGATTTACACGAAGGAGAAATTTTTGAAGTGTGTAGAACCTTTTTAGACATTACATTACATAAGGCGTGAGAGGAGCTCGTAGCTAAGTAATAACAGCCGCACAGATCGATCCAACAGGTTAAGGTTTTTCTGTGGATGGGTGACTATCTTTTGATATCGAGACTCCTCCGTGCCTCGAAAAGCACGTTAAGCCGTTGGTCTCGGGTTTCGTGGATCTTTGACAGTTGTTACGGGTAGTCAGAAGCCTGAAAATCTGACAGCCAGTCTTACCAAGGTGCATTGTTACCAAGTTACTGACTGGGTTGTGGTGGTCATATAGGCAGTCGTTCTATGTAAAATACTGGTATTTAGGTGCACGCGGTTAGATTGGAAGCCGACCCCAATATAGTTAGGAAAATGATAGGCAGATTGATAACATTAGGCGTGTATTTCTAGAAGAGCTAGACAGAAGTGTACCTGCATCGATGTTTCGCCAGTTATGTTTTAGTCCCATCATCCCATAAAAAAACTTTGCTCGACCCGGTATTCGAACCCAAGAGACCCTATGCTTAGTAACAGCGACCACTAGACCTCTTTAGGGTTCCGTACCTGAAGGGTAAAACAGGACCCTAATACTAAGACTCCTATGTCCGTAAATTGTTTGCTCTTTTTATAGATAATGGTACGGAACCCTTTGTTCGCGAGTCCGACTCACACTTGGCTGGTTTTTTCATCATAATAGTTTTCCTTTTTTTAAGATCGTATATTTTTATTATTTTTACAATAACTTTTTTGACCTTTGTTGTTATAATTTGCGTTCTTATTAAAACTTACTACTTTCGTCTATTCTTGGAAGACCCTGTATAATATTATCTTTTGTATTGTTGTTTACGCAGAGACAACAAACGGTTTTATACTGTTTATTTTTTAAAGCGTAAGTAATTGGGGTTTTGTTATGTTTGTTTTCAAAGAGCAAAAATAACTTCGTTATTTATTATTCCTGTTAGAAGGGTATCTATGTCCCTAATGGTTTGTTCGAAAAGTACCTCACGAAAATGTAAACAAAGGACAATGCTCAAAAAAAACCCAGGCTTGGCGCAAACGGAATGGATCTCATTTTTTTTGTATAAATGTGAAATGAAATATCACATAGGTGGCATCATTAAAATCGATGGCTAAATGTAAAAAAATGCTATTTGTTTAGTGGCAGGGATTATTTTTACTTAATTGTTTTTCTGTGTGAAAGTACGTAAATCCACATGACTTTCTTTTATTATTGGTACGTATTCATCGTACGCATCACTACAGCGCTCCATAAGATGTCTAAGTAAGAAGCGTGAGCGAGAGAGAGAGCGTGTGCGCACCGGCAACAGGAGGTTATCTCCTTCATTCTTCAAAATACTGAGTATTCTCTTTCTGTTTTATACTTGTCGCATACAATCAAGATTTTTTTTTTTTTTTTTTTACTCTAAGTACTTTATCTAAGAACTTTATCGTTCCCGTTATTTTTGATGGTGCCCATGAACTCGACGAGTAAGTATGCCGGTAACTGTTTTTAGGTACCTTAAAGTTACCCCTGCCATAAAATAAATAGCATTCATTTTTTAGTCATCAGTTTAAATGTAAAGAGTTTGTTTTTGTTATCTAGTATATGCTAATTGTAAATATTTCAATTACATTTTGAAATACCTGAACGTTAACCCTGCCACTAAACAAATAGCAATTTCTTACATTTAGCCACCTATTTCGATGATGGCATTTCATTAAACAGTTATACTAAAAATCTGAGATACATTTCATTTGCGCCAAGACTGGGTTTTTTTTTCATACTTCGTGAGCATTCTCCTTTATTTGTATAATATGCCAATTCGTTGTATCACATAAATAAGCACTCAATGTTTTAATAACCCAAAAGTTATCATTTGAAATCACCTTAACGTAACATAATTATGACTGGTTGTCAGACTTTCGGGCTTCTGACTACCCGTAACGACCGTCAAAGATCTACAAATGACATCTAGTACCAAGGGCTCAACGTTGGTCCCGGTTGTTATTCGTAGGTTTTGTGCTATTCGAGGCACTTAGGGGTATCGATAAGTAATGGGTTGCCCATTCATAAACCGACCGCGGCAAGCGTAGCTTAAACTGCGATTATAGAGTGGGACGGCTTAATGTTGGTCCTGGATGCCATTTGTAGATTTTGGGCTAACCAAAGCACGGAGGGGTCTCGATAAAATGGATGGTCATTCATCCATAAACCGACCGCGGCAAGCGTAGCTTAACCTGCGATTAACGAGTAGGCCTATTGTCACGACCCACTAGCTGAATTTAGTTTTAGGTAAGTATAGTACGAAATTGAATAGAATATTAATTGGATTTCTCTGGCTGAGGTGGAACATAAAATTTGCGTGCAAAAAACGTTTCTTTTCAAATCGAGTTGGTTTTAAGCGGCCGTTGTGAAAGAACAACCTTGAAGGTTATATGTTTTCTTGTTATTTAGGCGGAGCAGGTAGCCTGCGATAGTTTGCATAAAATCATACTGTAGTGTACTACGAAATAGTGTGATTCTATTAAAAACCGCCGCAAGGTCTTAGTGGACGACCTAATAGAATAAGCTCCTTCAAAATTGTTGAGCTGAATGGTGCTAATCCATGCGTCATGTTCGTGAACGGGGCTGTCAGTAGGGACTGGTCTGTAATGAGTTCATGATAGCACAAGTTTCAACCTTAGTGGTTTTTGGTTGCTATTTAATTTGAATCCTGTGATAATTTGTATAAATGATAAATAAAAAAAATAAAAAAAAATCTCTTAGCAGCCACAGCTCTTTTTTAATTGTTTTTTTTTTACTTGTCATTATGGACGCTTTTTTACGTTCTGCAACGTTCGCATCACATTTATATTTCAACATGAATGATGTAACCCAGTTTTTGTAACCATATTTTGATTTAAAAGAGTGTCCATGGAGTTTCTTGCACGTTCTTCTCCATAGGCCCTACTGCTTTGGAATGGGCAACTAGCTTCATATTTCTGACTGACCGACCCCTTGACAATTCAAAAGTGCCTGTAATTGGTTTCTTATAAATAAATACTTTGTATGCGCCCAAATAAATGTTTCCTTCAAAAACAGAGACAAACTCTACCAATTTAAAAATAAATATTTCAGCCAAGTCTAGTTCTAGAATAACACATTTATCACCTGTAATGTTACCTTTACAACCCTGTAAAAGTAGCTGTGTAACTTTTCACACAAAACGACGGTAATCCTAAACTTTTACAACACGTGCGGGATCATAATCGCTTTATCGTCGCCATAACTTGTCGCTGTGAACAATTTTAACTGAATTTTTCTTCACTTTACCTGAAATTATCTTTAAATACTAGCTGCCGCCCGCGGCTCTGGCTGCCTCAATATTGAAAAAAAAATCTACAAATTTCTACTCCCTATTTCAGACCCTTATGGCCTGCGGACGGTGAGTAATGGGTGACTCACCGTCCGATCAGCACCAGACCCGTGCCGGACGGCGCGTATATGTTCCACGCGCGCCTCAAAGAGATGTCAGCATATGAAGGGGCTCCTCAGGGCCAAGCCTGCCGGGTAAGCGGGATTGTCCGAAAGGGTTACCGCTACCCCGGAACATAAAGGGCTACGGAAGGAACATGGATGGGTTTTAGTCAGTAAGAGTCTGACACTCCCTTCCGCTCCACCCAGAGCGGGAGCAGTCATTGGATGATTTCCCAGCCTTAAAAAAAAAAGACCCTTATGGGGGGAGTTTCCTAAAATCCTTTCTTAGTTGACATCTCCTACTCATAATCTACCTCTGTGCCAAAGTTTTGTTAAATTTTATCACTGTAGGTCAAGTATTTTTTGAGATTTCGTGTATAATCAGTGAGTGAGAGAAAGTATGAATGAGTGACCTTTCGCTCGTATACAGGTTAAATTTGAATGAATGGGCATAATTTTAAGGGTTTATTGTACTCATCATTATGAACAAATTTTACTATGGGAACACATCTGAAATCGCAAAAAAGAAATCTGCTGTTCCCTAAATGTTGATGAGTTATGCGAGCGTAATGTATTTAACAGCAGATTTTTTTTCTACGGTCTCATGTACAACTAGTAGATAGAATATACCTATCGTCTCTGGACAAGTAATTTTTCGGAGAAGAGACATAAGTTGGTGATTTGTTAGGATATTCAATACCTAGGATGACAAAAAGAGGGGCTCGTGGCAAAGTAATAACAGCCGCACGAGTCGATTGAAGATTAAGCTACGCTTGTCGGTCCGTGTGCGTCACTTTTTCATCCTAGCTAAAGCACTAAGAAGTTGTGAAGGGTCGGCGTTTTGTTAGCCTGTCTTATGTTATTTTGATTGCGCTGATTTACAGCCTAGTTTGAATAAATAACGTAACCCTGAAACTCTGATAACCCTATTCTTGCCAAGGAATATCGGGTTGTGGTTGTGGAGGGCAGATAAGCTGTCACTCCATGAAAAATACTGGTATTCATCTGCATCAAGTTAGACTGGAAACCGAACAATCTTGGCAAAAAGCTAGGCAGATTGATTGTCATTATTTTAAACTAAACTCATTTCGGAAGTACCTGTGTGGTTTCTGTAGCGTCAGCAAAAAGGTGAGTCATTAGGTGACGGCGCGTTTTAAAACGGGGAGGCCATTTGGATAAAATGGCGGATTAATCTAAGAATACTTTTTAAAGGCAATGGCTTCTAACACGAGGATAAAGTTGAATTATGTTCGTTAATTACTTGTTTGGCATTTTTATGTTTATTTAGCAATTTTTTCGCAATCCTGTCCGACTCGCACTTGACTGCTCCTTTTTATTGAATTGTTCAGTTTTATTATTTTAATGTTGGTAATGAATTTTATGTATTTTAATGTTGGAACTTAGTGCTTTAGTAAATGAATATGTATCTATACAAATTAAAAATACCAACTAACAATGTCTGCTCGTTTCTCTGGATATTATGTACAGGATTGGTTCAAAAACGGCTCAACGTTTGGATGAAAGGCATACAGACAGTTTATAACCTGTATTATCACATAGGATTCTTTAAATCCCGAAAGTACCTACTTAGCATAAGCAGGAGCATAATTAGCCTATAATGCTGCTAAGACACAAGCCTCCTCTCTTTGAGAGGGACGCGAGCCCAGTGCAAGTTGGTAGAGGTCACATCTTCGTATTGTTGGTTCTAAGAAATGCCGGTATCCTCAACATGTCTTCTTTACCGTTTTGAGAACCGATCCGAAAGTACGTTCTCCAGATATTTTCCTATACCCCCAGATGAAGATAAGGAAAATACCTAATTTTATGAAGTAAAGAACCTATCTGTGCACATCAACACCTACACGCACACTAAAGATTTTTCTTACCTGAAGTCGGCATTCGTAAGTTTCCAAGTAAAGACAGTTTAAAGATTTACCTGTAACAAAAAAAAAATAAAACGTAAATACTTCACACATGATATTTGTATTCTAAAGATATCCGAAAATAAAAGCTATTTGTATTTGTAAACGCAAAGAAAACGATATATTTCGCAATAAAAAGAAAGCGTACATCTTATGTAACATATAACGTAATACCTGCTTTACCTCAAGGGTAAGTAGATGTGGTCAGCGGGATTGTCCGAAAGGGTTACCGCTACCGGAACATGAAGGGCTAAGGAAGGAACATGGATGGGTTTTAGCCAGTAAGAGTCTGACACTCCCTTCTGCTCCACCCAGAGCGGGAGAATACATTGGATGATATCCCACCCTCAAAAAATAAAGGGTATGTAGACGTGTACATATAGTAAGTTCACCTGTATTCTTTGTTATTAATCAAATTATAATTATTTACAAAATGATTAATTCGATTAAAAACATAGTTAGTACCAACAAAAACCGCTTAATGGTCTTCGATAAGGATTCTTAATCGATAATAAAATAATATGAAAAAATCCTTACAAAAAACACGTTACCCCTTTTTTTTTTTTTTTTTTTTTTTTTTTTTTTTTTTTTTTTTTTTTTTTTTTTAAGGCTGGGAAATCATCCAATGACTGCTCCCGCTCTGGGTGGAGCGGAAGGGAGTGTCAGACTCTTACTGACTAAAACCCATCCATGTTCCTTCCGTAGCCCTTTATGTTCCGGGGTAGCGGTAACCCTTTCGGACAATCCCGCTTACCCGGCAGGCTTGGCCCTGAGGGGCCCCTTCATATGCTGACATCTCTTTGAGGCGCGCGTGGAACATATACGCGCCGTACCGCACGGGTCTGTTGCTGATCGGACGGTGAGTCACCCATTACTCACCGTCCGCAGGCCCGCGCCTACGGTGGCCGGGAGTCGTCACGTGGCTCCCGACGCCCGGGGCGTCTCCTGCGGCGGCTGGGACGGGAGGACCTTTCTCTCTCCCATCCCGCCACCTCCTTCGCGAGCATGACTTTTTCGCAGAAAGAGGTGACTGCCTCCCACTCCCTCTCGCCCCGGACCATGGCTTGCACCAGGGCCGGGCGCGAGAGGTCGCCGCCGCCGATCGCCTCTACGAGGACACGGCGGTGCTCTGCCCATGCGGGGCAGGTTTGCACCGTGTGCTCTACCGTGTCCTCTGGGCGATCCTCGCAGTGGTGACACCCGGGCGTTTCCTCCCGCCTGATGATGTGCAGGAACCTCCCGAAACATCCATGTCCGGTGAGGACCTGCGTCAGGCGGAAGGTGAGGGCGCCGTGACGCCTCTCTAGCCACTCCTCAAAGAGGGGCCTTACCGCCACTATCGTGGCGTGCCCTGCGCTGGGTTGCGACAGTCGCTGCTTCCAGGCCGCCATGAGATCGCGCCGGAGGTCCGTCCGCTCCGCCGCAATTTGCTGCGGAAACGGAGTTTCCCCCCGGCTTAGTGCCTCCGCGCGCCACTCGAACAGGCGCGCGAGGACTATCGCCTCCAGATCCCACGGCGGCAGTCCGGCAAGGAGGCTTGCCGCCTCGCCCGAGATAGTGCGGTACCCCCGGATTAGCCGAATGGCTACCACCTTTTGGGGCGCGTTCAGATAGTGAGCGGCTCGTCGCCGCAATGAACGCGCCCACACCGGGGCCCCGTATAGGGCAACACGTTACCCCTTAACATATAAAAATACGAACTTCATAACGTAACCCTTTATTCTTTAGAAAAAAGGAAAAAATACCGGTCCTTTTACAAAAATGAAACAACGCCTTTTATGCTGACGGTACTTGTTTAACAATCCGTGACGACCGCGTGAGAGACTAATAATCTGCCGCGAATTCAATTGTTTTGTTTTATTTAATGAAGTGTGTAGTTGCTGTTTTAAAGAAAGAAAGAAAAATATTTTATTCTGTAAATGCACAGAAAATACATAACTAGAAAAAATATTAAAAAAAAACCGAATAAAAAACAATTAATAAAAAAACAAAGACCTATGCGAGGCCAAAAAGCCCCCTATAATGCTGCGATATTTAAGAAATAAATAAATACCGCAGCGCTGGTATTCTGATAGGATATCCTTTCACATATCACACTAATAATATAAAAAAGGCAATAGTTTGTGAGTGTGTGTGTTTGTTACTTTTTCACGTAAAAACTACTGAGCGGAGAAGGAGAACATTCAAGCTCCATACATATTTTTGGGCCTTTTCTGAAAGCCAACTGCGCCAACGAAAAATGGTCTCCTTTGGCAGAAAGATACATTACAGCCTGCAGTTGCACATAGGATATTTTTTATCGTTCCCGTGGGTTAATTTCCGATAACCACGCGGGCGCACTGGTAAAAGCTAGTTATGGCATAAATCAAAGCTGTGAACCACTGTATTCATGGTTTAAGAAGAAGCCAGAAGCAGTCTTTGGCATCAAGATTAAAGGTCACAGCTCATTAAAGCCACCCGGCACCCACTCGTCCACTCGTTGTCGACAGATGGAGCATGGTTGGGACGTCGCGTTATCACCAATAAATGTCGCTCGGTCAACCAGTGGACCTCGCAACTCGCAGTGGATTGAACGCAAGGCAAGCAGGCGAGTAGCCAGTGTCACCGAGTGGTCCACCCGCCGTCCGCGCGTGGAGGGCTTACGACCGAGTTGATCTGGTGATGCCACGGAGTTGAAGTACTGAGCGCATACCCATACAAGTCCATATAAAGAATACTAGCCCCAGGAGGCGAGGCGGTGAGGAGTGGGTGCCGGGTGGCTCTAATGAGCTGTGACCTTCAGAGTAGCACCCCTTGCAGCCTAATAAATAGGTTTTATATTACCTAAGCCTGTTTGCCCACATTATTTAGATAATCTTTCCATGCACCAAACTAGCTACAGCTAAATATTCAAATAAAAAATTCTCATCACACGAAGTAGCACAAAAAATCACGAATGGCTTTGGTAAATGTATTCTAAAATAGATTCTGTTAACCTAGTTTAGAATACATTTTCTAGCAGCAGCAATTCAATCGCATTAGGGAATTAGGGAGCAAGTGTTGCCATATAGTATATTCAAGTAATTTCGTTACTTTTACAGCATTCTGTTAGTATGTACGTACTGAGTTAATACCATTGAGTTTCCATCAGTGTAATGACTTTTCAAAGGAATGAACATGTTTCGAAGACATACTTTGTTGTTTATGTGTACCTGGTACATTGTGGAGCAGATGGATTTTTATTAATGACTAGTTTAGGAGGTCGTTCGTGGCTAAGTAATAATAACATCTGCACCGATCGATCCTTCAGGTTAAGCTACGCTTGCTGGAGTTGACCCGTGGATGGTTGACCATCTTTACATCATATTCCCTAACGAAACATGAAGTTAAAATCGAACTCACAAATTGGTTGCAGAAGTTAAAGTAGGTATGACGAAACCGAAGATCTTATTACGATTGTCTCTTAACCGAACTAACACTGTATTTAAATTAAGGCATTGTTTGTTTAATTGTATATAAGTACTTGCATGACACTTAATACCAGTTGTATGTCATACCTAGAGGAACTTTGACTCCTAAGACACAGGCTTGTGGCCTAGTTTAGGAGGCATCAGTTCGCTCTTTAATGTGACTCTATTGTATAATATACAATATACATTATATCCTGTGTAAGTACTTATGTGTTTTTCAAAGTGTATAATTTTTTTTTTTATTTTTTTTTTTATTTTTTTTTTTAAGATCACTGATGTTTTATTTATCTAAGTTACATGAAGAATTAATTACTATATACAACCTAAAACTACAAAATATATACATTATGTACAAGTGGTAAAAAAGGGGGAAAACCTCATAGGGCGTCAAAAAATTCATCCCCATCGCTGTCAGTGGGAAACGTGCCCAAAAGGCTGGCAGATTCTTTGGCCTATTATTTTTATTATTATTATTACAATTCCATAATAGGCTAGGCAGAATTTGATCATTTCATTTCAATCAACATCTTAGGAGATATCTAAGCGTCTCTAAGATGCGCGAGTCCGCTAGTATATGATAAATGTTTTCCGAGAGCACTGAAAAATTTAGGTCGATAACAAGAAAACATGTACATAAGATAAATCTCCTTCAACGGTGCTTAATCTGAATCTCGTGACGAAAAAAATAAGATTAATTTTTTGTAGAGAGGAAATGAAACTGGTCAGGCACGGTAGTAATGGGAGCACGGGTTCCGTACCATAAGCGTGTTATTGACGCCATCTTGCGAGGGGAAAGCTATGACTGGCTGGCTGGCTGGCTATGGCTATGCTATAATGTCTTCTAGCTTTATCTATGCATGATAGCTTTTTAAAGCATCTACCGTCAAATCTCTTCACCACCCTTGGTTGACTGGTAGAGAATGCCTAAGGCATTAAGTCCGCCTTTGTACCTTTAATGTGTGCGAAAAGTTTAATTAAATAAGTAGCTGCAAGTTAGATGAAATATGTAATTTTATAACTTTTATTGACATAGTAATCATACTGATCGTATGTTTCATAGCTAGGATACAAAGGATTTTAATAACATTGGTAGTAAACACATTATGTACCAGGTTTAATTTGTACAAAACGTTCAATAAAAAAACTAAGTAGGTAACTTTGTTGTTTTTTGCAAGGATAGTAATGATAAGAAAAAGAGCCTGACGATTGCAAAGATAGTACGGTCACCAAGTTAAACCAAACTGAAGTTTCTACTTAATGATTTTATACCTTAAAACGTTGGTTATTACGTTTAAAATCGATTGACAAAATTTTACAGTTTGTGGTAACTTGATGTGCAGGCGACTGTCAAAATCAAAAAATCAAAAGGCATTTATTCAAATTAGGCTGAAAATCAGCACTTTTTGAACGACAAAGTTACATAAGACAGTCCCCCAAAAACAGCCACCCTTCACCACTTCCTAGTGCTTTAGCTGTACATACCCTATCCATGGACTAGAACTGCTCTATTTGTAAGTGGGGAGGAGTGAAAGCCACTCGCATGACGCACATTGGCGATGGATATATTCGTAGAACCAACCGTCAACTAAGAGTGATTTCGGCGAACCGTACCACCGGCGAAGAGTAAAGCAAAGTTTATTTAGCAAACTTTGTCAATTTGCATCAGACCCAAGTCATATTTTCGACAGCGTCGCGTCGCCACGTCTATAAGGCTTCGCTCGAACTCTTTGGAACCCTAAAAATGGCGACAGAATTTCATTTCAGTTTTTACAACTGTAACTTTCGTCGCGGGTACGATTCGTTGTTTTATTATCAAACAGTCTTTGCTAAGTAAATGACAAAACAAGACCTACTTTTCTGCTGTTAGTTTTTTTTAGTTTTCTTTTGTTTTTTTCTCCTCGGTGAATGCAGTCTTGATTTAAATCATAGATGGCGCTGCTTTGGTTTGCTTAATATATGTAGAAGGACTATGGAATGAACGAACACTTGCAGCACTATGCGGTGAACTACAAAATGCCAAGTGTCGGACTTGGGCACGCGAGGTTCCGTACTATCACTACATAGTATGAAACAAAGTCGCTTTCTCTGTCCCTATATCCCTTTGTATGCTTAAATCTTTAAAACTACGCAACGGATTTTGATGGGGTTTTTTTTAATAGATAGAGTGATTCAAGAGGAAGGTTTATATGTATAATTTGTCGACATATTCTGAGAAGCTAGCTATCTATAAAAGCGGCTACGTAATCACGTTTGTTATACAGGAGCCCCCTAACATATTTATTGTATTCTGGTTTTTAGTATTTGCTGTTATAACGGCAACATAAATACATCATCTGTGAAAATTTCAACTGTCTAACTATCACGGTTCATGAGATACAGCCTGGTGATAGACGGACAGACAGACAGACGGACAGCGGAGTCTTAGTAAAAGGGAACTCTAAAAACTACACGGAGCGTGGAATCAAGGAGCTAGGAGCGCAGTTCCAATAATATTCATGGTTCTCAAAGTGTGACGAGCGTACATATTCTGTCACCGCCTTTAAAGCCGTCAGTAGTAGCTATAGTGTGGCTAAGTTATAACAGATGCAAGGGTCTATCAATCAGGTTAAGCTCTGCCTCTGCCTCTACCTACCATGGTTTTATTTGTATTTCTTTTCACCTTTTGTGGTGTGGTATTTTTATTCTTCATATATTTATTATATATAATATATAATTAACACTTTATTTCAGACCAAGGTCCATACTTTTGTTAGTATTTTTGTGTTAGTAACAACGGTGCTTACATATAATTTTATAATTAATTTATACCAAACATTGTAAAACGTTTTAAAAGAATAAAAGTCTCCGCACGAAACTACCTTTTGAAAGGGGCGACTAGAATCAATACTGTTTCTTATTTATTTTGAGGTTCAAAAGTGCCTTTTTTGTGCCTATTTGAAATAAATGATTTGACTTTGACTCTGCTTGCCGCGGTTGGTGCGTGGATTGTTGACAATATTTACATACCAGAAGTTACATAAAATAATTGCAACGTCAATCCTATGTATATTATGTGTGTATGACTGTCTCGTTGGTCTAGTAGTCACAAGCGCTAGGCTGGGCATGAGGTCATGGATTCGATTCTCGGGTCGAGATTGCTGGGTTTTTCTAACTGGAATTTCTCAGTCCTGGAGTCTAAATTTGTGCCCGGTTGATGGTAATAGGCTCACCTCCTATTACTTATGACTTAACCATAACTGGTGAAATGTGGGTGTACAATAGGTACACTTTTGCCTGACCATGTCAGTCTTCTTTGTGTGGTTAGTGACTAACCTGGTGTCAGAGTTTTTATGTTGCCCATAGGCCTCTGGCTTAGCATCACATGCTGTGGAAGATTATGGACTATCCTCTTAGGCATGCTGGTTTCCTCACGATGTTTTCCTTCACCAATTTTTAAGAAAGTGATAATTATACAGTACGCACTTGAATCCGAAAAATCAGAGGTGCTTGCCTTGGGTTCGAACTCGAGACCTATGACTTCGTAGTCCGACGGTCACACCACTAGGCTACCACTGTTTTTACTATAATGCCAGCCATATTGCTCCTACACCCTTCCTCACTCTTCATCATATCTACCAAATTAGCGACCGAACGGTTAATATCCTGTAGTCCCATTCTAACAAATAGGGAAAACCAAGTGATATTCATTTTATACGTCATATTAACAAAATGGCGGATGGCCAGTGGCTGCAGTGCACAATTAATTCATCTTATTTATCATTAATAAGGTTTTATTAAATGGGGGCGTATATGTGTGTGTGTTTTAAAGCTGAGAAAGAGTAACAAATAACCGTCAGGTTATTTGTTACTCTTTCTCGATACGGGCAATACGATACCCCTTGGTAAGACTGGCTGTCAAGCCAGTCTTACCAAGGGGTATCGTATTGCCCAGTTACTGGGTTGTGGAGGTCAGATAGGCAGTCGCTCCACTGGTATTCAGCTGCATCCAGTTAGACTGGAAGCCGACCCCAACATAGTTGGGAAAGGGCTAAGCAGATGATGATGAAAGAGAAACAAATAAAATATCTCGACTTAGCACACGAGGTTGTTGTACCGATTGTCGTACAGCCAACGGCCTGATGGCCAAAAGTCTCGACAATCGTCTTTCGAGGCTCTCGCTAGGCGGTTGGATCAAGAGCCAGATTCAGAAGGCAGTACTCCTCGATACGTCTCGCATTGTGTTCCTGTCTCTGCAGCCTTATTCACCGGAAGCTTGGACCCTGCTTCCGACACCGGCGGACAATTTTTTTTTTTGTATCGTTTGGTTTTTATTAAAATATTTAAAAATTAATAGAATAAGAAATAAATCCAAAAAAAAAGACAAAAAGGACACTTAGGCGTCGAAGTACTCATCCGCATCGCTGTCATCAGGAAACGTGCCCAGAAGACTGGCAGCATTGCCACGTTGAATGGCAATGCTAATTCTTTGGCCAAAGAACAATCCAGCCCTCTGGTCACGCGAAGTGTCGACCAATCGGCGAGAAATTTCCTTAAAAAGGAGTTGCGCACTCGGGCCCCACGACCCTAGAGTTTCGACCCCAAACGGCTCAAATCTGTAGTTACACATCAGGTTACTGTATTTACGCCGCTTGAGGGTCTCAGCAGCGGCAGCAGCGGCGCCAGCACAGCCCGCCGTGCTAAGAACATGAGATGGCGCAAGGGTGTCGACACAGGTTGCGTCCCACACCAGAGGCCTACCCACCTTCCAAGGCAACAAAGTCATTCCGTCTGGTCGCTTACCATCGTCACGTACCAAGCCGTTTGGTTCTAATACCGCTGGTACGCCGGCGGTGGAATAAGAATAAGTAAATGTAAATAAATAAAGGCATTAATTACAAAACATCACGCTTTGTTTTCCTGAAGGTTTAGGTAAAGGTATATCCATAGTAAGTAGACCAACATTTTATCAGTAAACAATCCCCAGAATTTATCGACGAATTCTCAGAAATTTATTGCAACTGAATCGATTTGATACAAACAAAATATCTACACAAATTGCTATTGAATCGATTCATGAATGCACTGTTCACACGCGAGGAATGCGCCTCAAAAATTTATGATATTTCAAAGATGATTTGGTTATAAATTGGTTATGAGTGTTGTCAAACATTGGTATCCAAACAACGGCCTAGTTTTCGATACCCATAACTTACTAAACTTTATTAAACGGTGAAGGAAAACATCATGAGGAAACCAGCATGTCTGAGAGATATTTCTCAACAGCATGTGAAGCTAAGTCAGAGGCCCATGGGCAGCTTAAAAACTCTGACACCAGGTTAGTCACTAACCACACAAAGAAGAAGAAGAAGACTTTATTAATAACTACCTTCCGCCCGCGGCTTCGCCCACGTAATCTGTCGACAAATTATACATATAAACCTTCCTCTTCAATCACTATAATTATCTATTAAAAAATCGCATTAAAATCCGTTGGGTAGTTTTAAAGATTTAAGCATATATATAGGGATATAGGGACTGAGAAAGTGACTTTGTTTTACACTAAGTAGTGACTCGCTTTTGCCCCCGGCTGCACGTGCTAATCTAACTTCATTTTTTTTTTTTAAAAGCTGGTTACCCGTCCACGAACCAACCCCGGCAAGCGTAGCTTAACCTGACGTATCGATCCGTGCGGCTGTTATAACTTAAATATGAGGATGCCCTCTTAAAACACGAACCCATCATCCCAAATCATGCCTTAGAAGTATCATAACCCATGAAAACCAAACAAACAAAAATAACGACTAGGGATGTTGAAATGTAGCCAACATAACGAAAATACTGGCCCCCATAGCCTTCTCCCCTTTTATCTGTCATGGCGACGTGTTGTCTGGTGAAAGTTTGGTGTTTTTGCTACAGTCGTTTGTTTCTCGAAGGCTGGTAGTTTGTTTTTGAGGTCAGTCGATTTTGAATTTATTGGGTTGTTTAATACCGATTAGGGTTTTAAGGGGTTCTTATTGTAGGCCTATGATTTATGCTGATGATGTCTACGAGGCCTATTTGAACCTGTTTTATAGGTACAAGCTTAAGATATGGGTAGTATGTTCGAACCCAGTCAGGAGCTTTACTTTGTGTAAATAATTTCATCGCTACTGCTCTTAGAACGGTGAAGTAAAACATCGTGAGGAAATCAGCATGTCCTAGAACCATAAATTCAAAGACATGTGACATCTACCTTACTCTACTCGCATTGGGACCGCGTTGTGGATAACAACAGTGGGAACATTATCGGCTGATTTGGGGTGGGTGACATGATTCAGCGGGTTTTTCCGAAAGGTTCACCACTACCCAGGAACATAAAGGGCTAAGGAAGATACATGGATGGGTTTTAGTCAGTAAGAGTCTGACACTCCCTTCCGCTCCACCCAGAGCGGGAGGAGTCATTTGATGATGGGTCACATGTTTGTTAAACATAGCATATACTGAATAATCAACTAGGCTGTCCAGCAACTGCTGACAAGTATTGCAACGATTCTTCCCTCTAACTCCGAACCAGTCATAATTTGTAACTTTTGTTTGAATTACAGAGGTCGCGGCTAAGGGTCAGTTCACACCAAGACGCGACGCGACGCGAGGAAGAGGCCAGCTATGATGGAAGTGGCCAGTGATGTCACGCTGTGCCGCGCGCCGCTGCGAGACGCATCGCAGCGTCGCGAGGTGCATCGTAAGATCGTTGGCACGACGCCACGCGGCGCAGCGCTGCGTGATGCAACGTATTCTGAATTCCCACAATGAAATGAGTATCTTTTCGTGTATTAAATAAAGTTGTATTTTGAGTCGCTCTATTAAAATGTGCTCGCAGCGTCGCGTCGCGTCTCGTCTCGGTGTGAGCTATCCCTAAGCCCAGTCAGTCACTGTCTGTTATCACGATCGTTTGCAACCCGATATATCCCGACTCCCCTTTATCCTGCACACTGACAACTGACTGAAGTGTTACACAAAATGGAGGAGGAATTTATTCTGATATTTACTATAATAGAAATGCTTTTACGGTTTTGTGTTTGCCCCGGGTCTTGCTCGAGCCAGCCTGCGCCGCTGAGTCGGTAGCTTTTCGTCCCTAATTCTGTATGTATCTATATTTTAATGCCTGTATTTTATTGTTATTTCCGTGTCGTCTATCCTATGTTACATATGCCATGTTTTCTTTCTGCATCACCCAAATGTTGACTGGTAGAAAATGCCTCAGGCATTAAGTCCGCCTTTGTATAGAATTTTTACTCGTGCACTAAGTTTTAATAAATAACATAGATCAGCAGCTATCTGATCCAGTCTGTCCCTTGCTGTCCTCTCCCAGCGAAGCAATAAGCGAAGGTTTGTACCCAACAGCATTAGCATGTAGTCGCTTACAGCATCCACAGGCAAGTCCAGCAAAGCAAGCGGCCACTATCTTTAAAGGATATCTATTCTAATAGGAATTTCTCAGTAACAGCCTTTTTTTTTTTAAGGCTGGGAATTCATCCACTGACTGCTCCCGCTCTGGGTGGAGCGGAAGGGAGTGTCAGACTCTTATTGAATAAAACCCATCCATGTTCCTTCCGTAGCCCTTTATGTTCCGGGGTAGCGGTCCCCCTTTCGGACAATCCCGCTTACCCGGCAGGCTTGGCCCTGAGGGGCCCCTTCATATGCTGACATCTCTTTGAGGCGCGCGTGGAACATATACGCGCCGTACGGCACGGGTCTGGTGCTGATCGGACGGTGAGTCACCCATTACTCACCGTCCGCAGGCCCGCGCCTACGGTGGCCGAGAGTCGTCAAGTGGCTCCCGACGCCCGGGGCGTCTCGAGAAAACGATTACTACAATGGAGAGCAAAACAAAGGAACAGAGACGTCGCGGGGGCAAAAATAAAAGAGGAAGACGACGCGGAAAAAACCAGTCAGCTGACATAAGAGTTATCGTTCAGAAATAGAACTATGGAATGCGCGAATCGCTCAGTAATCAAATCAAACCATAATTTATTTGGTAATATAGGTAATAAAAGTACAGGTCTTATGTGTATAACAATCGTTAGGTTTATATTCATATTCCAATAACCAAGTATAACCAATATGTTGTAACAATATTTTGATTGAAGCCAGTGTTTATGGAGTTTTTGCCCGTCCTTTGCTATAGAACCCTTGATAAAAGTGCATGCAAATGGTTTAATTAAAATAAATGCTTCATGGTTTTGTTGTGTACTTAATTAAATAATGATAAATATTGTTGTACCGGCGACTGCGTCTATTAAATAAATACACTTTTGTGTGGTTAGTGGCTAACCTGGTGTCAGAGTTTTTATGCTACCCACAGGCCTCTGACTTAGCTTCACATGCTGTTGAGAAATATCTCTCAGACATGCTGGTTTCCTCACGATGTTTTCCTTCACCGATTTTTAAGTAAGTGACCATTATACAATACGCACATGAATCCGCAAAATAAGAGGTGCTTACCTTGGGTTCGAACTCGAGACCTATGACTTGACAGTCCAACGGTCACACCACTATCACTTTCACTTCTGATACGCTTCGATTACTATAATTTTAAAACACCATCGTTTAACTTCGACCTTCAGTTGTTTTAACTACGGACATACCATGAATTTGCCATACGCTGACTAGCAAAATAAGCTTGTTATGCAAAGTAGGACGTTATCTTTATGGCGATAGAGTTGTAAATAACTTGTGTTTTACTATACAGCGCACAGTCACGAAACTGTATGCAAATTTTCATTTTGAACCGGAGTTTTATTTCTTTGTAATATTGAGGGCTTTTGATAATATCTTATTGGAAGTTCTATTCAAGGGTCTGTCTATCAGGAGTAGCATATCGACTCCCGGCCGCCGTAGGCGCGGGCCTGCGGACGGTGAGTAATGGCTAGCCCACCGTCCGATCAGGACCAAATCCCTGCCGGACGAAGCGTACGTGTTCCACGCGCGCCTCAAAGAGATGTCAGCATGTGAAGGAGCCCATTAGGGCCGAAGCCTGCCGGGTAAGCGGGATTGTCCGAAAGGGTTACCGCTACCCCGGAACATAAAGGAAAGAACATGGATGAGTTTTAATCAATAAAAGTTTGGCTCTTCCTTCCGTTCCACGGGCGGGAGGGGTCATTTGATGATTTCCCACCCTCAAAAAAAAGGGTCTGTCAAACTTAAAATTACGGATGATTAAATTTGGCAGACACGTAGATCATGGCTTGGATTAGGACATAAGATCCTTTTTATTCCCATAGAACGTTTTTATGGGAACTTTCTTTCATGTTCGTGTGGTTAGTGACTAACATGGTGTCAGAGTTTATGCTGCCCATGGGCTTCTAATATAGCTTCACGTTCTGTTGAGAAATATGTCTCAAGCATTCCTTACAATGTTTCCCGTCACCGTTTTATAAGCAAGTGATAATTATACAATACGCAAATCAATCCTATACGTCAGAGATGCGGGTCTTGGGTTCGTTCTCGAGACCTAAGACTTGGTAGTCGAACGGTCACACTACAAGGCTATCACTGCTATCTTTTTTTTTTTTTTTTAAGGCTGGGAAATCATCCAATGACTGCTCCCGCTCTGGGTGGAGCGGAAGGGAGTGTCAGACTGGGATAATATTAACACTCCACGCGGGTGAAGTCGCCGGCAAAAACGAATGTTTTCATAACAGTGGTAATACAACGAAATAAACAGGATAATATCGTCTAATATAAGTAATATACGTATTATCCCCTTGGCAACGAAATCCTGACAGACAACATACACATTAGTATTTACGTCTTACGAATAAAAAATAATATCATGGGGATGATTCCTAGTCTTCCTAGTCTTTTCCCAAGTATGTTGGGGTCGGCTTTCAGTCTAACCGGATCCAGCTGAATACTAGTATTTTACATGGAACGGCTGCCTATCTGACCTCCAGAACCCAGTCAGTAATTTGGTAAGACTGGCTGTCACACTTTCGGGCTTTTGACTACCCGTAACGACTGTCAAAAATCCACGCGGGAGCAACAGCGTAACGTGCTTTCCGAGGCACGAAAGAATCTCGATATGTAAAGATGGTCACCCATCCTTGGCCAACCCCGGCAAGCGTAGCTTAACCTGGTAGATCGATCCGTGCGGCTGTTATTACTTAGCCACGAGCACCTCGCAGTGAAACGATTCCTTATGTTTGTCCCATATTTTTAAGGAACCTTTTATGTTATATGTTAAAAGTCTGTTCGATCTGAGACCTAAAAACAGATATCTGGACCTAAGCAAAAAATAGACTTAACAAAACCCTAGAGGAACAGCGTCAACAAAATTGGGGTAATTTGGCTTAGGCAAATTACTGTGTAGTGACCTAACAATATTTTTTTTATATTGGGTCCTAGGCTAGTCATTGTTTTTCTTTTACGATTATACGTATAAACTAGCTTATTTGGGATTACGTGGTTCAGTGGAATTGACTATTAGGTAAGTAGATACTTTAGAAAATAGGATTATTATTCGTACGATATTATTTATTCTTATTATTAAGTTTCTAGTCGTCAGGTTAAGCTGCGCTTGCCGGGGTTGCTTCGTGGATGGGTGACCATCTTTATATATCGGGACTCCTTCGTACTTCGGAAAGCACGTTAAGCTGTTAGTCCTGGCTGTCATTCGTGGATCTTTGACGATCGCTACGGGGATCTTACCAAGGGGTATCGTATTACCCAGTTACCGACTGGTTTGTGGAGGTGTGATAGGCAATCGCTCCATGTAATTTACTGGTATTCAGCTGCATTCGGTTAGACTGGAAACTGACCCCAACATAGTGGGAAAAGGCTCAGCAGATTGATTATTAAGTTCCAAGTGGA
This sequence comes from Hyppa rectilinea, assembly GCA_951799385.1. Lineage (NCBI taxonomy): Eukaryota > Metazoa > Arthropoda > Insecta > Lepidoptera > Noctuidae > Hyppa > Hyppa rectilinea. The sequence continues at coordinate 10,299,225 of OX637325.1, read as the reverse complement.
TTAAGCATGAGTTTGGTGAGCGAAGGGAGACGTGTTCACGTGCCCTTCACTTACTATTTTTTTTTCTAAACAGATAAAATGGCCTCAAAATAAGATGCATACTTACATACTTAATTTATATATAACAATAAAACACACAACAATATACTACTCTGTCAAGAAAGTACCGGGAAAAGATCAATAATACACAAAATGTCTGTTATTCATCCAAATTTATTTTATCACCTTCAAAGTATGCTCCTTTACAAACGATACACTTGCGCCAACGAATAATCCATTCATCAAAACATTTTTTAAACGCTGCTTCCGGAATTGAGTTCAGTTCTCGCCGCGAATTCCCCTTTTTCGGTTTCGGTTCAGTTGGAAGGCGCCACTCCGAAGCTTGTTGACTAGTTTGCATGTCAAACTCGTAAACCCACGTCTCGTCACCAGTAACAATGCGTTTCATGAATGTTGGGTCCGAACTGACTCGTTCTAGCATGTCCTCAGCGACTTTCATGCGATTGAGTTTTTGGAGAAAATTCAGATCTTTTGGGACTAGCCGAGCAGCAACATGTTTCATACCCAAATGATTAGTTAAAATGGTACGGATCGACTCGTGAGATACAGAAAGTTCGGCGGCTATCTCTCTCAGAGTTGAATGGGGATTTTCAGTCACTATTTTCTTCACTTTTGCGATGTTAACTTCAGATGCAGACGTTGACGGCCTACCAGAGCGAGGCAAATCTTCCATCACATTTCGACCGCTTTTTAACGCTTTGAACCACTCATAAGCACGAGTTTTTGATAAAGTCGATTCACCGTAAGCCTTCTGTAACATTTTCAGTGACTCCGAACACGAAATTCCTTTGGCGATGCAAAATTTAAGACAAACTCTTTGTTCGATATCTTTGTCCATTATGAAATTCGCAATACACACTATATATGATATTACTAAAACCAGCACTGTATTTAATATAAATAACAGATGCAACTCAACATCCGCGCCAAAATGGAAAACAGTTGTGCCAATCTAACAACTACAAAAAAACCAAAAATTTGAATTTGGAACCATAAACAAATCATCCATTCCCGATACTTTTTTGACTGAATGTATATAATATAATATATATATATCACGTGACGCCACGCGAATGTAGCGACATTATTTTGTAACACACATGATATCTATAATTGGCCATTCAGCACACAAGGTAATGTTGGTTCCTATACCTACCTACAAGTAGCTCAGGGCTTCGTAGCTATTCGGTTACACGCTACGAAAGCGTAGCTGGTTAAATTATTCGTAGCAACGATATCGATTCACCTACGCTTTCGTAGCAGTAATATAATTCCCTCAGCTACGGCGTAGCAATATTGTGGTAGCTACGTCGTAGCAAAGAAGCATATTATTGTATAGAACCGTTATAGCTATCAGATTATAAGCCTTTCAATAAATGTCGCTTTTAACGTGCACGTCTTTCTTCATTCTTCAAATATATTATGTATAAATTACTTAAATGATATGAGTAACCAAAATAAAAAAAAATGATTTAAAAGATTGCCAGTGGAGTTTCTTGCACGCTTTTCTCTATGAGAACATATTACACTTTAGAATGCCTTGTGACAAATAAAAAATGCCTGTTATTTGTGTAACTGAAATAAATGCTTTGAGGTTGAGTTCAGTTTGTTTTAAACTGGTTTTACTACGATAATAGAAATACGAACTCTAATACGAATAACATTTCTTTTTGTCCTCAAAACGGCTTACTCAATAGGTTAAGAAAATACAAAAGAGCTTTATATAAAGCCGTTTATATATATCAAATAATCAAGCTGTTATAAGTATATCTAGAAACAAGGAAACTTTCCTTAAAAATAGAGGAAAAATATCGTTTCGAGTCGTTTCTATGATATTATTTTTTATTAAATACTAATGGGTGTGTGTTATATCCTCTGCGAGGATTTCGTTGCCAAGACGATAATACGTATATAACTTATATGAGGCGATATCGTTCTGTTTATTTCGATGTATTATCGCTCTTATGAAAGCACTAGGTTTTTCCCGCGACTTCGTCCGCGTGGAGAGAAAAAATGATCCCATTTTTTTTTGTGGGTAGGAAATCTTCAAATGTCTCCTCCCGCTCTGGGTGAAGCGGAAGGGAGTGTCAGAATTTTACTGACTAAAACTCATCCATGTTCCTTCCTTAGCCCTTTATGCTCCGGGGTAGTGGAGACTCTTTCGGACAATCCCGCTTACCTGGCAGGTCCTAACAGGCCCCTTCAAATGCTGACATCTCTTTGAGGCGCGCGTGGAACACGCACGCGCCGTCCGGCACAGGCCTGGTACTGATCGGACAGTGAGCTAACCATTACTCACCGTCCACAGGCCCTCACCTACGATGGCCGGGAGTCGTCACGCGGATCCCGACGACCGGGGCGTCTCCCGTGGCGGTTGGGACGGGAGGACCTTTCCCTCTCCCATCCCGCCACCTCCTTCACGAGCATGACTGCTTCGCAGAAGGAGATGACTGCCTCCCACACCCGCTCGTTCCGGAGCATGGCTTGCACCAGGGCAGGGCGCGAGAGGTAGCGAAGGGGGCCGCCGCCAATCGCATCCCTTGAAAACGTACAATCGTGTGCCAAATTTGATCACGTTCAGACCGGCATGTACCACCGGTGGAGCACGGAGTATTTTCTGACACGGTGAGGTGTACCACCGGTGGCTACGTCACGCTATACTTTCAACATACTAAGAAATGCACGCTGCTTTGAGAGACTGTTGTACTTACCATCCCCGCCTAGTAAAATTGCCAAATTTTCATAGAGCACCTTCGGAGGTGGATATTACATATTTTGAGGAGTTTTGGTTCATGGGGTGGTGACGTACCACCGGTGGTTCTATGAGGGTTTGCGCCGTAGGATACCTACGCATGAAGTGGTACGGTCTTATCGTGTTAAGTTATTTTGCTGATCAAAGAATCATCGAAGAATCGGCATTGCTATTTGTCAAACAACGCGGCAATGCTGCCAGTCTTTTGGGAACTTTTCCTGTTGACAGCGATGTTCACGATTATTTTTATGTCCTATAATAATTTACATATTCTTATAAATAATTTAAAACTAAGACATAGATGCAAAGAATGATGCTTTGGAGTTACAAAGTTTGGTAGCGGCTCGATCCACCCGATCTAGGTTAATTTAAACCTGTGTTTCAGGCCCCCGTACTCCCTAGGTAGTAGGTACTAGATTATACGCAAACACGCTCGTAGCTCAGTATAAACAAAATTCATAAACAACAAAACAAACAAACCCAACTAATGACCTATAAGCTAATATGAACTAATAACGATATTAGCATCCAATTTCCGCCATATTGTTCTCATAACGGAAATAAGCGGAATCCGTTTATCGAATAGTTAGCAACTCGTTAATGAACCGGGACATAGAATAATAAATTCATGCAGAAGCGACTACACACATAATAATATTATATTATAATATAATATACGTCAGCTGCAACAGCAGTGATAGCCTAGTGGTGTGACCGTCGGACTGCCAAGTCATAGGTCTCGAGTTCGAACCCAAGGCACGCACCTAGGATTTCACAGATTCATGTGCGTACTGTATAATTATAACTTGTTTAAAAATCGGTGAAGGAAAACATCATGAGGGTACCGGCACGCCTGAGAGATATTTCTCAACAGCATGTGACGCTAAGTCAAAGGCCCATAGGCAGCATAAAAACTCTAACACCATGTTAGTCACTAACCACACGAAAAGAAGAAGAAGCTGCAATAACACCAATGAGTATTAAGTTAAATATATTTTTGAGTGAAGACCAAGTAGGCAAAGATTTGCCTTCAAGCAAAGCCATGGTTCTCATAATAAAACATTTCGCCGATCAAAATAAAACTGCGTGCCAAAAGAACTAAGATATCGAGGCATGAATTTTGATGAGGTGAGACGTATTTGATGGTAGTACGCCCGGAACTGCTTTTAAAACGGTGAAAGAAAAGCTTTTGAGGAAGCCGGTATGTCTTAGAACCAAAAAGGCTTAGACATGTGACCAACCCGCACTGGGCGCGCGTGGTGGATTACTGCCTCTCAAAGAGAGAAGGCCTGGGCCCCAGCTGTGGGAACCTTATAGGCTGATTAGGCTACGCCCAAAACATGTACAGTCGATAGCACATCAAGTTCATCGATTTTGCGTCATGTTCGTGAACGGGCGCTGTCAGTAGGGACTGGTCATCTCTTAGCGGCTAAGGCTTATTTTAATTTAATTCTTGAATAGTGTTTACATATTTTATATCGGATGCTTTTAACGTTCTGCATCGTTCTCACATGTATAATATTAATATGAACTATGTAACCAATATTTTGTAAGCATATTTTGTTTAAAAGAGCGTCCATGGAGTTTCTTGCCCGTTCTTCTCCATAGGTACCTACTGCTTTGGAATGGGCAACTAGCTTCATCTCTCTGACTGACCGACACCTTGACAATTCGAAAGTGCCTGTAATTGGTTTATTTGAAATAAATACTTTGAGTTTGAGTTTGAACTTAACATTCAACGTTTTAAGGTTTAAAATCATATGGAGAAATTTGACAGTTTGGTATAAGTTGATGTACTGGCAACCGTACACGTGTGCACTGTAGGCATTTAGAATTTATTTGAAACTGGAGTTTCGCTTCTACACATTCTCATTCAATGCTAGAACAGGAACATTCATAATCTACTTATGGAATAGTTAACAAGCCGATAACGAACCGCGAGGGAGCGCTGTCTAGTTTGTTATTTGTTTGAGAAGAGATTATTACTAAATTCATTCGGAATTCAGATTTGATACAGCTACCGGCTTCGGGAGGGGCTTGTGGCTCAATAGATTCGATATAACTGCCGGTTCAGGAAGGGGCTCGTGACTCAATAGATTTGAAATAGCTGCCGGTCTCAAGGAGGGGTTCGTAGCTCAATACATTGATATGGCTATCGGCTTCGAGGAGGGGCTCGTGGCTCAATGGATGTGATATGACTGCCGTGTCTCGAAGGGGCTCGTGGCTCAATAGATTTGATACAGCTGCCGTTTCGAGAAGGGGCTAATGACACAAGATTTGTTATAGCTGCAAGTTTCTGGAAGGGGATAAATATCGGCAGTATAGTAATAGTTTACTGTTCACATCACCGCTGTTGGCGAGTAATTACTCATTTATCGCAGCAATATGAGCTATCAACGAGAATACTGAATAAGCGATGTTTGCTTGAGTGGCAGAACACTCGCCGAGAGCCTCACACTTGATAGAGAAAACCTACGATAACATAGCGCCCCTCCAAAATTCAAAACGTTCGAAAGTATTTGTGTGAGTAATTACAAAGCGCCACCAAGACTCACAACGCATGTCGCTGCCGGCCTGCTACTGACGACGACGAATACTTACAACTACATACAAACTCTTTAGTAAGGTTGTGACTACAAACATTGAAACAGTAATTTGGAGGGGCGCGCCATGTTATAGTAGTTTATCCATACGCATACCAGCGAGGAGTGGGATAGGTGTTAAAAGTATATAGACTTTTAGTGAAAAAGACTTTTCTCAAAATATGCGTACTTTTTGGTGATTCATAATTATACATTACATCAACAATTTTGAAAACTCTTCAATTTAACTACTCTAGACCTTAAACTGACTATTAACTTAATAATAGACCTACTCAATTGAATAATAGAAAGTAAATCTACCTTTACGTAGTTCAGCAAATTTCCTTTCTACAAAAGAATTAATAAATTACGTACACAAAGCGAGTCTGAAGCGTATTTTCTAAATCTCATTACCTTATTGTTGTTCAATAAAAATACCTAACTACCCTCCATTATGTCACGAAATAAATAAGTACAGTAGGTCAACTATATACAACAAAAACGCACGCATACATCGACAAGCTTCACGTACAACGCGTGCAAGTATAGATAAACTACGATAACATGGCGCGCCCCTCCAAATGACTGTTGCAATGTTTGTCGCCACATCCTTACGAAAGAGTTTGTATGTGCATAGTTGTAAGTGTATTCAGTAGTAGGCCGGCAGCAACACGCGTTGAGAGTCTTGGTGGCGCTTTGTAATTACTCACACATATACTTTCAAACGTTTTGAATTTTGGGGGGACGCGCCATGTTATCGTAGTTTATCTATACACTCATGACTGGTATTTGAAAATGTTGAGAAGTGATTTTAACTGTATTTTGTTCACATGTATGTCTTTGTAGTAGTAACAAGTCATTGGCGTAAAAGCTGTTAAGCTGCCCGGGGCGTCTCCCGCGGCGGCTGGGACGGGAGGTCCTTTCTCTCTTCCGTACCGCCACCTCCTCCACTAGCATAGCTGGTTCGCAGAAGGAGGTGACTGCCTCCCACTCCCTCTCACTCCGGACCATGGCTTGCACCAGGGCCGCTGCAAGGCGCAGGGCTTGCAGGCTTGCAGGGCGCAGGGCTGGTCCTCATACAGAAGCCAGGGCGCCCTGCGGACTCTCCGTCCGCATTCCGGCCCATAGTGCTGCTCGACGAGGTCGGCAAACTCTTCGAGAGAATTATTGCGGGCCGCCTCGTCGGGCACCTTGGAAGGACGGGGCCGGACCTTGCGGACTGCCAGTTTGGCTTCCGCAAGGGGCGCTCGACGGTGGACGCCATCATGCGCGTTAGAGCCCTCACGACGGGGGACGCGGTGTCCCAGGGTAGGGTCGTCGTGGCGGTGTCACTCGACATCGCCAACGCCTTCAACACCCTGCCCTGGAGTTGCATTAGGGAAGCACTCCGGTATCACCGGGTGCCGACCTACCTCCGTCGAATAGTCGGGGCGTACTTGACGGACAGAACCGTCATCTACCACGGTCGCGATGGGGAATGGAACCGGCGAGAGATGTCGTGCGGTGTCCCACAGGGATCGGTTCTGGGGCCGTTCCTGTGGGACATCGGTTACGACTGGGTGCTGCGGGCCGACCTCCCTGACGGCGTCAGCGTAGTTTGCTACGCGACGCGAGAGGTCGCCGCCGCCGCCAATCGCCTCTACGAGGACACGGCGTTACTCTGCCCAAGTTGGGCAGATCTGCACCGTATGCTCCGCAGTGTCCGCAGGGGTCAGCTTCCAGTCTCACTGGATGCAACTGAATATCAGTATTTTACATGGAGCGTCTGCGGCGCGGCGACTGAGGTGTAATTTACGTAATTTTTAACAAATAAATAAATAAAATAAAGGTAATTTGAGATCACAGTACGTTCGTCTCTATCGTGTTTCAGACACTGTGTGGAGTAGAACTTCTGTAGGTACTATACTGTGACAATGAGCTGAAGTTAGAAGAGACAATATCTTTGAAACTAATCTCTTACTTGGACTTGAGAACAAACTTGTGAATCTACCCGCATCTTGTGAAGATGTAATGAAGATCTAAATATAACCGTTCCTGTAATTCAGTTCTGCTGGTATTATTTGAGAGGTTAGCAACTATTATCAGTTAATACTGATAATAGCTCCGAGCGAGTCGCTAGCTCGTGGCTAAGTAATAACAGCGACACGGTGCGATCCATCAGGTTAAGCAACTCTTGTCGGGGTTGGTCCGTGGATGGGTGACCATCTTTACATATCGAGACTCCTCCGTGCCCCGGAAAGCACGTTAAGCCGTTGGTCGCGGCTGTCGTTCGTGGATCTTTGACATTTTACAGAAGCCCGAAAGTCTGGCAGCCAGTCTTGCCAAGGGGTTTCGTATTCAATTAAACATTACTTATGTCAAGCAATCAGATAACGCCAATTATATTAATTAATGTAAGCATGTGAGGAAAGAGGTGCTCGTGGCTAAGTAATAACAGTGGCACGGGTCTATCCATCAGGTTAATACTAGAGACTATTACCCTGTTGGATAGACCCTCAAAATATGCCTCACATCCACCCATCGGTTAGCATAATACTGCACCGTATGCGACACAGAGAACCAGTGTTGGTTTTTGAGCAACAGCCGTTGACGTGACGACGTCAACATACCAGCGCTACGGTATTTTTTTTTTCAAATATCGCAGCATTTTGCTGAGCTAGGAGCCTTTGTGACCTCACACAGGTTTTTTTTAATAATTTGTTTTGTTTTTTCAAAACTTTTTCTGTTGTACAGACGCCAGCACATCAAGCTATCCCTAACTGTCAAATTTTCTCAATTAAAAGTGAACCTTATGTCTTTGCAATAAAGTTGAAATACTATCGAAGAAATTTGACAGATTGTGGTTACTTGATGTGCTGGCTACCTCTGTACATCCTGTGCGTGTTGCAAATAGAATATTTTTCTTTCTTTCTTTTATTTTGCAGGCGTCAGTCCTCAGTCATTAGTTCGAAGAAGTATTGGTTATATCATTAACAAGGCTTTCATTAATTCTCTGAAAGAAAACAAACGAATACTCCGACATTGTACCGAAACAATACGCAATCAATCAATTTATGATTTTGACCCATATTAGGCACGGCAAATTGAAAGTAACATTATTCTTTTTATTAATAAAAAATATTTATGTAGTATCTTCTTAGCGTGTCGATGGTAATTTCAATGGACTCGGCCCAGAATTCGGCTACGTGTGATTTTTATTCTCATAATGATAACCTTGTCGCTTCAAGTACCTACTTGTCCTTCCACTGCGATTGCGAGCGGGCACTAAAGCTGATTTACGTTTGTTTCCTAAACTAGAAACTAACACATTACCTAAATAATAGGTGAATTTTTATACAGTTCCTCGTATACGTATCTCTGCTTCCTTATTTTTGAAAGGGAAATTTACTGATCCTCTAAAAAACTTATTGATCTTCTAATGATGCACACCTTTTTATATACATGAACCTACAAAAAATGTTTGCGGTTTCTAAACCTTCTTAGCGTGTCGAAAGCAATCTAAATGTACTCAGCCCAGAATTCAGCTACGTGTTTGGCGCCATAACTAGCGTCCATCAGTTCCTGTAACGTGCATACGGCAGGACACACAGGACACGATATTAAGTGTCCCACCGTTTGTGGAACAGGACCACATTTACACTTTCAGGCGGAGTTGTTTGGTTGGTTATTAAATGGTAGAATAACAAATTAAAAATTCGCAACACCAAGAAAAAAAACTTGAAAACAAGAGAAATAAAATTTGCGCGTTTTATGCGCGTGCCATCACGTCGATCTCCAATATATGTAGCCATTCAGTGCCAATGTCTCTTTCCGTCACAATGAACATCAAAAACGATAAACCCATAAAACACGCTATACACTGCGCTGTCATAACATAATGAACCAATTACCATATCAACACACCCAATAATGGTGAGCTAGCTCAAAATGCGACCGTTCATTATACACTCTCGTTAGTACGGCCGAATTTAAGGGGAAGTCAGAGTGGCTACTTTAGTAATGAGCTCTTATGAATGCCTGTACATGTATTTGGAACTATATTTAGGAGCTTTTCCCCGCAAAATGGTGCATTAGGCGACGGGAATTGTCAGAGGAACATGCGCTTTAAATCTAATGGGTTGGTTGAATTGTTTTTATTGACCATTGTCTTATGTTCTCGCAAAGGTAATTTTATATATATTTTGTTACGAACGGGAATAGCAATCGTTTATGATTTTTTAATATTGATTTTTTATCTTTAAGTGATTAATACGTTATCATTCAGTATTATGAACGATGGATAATAAGAGTTTTTAGAAGGTGTAGAATAAGTTATAATTGTTTAGTTTTAATTTTGTGTTCATTTATATGTGCAGAGTTTTAATAGTATTTATATAGTCTAATGTACATTTATTAATATAGTCCTAGCTATCGCATTAGGTTTAAATACCTGTAGCGATAGTCTTAGAGTTTTAAATAAATAAATAAATGAATGTTGTTCTATTTGAGTTTACCGAACAAAGTCGCTCCCCGCCCTTTCTACCTCTTTGAAACTGCGAAACGGTTTTCATCAATAGATAGAGTGGTTCAAGAGGAAGGTTTATACGTATATTATGCACTAGCTTTCGCCTGAGTATACACAGATGTTTTAACCTATTTATGTACCTATTTTATTCATAATTCTCAATGTTTTGTATGTTCCTGCTGTTTAAAGCACCTGCCATCTAATCTCTTCACCACCCTTGGTTAACTGGTAGAGAATAACTGAGGCATTAAGTTCGCCTTTGTAGCTTTATTGTGTGCGAAAAGTTTAAAATAAATGAATGGTATCATTGCACTCGTGCGAACCCGGGGCGGGTCGCTAAAGTATAACATAGATAAACTTAATATTATAATTGATCCAATATATATAAAGTCTAGACAAAGCCAAGTAAAGTTATAATGTTTAAAAAAATAGACATTATCTGTAATCTATATTCGCTAATTTTATTTCCACCTTTTGTGGTGTAGTATTTTCTAGGTGCATCGTCTTCACATACAATTTTATAATTCATGTCCACAAAACATTTTAAAAGAGTAACGGTGGAGTTTCTTGCCCATTCTTCTCCATACCAAACTACCTTTCGAAGGAGCAACTAGAATCAATTCTATGTCTTGTTCATTTTGACGTTCAAAAGTACCTTTCTTGTGCCTATTTGAAATAAATGATCTGACTTTAATTATCAGAATCCAAAGGCTTGACAACTTCTCTTAAAGTCTGTTAAATACAAACTCCCAACATAGTTATAGGTCAAGTTTAATACCCATACAATCATGTTAAAACAACGGCAAAAAGCTTCACCAACGAAAAATTAATCAAAAACGTATGAAAAATTCAACATTCTGAAAATAATGAAAGAATTTCCGGCCGAAACGAGAATACGAATATCCAATATGGATGGAATAAAAACCACTGAAATATGTCTGTTAACATTCTTCATTATCAATTTTCAGGATCACACAGCCCGGTTGAATTAAAAATGGCAGGCGAAATGGCCAACGTATTTACATTTGAAATGAAATAACAAAGGAGTTGAACACTACAGTCGATTTTATGTTGCTTTTTGGATTTTATTTTACGAAAATATTCGAGAATCGTCTTTGACAGTCAAAATCAAAATCAAACTGAAAGCATTTATTTCAAATAAACCAATTACAGGCACTTTTGAATTGTCAAGGGGTCGGCCAGTCCGAAATATGATGCTAAGTCGTTACGCGTAGTTAGAATCTCATAAGTCTGACAGCTAGTCCCTACCAAAAGGTCCAGATGCCAGCACATCAAGGTTACCGCTGCCCCGGAACAGAAAGGGCTAAAGAAGGAACATAGATGGGTTTCAGTCAGTCAGAGTTTCAGACACTCCCTTCCGCTCTACCCAGAGCGGGACGACCGATTTATTGAATTTCTCATCCTTAAAAAAAAGTAGTACAAGTACTCGAAACTATTTGATATAAGCAAAGCGATCAAAAGCAATATAAATAGTACTTCAAAAGAAATCAAATTATATACGTACATACTTCCATGAAAACAATATCTTACCTAAATGAAATAACAAATACGTATACAATCAAATTAGATTTTCCTAGAAAATAATAAGAACTATAAGGACGAAAACTAAGAATAGATATCCAATATACCAAGTTTTCTCAAGTATATCTTAAGCTTAGTACCAAGTGGCGTAATTTCGGTAGCTCATTGTAATCCGCTCAGCCCACTTCAACTATACAGGGTGAATTTGTGAACAAGTATCATCTAGGCAGCTATATTCCCGTTGAATGTTCAGAGGCCAGCTCATAAAGCTACTCCGATCTGTCAAATTTCTTTGATAGATTTTGAACTTTATTTCAAAAGAATAAGGTTCATGTTTAATTGGGAATATTTGTCAGTTTGGGATAGCTTGTCTGTACACTGCTTCAACGATCTTTTGTCTTTGTCGTCATTTATTTAATTTTGTTGCCTGTGTTGTCTCACTGTAGGAAAAAGCCTTTCTCCTTTCCACTCCTTTTTATCCTGAGCTAGAGTGGACCAGTCTAGGCTGTAGGCGTAAAGCTTGCCTTGCCATCTTCTCCTACGCCTGTCTCGATCTCGACAGACGTTTTGTGGAACCCACATAGTGGTAAGTTTGGTCCATGACTCGGTATTTTAGACGTTACCAACAGTACCTCTTCTGTTCGGTAACGATTTTTGCAATTGTTTTGTATTATGTATGTAATGTATATAACAATACTATGGCTAAGTAATAAGTTACGATTTTGGCCTCACGCAAACATTACAGTTATAAGAAGATTTGATGTTAATAAATACGTGTACAGTTTTTCTGTTTCTAACATTTTGAACGCCATTGTCACATATACGTGTCATGCACTGCACGCCAATGACACAAATATGTGACAATGTCAATAACACTATTACACGAAATAAACAATCAAATCATTACTTTTGTGAGTGTTTATACAGGGTTATTTGTAAAACACCAGAAACATCTTAAGAGGTCATTGTACTCATCATTATAAACAACTTTTACTATGGGACCAAACCTGAAACCGCGAAAAAAAATTCGGCTGTTCCCTACATTTATGTTCGTATTATTAAAACGCAATGGCGGTTTTTTGACGACTCTTATATTCACATTAGTACACATAGTTGATACTAGTTGGCGCTAGTAGTAGCCAAAGAAGTTTAATTCACACTATACAATATTTTGTTACAAGCAATCTAGAAAACATATATTTTAATATCCTCCCTTAACAAAATAATGTGAAACCCAACAAGTACTTAAATTTCCGACATGCCTAATAACTTCAAGAACTTATAATGCTTACTAGTACAAAGACTTTTAGTTAATATATCTGCAGGCATATAAGAAGTTGATACATACTCAACATTTATTTTATTATTTTGAACACATTCTCTTATGAAATGGTGACGAATATCTATATGTTTTGTACGTTTATGAAATAATGGATTTGCAGTTAATTTTAAAGAGCTTTGGTTATCACTATATAAACATAAAGGTATCTTGCTATCCAATTCACACATTTCATACATCAAATTTTTAAAATAAATAGCCTCCTTACATGCTTCAGATAAAGCCATATATTCGGCTTCAGTGCTGGATAAAGCCACTGTTCTTTGCTTTCTAGATTCATAACTAATTACACATCCTGCCAAAATAAAACTGTACCCAGTATAAGACCTTCTGTCTATAGTACATGATGCCCAATCGGCATCAACAAAGCCATGCAAATTAGTATCATCTTTCTTAAAAACTAGACCATATTTTTTAGTTTTCTTTAAATACCTTAACAATCTCTTTAAGTGTTTCCAGTGAGTCTCATTATAGCATGTATTATACTGACTCAAGAAACTAACACTAAAAGAAATATCTGGCCTTGTAAGCACAGATAAGTACATTAAAGATCCTACTAATTGCTGATATGGAAACTTCTCATCACATTTGTTATCAACAGATTTTTCTAACTTAAGATTTGTTTCCATAGGGGTCTCTGACGTATTACAGTCAGTCATGTTAAATCTAGCTAAAACATTGTCTATAAATTTCTCTTGGTCTATAGTTATGCAGTTTTTACTGACATTTACATTCACACCAAGACACTGACTTATTATACCTAAATCTTTAATTTTATACTCAGTTTCTAAAACATTTTTTAATTGTTGGTAACTTGTTTTACAGTTATAAAATACAAAGAAATCATCAACAAACAGTGCTACATACACTTTGACATTATTATGACATTTCATGAAAAGGCATGGTTCATACTTTGACTTAATATAACCTAACTTCAACAAACTTTCTTCCACCCTTACATACCATGCTCTGGCAGATTGTTTCAAACCATATATTGCTCTTTTTAACTTTAACACTTTACTTTTACAATTATTAACATGTTCTGAATTTTCAGGTAATTCCATAAACACACATTCATTAATATAACCATTTAGGAAAGCTGTAGGAACATCTAGGTGATTCATATTAAGATCAAGATTCACACTCAAAGCAAATAGCAATCTTAAAGTACTATACCTTAACACAGGTGAATATGTCTCATTAAAGTCCACTCCCTTGACTTGGGTGAACCCTTTTGCGACTAGTCTCGCTCTGTAACGAACTTCACCTTCACTATTATACTTCTTTTTAAAAACCCACTTATTTTTCACCACTGTACCAACACTAGGTCTGTCTACCAACTCCCATGTATCATTGTCCGTGAAAGACTGTAACTCTTCTTTCATTGCTTTTGTCCACTGGTCTTTTTCAGGACCATCTAAAGCCTCAGATACTGTTATTGGTTCACTTGTCATATCTTCAACACACATGTTGCTGTAGTTGTAACGATCCGGCTTACGACGAATACGTTTTCCTGGCTGATTGACATTATCCTTCTGAGACACAACTTCCATATCATCTGTTGTCAAGGGTTCATAAAACACTTCATCGGAATCACTGGATGATCCGCTTGCAACATATGTCAAGTCATCTATCTTCTGTGTCTGCTCAGTCTCAGCTAGACTGCTTAACTTTTCTGTACTTTTCATAGGCTGCTTTTCTTCTACCATAATATTTGTTATACTACTATCATTCTTAATATCTTCCATAACTACAACATCTCTGGATATAGTTATTTTTCTGCTTTCTGAATTGTACAAACGAAAACCCTTTACATTTTCTGGGTATCCAACCAAGTACATCTTCTGAGCTTTCTTGTCCCACTTCTTGCGGCGTTCTTTTGGAACATGGACCATAACTGGGCTACCAAACACTCGTAAATGGCTGAGGTTCGGTTTACTTCCTGTCCACGTTTCATATGGTGTAGTATTCTTATCTAGACTAGCTACTGGTGATCTATTTTTTAAATAGACCGCTGTGTTTACAGCTTCTGCCCATAACTGTTTATCAAACTGAGCATCAAATAGGAGACATCTCGCTTTTTCAACTATTGATCTGTTATACCGTTCACACAGCCCATTTTGTTCAGGTGAGTAGGCAGTACTTTTCTGATGAACTATGCCATTCTCTTTCAAGTAATTCTCCATTTCTGCAGAACAGAACTCCCCACCATTGTCAGATCTTAATATTTTGATTTTTGTGGATTTCTGGTTCTCTACTCGTTCTTTAAATTCTTTGAAAAACTTGAATGTTTCATCTTTTGATTTTAGAAAATAGACAAAACACATACGGCTGTAGTCATCAACAAATAACAAATAATATCTAGACTTAGCAAGAGATTTGTTTTCCATTGGCCCACATAAGTCTGTATGGACCAATTCAAGTACACTGTTGGTCTTACTTGAGCTGTTAAGGAATGGCAGTCTAGCTTGTTTTCCCTCGCAACACACGACACAACTCATCTTGCTGATATCACATTTGTCTTGGTAAATCACACCATCAACAGCTCCATGTCTCATTTTCTCTAGGTCATTTGAGTTTATATGACCTAATCGCCTATGCCAAGTCGTACTCGAAGTCTGCACTGCAGCTGCTAATATTAGCTCAGACTTCACAATGTTTAATCTGTACATATTATTCTCTAAACAGGCTTCACCAATGCAGTCATTCTGAGCGTTGTAAATGTAACATCCACGTTTGTTGAAGGATACTCTGTTACCTTTTTCAACTATTCTGCTCACTGACAACAAGTTTGTGGTGAGATTAGGTACGCACAAAACATTGTCCACTTTAATATCATACTCTGTCCCTTTAACAAATGTAGTAAGGTTTAAATCTCCAGAGCATTGAACTCGTACGCTTGTCTGGTTCGCCACTATTATATCCTTAATTATCGGCTTATATGTAATGTTCGACAACATATTTTCGTTCGCTACTAGATGACAACTGGCACCGGAATCTACATACCAGTCGTTTCTGTTGAATTCACTAGACATAAAAACTGCGCTAAAAGCATTTGTCTTTTCGTTTTCGGTATTACACTGGTTTTTATAATGACCAACCTTTTTGCACTTGTAGCAACGAATAACCTTTTTCTTATTTTTGAGGTTATCATTTACATGACTCGCCGACGGCTGCGTTTCGTTATTGCTATTCTTGCTGTGCATTTTCCCACGCTTTGGTTTAGCAATAAATGCGCCTTCCGAGTTTACCTCAATATAGTCTGAACTCATGTCTAATAGTTTAGTTTTTATTGCATCCGAACTAATTTTTATGCCTGAATGCTCTATGGCCATTATCATTGGGCTAAATTTTTCTGGAAGTCCTGCCAGCAATAACGAGCCGATCCATTCATCTTGTATTTCGAAACCGGTACCTTTTAACTTTTGGGCGGTTTCCACGAGCTGGTTCACGTAACTGGTCATGGATTCACTGGTCTCTAAACGGATTGATATCAAACTTCTGAGCAGGCTGATCTTCCGCGTAAAACCCGAATCATCGAACAGGGATTTCAACTTGCTCCATAAATCTCGTACTGTTGGTTCGTTCTTGATATGAGTATAGAGAGATGGATCTATTGTCATGATGATCTTCGCCCTGGCTTTTTTGTCTTCTATATCTGTTAGTTTAGTGGCGTCATTCAGACCCACGCCTTCCAAGATCATGTAATTTTCCACAGCAAAAGCCCAATCATCATAATTTTCACGTCCCCGTAATTTAGGCACATTAACTGAATAACTCGCTGACATATTTAGTTCGGATCACTTTATTTTCACACCGATAATTAATAAATTCTTTACTGGGCCCATAACCTATTAAAACGCAATGGCGGTTTTTTGACGACTCTTATATTCACATTAGTACACATAGTTGATACTAGTTGGCGCTAGTAGTAGCCAAAGAAGTTTAATTCACACTATACAATATTTTGTTACAAGCAATCTAGAAAACATATATTTTAATACGTATAACTCGTCAAAATGTAAGGAACAGCTGATTTATTTTTTAAGATATCTATACAAATAACCCTGTATAGATATCTTAAAAAATAAAGCTCTCGTACGTATTTGATGACATGAAACAAATTAAAAGACACCATGGATATTGGGAAATTCATAAGAACAGGAAGGAATAATTTAAATTTAAAGCTTGGCGTGGAGGGCACGCGCATATGCTCTGGCGTTCAAAAAGTAAAGTATTTTCCTATGGAAAATGTGTCATAGTCTATTTTTGTCAAAAGAAAAGTCAAGTCAAAAAAAGAAATATTTTATGACTTAACATGTAACTGTTTATTACATATAAAAATATGTACCCATAGACAGAATTTTGTAATAAGTGTAGTGTGGTGTGTAGTGTTGTGTTGTTAGGTAATTTTGTAAAATAAACACAAATAATTAACATTTTGTATAAATAATAACAATATTTTGTAAGGTCGCTAACTAACATTGTTACATGTCAATTTTGGATTAAAAGTTGTACAACTTCGAGATTTGAAATCAAGTCTTCCTTACCCAATGATAAAGCTGCCATATTGAATGCTGTTCAAAACTGTATAGTAATAAATATATATTGTGAAACTATCCTTTGTTTGCGAGTGTCAGCGGTTAAAGGGTGAGGAGGCTAATATTTGGAATATTCTGCTACCCAATCTCTTTGGAAGTTTGAGATAGTTTGTTTGTGGTAGTGAAAGTAATTTTTCTATAGACTAAACGGGGGTTGAGATTGTTTTATGAGCCGTTTACAGACACGAGCGCTAATTAATATGTATTCACTGAGCAACTTTAAAAAATGATTTTCTCTTTCTGCATTTATTATAATTTTATGTTGTTACGGACAAGTAATGACAGCCGCACGGACCGTTCCATCAGGTTAAGCTACGCTTGCCGGGGTTGGTCCGTCGTTTTTTTTTGATACTGGGTTCTCGCAGATCAACCATAGGGTTGTCTACTGCTTAACCGGACTTGCCAGTGGATGCCACAAAATTACAAACTAGCGACTACACACTAAGGGCACCCCCTGTGGGGTACGGACCTCGGCTTAGGGCGTCGCTGGGGGAGGACAGCAAGGGACAGGCTGGATCGGGGGTATTTAAAGCTCAGAGGCAACGCGGGTTGGCTCGAGCAAGGGTCGGGGGGGCTTTGGTCCGTGGATGGGTGACTGTCTTTATATATAGAGACGCCTCCGTGCCTCGGAAAGTACACTAAGCCGTTGATCCCAGCTGTCATTCGTGGATCTTTGACAGTCGTTACGGGTAGTCAGAAGCACAAAAGTGGGCTACTACGTTACTGACTGGGTTGTAGAGGTCAGATAGACCGTCGCTCCAAGTAAAATACTGGTATTCAGCTGCATCCGGTTAGACTGGAAGCCGACCCCAACGTAGTTGGGAAAGGCAGGCAGATTGGGTTTTTACGGACAGATGTTTTACGGAACCCATACTAATATAAAATAGCCTCTATTATTTCAAAATTATCGTTATTCCACAAGAAAAACGCTTTTGAATATTTCTATTAGTACTCATGAGTGTACATGATTCTGGCAATGTAATATTGAGAACCATATTATATAAAGCTAATTATTTCTTTAAATATGGCTATTCGTTGACAATTCAAAAGTGCCTGTAATTGGCTTTTATTGAAATATTTTTTATGTTTTATGATTTTTTATTTGAAATAAATGTTTGAGTTTGGCTGTCGACATTTCTGCTAATGATTAATTTATTTTTAATTGTAATCGTAATTATCGAATTTGAAACATTTTTATAGTTATTTAATTTTTGAATGAGTATTTTGTCCTTTTGTAAAATAAATAAAAATACATTAATTTCATGCACATGCATGAAATAAATGAATTTTTATTTATTTTTTATGTTTTAAAATATAGAAATACATATGGATATATTTTTATTTTGTTAGCTTAGCTGTCTACGCTTTTGTGCATGCTAGGGTATCCTATATGAGAAAGAGTACAAATACATAATACCTGATGCTGCCCTGTGTCCGTACTGTGTATACACATCATTTGTTAGAGATCCTAAATAAACACATTATTATTGTTGCACTAAACAAACAAACCCATAAACAAACGCTTGTATAAAAGAATCTCAAAACAGCACTCTTGGAAGACAAAATTAGCTTCTAGAAAATTTAATACCTAAAAGTTCTCAACATTTTTGTCGAGTATCAAAACTTGGAATTTTGTGTTCCTCAAAGGAATTTTGGATAGTATTTGTTGTACGAAAATAGCATATTTTTACTCTAAAGCTCCTGTCCGACCAACGGCGATTAACGAGAAGCGAGAAGAGCTTGTAACTAAAAACAAGATGGCGACGATGACAACCTTTCAATGACTTCTCTCGCCCTGGGTGGAGCGGAAGGGAGTGTCAGACTCTTACTGACTGAAAACCCATCCATGTTCCTTCCTTAGCCGTTTGTGTTACGGGGCAGCGGTAACCCTTTCGGACAATCCCGCTGATACGAGCGATTATTTGTATCAAGGGTGAGATGCTCAGCGAGTATTCTAAGTTGAGGACTCTCTTTGATAGTTTTTGTCACTGGCAACCGTGTGAACTGACTCTACATATTATGTATCTCTTTCACTTACATGGTACTGTGAAGAGCGGGAGGGTCTTCACTCTTCAGCACAGAGAGGAGTGCTCGCAATATGACTAAAGGGGGGGTTTGCCATATGTGTAATGCTATAAAATTATAATAATATTTATTTCTTTAACGCTACATATTTTAGCAACGCACCTACGAACGTAGACCATTTCTTTTCTTTACAAAAACCTAAGCTCAATTTTTCCAATCATTTTGAAAGCTCGAATGCTGTCAGTTATTTTGTAACCAACCAGCTAGATACAATAAAATCTTCTATACGTTTCTTGAGCGAGACAATCGTTGCTAGCTAGTCGTTTCCACATCGGCGATGGAACAGATACCTAAAGCCTGTTAAGGAAATAGATAGTTACTTGAAGGTATTTTCAAAGTCTCATTGGTGATTTATCACTAGCGTTTCTTGAACAAATCTTTCTTTATATTTTTTGGGCGTTTGCCAAGACTTTCAGGGAGCTGAGAACGAGGCTTACGAGTCTTGATTGTTTGTTCAGAAGAGATTATGTCCATAGGATTTGAGGCTGGACTAGCCTGTTGGATATTAAGTGTTAAATGATTTTTATTTCTTTGAGAAAATCTGGAGAGTCATTCCCTATTCGTACGATATTTGTTGGCAGATGTTGAATTGGAAAAAGATGCTGATAGAATAGATGAATGGTGCGATGTATATTGTGGATAGGACGAAAGAGACATTGACTCCTTGCCATACAACGCGGCAATGCTGCCAGCCTTTTGGGAACTTTTTATGTTGACAGCGATGAGACGAATTTTTTGTTGCCATTTGATTATTTCTTCTCCCATTTTATACACTTGTACGTAATTATACTCAAGCTGGACCTGACACTTATCGGGACCGTGGGGACTTTAGTAAGCAAAACTATGTATCCAGTTAGCTGATTTCATAAGCTGTTTTCTGCTTAATCCTTGAATGAAATTTTATGTTGTAACACACATTGCATTTTCGAATCTACAGGTTTACTGAATATGTCGTTTCTCAATGTTGAATTATTATTTAATTTAATTATTGAATAGTTTTTACATATTTTATATCTGATGCT
Source organism: Hyppa rectilinea (assembly GCA_951799385.1). Taxonomy (NCBI): domain Eukaryota; kingdom Metazoa; phylum Arthropoda; class Insecta; order Lepidoptera; family Noctuidae; genus Hyppa; species Hyppa rectilinea. The sequence continues at coordinate 10,278,738 of OX637325.1, read as the reverse complement.
TTTAACGTTCTGCATCGTTCTCACATGTATAATATTAATATGAACTATGTAACCAATATTTTGTAACCATATTTTGTTTAAAAGAGTGTCCATGGAGTTTCTTGCCCGTTCTTCTCCATAGGTACCTACTGCTTTGGAATGGGCAACTAGCTTCATTTCTCGGACTGACCGACACCTTGACAATTCAAAAGTGCCTGTAATTGGTTTATTTGAAATAAATACTTTGAGTTTGAGTTTATTTATTTTACGAGAAAATCACTTCTGAATATTACTAGGTGTATACATATTGGTGTTCGTGACTGTACGAGGGGCCGAAGACAACTCGCAGAGGCCCCTTGGCCCATTTTCAATGTAGAAGAGGGATCAACGGACGATTATACCCGTATGCAAGTGCACCCAAGGACATCTCCGGTCGGTGCAAGACTATTGCAGAAAATGGAAACAAAACATTTAGGGCTATAGGGTTGGGTGGTTATATTGGATTGGGTACCTTATTATTATGAGTATTAAGCTTTTAAATTGAATGAAACATGAACAGTGATGACAAGACACAAAGATAATGTAAGTTGATGTATGCAAGAAAGTAGCTCGTAAAAAGACAGTTAATGCACTAACCAAAGATAAGTTAGGGCAGCAGAATTAAGGCCGAAGCTTGCAGGGTAAACTGGGTTGGTCGAAAGGGTTACCGCTATCACGGAATATAAAGGGCTAAGGAAGGAACATGGATGGGTTTTAGTTAGTAAGAGTCTGACACTCTCTTCTGCTCCACCCAGACCGGGAGTAGTCATTTCTCACCGTCAAAAAAAAACGGGTAGCAGAATAATGATTACCACTTTTTTTTAAATTCATTTTATTTTATCACAAACGTGCTTCTCATGTGATGGAAAGTAATTACACCGTTTATTAATAGGCCAACACACAGGCTTAACCGATGCTTCAACAAACATTAATAACGTTGAAAAGTAAACACCAATGTGTGTGCTTGAATTTAACAGGCATCGAAACTGGTACTCAATAATGGAGCTGGTACAATGCAGTGCTTTTACTGTCCACTACTCAAAAAAAAATCAACACTGTGAGCGTTGAAATAAGATTGAAAATTATTTAACAAAAACATTTCGCCTCTGTCGACTGTGATCATCCCGGTGGTTGATTAATTTTAGACTTTATGTTAAAGGAGGCAAGGCTTTTTCAGTATTGAAAACCTTGCCGGTATGCTGTTTGTCAGAAGAAATAGTTTTTTACAGTACATTTTTGGGCGTAAATTAGACACGTAGGCTTTTAGGTACGCGTCTAACATAGATAAAGGTATATCATAGAATGGCATTTTCTATGTTTCTAAAAGGAATTCCGTATTCTAAGTCATTGAATTGAACAGTTGATTATACAAAACCGACCTCTTAGTGAGTAGCTAATTTGTAAATATTGTATTAGGAACTTAATGGGAGACAGAATAAAGTTCAAAATGACTCGAAAGTTAAAATTGGAACTTAATTCAGAACTCGTTTATATAAGACGTTTTGTGTGACATTTATGGGCCCCGTACAGAACGTATACCGCCATTTAAAACCAATCGTTTTCTTAACAGCATCTCGGCCCCTTGCCAAGATGGCTGACCTGCTGTAAAGAACTGCCCATGCGCTCATTATGACCTAACACTGGAGTTGTTTTGTCTCTTTTCTTCATGTGTGACTTCTTGGCACGGGGGAGCTGCCAAGTTTTTGCTTAGTATTGGAAATTTGATTATATTACAAGCTACGCGATGGAATTTACAATCAACAAAAAATACCTACGAATTTCCACACAAAATATTATACATATTATTATACTTACTTAATAAATGATTTTATTTTTGTAAATCGATCTCGTGGCTAAGTAATAACAGGCTCACTGGATCGATCCATCAGGTTAAGCTACGCTTGCCGGGGTTGGTCCGTGGATGGGTGACAATCTTTATATATCGAGACTCCTCCGTGCCTCGGAAAGCACGTTAAGCCGTTGGTCCCGGCTGTCATTCGTGGATCTTTGACAGTCGGTACGGGTAGTCAGATGCCCGAAAGTCTGAAAGCCAGTCTTATCGAAGGGCATCGTATTACCCAGGTACTGGGTTGTGGAGGTCAGGTAGGCCGTCTCTCCATGTAAAATACTGGTATTCAGCTGCATCTGGTTAGACTGGAAGTCGACCCCAACATAATTGGGAAGGCTAGGCAGAAAATGAAATGGGTTTTCACAAACACTACACGTCAATAATATTTCTTTAAACTTAGATGATGCTCAGCGTTTCCTAACTTACTACTCTGAGAAGAAAGTCGAAACATACTCTGAGGTCACAGTCTCTTTTAATGTCCAGACATAGTCTTGGTCAAATCATGTGAAGACCATGTAGGTTGGAGTCTGAAATGATCTTTTGAGGTAAGATCCATACATATTGAGTGGGCCTGTTCAGTCAGTGCACGCATTTGTCATAAATCGTGCAGCTCAACTCGAAACTTAAGGAGCAAAGAATGGACATTTGAGAAGGCTATATCAAGTACTGAAACTGCCAGATTATCATGAAAAGAAACTGAAAAAAAGACAATGTTTTTTTTTTTATTACACTTATTTATTTTATTTATTTATTTATTATAACCAACTTGCATTAACAGTTTAACAACCACACAAACAAGTTATTGGTCTGTAAAAAATGACAAAAGGAAAATTATAATTATAAACAAAAGCTTAGACTGTGTAAAATAAGAAATTATTAGGAATTATAATAATTAAATTAACAATATTTGAAATAAAATGAAATTAACCATAAATAATAAAAAAAAAAAGAAATCTTAGCTTAGTACGAAAGGGATTATTAAAAATTCACTCCAACTTCGCCATCTTTTTTGCATGCAAGTGTATTTTCAATAAAAAATACAACATCATTACTAATAAACCAAGTTTCCCCAAAGACATTATATCCTGATGAAAGTTTCAGTAGGTTCTTACCCACTATTTTAACGACAGCGTCGCGACCTCACCCACTGAATAAAATATAGCAATGTCGGTTCCCGGCAGTTAATTCCACAACTTTTTGGGTACATTTCGACCTCGTTGGAAGTTTTAATAATGACTGGGTTACATCGAATACTGGTTTCATTGTTTTTTATTATGTTTCTGAGCCGATTGAAGCTTCAAACCCTCGGGCTGTAGGATCCGAGTGCAAAGGGTTTGTTCAGGGAAATCTCCAAACGGGTGGTTGACACTTTCCGAGACCCAAAGGCTGGTTTTACCTTGGCCAGATTAGGTTCTGGCTAAGGTAAATACCAGCCTTTGCTATCCCGCATTGTCATACAACGTGGCAATGCCGCTAGTCTCTTCGATACCTTACTAGTCGACAGCGATGCGGAGGAATTTTTCGACGCCATTTTAGTTTATTTAGAATGTAGTAGCATAATAGTTTTAGTTAGAATGGATATTTTTACACGCTTTATATTAGCTTCCCTTTTTTTTTCTTTTTTAAGGCTGGGAAATCATCCAATGACTGCTCCCGCTATGTATGTATGTTTGTAACTGACTCCCTTTAACGCGATTTTCACCCACTTTAAACGGCCAGATTTCGTTCAAACTTTGTAGATTTATCGAGGACCGATGACAATACATTAATTTGAACTAAAAAGTAGGAAATAAAAAATAGTAAAAAAAAACTAAAAAACAATAAACGTTTTAAAAAGCGTGGGGTGCATGGTGGTGGTGAATATTATCATAAAAAGCACTCCACGCTTTTTAAAAAGTAAAATTAATTTTATATTTTTTAGTTCGGTTTTCTATAAAAAGCGTGTTTTTTAGTTTTTTTAAACTATTTTTTTTTGTTTTGTTTTTTATATGAATATACATAACATCACGCCTGAGGTGTACCTATACGCATAGTACACCTACATTACGCCAGTTATGTTATAAGTCCCTTGTAGTAGGAAGTCTATTGCCATCAACCGGGCACAAATCCAGACTTCGGGCTGCTACTGAGAAACTCCACATGTAAAAACCCAACAACACTTTGCCCGACTGGAAATCCAACCCAGGACCTTGTACTCAGCAGTAGTGCTTCAGTATTACAAATAAATAAAAAAAATAAAAAATGTACTTTTTTTATGTCAGCTTACTGAAAGTGAACCAGTCTACATCGAATCACAAGAAACATGATTAGAGCACACATAACAAACATTCAAACGATTAAACACACACAATTAAATAGTAAGCCGTATAGCCATTAGCCTTTGGGATTGAATTTCACTTGATCAGATAGATATTCTTGAAGATAATTACAGCTACTTTTTTATGTTGTTTTTTTTAAATCATCAATTGAGTTCCTGAGACATTACTGAGAGATATTTCTCAACAGCGTGTGAAGCTAAGTCAGAGCCCCAGGGCAGCAAATCATAATTGTTTTAACAGCTCCTAATAGATACCGGGCTGTTTGTATTTCGTGCGACAAAGATAACGCTCTACGAAGCCGAAATTAGCCGATTGTCTCTTTCCAAAATTCGATGTGCAATATTTATCGCCGGGTACTGTACTATAGTTTTTGTAGTTTACATAAATATGTATGATAGTCTGTAAGGTATATATGTCTTGGTTCTTTGCTACATGAAATAAATGATATATTATTATTATTAAAACCAATCTAAAAAGAAAAGGCAGTGTTGGGTGGACGAAAACTTGTTATTAGATGACGTTTTTCTACACTGTGGTTAAATACCATATGTAGGCACAGTCTAGTATTGTATAGTTCACTATACCAAGCTTGTGAATACTAGACACTCCGTGCCATAAAGAAACCGTGCCCTGAATAAAGGGCCTTAAGCCTTGCCAATCTCGCCTACACTGGTAACAGCTTAATTCCATCATGATTGTGCAAAGGCTTAGAGTGTGCTTACATTGGTAGAGCCGGTAGGCCAGTGCGTTTATGTGGTTAATTTTGTTGAAGACTTGTTTCTGATAGCGGCTTCGCCCGCGAGGATGTTGGATTTTATCCCACGGAAACCGTACATTTTTCCAGGATATAAAGTATCCTGTGTTAATCCAGATAGAAGAGGAGCTCGTGGCTAAATAATAACAGCTGCACGGATTGACACATCAGGTTAAGGTACGCTTGCCGGAGTTGGTCCGTGGATGGGTGACCATCTTGGGTCTTTACATATCGAGACTCATCCATGCCTCGGTAAGCACGGTAAGCCGTTGGTTCCGGCTGTCATTCTTGGATCTTTGACAGTCGTTACGGGTAGGTAGTCAGAAGCCCGAAAGTCTGACAGCCAGCCTTACGAAGGAGTATCGTAATACCTAGTTACTGACTGGGTTTTGGAGGTCAGATAGGCAGTAGCTCCATATAAAATACTTGTATTCAGCTGCATCCGGTTAGACTGGAAGCCGACCCCGACATAGTTAAAAAAAGGCGAGGCAGATTGATTGATGTGTTAATCCAGATTATAAACTACATGTGTTCCCAATGTCATGCAGATCCGTGTAGCCATTTCAGCGTAAAGAGGTAATAAACATACAAACACTCAGAAACTTAAGCCTAGTGTGGTAGAAGAATCAACTTTTATAATAATATCCATGGAAATTTCACACAACGCCATATGGTCCAAAGCTAAGCAACCTAATGCTTGTGTTATGGTAACGAGATGGCTGATAAACTACTTACATACATATTTTTTTGTAAATACATACATGTTATAGGTAGAAATCACCCAGACCCGGAACAAATACTTGCAGGTCGTACAAACAGAACACGCTCTACCACTGCGCCAACCGTGTCGTCGAATTTACTGTACAATGTCTTGCGCAAGACTCAGCAACGATGCTCAATATCAGTCCAAGACTAGCTGAGAGTTACGATTATGCAGGACAGTGAAGCAATAAGAGTCCCAGCAACGGGAACATTGTAGGCTGATTATGATAAAGCAGTAAGTTATTCTAAACTTTAAAGCATTAATTTCAATTTAGAAACAATGCTTTGACGGTCTCGGTGGTCGCAAGCGTTAATGCTGATAATGAGGTCCTGGGTTCGATTCCCAGGTCAGGCAAAGTGTTATTGAGTTTTTCTATCAGGAATTTCTCAGTAGCAGCCTTAGGTCTCGAGTTTGAACCCAAGGCACGCACCTCTGACATTTCAGATTCATGTGCGTATTGTATAAATATCATTTGCTTAAAAATCGGTGAAGGAAAACATCATGAGGAAACCGGCATGCTTGAGAGATGTTTCTCAACAGCATGTGATGCTAAGTCAGAGGCCCATGCGCAGCATTAAAACTCTGACACCAGGTTAGTCACTAACCACACGAAAAGAAGAAGAAGTAGCAGCCGGGGTTTGCTTACCAGCCCGGATTTGGGCCCGGTTGGTGGCAATAGGCTCGCTCCGTATTTCATGGGACTTAAACATGGCAAAATGTGAGCGTAGTATATGTCAAACTCAAAGTATTTATTTCAAATAAACCAATTACAGGCACTTTTGAATTTTCAAGGGGTGTTGGTCAGTCAGAAAGATGTAGCTAGTTGCCCATTCCAAAGCAGTAGGTACCTATGGAGAAGAACGGGCAAGAAACTCCATGGACACTGTTTTAAACAAAATATGGTTACAAAATATTGGTTACATAATTAATATTATTATTATACATGTGAGAACGATGCAGAACGTTAAAAGCATCCGATATAAAATATGTAAAACCATGTGGTGTACCTACATGCCCACATATCTGTGATGTTATGTAAACAGTAGTTCCAGTATCGTACCGCATACTCTAACAATGCGTCCGCTTCCTTAATCCAGTTAACTCGACACAATATTGTGTGTATTGCGAATATTCCAGTGTATTTAGGATTATGTTTCTCGTAAGCTTACTGCCTAGCTCCAATTGAGCATGTCGGGATTCAGCTAATAGGTATTATAGTTCTGTATGGACAATATTATTGGTATTCATTAATGGAATTGGCCTATTTCATTTGTGAGTGCAGTGACTAATGAGACACTACTTTTTCTATTATTTTGAATCATCCTAATCTGAATCCTAATCCCAATATTCTAATCCTAATATTTTTATCCTAATATCTTAATCCTAATATATGTACTAATGATATTATTATAAACGTGAAAGTTTGTGAGGATGGATGGATAGATGGATGTTTGTTACTTTTTCAATCAAAAACGGCTGAACAGACTTCGATAAAACTTCCCAATAATATAGCTTATACATCCGGATAATACATAGGCTATAATTTATGAGTATCGAGTAAGTCGGCAAAATTCCTGCCCTCTGAGAGCTATCTGGGCGTGCGCTGCCTAAACCGTTAGAGTTACACGAAGGTAATGTTTTGTGGGATTGATTGTCTTAAATAGTTCTATATAAAAGTCCGCAACAGCATAATAATATGTTTACCTTTTATGTAGAAGCCATTATATACAAAATAGTGAGCCACTAATAGATTTTTCATTTCAATTAGATACTATTTTACAATGCACGTCTTAGACCTACTCAGTTAATTCTAATCAAATTTAATACTTTTATCACTTTTGGTATATAATGAACATAAACTTTGTCTTTTACACTAAGCAATTTGGACAAATAGTTTAAAAGTTGTCACGGTAAGATTGATCTGAGTGGGGCGCCATTAAATACATATTATGAGTCATTGGCGCGCAGATGACGCGCCATCGCAGAGTCCACGGCGTAGAGGTGGGCTCGGGGTGGAGCGGAAGGAAGTGTCAGACTCGTACTGACTAAAAGCCATCCATGTTCCTTCCTTAGCCCTTTATGTTCTGGGGTAACCCTTTCGGAAAATCCCGCTTACTCGGTAGGCTTCGGCCCTAATGGCCCCCTTGGCCACATGTTGATATCTCTTTGAGGCGCGCGTGGAAGAAGTACGAGCCGTCCGGCACGGGTCTGGTCCTGATCGGAGAGTGAGCTACCCATTACTCTACATCCGCAGGCCTGCGCCTACGGTCGCTGGGCATCAAGAAGTCTTAAAGATTACCACAAAAGGACTAAGTGGATGATGATATAGTCTGTCCAGCATCCTGTCTCTTCACACTACAGTGATGACCCAGATTCCACTGCAGATAAACCAATAGAAGTTTTTCAAAACAATATCATTCTACAAAATAGACCCAAATCACTTCAAAACAAAACACCAATTTCGTGTCCCAAAATTAGAATAAAATAAACAAATCTTCTTTGAAAATAGGTAAACACTTTGGTAATAAGTGTCAGATCCCGACTCAAGCGGGATTCATTTCAGCAGCTCTACATCTGAATTGTAAATGAATTTAGTGAAGTTTCAGTTGAAACTGGAAGATATTTTTACTGAAAATTTTATTTTGTCGCGAAGGTAAATTGATATTTTGGGAAATAAATAAATGTCCTTGGACATTTCACACACCGCCATATAGTCCCAAACTAAGCAACCTAACGCTTGTGTTATGGTAACGAGATGGCTGATAAACAACTCATATAATATATTTTTTGTAAATACGTACATAGTACATTATAGACACCCAGGGCGGAACAAATACTTGAAGGTCGTACAAATATTTGTTCCGTGCGGGAATCGAACCCGCGACATGTTGCGCAGCAGTTAATTACACAACCCATATCACTTTCTGAAAGGGCAACCGAGTATTCATTAGGTACTGATGACAGGTGGAGTAGTAGTTGGCCAGTGGTAAGGATCGTGACTTACGAGATGTAGATCGTGGGATCGAACCCTGAAAGGCGATTTACTTAATTTCTTCTTCTTCTTCGTGTGGTTAATGACTAACCTGGTGTCAGAGTTTTAATGCTGCCCATGGGCCTCTGACTTAGCATCACATGCTGTTGAGAAATATCTCTCAGGCATGCCGGTTTCCTCACGATGTTTTCCTTCACCGATTTAAAGCAAGTAATAATTATACAATACGCACATGAATCCGAAAAATCAGAGGTGCGTGCCTTGGGTTCGAACTAGAGACCTATGACTTCGGCATTCCGCGCGTCACACCACTAGGTTATTACTGCTTTTTTTTGTATAAATTATACCATCATCTTAAAACGGTAAAGGAAAACATCGTGACTAAACGAGTATGTTATAGAACTAAAACTTCGAAGACATGTGGCAATAAAGCAACCCACGCGTCCACATGATGGATTTCAGTCCATTACCTCTCACAGAGAGGAGGCGTGAGTCCCAGCAGTAGGAACATTATAGGCTGATTATGCTGATACTTAAATGCATGGGGGACCATCTTTACCGTTGGTCCCGGATGTCATTTGTGGATCTTTGACAGTCATTACGGGTCGTCAGAAGCCCGAAAGTCTGACATCCAATCTTACCAAGGAGTATCGTGTTACCCAGTTACTGGGTTGTGGAGGTCAGATAGGCAGTCGCTCTATGTAAAATACCGGTATTCAGCTGCATCTGGTTAGACTGGAAGCCGACCCCAACGTAGTTGGGAAAAGGCTAGGCAGATTGAATTATGCTAGTAACTTCCAAAAAAAAAGGAAGTGTTCCTGTTTTTTATTTGTCTAGTAAGTATTAGTAGGTTAAGCGGGATTGTCCGAAAGGGTTACCGCTACCCCGGAACATAAAGAGCTAAGGAAGGAACATGGATGGGTTTTAGCCAGTAAGAGTGACACTCCCTTCCGCTCCACCCAGAGCGGGAGCAGTCATTGGATGATTTACCAGACTTAAAAAAAAAAAGTAGTAGTAGGTATACATTGTGTGGCACCGCAACTAAAAAAATAATTAATACAAAAAAAAAACAAAGCCAAAAACAACTTATATTTCCAAGAAAATCTATATATATAAAAGAAAGTCGGGTTTGTTCCCTCCATTATAACTCGAGATCTGCTGGACCAATTTTCATGGTTTTTGTTTCGTTGGATTTGTCTCCGCCCTGAATAGCAGAATACATTTTTTTTTTTTTTCGATCAGCTGCTGATTTTCCTCCTATAGGGTTGGTAGGTAGGTAGGGTAGGGTAGGTAGGTAAGTAGGGTAGGTAGGTAGGGTAGGTAGGTAGGTAGGTAGGGTAGGTAGGTAGGTAGGGTAGGTAGGTAGGGTAGGTAGGTAGGTGGGGTAGGTAGGTAGGTAGGTAGGTAGGTAGGGTAGGTAGGGTGGGTAGGTAGGGTAGGTAGGTAGGGTAGGTAGGTAGGTAGGTAGGTAGGGTAGGTAGGGTGGGTAGGTAGGGTAGGTAGAGTAGCTAGGGTAGCTAGGGTAGCTAGGGTAGCTAGGGTAGGTAGGGTAGGTAGGGTAGTTAGGGTAGGTAGGGTAGGTAGGGTAGGTAGGCAGGTAGGTAGGGTAGGTATCACAGTTAAGACAGGACAACGTCTGTCGGGTCAGCTAGTAATTAATACAAAAAAAAAACAAAGCCAAAAACAACTTATATTTCCAAGTATTCGGATCGATATTCGAAAGGTAAAAATAGAAAGCAAAAACACCGACTTCCGAAATTAAAGTTTTTTTTTCACTTTGGAAGCCGGGTGTTTTCATTATTCCTACAATACCTCGTACATCACGTCCACCTTGAACGTGCCTACTTATCATTGTATTATTACTGTCACCAGGAGACCAAGTTATCTCCTAAATCATAGCAACTTATTCTTAATCCCGGAAAGCGACAAACTTCGTCTACGTGGGTTTCACTAGTTGAATAATAAATGTTATATTTAGTGAGGGTAAAAGCCCGTTTACATGGAGCGATGAATGCGAGAATGGATATTGGATAGTCCTAACGAAACTTTTAGGTGATAGCTACTGTAGAGCTTAAGTGAAACCTCGTGGAACTTAAAAAGTCTGCACTGGTTGGTTAGAATACAACTGACAGTATTCGACCTTTCAAAATAATAGAATAGTTTGATAGGTTTTTATAACAAGATTCTAGATTCATTTATTTGCTTAAACATGTGTGTGTACATACATAAAAAGTGCATACAGGATGACGATATACAGAAAGTGCAGACATGTTTGTCACAACGTTACGTGCAAAACAGTATAAAATTACAAAAATAAAAAAAAAGTCACAATATCAAAAAAATGTCACAACAACGATTAATTATAATTATGTCAAGTTACAAATACCTAGTCATTTTTATGTCTAATCTGTTTTGGGGTCAATATCATCACAAAATAATTCAATCTCCAAATAATCTATTTATGCAAGTCAAATTCTTTTTCATTAAGGAACTCAGTCAAGTTATAATAGACTTTGGCTGTCAAAAGTGCACGAAGTTTATTTTTAAAAGTTGATTTAGGTAGTTCTTTCCAACTCCCGGCAATTTGTTATATATGACCGGTGCCATGCAGTAAACGCTTTTACGCATTAGGGCCGTCCTAGCGGGTTGCTGACAAAGTTGACTATTGTCACGTCTGTTGCGTGGAAATGCGTCAGCTAGACATTTATAATAATGCGGGTTCGACTTTACAAACATAGCTACTTCTAATATGTACAAGGACGGCAGAGTTAATATCTTGTAATTTTTAAAAAAGGGCACGCAGCTGTCCGTTTTCTCAAGTCTAAATATGGCTCGTAAACATCTTTTTTGGGACTTGAATGCTGTTTCTTTTTCCGTCGAGTTACCCCAAAATATTAGCCCATATCGTAGATGAGTTTCTACTAAGCCGTAGTATGCATGTAACAGAAAATGTTTCCGTGAGTAGCCGTACGGCTTGACGCATGTATTCGTTAAAGGCAATTTTATTCCATCCCATGTGTTTGTATTTTGTAGGATAGAAATCCCTACGATACACTACACAACCTCTACCATCTGAGTCCCCGAAGTGAAGGTCCCCCTGGAATCTCTTCTAGCATACCTTTGTTTTTTTAAGGCTGGGAAATCATCCAATGACTGCTCCCGCTCTGGGTGGAGCGGAAGGGAGTGTCAGACTCTTACTGACTAAAACCCATCCATGTTCCTTCCGTAGCCCTTTATGTTCCGGGGTAGTGGTAACCCTTTCGGACAATCCCGCTTATTCTAGCATACCTTTGTGTTTTTTTTTTTCTAGCATACCTGCGATTGGAAAAAGAGATGAAGATACCGTGTGTAGGAGCGGAAGAGAAAAGATAATATATTATTATTTATTATGTGTCTTTGACATATCTCGGGACCCAGGAGTTGCGGACCTTTGGAGGGCGTGCGAGGAGCCGAAGCCAGCTCGCAGAGACCTGTGAGTGTGAGCGTTAAAGAAATGTACCTAGTATATTTTTTTTCAATTTTATAACTTTTCTGCACTTCTACGAAAAAAATCAGTATGCATCAATTTGACAGTGACAATTATTTGTCAATCAAAATGGTTCTTTTGGACGTAGACTGCCACGAAAGGCGAACTCGCTTTTCGATATGCGGGTCATTTACGCCAATATTTATAAAGGCTGCTTAAAGTTACAAGACGTTTAAACATAACGTTAATCAGTCACCAACCATAACTTAACTTTAAGTAGCGTTTATAAATAAACTACCTAATGTTTAGTGAACGTGAATCAAACTCAAACTCAACTTCTTTATTGCATTCATGTGTGCATATGTAGGTGTTACAGAAGTAAATAAGTTCCAACATGAAACCCAGTTAGGGCACGGCAACATATTAACATTGGATAAAAGAAGCATCCAACACTAGCTTTAAACAATAATTGTAATTATTATAGTTATACTAATATGTAATTATTTTAATTAATATCAATATGTAATTCGATTATTTGTTTACTTCTATTAATTATTGTAGTTTATTTGTTTATATTTGTTGTATTAAATATTGTATTTTATTATTTTATATATTTTTTTATGTATATTTTATTAATCAACAGCAGTGATAGCCTAGTGGTGTGACCGTTGCGTCGGACTGCCAAGTCATAGGTCTCGAGTTCAAACCCAAGGCACGCACCTCTGATTTTACACAAAAAAAAAAAAGCACAAAAAAAAAAAAATTAAAACAAAATTATCACTTGCTTAAAAATCTGTGAAGGAAACCAGCATGTCTAAGAGATATTTCTCAACAGCATGTGACGCTAATACAGAACCCATGGGCAGCATAAAAACTCTGTCACCAGGTTAGTCACTAACCACACGAAAAGAAGAAGAACATGAATCCACTCTCACATTATTCCAATCATCGTATTTTCGACGCAAAATATTATACCTGTATAAATGAGCCTCAACCATAAATAATGAGGAGTTATATTTGGAAGGAGCCCCGTGATTTCGGCTAAGAATAGGAACGATCTGTCAGGCTGTGGGAGGGGGGGTGACGGGCGGTAGACGGATTGGTTATGACACTATAATTACGGGCTGTTTACGTAATATTACTGGTTGATTTTTATTATGAAGTATAAATCTGGACGTGGCATTATTATATTTTTTTTCTAGCTACTGCTAGCGGCTTCGCTTGCGTGGATTTCAGAAACTATCCCAAAGGAACGTACTACCGAGATAAAAAGTATCCTATGTCTAATCCAGATTATAAATGATGTGTGAGCCAAATTTCTTCCAGATCCGTTCAGCCGTTTCAGCGTGAAGACATAACAAACATATAAACACACACACTCACAAAATTTAGGCTAGTGTGTAAGTAATTAATACATAACATTTGTGAGTGTTTCTATAGATATCTTAAAAATTGAAGCTCTCGTACGTATTTAATAAATACTTGTTATCATGAATTTCCCAATATCCATAGTGTCTTTTGATGTTTGACATCATCATCATCACATTGGATTGAAAGCAAAGCATTCGTAGTGTGCAGACGTGCTCGATAGCAATATTTAATAAATTCTTTATTATTAGTGACCTCCTTTAGCGCATTACTGACGTAATGCAACTGAAATAGTGCCTAGTGTGTAGTTTTAGTGAATAATGAACACGGAACAGTGAACTACCAAAAATACAAAATGGAAAACAGCCCCTTTAATAAAAGAGGGCCAGTGCCAGCCCTCGAGTCGGCCTCGACTGATGTTATTTCCACGCCCGAGATCCAAAAATGGATGTCAGCCATCGAACTGCACTTAAATGAAATTTGCTCTATTGCCACGGATGGCAAACTCAACTCGGAGCAGAAAATGAAAATTTCTACACTGTGCCGAAAAGTAGGTTCTGTCACCTCACAAATGGCAGTATTATACCCGTCGCTGAAGCAGAAAGCCATGCACGCTTACAACATGGTTGATTCCCTTAAAGAAGCGCGTGATCTGACGGAACACATCTCGGACCTCAAGCAGACAATTAAGGACTCTAGTTCTGCGAGAAACGTTTCATTTGCTGATATGGTCAAGAAAGGAGCAAAGGACTTCGTTCGACCGAACAATTTAAGCTCAGTAGCTATTTATCCCAACGATAAATTAAAGTCCAGTGACGAAACCAAAGTCCTTGTACAAAAAATCATACGCCCTGATCAAATGAAGCTTCATGTACGTGGTGTCCGCAAGACCAAAAATGGAGGCGTTATTATTAGTACAGAGACTAAACATGATGCTGAAAAACTCAAGCAGGCAGTCCAGCTCTCTACATCTGGGCTTACCGCCGACGAACCCAACAAGCGCAAACCTCGAATCGTGGTGGTAGGAGTGCCTACTACTTTGGCTGACGCAGAAGTCTTCAGGTGCATTTACGAACAGAACGTAGCCGACAAGTTTCCAGAAGTGACTATAGAGTCCTTTTTGACCATGGTTAAATTGAGCCTCAAATCTGGGAAAAAAGATACGTCGACCTGTAACTATATAATTGAAGTTCCAGCCGGTATACGTAAAGCCCTAATAACCCAATCAAGACTTTTTATAAACTGGACGTCCTGCCCCGTCAGGGACTTCACCCTAGTAACCAGGTGCTACAAATGCCAACAATATGGTCATGCAGCAAAAACATGCAGAGAGTTAAAACCTATGTGTGGCCATTGCGCCGAAGAAGGGCACTCGATGTCAGAGTGTTCGAAGAAAGCTGACTCACCGAAATGTGCAACTTGCTCGCGCTTTAAAAAGCCCAACAACCACAAAACGGAAGACACTGAGTGCCCTGCTAGGAAAATAGCGGAAAATAGGTACATCAACTCCATCGATTTTGAGGGCGCCTAGAGCGTCATACTCAAGGCCAAACTCTGCTGCTGCTGACTCAACGTTATATTGCACTGGTCTACAAACCTGCGTATTTGTTGATGTCTAAGCATAATCATCGCCCGATGCAAACATTGTGATTTAAGTTGTGACCTTAATCAATTCTGCTGACGCGAAATCATATCGTATCTGTGTAACTAGGTTATAAGGTGCAAGAAAATATGTATGTTACGCAAACTTGTTAAGAAATTATTTTCCATAGTTATTTTAATTTTAAGGTAAATAGTATATTAGTAAACTAGGTTTAAATAAGTAATGAATTATTTTAATATTTTCACTGTTCAAGATATTTTATGTTAAATATTGCGAAATGTTTTGTCCTACAAATACCATAACGTATGCGCTCCTGCCGCCTGTGACACAGGTTCATCCTAGTACAGGCATCTTACAATATAAATACCTTTACAAATTATTTTCTAAGATTTTAATGTTAATATTTTACCAATTTAATTCTGAATAAATATATTATTATTATTATTATTATATTATTATCATTCTCCTGCCCTTATCCCAACTCATTTGGGGTCGGCGCAACATGTCTCTTTCTTCCATACTTCTCTATTAGTCGTCATCTCGGTAGTTACTCCCTTCCTAGCCATATCATCTTTCACACAATCCATCCATCGTTTCTTTGGTCTCCCTCTACTTGTATAGCCATCCACATTCATGCTCACAACTTTCCTGACAACATTTTCCTCATTCCTCCGCATAACATGCCCATACCATGACAGCCGATTTCCACACAACTTTTCAGTCACAGGTGTCACTTTCAGACTTCCTCTTATATACTCATTCCGTATTCTATCCATTCGGGTAACACCACACATCCCTCTTAGCATTCTCATCTCAGCTGCATGCAATTGTCTTTCATTCATTCCTTTTGTGGCCCAACACTCTTTTGTTGATTGACATGAAACAACAAAAGACACCATGGGTAGGTATTGGGCACAAGACAACAAACACAACTTGAACATGAAGAAATAAATTTGTAGCTTGGCGTGGAGGGCACGCGCGCGTTTATGCTCTGGCGTTCAAAATTATATTGAAGGAGAGAGTCCACAAGAAAACGGTTGTTCAGTATATACGGATGTGTATATTCCGAGATGTGTCGTTGAATATTTCCATACCAGGCACTGCCGAAGTATTAATATTTAAGTTGGAGACCAAACTGCTCAATTCTCAATACACTTGGCCATTCTATTATGTATAAACGATGCCATATCTACTATTTATTGAGGTAGACACGCTCGAATATATTCTGCTAGAGTTTGGTGAGAGAATTGATATTTTTGGCACGGAAAGACGCGACAGTCTTTTGTTTTGGCGACCATTTTAATCTCTGCATCACTTTTGTTTGTATTGTTTTATGGTTTCAAGTGACACGTAATTTTTAACAGTTTTATTCGCAGGCAAACAAGTGTAATAATTTATGTTCAGATGTTAATAATGTTCTTTCTGAAGTACGTAATAGCTTTTTAAGTAAAAAATGCACTATTCAGGTTTAATCCCAGTTTAAATTTAAATGCTGTTCCTATGTCGAACGTAGATGTCATTAATAACATGAAGTAATGGGTTTTTTCTAACATTAGGTGACGTAGTAACCTTCCCCACTAACTCGAGTGATGAAAATCCGTACAATTTAATTATTGTTAGTGACAAAGAGCAATAGAGGAACTCGTTGCTAAGTAATAACAGCCTCACGGGTCGTTCCATCAGGTTTTTTTATTTACTTTTTTTATTTAACATTTATACAAATTATCACAGGATTACATAATAAATAACAACCAAAAACCACTAAGGTTAATCTACGCTTGCTGGGTTTGGTCCGTGGATGGGTGACCATCTTTACATTCATCCGTGCACGTTAATCCGTTGTCATTTGTCCCGGCTGTCATTCGTAGATCCGTGACAGTCGTTACAGGTCGTCAAAAACCCGAACGCCGTACATTAACCCTTACCAAGTGGTATCGTATTACCCAGTTATTGGGTTGTGGAAGTCAGATAGGCTCGTCATAGTCGCTCCATGTTATCCGATTAGACTGGAAGCCGAACCCCCATAGTTAGGTAGGAAAACAGACAATAGTCTTAATGGCATAGTAATCTAAGAAACATTTTCTACAACGATTATTATTTGACTGGATTAAGAAATTCTAGAAACATTAACTTACCTACTAAATAAGACTCAGGTGATACAAATGAAATTGTAATGGCTTCAGGAATAGAGGCAGATTAAATGGACTATTAAGACTAAAGACTAGCTATTATGTTGTAAATTAAATTTTATTACTGCTATTTAGTATTGTGATTTTCCTAGTTCGTATTAGTGGAGATAATTGGCGTTTAGATGGTTATTTTATCTGTGCCGACGCAATTACTGCGGTTGTTGAATCTCTCACGTAGCAAATAATGCGTCTTATGGGAAGTGGATTTACAAAAAAAATATAAATCTGCCTAGCGTTTTCCCAACTATGTTGGGGTCGGCTTCCAGTCTAACGCGATGCAACGGAATACCAGTATTTTACGTATGGTATATAAGGTGATTTTTTGTATGGCGTGACTGCGTATCTGACCTTCATAACTCGGTTACTAACTGGGTAATACGATACCCCTTGGTAAGACTAGCTGTCAGAGTTTCGGGCTTCTGACTACCCATAACGACTGTCAAAGATCCACGAATGACAGTCAAGACTAAAGGCTTAAGTGCTTTCCGAGCCATGGAAGACTCTCGATATATAAAGATGGTCACCCATTCACGGACCAACCTCGACTAGCGAAGCTTAACCTGAAGGATCGATCCGTGCGGCTGTTATTGCTTATATGCCACGCCATGCCACGAGCGTATAATATCTACTATGCAAAAAAAGAGATATTTTAATATTTTCCCTTCGTCCAATTTCTTTAATTAAACTCCACAAGGGTAGTAAAGGAAAAATTTCGCAGTAATAATCCCGAACTTCTACGCAATAAAAGTTACAAGAACCAGACAAGTGTGTGTCCAACATGCACAATGATTGGTTCCGTAATTGGGATGAACTTATCCTTATCCATAGTAGTTGTTATATGTGCGCCCATACCTAATTTTGTCAGTGAAAACTTGTAAAATTGCCTTTCTATCACTATTGTTGACATATGTATTAAATTACCTAGCTGTAATTTTTCTTAAGTTAATAAAATAAAATACAATATTGGGGTTTTACCATGTTATTCTAAGACCATACACTTCTTATAGGTTTTCCTGTAATCAATAAATACAGTTTTTTTTTTGTTTTTTTTTTCGAAATTTTAGGTTAGTTAGTTTTGAGATTATAAAGGGAGTCATCTATGTATTTTATTTATTCTTTAACCTATTTATTTAAAAATTTTAAACAACTTAAGACCCTCACAGAACCCTTTCATTTTATGTCACATAATGCAGTGCGCAAAACTTTTTCCTAACCTAGAAAGAAAGATAAATGTTTATTCTGCGTCAATAACGCACATTTCTAAAAAGTAACTAAAACCTCTTTTATTGTCTTCCAAAAAGTGACCCCCATATTCAAAATTAATTTATTTACGTAACACGTCGGGGTTTAGGTCACAGAAATTAATATATGTACCAAATTTCAACTTAATCGGTACATTTGATTTTAAGCAAATTATCTATGACAGACCGAGAGACAAATGATTCTATAAGGTTCTGTTTTTTCATCCGGACATACGGAACCCTAAAAAAAGTTCCAATTTATTATGCCTTGGGGCGGAACGCTAATCTCTGAATTGAAGTTAAGGAAAAATTTTATACATTCCGATGTAACTTTCATAATGCATATGAAAGTTACATCGGAATGTACAAAATTTTTGTCGGGTGTGGGGAGTTTTGTCGGGAGTTGCTTGAACAAGATGTATACGATTTTACCAACTTATGTACATTTTGATAATAGCTTTTTCCTATGGCCTCCCTCGTGTTAATTTAGAATTTGACATGTACTCTGCTTCCAATAATATAATTATTCAATCATGATTCGAAAGACACGTAGCGCCATCTATTATCAAAAGAATTGTTTTGTTGTTTTCCTCCGGTACCATAGTTTTTTCGGTAAAAAAGATACCCTATGTCCGTTTCTACACACCTGACAACGTATATGCTAAATTTCATGATGATCGTTTTGTCAATGAAGAAAAAAGAAATATGAAGGGTCTGAATTACTTAAGCGGTACCCCACCGCGACATTGTAGCGCCAGGCTACGGTACCACAGACAGATAGAAAGACACAAACACATACTCACGCACGCACCCACACATAGTGATCAAACTTATAACACCTCTTTTTACGTCGGGGGATAAAAACTATAAAAAATGGACGAAAAGTGTCAGTCAAATTCCTACGCACACTTTTAACACCAAAAATCTTAGCCTGTGACGCATTGTGTATATTCAAATGAGCCTTCCAAAAAAACTGACATAGGTATGACCTTTTTGCCAAAGTCCTAGACATCTTTTGAAGTCCAACAGTCAATTTAATCAATCAATACTTCCAATGAAAAAGAAGGAGGCTTTATGGACACACTAAGCCAGAATGCTAAGATGCCTCGCGCATAAGTAATTGAGCATATTGATTAGGTCAATCACTGGGTTTGAAGTTCTCGACTTACATAGGCCGAACCTGATTGGTCTAATCAACCGTTTCTGTTGTAATATTAAACCCTTGATCATGATTAAAGGATCAGATGGTAATTGTATTTTTGTACCAAAATAACACCTCCAAAATGTTGTCCTTGCTAACTTAGCGAGGAACAGTAGCCAGCCAGTGGTATCGGCCCCGCCTGAGTTCGAATCTAGGCAAGCAATTTGTCAGCGGGATTATCCGAAAAAAAAAATCAGTTGTTCCATACATTTTGACGAATTATGCGAGCTTAATAAATTATAGTTTCTTATTTCAATGGTAATTTCATGTAGTACATATTTTGTCAGGTTTTTGTTTATGTTCATAATATTTTCCTTTGTCTTTTTATTTTTTTATGTTAACTTTTTACAGATCAGTAACTTGTTTGTGTGGTTTGGTCATTTGTGCATCTTTCACAGTCGTTACGGGTCGTCAGAAGCCCGAAAATCTGACAGCCAATCTTACCAAGGGGTATCGTATTGCCCAGTTACTGGGTTGTGGAGGTCAGATAGGCAGTCGCTCCATGTAAAATACTGGTATTCAGCTGCAGTCGGTTAGACTGGAAGCCGGCCCCAACATAGTTGGGAAAAGGCTAGACAGATGATGTGTGGTTTTTAATCTTAAATAATTGAAGTTGGTATATAAATAAATCGGTGGACCATTATCATACTCTATCCACTGACCTTTATCATCAGCCCGGAACTCCGCTTCCAGCTCAGCCTTGGTGGGCTGCGGCTCTGCCTGCTGCTGCATCTGCGGCTGCTGTGGCTGCTGCTGTTGCTGCTTGCTGGTCTTCATGCTCATTGACTTCCTCGTCCTGTGTCCACGGAACGCTGCCTGGATCTTTGTCGCCGCCTGTTCTTCTGACTTGGGCTCTGTGTTCTTCGCTTTCTCTTCTGGAAAAGAAAGAGGGTTTTTTAGTTTTCTTATAAAGAATTGATGATTAATCTGATGGGAAGTAGTTACCGCCTATTGACATTTGCTACATCAAAGCTGACATGTGGCAAATGATTGATTTCAATGTGATGTGCTTCGTAATGTGTTTTAATTATTATTATATTTAATTACTTCTCATACGATAAATGTGTAGAGTAAAGTTCTTCCAACTAAACAGACAGCTGCACAGCTGAGGAGTTTGTTGCGCCACTTCTTCTTCCCAGCTAAAGCACTAGGAAGTAGTGAAGGGTGGGCGTTTTTGGGGGACTGTCTTATATGTAACTTTGACCTTCAAAAAGTGCTGATTTTGAGCCTAGTTTGAATAAATGTCTTAGACAAGCAGTTTTGATTTTACGTCCTTTTAGGTGGTATGTTAGGTTAAACGCGGGACATACTATAAGGGGTTACTGTACACATGAAAATGAACAACTTTGACGATGGAACTATACCTCAAATCACATAAAAAAATATCAGCTGTTCCATACATTTTGACGAATTATGCGAACATAAATGTACTGAACAGCAGATTTTTTTTTCGTGCTTTACAACAAACGTGATTTCCTTGCCGTTTTATAGACGTCGTTTCGTGAGCGAGACCGACTCACACTTGGCAGGTTTTTTCTACTGCGCAGTTTATACACGATACCGTAAAAAAACGTGGAATGTATAAAGAGCCTTTATAACTTCTTTTTTTCGTGTGGTTAGTGACTAACCTGGTGTCAGAGTTTTATGCTGCCCATGGGCCTCTGACTCAGCTTCACATGCTGTTGAGAAATATCTCTCAGACAGGCTGGTTCACGATGTTTTCCATCACCAATTTGTAAGCCTTATAACGAAGAATAAGATATACGTCATTGAGAATAAATTACCTATCTCCCTTTATTGATAAAAATAATTCAATATTTTTACAAACTTTTTCTTTTCTTCTCAAATAGCCCTTTACTGCCTTCGATTAAAATAACCACATTGCCATGCAATTTTCAACCTTATGCAGAATATGATAAGGCACAAAGAATTAAGCCCATATTTCTCTCACCTGTCATGAAGTTTCTAAGTAGTTTTATCTGCCGTCTTGGGTTCGATGCCAAACAAACACTTTTATTAAGAAAAATTGAGCGAATGTTTTCTGAACAATCTATACTATCTACTCTTAGGTCGAATTTCACCAATGAAACTGAACGAACTTTTTTTTCTATGGAATATTGTTACTGATTGCCTTTGAACGGGGTTTATTATTTATTATTTTATTTTATTTATTTGGCTCACCAACAATTGATTGATTGGTTTATGTGTTGATCGCATTAAATTAAATTGGTGAAATCCGCACTTATACAATTAATCTATACTAATATTATAAAACTGAAGAGTTTGTTTGTTTGAACGTGCTAATCTCTGGAACTACTACTGGTCCGAATTGAAAAATTCTTTTTGTGATGGATGGTCCATTTATCGAGGCTATTTAACATCACGCTGCGACCAATAGGAGCCAAGCAGCGGCTGAAACCGTGCGGGAGCAGCTAATAATATTTTAGATGCAAAAATTTGGTTTAATGGATGTTTGTTACTCAATCACCCCAGAATGGCTGAAATCGTCTAGAAAAGCACATACTATACTACATACATACTACATACGAGTACTTATATCCCGGAAAAATTTACGGTTCCTGTGGGATAATTTCCTAACTACACTCGGGCAAGCCGCTTGGAAAGCTAATTGTGTATAAGTTTTCGTATAGACAAAATCCTTATGTAGGTTCGCGGAGTAAACCATTAGAAAGCAATCCTAGCGCGAATATGCGATTGAACTTGATCAACACATCTAAGTCACGTTTTAGATCTGTCAGTGTGAACATTGTTGGGGAATTGAAACTGGCAGCTTTTAAACGCAGTTTAAATGTGTTATGAATGGTGCAATTGGCACTTAGGTAGATAACATTTTTGGAGATAGTAAAATAAAAGGCGTATCAATTCATATCAGATATAAACACAAACCAAGTACCCTTTATTTTAAGGATAAGAAATCATAAATGAAGGAGGGAGTGTCAGACTCTTACTAACTAAAACCCATCCATGTTCCTTTCTTAGCCCTTTGTGTTCCGGGACACCGGTACCCTTTCGGACAAACATGCTGACCCAGCAGCGATCGGTCCTAACAGATCCCTTCACTTACGCTGCCATCTCTTTGAGCCGCGCGAGCTACCTTGTCTCAAAATCCAGACTAAACCGGTAATTCAGAAAATTAAACTCTTCAGCTTCCAACCTCACATATTTTAAAACACAAAGAGCAGCAAAATAAATTAAAAGTGACGTAATTTTAGCCCCAAAAAGGTCACAGACTGGACACAGACTTCTCTCACAAAACCCGGATTTTGCACCGAGATAAAGGAATTTTTCAACGGCACACGTTAACACACTGAATTATTTAAAATTATAAGGACACAGACACTTAGAATATAACCTCTATTGCCCTCGGTAATAAAGGCTATATTAGAGGCAGCCTAGATTTCTGTGCGCGCGAAAATTACACGCCGTATATTATAGTGATGGTTGTCTAAGCTAATGAGCTTTTTTTTTGTCTTGTAACTATAGCAGAGCAGAGGTAGACCAGTAGTAACGAACGTGTTATATTTGTTTCTTTTAACCTTTTGCTGTGTAGTATTGTTAGTCTGGGTGCATCGTCTTCAAATATAAATTTATAATTAATCATCATCATCTGCCTAGCCTTTTCCCAACTATGTTGGGGTCGGCTTCCAGTCTAACCGGATGCAGCTGAATACGATTATTTTACATGGAGCAACTGCCTATCTGACCTCCACAACCGAGTAACTGGGCAATACGATACCCCTTGGTAAGACGACAGATCGAACCCACCTCCGACGTGCGGAGCGACTAGCTATCAACCGTTTTATCCAATTTACTTGGTATTTTATTATAACCATTCCATCTCTCTTTAGTATTTTTTTTGCATCGTTTTCACATGTATACAGGGTGATATTGAATCCTTGGGCAATATTTTAATGGGTCATTGTCAAATCAGCTGTTCTCTACATTTTGACGACTTATGCGAGCATAATGTACGGAACAGCTGATTTTTTTTCGCGTTTTCAGGTGTGTTCCCATAGTAAAGTCCCACAATGATGAGTACAACGACCCCTTAAAATATTGCCCATAAATTCAATTTCACTCTGTAGTTGACGATGTAACCAATATATATGAATGATGTAACCAATATTTTGTGACCATATTTTTTTTTAAGAGAGTGGCCGTGGAGTTTCTTGCCCGTTCTTCTCCATAGGTACCTACTGCTTTGGAATAGGCAACTAGTTTCATCTTTCTGACTGACCGAACCCTTTGATAATTCAAAAGTGCCTGTAATTGTTTTATTTGCAATAAATGCTTTGAGTTTGAAACTTTGTAATAGGGATGATAGTTACTATAAGTTGCGAGGTAAATTTCACACTGGTTAAATATATTTCTTTTTTCATTTATTGTAATAATACATTCAAAACTTTATTGCTAAAAAGATAACAAAACTTTTACATTGGCCCCAAACTAGGCAAGCCTGTATTTTGGGCACCAATTATGGAGGGTTTATCATTTATATATTTTAGATATCATGTTCGGTAGTAAAAGTAAAAATAGGATTGCTTCAATTAACCTAAGTACAAAAAGGAAAAACTAAATAAAACTGTAAGAATTAAAATTTAAGAAAACATAACAAACATATTGAGAACTAAAAGAAAAATAATAGCAATAAAAGTAAAAAAACGCGAATATTTGAATGAATTTGAGTGAAAATGTGTGATGTCAATAAGTGTGTGATCATCTGTTGTGATTGGGTGTGGGAGTGTGATCATGCGTACCAATGAGTAATCGCTCGTCGCGCACTCGATATTCATCGCTCGCCAACTCTAGTCGCTTCTCGTTATTCGCCGGCGGCGGTGGAACAGGTGCTTAAGCTCTGTAATTCTCGCGGAGGATAAAAACCGGGCCACGTTTTATAGTAGGGGCACTAAAATGTAACCTTTATAATGTTTGTCCCTCGTCATGCGACATTTTAGACGCACATAAAAGTCTTCTAATGTTCGCTTGGTATTTGATTGTGTAATACGGAAATGGGATCTATATTCTTAACTTTAGTTCTATCCTTGAACGTAGATTTTAAGATATAAATGATGGTAAAGTAAATCTCCTTAAAAACAATTTTGGTCTTATGTAATGTGCATTTTAAGAGCTCGTGGCTAAGTAATAACAGCCGCACTGGTCGATACATCAGGTTAAGCTACGTTTGTTGGGGTTGATCCGTGGGTGACCATCGTTACATACTGAGCACCCTCCATGCCTCGAAAAACACGTTAAGCCGTTGGTTCCACCTTCTTCTTTGTGTGGTTAATAAACAACTTGGAAACCGGCATGCCTAAGAGATATTTCTCAACAGCATATGAAGCTAATTCAGAGGCCCATGGGCAGCATAAAAACTCTGACACCAGGTTAGTCACTAACCACACGAAGAAGAAAGAGGAAGTCTCGTTCTTTTCTAGACTTGTGTCGTAATATAAGCAGTGAGTTCACAATAACTTCAAAATAAAAGGCTCTTTTGGGCACATACAAGTTGTTAATGTGATATTTATTCTGATAATGATAACTTTGTCGCTTCAAGTACCTACTTGTCCTTCCACTGCGATAGCGAACGGGCACTAAAGCTGATTTACGTTTGTTTTTCCTAAACTTTTAAACTAGAAACCAACACATTACCTAAATAATAGGTGAATTTTTATACAGTTCCTCGTATAAGTATCTCTGCTTTTTTGCTTTATAAAGGGAATTTTACTGATCCTCTAAAAAACTTATTGACCTTCTACTGATGCACACCTTTTTTAAATTAATGAACCTACAAAAAAATGTTTGCGTTTCTAATTCTTCTTAGGGTGTCGATAGCAATCTAAATGGACTCGGCCCAGAATTCGGCTACGTGCTTGGCGCCATCACTAACGTCCAGCGGTTCCTGTAACGTGCATACGGCAGGACACAAGATTAAGTGTCCCATCGTTTGTGGAACAGCACCACATTTATACTCCAAGGCGGAGTTGTCTATGAACCTGAGCAGGTTTCTTTGCTTCGACCAACCAGTCTGTTTAAAGACTTCCAGATTGGCTAAAGCAAGTTGCGTCCAGGAGGGAGACCCTCAGCAGGTGGAACGAATAGAGTGGGTAAGGAAGCACTGTCTCGCCACAGCTTTAGTCTTTATGTTGATGCGTTTCTAATGATGCATACTTTTAATCGTTGAGTTGTTTTATAGAGGGTGTAACCGAAAGGGTATATACATACAAAAGTATATGCTACAGACAAACAAACTGAAAAACTCGCAAAAAAAAATCTGCTGTTCTATACATTTTTGGTCACGTGACTCGTTAACATGTAGGTAACAGCTGATTTTTTTTTTTTTTTTTTTCACGATTTCGGAGTTGGTCCCATAGTAAAAGTGGTTCAGTTTGGTGGTCTGTAGCATATCCTTTTGTATGATATACCCTTTCGGTTAAACCCTGTATGAACTGTTAATAATCTGAGCAAGACGTCTGGTGCTCCGCCAGACGTCTTGCTCAGACGTCAGTTTTGAATAATGAATAAATATGTCGTCCTTCTAAAACAAAAGAAAAGTAATTTTACCCCAACAGTAACCAAGTCCAAGCACGTTTCAAATAAAGAATTCCAGGAAAAGTTAGATGAACCTAGATTATTGCACCTAGGTCGAAGTTTGCCTGACTTGACGGAAATTATTTATGAACTGGGAAGGCAAACGATTGAAGCCGCGGTGAAAGCTACTACATAAATAAACGGGTTTGTAAAGGAAAGGTTTGAGCTGAAAACTTTGGTCGCCATTTACGATTCCGATTAATTGTAACGAAATCTATCAGCCTAGCCTTTGTCCAACTAAGTTTGGGTCGACAGTCTTACACAGAACACCAGTATTTTATACAAAGGGATTGAGTATCTGACATCCACAACCCAGTAACTGGGTAATCCGATCCCCAAGATACAGGCAAATGCCTAGTTTGGGGTCACCGCCCTCCGTTTCATTGTAAGACAGATTATATATAAATAAATAAATTTGAAATACGATACTTCTTGGTAAGACTGGCTGTCAGACTATCAGGCTTCTGACGACCTGCATCGACTGTCAAAGATCTATGAATGAAAGTCGGGACCAACGGCTTAACGAGCGACTTGAGACACGGAGGAGTCTCGTATGTAAATATGGTCACCCATCAACGGACTAACCCCAGCAAGTGTAGCTTAACCTGACGGATCGAGATGGACAATCTATGAGTGACATTCGGGACCAACGGCTTAACGTGCTTTCCGGGGCACCGAGGAGTCTCGGATTGGAAAGATGGTCTCCCATCCACAGCCAACCCTGAGAAGCGTAGCTTAACACGCGCGTCAAAGAGATGTCAGAATTTGGACGGGCCCGTCAGGGCCGAAGCCTGCCGGGTAACCGAGATTGTCCGAAAGGGTTACCACTACCTACATGAATGGGTTTTCGTCAGTAAGAGTCTGACACTCCCTTCCGCTCCATCCAGAGTGGGGGAAGTCATTTGATGATTTCCTACCCTCAAAAAAAAAGCGTCACCTTATAATCTATACTGATGTACCTATATTTTTCTGATTGCTGTTCTTTATTAATTCCCATCTAAATTACAGTAATTCCAACACGTATTCAGGAAATGACTTAGGGAAACTTCATAGTTTTTCAATCAGTAATTTGTATCAAAGTGGTATTTTGTATGCGATAATTAGTTCTTGAATACAAAATAATGATATGGTAGCCAGAATAGTCTATTAGGGAAAGAAATAGTTCTTTATAAGTATTTGATAGTAATGACCACCGACCGAGTCTGTTAAGCTGAATTGTAGCATTTTCTGTGTGTTTCCGTACGTAAATATCTGTTGTAATTACCAAGAACAAACAGACAAGAGCGACAGAAAATAAGTACAAAAGAGATGCTTATTTCCAAAGAAATCTCTTCCAGCATACCTGTGATAGGAAAGTAGATAAAAGAGATGTAGACAACGTGTGTAAGATTAAAAGAGAAAACAAAATACTTAAATATAAAGAAACAATTCACTAATTTGTCAAGTGTGTTGGCGTGTCCGTCTGTTTTTTGTCTGTCATGTCCCTGTGTGTTTTGTATCCAGAAAAGGGCATCAATTGAAAAAATAATTGACCGCTTTTTTTGTGTGGGAAATCATCGAATGACTCCTCCAACTCTGGGAGGAGCGGAAGGGAGTGTTAGACTCTTACTGACTAAAACCCATCCATGTTCCTTCTTTAGCCCTTTATGTTCCGGGGTAGTGGTAACCCTTTCGGACAATGCCACATATAGATTTATACTACTACTATAAATGTCTATATATATAAAAATCAAATTGCTGTTCGTTAGTCTCGCTAAAACTTGAGAACGGCTGGGCCGATTTAGCTGATTTTGGTGTTGAAATGTTTGTCGTAGTCCAGGGAAGGTTTAAGGTAAGGAAGGTAGGGTAGGTAGGGTAGGTAGGGTAGGTAGGGTAGGTAGGGTAGGTAGGGTAGGTAGGGTAGGTAGGGTAGGTAGGGTAGGTAGGGTAGGTAGGGTAGGTAGGGTAGGTAGGGTAGGTAGGGTAGGTAGGGTAGGTAGGGTAGGTAGGGTAGGTAGGGTAGGTAGGGTAGGTAGGGTAGGTAGGGTAGGTAGGGTAGGTAGGGTAGGTAGGGTAGGTAGGGTAGGTAGGGTAGGTAGGGTAGGTAGGGTAGGTAGGGTAGGTAGGGTAGGTAGGGTAGGTAGGGTAGGTAGGGTAGGTAGGGTAGGTAGGGTAGGTAGGGTAGGTAGGGTAGGTAGGGTAGGTAGGGTAGGTAGGGTAGGTAGGGTAGGTAGGGTAGGTAGGGTAGGTAGGGTAGGTAGGGTAGGTAGGTAGGTAGGTAGAGTAGGTAGGTAGGTAGGGTAGTTAGGTAGGGAAGGGTAGGTAGGGAAGGGTAAGTAGGGTAGGTAGGGTAGGTAGGGTAGGTAGGGTAGGTAGGGTAGGTAGGGTAGGTAGGGTAGGTAGGGTAGGTAGGGTAGGTAGGGTAGGTAGGGTAGGTAGGGTAGGTAGGGTAGGTAGGGTAGGTAGGGTAGGTAGGGTAGGTAGGGTAGGTAGGGTAGGTAGGGTAGGTAGGGTAGGTAGGGTAGGTAGGGTAGGTAGGGTAGGTAGGGTAGGTAGGGTAGGTAGGGTAGGTAGGGTAGGTAGGGTAGGTAGGGTAGGTAGGGTAGGTAGGGTAGGTAGGGTAGGTAGGGTAGGTAGGGTAGGTAGGGTAGGTAGGGTAGGTAGGGTAGGTAGGGTAGGTAGGGTAGGTAGGGTAGGTAGGGTAGGTAGGGTAGGTAGGGTAGGTAGGGTAGGTAGGGTAGGTAGGGTAGGTAGGGTAGGTAGGGTAGGTAGGGTAGGTAGGGTAGGTAGGGTAGGTAGGGTAGGTAGGGTAGGTAGGGTAGGTAGGGTAGGTAGGGTAGGTAGGGTAGGTAGGGTAGGTAGGGTAGGTAGGGTAGGTAGGGTAGGTAGGGTAGGTAGGGTAGGTAGGGTAGGTAGGGTAGGTAGGGTAGGTAGGGTAGGGTGGGTGGGTAGGGTAGGTAGGGTAGGTAGGGTAGGTAGGGTAGGTAGGGTTGGTAGGTAGGTAGGTAGAGTAGGTAGAGTAGGTAGGTAGGGTAGGTAGGGTAGGTAGGGTAGTAGGGTAGGTAGGGTAGGTAGGGTAGGTAGGGTAGGTAGGGTAGGTAGGGTAGGTAGGGTAGGTAGGGTAGGTAGGGTAGGTAGGGTAGGTAGGGTAGGTAGGGTAGGTAGGGTAGGTAGGGTAGGTAGGGTAGGTAGGGTAGGTAGGGTAGGTAGGGTAGGTAGGGTAGGTAGGTAGGTAGGTAGAGTAGGTAGGTAGGTAGGGTAGTTAGGTAGGGAAGGGTAGGTAGGGAAGGGTAAGTAGGGTAGGTAGGGTAGGTAGGGTAGGTAGGGTTGGTAGGTAGGTAGGTAGAGTAGGTAGGTAGGGTAGGTAGGGTAGGTAGGGTAGGTAGGGTAGGTAGGGTAGGTAGGGTAGGTAGGGTAGGTAGGGTAGGTAGGGTAGGTAGGGTAGGTAGGGTAGGTAGGGTAGGTAGGGTAGGTAGGGTAGGTAGGGTAGGTAGGGTAGGTAGGGTAGGTAGGGTAGGTAGGGTAGGTAGGGTAGGTAGGGTAGGTAGGGTAGGTAGGGTAGGTAGGGTAGGTAGGGTAGGTAGGGTAGGTAGGGTAGGTAGGGTAGGTAGGGTAGGTAGGGTAGGTAGGGTAGGTAGGGTAGGTAGGGTAGGTAGGGTAGGTAGGGTAGGTAGGGTAGGTAGGGTAGGTAGGGTAGGTAGGGTAGGTAGGGTAGGTAGGGTAGGTAGGGTAGGTAGGGTAGGTAGGGTAGGTAGGGTAGGTAGGGTAGGTAGGGTAGGTAGGGTAGGTAGGGTAGGTAGGGTAGGTAGGGTAGGTAGGGTAGGTAGGGTAGGTAGGGTAGGTAGGGTAGGTAGGGTAGGTAGGGTAGGTAGGGTAGGTAGGGTAGGTAGGGTAGGTAGGGTAGGTAGGGTAGGTAGGGTAGGTAGGGTAGGTAGGGTAGGTAGGGTAGGTAGGGTAGGTAGGTAGGTAGGTAGAGTAGGTAGGTAGGTAGGGTAGTTAGGTAGGGTAGGTAGGTAGGTAGAGTAGGTAGGTAGGGTAGGTAGGGTAGGTAGGGTAGGTAGGGTAGGTAGGGTAGGTAGGGTAGGTAGGGTAGGTAGGGTAGGTAGGGTAGGTAGGGTAGGTAGGGTAGGTAGGGTAGGTAGGGTAGGTAGGGTAGGTAGGGTAGGTAGGGTAGGTAGGGTAGGTAGGGTAGGTAGGGTAGGTAGGGTAGGTAGGGTAGGTAGGGTAGGTAGGGTAGGTAGGGTAGGTAGGGTAGGTAGGATAGGTAGGGTAGGTAGGGTAGGTAGGGTAGGTAGGTAGGTAGGTAGAGTAGGTAGGTAGGTAGGGTAGTTAGGTAGGGAAGGGTAGGTAGGGAAGGGTAAGTAGGGTAGGTAGGGTAGGTAGGGTAGGTAGGTAGGGTAGGTAGGGTAGGTAGGTAGGGTAGGTAGGGTAGGTAGGGTAGGTAGGGTAGGTAGGGTAGGTAGGGTAGGTAGGGTAGGTAGGGTAGGTAGGGTAGGTAGGGTAGGTAGGGTAGGTAGGGTAGGTAGGGTAGGTAGGGTAGGTAGGGTAGGTAGGGTAGGTAGGGTAGGTAGGATAGGTAGGGTAGGTAGGGTAGGTAGGGTAGGTAGGGTAGGTAGGGTAGGTAGGGTAGGTAGGGTAGGTAGGGTAGGTAGGGTAGGTAGGGTAGGTAGGGTAGGTAGGGTAGGTATCATCGTTAAGACAGGACAACGTCTGTTGGGTCAGCTAGTATTATACTATAAATCCATTTAAAAAAAATTGACAGCTACAACTATAAATTTAAATAAATTAACAATAACAACAATAGTTGACAGTTATCACGAGTCGTTAGCAGTTAATTTATTTTAACTGCTTCATTTTATTATTTTGGCACACGTGATTGTATATAAACCGTTAAATTTTTACTAAGCTACAGATTATAAAAATGTCACCATTAATTTATTATAAGAAGAAGGAGTTATGTAAAAAAATAGCGTTGTTGTAATTTCGATAACTTAAATTGATGTCTCGATCTATCTGCCTAACAATTTCTCAACAATACTGTGGTCAGGTTCCAGTCTAACCGGATGCAGCTGAATACCAGGCTACTGTCAAAGATCAACGAATGACAGCCATGTCCAACGGCTTAACATGCTTTCTGAGGCAAAGAGGTGTCACGATATGTAATTGTATTATGATCACCTATCCACGAACCGACCGCGGCAAGCGTGGCTTTTAACCTTCAATCGACTCGTGCGGCTTTTATTATGTAGCCACGAGCCCTCGGACAATTTCATGAAAACAGGAATCTCTAAATCCTACCGCCTGACGCAGGTCCTCACCGGACATGGATATTTAGGAAGGTTCCTGCACATCATCAGGCGGGAGCAAACGCCCGGGTGTCAACATTGTGAGGAGCGCCCAGAGGATACGAAGGAGCATACGGTGGGGATCTGCCCCGCTTTGGCACCAAGGGCTGGCTTTTACCTTGACCGGAGACTAAGCATTGCCATACAACGTGGCAATGTCGCCAGTGTCTTGGATACCTTACTAATCGACAGCAATGCGGAGGAATTTTTCGACGCCATATTTTAGTTAGATAACAGTTTTACATACCCAGATAATAATTGTATAACTGTATATGTATTAATTAATAAAAATTATACCAACAAGAACATAGATTTTGGTGACATTTAAATAAACAACCGCTAAGTGCCTAACAAACAAAGCGAACACACCAAGAACTTCAATCCAAACAGAATACAAGTTTGTTTAACCTAAAGACGGCCACGGAACCCTAAATCCGGCCGTCTGTTATTATGTTCCAGTAAATAGACGGTTCCTAATGAGTGTTTCACACGCTATCTTTGATTGTTTTGACTTTTATTTTTCTGTAAATCTATTCATATTCTGTTGGTAGCAGCTTATAGTACAGAGGCCAGCACATCAAGTTACGCAGCTTATAGTACAGAGGCCAGCACATCAAGTTACCACAATCTGTCAAACTTTGATAGTATTTCAACTTTATTGCAAAGACATGAGGTTCATTCTTATTTGAGAAAATTTGACAGTTAGGGATAGCTTGATGTGCTGGCGTCTGTACCAATATTGAAGGCAAAGAAAAGACTTCCCATTTCGAAACACCGCACCGAAAGTTCATTGACCCGGAGGTAATTAAAACGTTCAAAATCTAGTAGCTATCACCATTAATCACACAAGGTGATTTTTTCAAGTGAATAAGAAAGAAAAGGATAGAACATGTTTATTCTGCATAAACAAAACGCACATTTATAAAAAGAAAGTAAAAAGTCATTGAATACACCCATGCAAAGCAGCTATAAAACCTCGTATTCAGAAACTATAAAACCATTGACAATTAATATCTCGGCCATGGACAATGGATGGACTACAGACAAAAAACTGACAACTTAATCAACTGGGATGGCAAATCCTACAGTTAGGCATAGCGAAAAGTACTCAAATAAGTAATTGTGGACTCGATTTTGCTGGAAACTAAAACTGCATCATTGGATTTTTGAAAAATCTATATCTTGCTAGGAAAAGAACCCGTTGATTTGAAAGAAATAAAATACCTGCTGTATTATGTACCATTCTATAGCGTCGCTAATAAGCATGGAATTTGGAAAGTGGTGACATGAGAAGAAACGTTCATTTTTTCAATTTCAATCAACTTTTTTTTACTTGCCTTCCTACAAATAGTTCATCATCATCATCATTTTTATGCATCGCCTAAAATATCTTGCCATACCGTACCTTCAATGGGCGCCGAACCTTAACACTGAAATATCAACTTTATTTCCATTCCGTTAATTTATATTATTATTCGTCGCCTAAAATACCTTGCCATGCCTTGCCGCCAATGGGCACCGTTCCTTAACACTGAGATTTCAACTTTATTTCAATAGCATTAAGTTATATTTTTATTACTCGCCTAAAAATACCTTGCCATGGCGTGCCGCCAATCGGCGCTGGGCCTAAGTGTCCTCGTTATGCCACATTATTATATTCATTCTATCCACAGAAACCGAACAAACCAAGCAGTAATCTTACATATTACATTTCTCATTCCAGCAATGGTAATGAGAAATCTCGTTGGTAATAATCATATAATATTAGGTGTCCAACAAATAACGCGAATGGAATTTCGATGTAGGTACCCAATTACGTCGGAGACTGTAGGTATGGTTCTATTTATAGCAATTATTATTAAGTAATTGGCAAGAATTTGGAATTAATGTATGAGTGAGAGAAATTATCAAATGGTCCCTGAAGAATGAAAGAGTTTTTTTGGAATAGCTTCGAACCCGCTAATATAAAAAATATACCCCTATCAAAGTTTAAGAAACCGCATAAATTGATAAATGTTATTTACTGTTCCAGATTTTACAAATGATAATTTTTAATATTTTTATACGTTGTTTATTTTTGTTTTATTTAGTTTTCAATTAATAATAATAATAAATTTAATAATAATAAATTTTATTTCTCAAAAATCTTAATAATAGGTTACAGAAATAGTTTGGCAGTATTAATTTCTAATAGGTGGATGTAGCCACTGAAACCGAACTAGGCAATGCCTGTATTTCGATTTCCAGCGCCTTTTCCCTCGATATTGCAACAAAAGAAATGCCAACAAAAAGTATGGTTGGTTGTACTATTAATTAAATTTTGAATGACTTAAAACTAACTTAAATGCTATATTGTATAAAATTTAAATTACCCATAATATAATAAGCAAATAGTCTATAGGTGAGTGAGAAGTGTTTGTGAGTGTGTGTGTAGGTAATATGTGGAGTTTGACTGATGAGGGTGTGTGTGTTGGTGTGTGTGGGTATGGGCGGGTGAATGCGTGTAAGTGTGTGTGAATGAAGTGCATGATCATGGTTATTATCTAATATTATTTTAACATTCTAATTACTGTACAACGCCTAGTAATAACTCCGTTTCTTCATAATTTAGTTGTTGCAAATATTCACTTACTTTTTGTTTACATTTAGATTTAGTAAGCGGGTAAATATTTAATTCTTTATTGATTTTGCTATAAAGGAACGGACCTAGGAATTCGATAAATCTTTGACTAAATTTGGTTTTACAAGTGATCCGTTCCATACATACTCTTTTATTTCTTCGATTTTGCGCGAGTGGGTCATAAGGTAGTTTTGTATGTTGTTTAAGGATAATGTTGAGGATGAAAAGTTGTCTTACGGTCAGAACCCCACAAATCTGATATAGAGATACAGTAGGAAAAAGGATAGGTTTAAAAATACACACTTTTAGAATGGCGCGCTGAGCGATTTCAATGGACTTCATAGTGGTTTTAAAAGTACCCCCCCAGGATGAGATGCAATAATTTAGTAAAGACTGACATAGGGTGTAATAAATTTGTTTTAGGAGATAAGGCTCAGCAGCGTGTCGCAACTTTTTAAAAACATATATGAGTTTGCGTACTCGTGCACCAAGCAGCTTGATATGTTCTTTGAAGTTTAGATATCTATCTATAGTAACACCTAAGTACTTGATGGTATGAACACGCTCCAGTGAAGAACACGCGCAGTTGCCTTTCAGGTTACACTCGTGAGAAATGATTTTGTGGCTGCTACTTAGA
The DNA here is from genome assembly GCA_951799385.1 of Hyppa rectilinea. Taxonomy (NCBI): domain Eukaryota; kingdom Metazoa; phylum Arthropoda; class Insecta; order Lepidoptera; family Noctuidae; genus Hyppa; species Hyppa rectilinea. The sequence continues at coordinate 10,243,786 of OX637325.1, read as the reverse complement.
CTTGAATTATTTTTGATGCTGAACGTAATATACTTGGTTTTTTCCACATTTAGAGTTAGAATGCTTGCCTGAAGCCAGCTTCTAGCGATATTATAGCCCTGCTGGGCAGCATCAAATACCTCATCCCAAGTATTGGCGGCAAAAACTAAAGCAGTGTCGTCTGCGAAGGAGATGATTTCGCCTTGGGTGAGTTTGAGACTCGTGAGTTCGTTAATATACACAAGAAATAAAGAGGGTCCTAAGATGCTGCCCTGAGGTACGCCATGTGTAACTGGAAGGTAGGTACTTTTGTATTCACTCACACGGACACACTGATTTCGCCCAGACAAGTAACTTTTAAAGAGTTCTAGCTGGGTACCTCTGATTCCTATCTTCTCAAGTTTAGCCAATAAGAGGGAAACAGAAATCGTGTCGAATGCCTTGGCGAGATCGAGAAATAATGAAATATTTTTTTTTCCTTTGTCCAAATTTGTGCTAATAAACCCAGTGAGTTTGTTCACTGCTTGTTCTGTGGACTTACCATGCCGAAATCCATATTGATTTTCAGACAGCATATTATTTTTTTCTAGATATTTTACTAAGCGAGTGTTCATGATTTTTTCCAATATTTTCGATATCGCCGGTAGTATGGATATTGGCCTATAATTATTTATCTGATTTCTGCTCCCGCTCTTATAGATTGGGCACACTTCCGACCTTTTCAGGGAATCAGGGAAAATGCCCGATTGTAAACTATCATTGATAATTTTTGTAATAGGTGGTATAAGAATATTTTTATGTAATTTTAGAAATTTACCACTAATCTTATCACAACCCGATGCACAGTCCGTTTTTAGACCATTTATAATTTGGTCAACTTCTAGCTCATCAGTGTTCATCAAAACAAATGAATTATTCTGCTGGATACACTCGTCTGTAAGATATTGAGAATGTGCATCTGGCGTGTTTGTATTTTCATAGATTTTATCAGCCAGTGAGGCTCCAACATTAATGAAATAACTGTTTATTTTATTCAAAGATTGCTCTGGAGAACTAGAGAATGTTAGGAGTTCTCTTGTGCGTTGCGTTGGTTTTGTTGTGTTAGCGATGTTTCGAATAGCTGTCCATAACTTTTTACTGTCTTTTTGTGCACTTTGTATTAGGTTTTTTTCGTATGCTCTCTTTATTTTTCGTAACAGTGCGTTACAAAAATTCCTGTAACGTCTGTAAGTTATTTGAAAATTTTCATTTTTTGGTGATAGCTTAGCTTTTCTATGTAACTTGTCCCTATTTCGCATGCACCTCAGTAAACCCGGAGTTACCCAAGGCTTTATGATTATTGACCATCTTGGTAAAGTTTTAGTTTGTGTGTTTTTTTCAATAATATTTTGAATGGACTGTGTCAAATAATTTAATGTCAGGTTAGGATCTGCCGACTGATAAATTGGATCAAGATCAAGTTGTAATAGGTCTTGTACAATTCCCTCATTGTCAATTTTAGTTGTAGTTGTAGTTGTAAAATGCCTGGTTTTTTTCAGCTGTAGGCATAGTAAAACTGGATAATGGTCTGTTAACGTTGAAAGTGGAACTATTGTAGTGGCGGTACTTAAAGTTTTTATCAAGGCGTGATCCAAGCAAGTTTCACTGTCACTACGAGTTACTAGGCTATGTGCTGGAAGTAAGCCGTGTGTAGCAACTAAAGTTAGATACCGTTCCCCATGTGTGTCTATTTTGTTTAAGTTTATGGGTATGTTTATGTCTCCCATTAAGACATTGTGTTTAAATTAAATTCTTTTACCAAATATTTGTACGCCTTCACGGCAAAGCATAGCGCTCAAATATGTTAACGCAACATCTGTATGAAAATACCTATGTTTTACTAACAAATATTCTTATTCAGCACGTTGTTGGTTCGAGCTGTCATTCGTGCAGAATTTTGTCAGTCGTTCCGGGTAGTCAGAAGACCAGAAGTCTAACAACCAGTCTTACCAAGGGACATCGTGTTACTCAGTAGCTAGGTTGTAGGTAATACACATTGATAAGTTTTGTCTCGCAACAAAAATTATATTTTGTAAAGCCGCTGAAGTGTAAATTTGACATTTCGTATTCCTTTTCACGTTTCATATTACTGTTCAAACAAAATAAAGGTTATGTGTAGGTTGTGTATGAATATTTATAAAATTGTATTGTAATGTATTCAAAATATTTGCGTCAAAAGGTCATTTGTTCCTATATTAATGTTATTGTTGTCTGTTTTTTATATTTAGTCCTTTTTTCTTATTATTCATTTGTTTTTAGATTTCACTTGTTATTTATATGCAGTCGCCAAAACGTATCAAGTTATACCAGTCTGTCAAATTTCTCCAAATGATTTTAAACCATAAAACGTTGGCAGTTAAGTTCACAATTGTTTGAGAAAATTTTACAGTTGGTGGTAACTTCTAGCGGCTGTACATGTTATTTGAATGTTAAATATATACCTACAGCTCACTCACAAACAGCCTTTTAATACTTTAAAGGGTAATCTTAATAAACCCAAAACATCTGCCGCCATTGAATATTTTAAAACGCCATTATATTTTATAGATGACCCGAAGTTACGCATAAAATGACACTCATTAAAGCAAATCTTATTTCACAAAAATACGGTAAAACGATTTAATATTTTCAGAGGAAAATGTTACGATTCATATTCTATTTGAACTCCTAATGCTCTTTATTTTGCGATAAAACGGTACTTCAAACAATCATCTATTCCGTTGGATTACGGGCGTATTGAATTTCAGGCGTCTGAAATTACAGTGGGAGTATTTTTAGCCTTAGCTGTCTCACACACAGAGAAGCTTGTCGCTAAGTAATAACAGCCTCACAGATCGATCCAACAGGTTAAGCTACGCTTGCTTGGGTTGGTTTTTGGATGCGTGACCATCTTTTCATATCGAGACTCCGTGTCTCGTAAAGCACGTTAAGCCGTTGGTCCCGGCTGTCATGTATGCATCTTTGACAGTCGTTATGTGTAGTCAAAAGCTTGAAAGTCTGTCAGTCACTCTTACCATCGTAGCGTATTGCCCAGTTACTGACTGGGTTGCGAAGGTCAAATAGGCAGTCACACCATGTAAAATACTGGTATTGAGCTGCACCTGGTTAGACTGGAAGTCGACCCCAACGTAGTTGGGAAAAGGCTAGGCAGAGGTAGCTGTCTCACAAACTTTGTGACATGCGACTGCGATAGGTCGATGATTAGACGGGATGAGAGGCGACTGACAATTTCTGCACACATTTTGATCAAACTTCTGCACACTTGGAGTCGAGATGTGGATTCGCAGTTAGGCTAGGGGGTCTCGCACTTGCGGAAGTATTATCGGTTCCCGCGACCCCCGGCGCAGGTGAGACAGGGAACACTCGGGGTGGTTTTTAGTCAGTAAGAGTCTGACAGACCTTCCCCCCCTCCCACATGGACATCCATGAGGATTTTACCCCCGGCTCAAAAAAAAGGGGGGACTCGCACGCTCTCGCTCTTTGTCGCAGCGACTAAACGAAACGACTGATATTTTTTTTGTTTTGAATGTTTGCGATATAATGTTATTTCAGTAATGGGAAGGTGCAGTATTGCCTAGTGTCATCCTACGTGAAAGTTTGTGAGGATGGATGTTTGTTACTGTTTCACGCAAAAACAACTGCACGGATTTGACTGAAATTAAGCACACATATGGTTTATTTATTTATTTATTTAATACTTTAAGCACAGAAATGTACAGAGGCGGACTTAATGCCATAGGCATTTTCTACCAGTCAACCTTTGGGTGATGCAGAGATAAACAGTGGTAGGTGCACTAATTGTAAATACAGATACACATATACAAACTATAAATATAAAAATAAATACATATGTAAATATATTATATAAATTTTTTTTTTTTTTTTTTTTTTATCACCTGGATCAACACATAGTATACTTTTATCCCGTTAGTACTTTACTGCAGGTTAATTTCATACATCCACGCGGGCGAAGCCGTTGACAGAAGCTAGTAAGATATATTTTTGGTTATAACGGTTTCACGCCAACGAAGTTGCAGGCAGAAAGTAGTAAATTATAAATAACGAGCAAACCACCCCGTCTATGCATGGGTGCAAATGTGCATGCATGCTCACGTGAGCGAGTACGGGGGTGAATGCTATTTAAGCTATAAATAAACCTTCCTCTTGATTCACTCTATCTATTGATGAAAACTGCATTCAAATCCCTTGTGTATTTCAAAAGATCTAATCATACAAAGAGACAGATGATGGGAAGCGACTTTGTCTATACTAGTATTATAAAGAGGTAAAATTTGTAAGTTTGTATGTAGGGGGTAATATCCGGAACTAATGATCCAATTTCAAAAATTTTTTCACTGATGGAAAGCTTCATTAATTCTGAGTGCTATAGGCTATAAATTATATTTATATCATACATATTAGCCGAGCTATCGCAATTTTCGTCTAGCAAGTCGAAAGAAATACCTCCGAAAACAGAATTATTTGCATGCGCTGCCTAAACAGTTACAGTATATCGCAATTTTCCGCGGACGAAGTCGCGGGCAGAAGCTAGTTTAAAATAAAAAAGCATAAGTTACTTCTTATAACATCGACTATCTACCAGTGAAAATACCGTCAAAATCGGTCCTGCCGTACCTATCGGAGTTACCGTTAATATCCGAAACAAACGAAGACACCAAAACAAAAATATATTTTTTTTGTTATGGTCGGTACTTACCGTATATACTTATATATGCATTTAGTAAAGGACTTTTAGCAATAATTTCAGCATAATAAAGTATTCCAGAACATGTTTGCACCTCTCAAAGTCTACAATATCCACGTAATACCAAAATTCGCAACATAAAGTCGTAGTGTTGACCCGTGAAAGCGTGACTGGTATAAAACAAAGTGCCGCTGAAATGTGCTGAAACACGGGCCCTGGCAAAGGTATTGTGGGGGCAGTGTTCACGTCACTATGTCCACGAAATTCTGCAGTGTGGCTAAAATTAGGACAGGAAGTTATTTGAAAGGATGACCTTTGATTTATTTTCACTTATTTTTTCCCTCCTGTTTTATATACTTGTACATAGTTAAGATTAATATTTCAAGTATTTTTAGGTATGTAAATATTATGTGAATAAAAAGTCAAATTATTTGAAAACTTTTTAAAAGGAGAATGTCCAATATATTAATGGGGTCTTTTTCTTCTTTGTGTGGTTAGTGACTAACCTGGTGTTATGGCCTCTGACTTAGCTTCACATGCAGTTGAGAAATATCTCTCAGGCGGGTTTCCTTAAGATGTTCCTTCACCGTTTTTTAAGCAAGTGATAATTGTGCAATACACACATGAATCTGAAACGACAGAGGTGTGTGGCTTGGGTTCATAATAATAATAATAATATTTATTTGCTTAAAACACGGTATAAAAAGGTGTTACAACAATATATAATAAGATCATACATGTTTTGCTTATAATTAAAGCATGCAAAATTGTGCTGTCAATGTTAGTGTTCTAAAAACTCTTTAATACTGTAGAAATTATTATCTTTCAACCAGTTATACAATTTTATTTTAAATAGTACGAACTCGAGACCTATGACTTGGCAGTCCGATGGTCACACCACTAGGCTATCACTGCATTTATTAAGGGGGGTGGCAAAGGCAAAATAAATTTCAGGTGGCACCTCGTAACCCAACACGCGGGTCCAGTGCGGGTTGGTAAATGTCACATGTCTTTGGTTCTAGTATAGAGGCCCGCACATCAATTTACCCCAATCTGTCTTTATTTTTGATAGTTTTTCAACTTTATTACAAAAATATAAGGTTCATTTTCAATTGGGAAAATTTGACAGTTAGGGATAGCTTGATGTGCTTGCGAGTACATACCGGTTTCCCCAATTCCACACCTGTCAAACTGCCAAATTTCTGCAATTGAAAATGAACCTTACGTGTTCGTAATAAAGTTGATAAACTATCAAAGACGTTCGACAGATTGGGGTAAATCTATTTTAAACCTTAAGACGTTGGTTATCACACGGTGCAAACCTGCCCCGCCTGGGCGGAGCACCGCCGTGTCGTCGTAGAGGCGATCGGCGGCGGCGACCTCTCGCGCCCGGCCCTGGTGCAAGCCATGGTCCGGGGCGAGAGGGAGTGGGAGGCAGTCACCTCCTTCTGCGAAAAAGTCATGCTCGCAAAGGAGGAGGCGGGATGGGAGAGAGAAAGGTCCTCCCGTCCCAGCCGCCGCGGGAGACGCCCCGGGCGTCGGGAGCCACGTGACGACTCCCGGCCACCGTAGGCGCGTGCCTGCGGACGGTGAGTAATGGGTGACTCACCGTCCGATCAGCTCCAGGCCCGTGCCGGACGGCGCGTATATGTTCCACGCGCGCCTCAAAGAGATGTCAGCATAAGAAGGAGCCCCTCAGGGCCAAGCCTGCCGGGTAAGCGGGATTGTCCGAAAGGGTTACCGCTACCCCGGAACATAAAGGGCTAAGGAAAGAACATGGATGGGTTTTAGTCAGTAAGAGTCTGATACTCCCTTCCGCTCCACCCAGAGCGGGAGAAGTCATTGGATGATTTCCCAGCAAGAAAAAAAAAAAGGACGTTGGTTATTAAGTTCAATATCGATTGAGAGAATTTGACAGTTTGTGGTAACTTGATGTGGCGACTGTACATATTACAACAGCAAAATAATGATTGTTTGTCAAAATCCTTTAGGGAGCATAATGCTGAACACGATAAACAGAGCGAGTACTCAAAAGACACGGTATTGTATCGACAAGCATCCAATTATTTTCTCAGTCAAGGACTTACTTGGTACAAGATGTACGATAAAAAAGGGTAGGAATACAAATACATAAACATGTACAATACACTTTTCGTATAAAAACCGTATTTTTTTGCGCTGAATCGTAACATAAATTATTTCTGTATTCGATCTGGGAGACGAGTCAATGACCTTACATGCAAGTTATGTTTGAATCCCATGTAATAATAGCGACCCTATTGTCTTCAACCGCAGTGCCGTCTTTAACATTAGGGCACACAGGGCACGTGCATCGTCAAGGGGGCCCCGAAGCGCCTAACTAATATTTCAACGATGTGCATAAAAAGTGAAAATAAAACGGGAACTCATGTCCTCGCGCTCCCCCGGCAAATAAAGGGCTAAGGAAGGGACATGAATGGGTTTTAGTCAGTAAGAGTCTGACACCCCTTTCCGCTCCACCCAGAGCGGCAGGAGCCAATTGATGATTATCAAACCTCAAAAAAAAATCCCTCGCGCTATTGAGCCCTTTAAGGCTACACTCCAACCTAAGTCTATTTGATATTTACAGAGGCCAGCACATCAAGTTACCACAATCTGTCAAATTTCTTTGATAGTATTTCAACTTTATTGCAAAGACATAAGGTTCATTTTTAATTGAGAAAATTTGACAGTTAGGGATAGCTTGATGTGCTGGCGTCTGTACGAATTAACCATATTAAAAAAAATATGATCATTTTTCATTTTTTTTCATAGCAGAAAAATGATTTAGTCATTTCCTTTCTTTTACGTAGCTACAGGGCCCCAAATTCTTTTCAGGCTTGGCCTTAGACGGCGTTGTTGAACCGGGCACAAATTCAAACTCCGGGCGGCTACTGAGAAATACCATAGCTATATGTGCTTGCACCAATCACACTGCGCCTACAAAAACAGCAGTCTAAACAGACACTATTTATTCCCTAGTGTCAAGTGTCGCGGGTGTCTATCGGCGTGCGAACCCTCACGTATAGCTGACAAAGCTGGCGGACACTCGACTAGAGCGCTCTCAGCGGTGTCGAGTGGCTTGTAACGAAGTAAGAAGGAGCTAAGATAGCCTGCATTTGAGTAGCCTAGACATGTTAGGTGGTGTTAATGTACTGGGTGGATGCAGGCTTAATTATAGTGAATTTCAAGAGGGGAGGGGGGTTGGGTACTAAGTTTTGAGTAGTTAAATGAGCTGAAGTTTTTTATTGTTTTTACATAAATAATTATGCAACATGAACCAGTGGATGTAAAGTAGTTACAAAGCGATTTTTTTTAATTTTAAGTTTTAACACATTTTTTTTTAAATAAATTGTTAAATGTGATTTATTTTACGTTTTCTTCCTTTTTTATGATGAAGTGCATTGAAATTGAAGTAATTCAATTCTTATAACTATTTTATTTTTTAATAATTTAGAAAAAAGCTGTTACAAAATGCATATTAATATCATTTAGACGGTAATTTAAAAAAAAACTGTCTGTCTTGCTGATTGTTCCGGTTAACCTTCCAAACGGTTAGACCGATATAGACGACATTTTCAATGCCAGATGAGGAGTAAAGTAAGCGTTAATTTTTATTTAAAAAAAAAAACAAAAAGAATTTCTAACGCCCACGCGGCGGGTGAAACTGCGTGCCGCAGATAGTCAGAAGATAAATATAACTCTTCGATAAATATTAATATTATATTTGACATTGGTTTTTCGCCAGGGTTAAAACTGGATAACATTGGGAGGGTTGAACGTGGGTCTGACAGGAGGGGCGGGTAATATCAAACGATTTGCAATATTTCATAAGTGTTACGGATATTTTAATATTTTTGTTTGTTTTGTTGACTATACGTGATGTGTTGTTGTTTGATTTCAATTTCCAAGTCATCTTTGAAATTGGGATTGGGGTCATTTTATCATCATCATCATCATCTGCCTAGCCTTTTCCCAACTATGTTGGGGTCGGCTTCCAGTCTAACCGGATGCAGCTGAATACCAGTATTTTACATGGAGTGACTGCCTATCTGACCTCCACAACCCAGTAACTGGGTATTACGATACCCCTTGGTAAGACTGGCTGTCCGATTTGCGGGCTTCTGACGACCCGTAACGACTGTCAAAGATGCACAAATGACAGCCGGGACCAACGGCTTAACGTGCTTTCCGAGGCACGGAGGAGTCTCGGTATGTAAAGATGGTCACCCATCCACGGCCAACCCCAGTAAGCGTCAATTCAGCCAAAAAACGTCCACTGTTGGACATAAGCTTATCTGCTACTACTTTTCATGTGGTTAGTGACTAACCTGGCGTCAGCGTAAGCTGCCCATGGGCCTCTGACTTAGCTTCACATGCTGTTCAGAAAAATCACTCAGACATGCTGGTTTCCTCACAATGTTTTCCTTCACCTATTTTAAGCAAGTGATAATTAAACAATACGCACATGAATCCGTAAAATCTGAGGTGCTTGCCTCGGGTGCGAACACGAGACCTATGACTTGGCCGTCCGACGGTCACACCACTAGGCTATCACTGCTAAAGGCCAAAGGCCTCTCTAATTGCACGCCTTCAGCTTGATTCTCGGCAACTCTCATCCAGCTGGTACCAGTCCCCTGCGAAGATCGGCGCTTTACCTAGGCTGTCCACCCACCTAACGTTAGCCAATTCGGGGTCTTCACTCAAGAACTATCATCGATTCTACGGCTATACATAATATAAAAGCGAAATGTCGCTCATTCATACATTCACTCTCTTACTGACTAAACACAAAAACTCAAAAACTACTGAAACTTTTTTTTTTGAGGGTAGGAAATCATAAATTAACTCCTCCTGCTCTGGGTGAAACGGAAGGGAGTGTCAGACTCTTACTGACTAAAACTCTTCCATGTTCCTTCCCTAGCCCTTTATGTGCCGGGGTAACCCTTTCGGACAACCCTGCTTACCCGGCAGGCTTCAGCCCTAACGGCCCCCTTCAAATGCTGACATCTCTTTGAGGCGCGCGTGGAACAGGCCCGTGCCGGACCGCACACGTACGCGCCGTCCGGCACGGGTTTGGTCCTGATCGGAGGGTAAGCCACACATTACTCACCGTCCGCAGGCCCGCGAAACTATTTAACCTACCACGATGACATTTGGCATAGAGGTAGATTATGAGTAGGAAATGATAGGTAAGAAAGGATTTTAGGAAACTCCCCTGATAAAGGGGCTAATGGGGTGACGTTTGTATTAAAAAAAAAACAATATTATTGCGAGCAGTGGTTAGTATCATAATATTAAGCATCAGATTTCAAGTTGGCACCTACTATAAGATCAAAAATAAAAGTAAAGTACCCTATTTTACTGATGGGGTTATTTTAAAATGCAATGCCTGTACATTTTTCAGAATCTACCTGTTTACATAGAACCACAAAGACGTACCTTCATGAAATATGCATTACCTACTGAATTTGCAAACGAATGTAACTAACTTTTCCTCCACGAAATTCGACTTAACTATTTACAAATTCAATTCCCATATTGCTAAAGTCCGCTTGCCCTGTCAACCGTCCAGAAAATGGCGCTATTACGACAAACTGTCTTGAAAACGTCGAGAATATTGGGAATTACAGGGTGTTCCGGCCACAAGCATTTGGTATGTGTAAGCGTCTCAGGCCACCACGAGAACGTTGAATTCGTTTGTGTTGACATTGCTTGCTTGAGGATTTCCTACTAGCTTTAAATAGGAATTTGATTAAATTTTGTTTTGATTGACTGGAGCTCGTGGCTAAGTAATAACAGTCGCATGGATAGATCCATCAGGTTAAGCTACGCTTGACGATTTCGTTTAAAGATGGTCACCTAGCCATCAACAAACCCCGGCGGTTTGTTCGTGGATGGGTGACCATCTTTAAACGAAATCGTCAAGCGTAGCTTAACCTGAATTTTAATGATTACCAATTCTAATACGTACTGTTTGCTATTAAGCCGCGAATTATATTTTGATCAATATAAAACTTAATAAAGACCTGCAAATTGCAAAAAAAAAACAAAAGACAAATTGAATTTCACGGACTACACTGGCGCGTTCACCTTAAAGACATTCTTCTGTTTTTTTCGAATAGTTTTCTTACCGGCCAAGGTAAGAAGGTCGCTTCAGTCCTCTAGAGTACACTTCTGCCCAACTGTTCATTTTTAAGGTACTGATCAAAATAATCAATCTGCCTAGACTTTTCCCAACTAGGTTGGGGTCGGGAACCAGTCTAACCGGATGCAGCTGAATACCAGTATATTTAGATGGAGCGACTGCCTATCTGATCTCCACAACCCAGTCAGTAACTTGGTAATACGATATCCCTTGTTAAGACTGGCTGTCAGGCTTTCGGGCTTCTGAATAACCCTTACCAACTGTCAAAGATCCATGAATGACAGCCGGGACCAACGGCTTAACGTGCTTTTCGAGGCACGGTTTGCACATAAAGATAAACCTTGAATTTTGTAATATCTTGATTTAAAAGAGTGTCCTTGAAGTCCAGTGTTTCTTGCTCGTTTTTCTCCATAGAAACCTACATTTTGGAATGGGAAACTAGCTTTAGGTTGGGCAGAGGTGCTCCTATAGTACCCACGTTTCACCAAACATGTTTAAGTCCCATATAATAGGAATTGGGAGCGAGACTATTGCCATCTACCGGGCACAAATCCGAACTACGGGCTGCTACTTAAAAAATCCATATAGAAAAAACCCAATAGCACTTTGTCCAAGCCGGGACTCGAGCACAGGACCTCATGCTGCCGGCTAAACGGGATTTTCCGAAAGGGTTACCGCTACCCCGGAAAATAAAGGGCTAAGGAAGGAAAATGGATGGGTTTTAGTCAGTAGAGTCTGACACTTCCTTCTGCTCCACCCAGAGCGGGATGAGTCATTTGATGATTTCCCACCCTAAAGAAAAAAGTACTTCATGAACAAACTTATGTATATTAGCTCTCTATCAAAACTATACACTGATGATCAATCCTTTTTACTCCACTAGCCCTAAAGCTATGTATACACATAATATACATAACGTAACCCTATCACACTGCGCATCCAAATTCTGTACGCCATTGTTTCTGTCCCCGTTCGTTAGTTTCACGCTGATATACTCATATACATAGTTACATCGTGTTATATACTGAAGCTATGTTTCGGTATGTACGGCTTATGTACACGTAGCTCACAGTTCTGTAATGTTTATGTATATTGGGCTCCTAAATTGTGTATTGTTTTGTCCTAGTTCCGAACAGCGTTGATGTGAGATAGCATCGAGCGGGTAGTTATTTACATGAAGGATGGTTTTGTTTTTGTGGTCATTTTATTTGAAGTAAAATTTCTTTGAAACTAGTTCCTGCTCTCGGTTTTTACCGCGTTTTGTCTAAAATAAAGTCTAAATTGTGCCTTATAATATCAATGTCAGCTATTTGCCCGTGAAAGTCCTGTCAAAATCAGGCCAGCTCTTTCTGAGATTAGCCGGAACAAGCAGACAGACAGACTTACATAAAAATTAAAAATCTTTTTTTTGTTAGAGCTGTTATTTCGTCAATACAATTCATAAACATTTCAATTTTGCGTATTTGTATGTATGTGTAAACCTACTAAAATACAGAACCAACGTAAAATTTAATATATATTAAATGAGTCTTGAACGAGTTTCTTTCATTTAATTTATTAATACCAGCTTTTCTACCTAAATAATGTTCTCTAGGGAAACATTCAAAATCTTTGTTTTTTCAAATAATAATATTCACTACAGAAGAGCTAATTCTAACGCAATAACATAAAAACAAATGAAATTCGAAAAAAGAATCCTCCAAAAACTTTATCTTTTTAACTTTAACATTTACCTACTAATGTTTGTGGCCAGTACGCATGATAATTACAATAAATCAATCTGCCTAGCCTTTTACCAACTATGTTGGTATCGGCTTCTAGTCTAACCGGATGCAGCTGAATACCTGAATTTTACAAAGAGCGACTGTCTATCTGACCATCACAACCCATTTAGTAACTGGGTAATACGATATCCTTTGTTAAGACTGGGTGTCAGATTTTCGTGTCGCTGGGTGTCGCTTTTGACGACCCGTAAGGACTGTCAAAGATGCACAAAATGACAGCCGGGACCAACGGCTGAACGTGCTTTCCGAGACACGGAGGAGTCTCGGTATGTAAAGATGGTCACCCATCCACAGACCGACCCGTTAACCCAAAGATTTATTCCGTACCATGTTTGCGTGTGCAGACACAAATCTGACACATACAAACACTAAGCCTGGAACAGCTGTTTGTAGGTCAGACGCTTTAGGTACACGAGCGTGTATCACCCGCCTTATAAGTCTTCGTTACCACTATAGTCTGCTAAGCTCAGTAATGTATCTAAACCTTTAAATATTGAATAACACTTAGCTCATTAGCCGACTGCAAAAAATAAAGAGGTTCTTTATTCGTCTACGTGTATGTTTTCCTAAGTACATATGTTCAACACTGTCATTTCTAGATCTTTGACAGTTGATTGATTTGACACGATCAAAAATAAAATATGAAATCACATAGAAAAAATACTGCTCGTCTTAAAAACTTCCATCACCGTACAGAAATTAAATATAATGCGGAGATATAATTGTAAAATTGCATTTAATGCTAATAGGTGTTCCATTTGATTTTTAAAATCTGTGATGTCACATTGGTATATTTTATTTACAAATCACTCACATATTCCAAGTTTTGGCAATTCATAAAAAGTAACGTTATTGACTATCCTATCAAATATCCAGTTGTTACGAGTTTTCAGAAGCCCGAAAGTCCGACAACCAGTGTTACCAAGCGGTATCGTGTTACCCAGTCTCTGGGTTGTGGAGGTCAGATAGACAATCGTCCTATCTAAAATACCGATATTCAGCTGCATCCGGTTAGACTGGGAGACGACCCCAACATAGTTGAGAAAAGGCAGGCAGATGACGATCTTCTTCTTTCCGTGTGGTTAGTAACTAACCTGGTGTCAGAGTTTTTATGCTGCCCATGGACCTCTGACTTAGCTTCACATTCTGTTCAGAAATATCTCTCAGACATGCAGGTGTTCACGATGTTTTCCTTAACCGATTTTTAAGCAAGTAATAATTATACAATACGCACATGAATCCGTAAAATCAGCGGTGCCTTGGGTTCGAACTCGAGACCTAAGTCTTGGCAGTCCAACGGTCACACCACTAGGCTATCACTGCTGCTATGGCGATAATAATGAGGATAAACAAAATACTGACCTTTCCAATTTTCAACAAGAAGTACAAATCTGAATTAACGAATAATTAACGTTTACATAAATGATAGCACCATCAAATATCAAGGTTGCCCATACATTATGGAGTAACTACGTTAAGGCACTGTCCCACAGCCGATGAGGTAGCGACTATTTCTCAGCGATTTTCTCGCTCGAGAATCTTAAGCGATCATCCACTGCAATCTTATAGCTAGATCTCGAGACTCTTGCTAATGAAACGAAGCTACGTACGAAGCGATGTACGTCCCGTAATAGTAAAAAAGATATATCTATCATAGTTGATCCTATTCTTAGCGTGTCGAAAACAAAAATAATACCTACAAATAAATTTATTTTTAAATGTGCATAATTATATACAGAAATAATACGTATAATAATCAAAGAGCATGAAAAAATTCGTCCACATCGCTGTCATCAGGAAAAGTTCCCAAAAGGCTGGCAGCATTGCCGCTTTGTATGGCAATGCAGATTCTTTGACCAAAAAATAGGCCAGCCGGGTCACGTATTTTTTTTTAATTTGTTTGTCCTAAAATACATCAATGCGAATACCGTTCGCTGACGCAGCCATTAGATCCTCACGTGTGCATGTGACGGGGCATGCGGTGCAAGATGGGAGGTGAGCCATTGTCTGTGGGGAGACGCCGCATACACATCGGAAATCTGAGCCATCTATGAACCACCACTTGTGGAGGTTGTCCTTACTACGACCTACTTGGGTACGAAGTCTGTATAAGGTTTTCCAAATACTGATGATCCTGACTGAAACCATTGGCGAATAAAAAAACTATGAAAGTACTCGCTCAGCGAACCTCGTTTCAGCTTGGCAGTTCTACCTGTCAGCTAGAATCTCACGCTTGATATATATGCATACCAGCGAGTAATCGCTCGTCGAACTTGCTGCTCTTTGCTTGCCAACTCGTTTTTAATTGCTAGCCCTGCTCGCGCCGAAACATACAACAGATTAAAATTCTCACCAGCAGTGTGAACAACCCTCACTGTTCACGCATCATGCGCGTGTACCAGGAGTGGTTGGGGATGCGAGAGAGGAAGGGCTGCCACTACTCGCTAACAAATACTTTCATTGGCGGACGTACCGTGCGATCTATTAAAATTAAAAATTTTAACCGAAATAATCTGTATGAAATCAAGTGAAATCCAAGCCGGTTACAATTAAAGGCATATCCTCAACAATCACCAAACAATTATTCATAAACATACATAATTATATCTCTTTTACTGACAACGGACTATTGTAACTAAGTTTTCTTCAGCGAGAAAATAGTCTATAGATAGACTCTTCATCGTCGGCACAGAGCGGTGGGACCGGAACCTTAGGCACAAGAAGCGAAGTTCATTCCATGTATTATTCAGTCTAATTGGAACTTGCTTCAAGATCCAATCAGCTCGTAATTATGTTTACAAACTGAAACAAACAAAGGCCGTATACAAACTAGAGTACCGGACATTATTGCGAAGTAATTTTAGGTCATTTATCATCATTATAATCAGACTATAATGTTCCAACTGAAATAAAGAAACCTGTTTGGTAATTCTGGCCACTGTTCTCTACAAAGTACAAAATCTTACAAGTGCTTCCTGCCTAGAATAATAAGAACAAAAAAAAAACTAAACAACACGCTTTTTATAGAAAACCGAACTAAAATTGAAAATAAGTTTTACTTTTTTAAAAGCGTGGGGTGCTTTTTAAGATAATATTATAAACTATTTTTTATTTCTTACTTTTTAGTTCAAATTAATGTATTGTCATCGGTCCTCGATAAATCTACAAAGTTTGAACGAAATCTGGCCGTTTAAAGTGGGTCAAAATCGCTTCCAAATGAGTCGGTTACAAACATACATACAAGTGAAGCTAATATAAAGCGTGTAAAAATAAGGATAATGGGAAACTATTATCAAATTATTGCATTGTCATCGGTCCTTGAGACGTGTGCAAAGTTTCAAGTTGATCAGACTTTTAGAAACCGGTGAAAATTAAGCTCAAAGATTCCGTTAGATACAACCCGAGCTAATAAAAGCGTGTTAAAAAAGGTCATGCATAGGGCAGTAAATAGATTATAATGAAACGATTAATGAAGGACAGTGGGCAAAACTTGGAACACACACATTTTACAATATTTTACCTGGGCAAGAACCGTGAAGTATGTTTTGTAATTTTGAAATCACAATAATAATAATAACCTAGTCCTGCTCGATGAGTTTTTTTGCGGCAAACATGATGCAGTAAAAAACAAGCAATAACCTTCGCCCCTCACCAAGAGTGGGTTGTCAGACTTCCAGGTTTCTGACGACCCGTAACGACTGTCAAAGATCCACGAATCACAACCGGGACCAACGGCTTAAATGAGCCTCCCGAGGCACGGAGGCGTCTTGGTGTGTAAGGATGGTACCATCCATGGACCTGATCTGATCGATCAACCCGTTCCGCAGGTTTTACTTAACCACGAGCCCCTCCTCTATAAACACTTGAATTTATATTATATATTATATTTAATATAAACCTCCGTGAGGTTTGGCCAACGTGGCAACTCTGCCAGCCTTTTGGACACATTTCCCACTGACAGCAATAGGGATAAATTTTTGACGCCCTATGAGCTCTTCCCCTTTTTTATCACGTCGTAATATTGTATTTAAGATTTGTGTTTAAGTAGTATTGTTAGTTTAAATAAAAACATATTTTAGTCACTCAAATAAATGAAAAACCTCCGTGTATATAATTCACCAGCTGCTCGGCTCCTTTTAGTCGTAGCGTGATGTTACATAGCCTTCCTCAGTACATGCACTATCCAACTCAAAAATATTTTTTAATTCGGACCAGGGGGTCTACTCCCTAACTCCGTCAACGAAGCAACGGGCCCGTCCGACAGTAGTCCGTTACGTCGTGGCGAACCCTACTCCCTAACAATTTCGGATTCATCAGAACGGGACGGAATCATAGACTACTTACGGACAATATTCGTGAATGAACGACGAATGGCAATAGAGTTGCGCCATTTTATCGGTCGCTTACCGGTTTACATATTCTGTAGTTTCGAAACATACTAAAGATTTTTTTTATTTTTGTTGTAAGAAAATGACCACATTATTAAAAATACACTTTTTATTATGTCTTTAAATACAGAATTAAATTATTTTGCCTTTTTTGGTTCGGCAATAGGCATTATCCTGTCGATACTTTTGCGTTTTTTCTTTTAACGCCAATTATCAAACGACATGTCAAAGTTCTTAGAGTTGTCAAAAAGTAAAAGGTCAGTTTTGACATTTGAGAATGACCCTAGAATGTAACTTGGAACGAAACAGAAAAAAGCAATAAACTAATCATTAATTACATAAAGTGTTTTAAAAAATACATAAATATTTTTGGCGCGTTTAATAATATGATGGAAGATATTGCTGATATTGCTTTTTGCGCTAACTTTATAGTAGCATGCAATTTCTAATGAATACGAAACGTCTCAAAACAGTTACGTGCTCAGTCCTTATTTTCTTAATACTAATGTTGTAGCCAATTAATTACTTAATATCACCAGCTTCATTCGATTTTAATCTCGACTCGGCTTTGCTTTTGGACTATTTCTGTTTACTATCACGTTGATCCTGGCTCTTCTATTTTGGACATTGATTTAAACAGTGATTTGAACTCGATTTTGGTGTTTGTTGTAAATCATACCAACTGTTTCAACATGTCGAAAAGAGGACGTACAGACGCCAGCACATCAAGCTATCCCTAACTGTCAAAATTTCTCAATTAAAAATGAACCTTATGTCTTTGCAATAAAGTTGAAATACTATCAAAGAAATCTGACAGATTGTGGTAACTTGATGTGCTGGCCTCTGTACAATCAACAGCCAGACACGCGAATCAGTTGTGAAGGTAACCGAAACCTTTATTGCTCGTAACGCAAGTGCAAGATCGTGTCGCAGAAGCACTTGAATTCAGCAAAAAAACTATTCGAACCATCTTGAAGGAAAAGTATGGGCCTTCCGGTACTGAAAAAAATGTATTACGTACAGTCAACAGCAAAAGTAGATGATCAAAATCAGAAATTGAATGCTAATAAACGGAGTTCACGAATATATGGCAGCTGTACTAGTAGTAAATGTTTGTTATAATATCCAATCACAAACTTTTGAATCACTCCGACGCCACACAGTTCTGACGCGAACTCCGTTCTTTAGTATTGAATTTCTGATTTTGATCATCTTCTTTTGCTGTTGACTGTACTCCTAAAATGGGAAAGAAAAGCAAGCCTGTAACAGGTATTGACACATTTGACGCAAACGCTATTCGAGAGACGTCCATATTGATAAAAGAAATGAAAATGAAATAATTATATAAGTAGTAAATATAATTATTTCATTTTCCACATCCGAAGAAAATGATTGAATGATGATTCAGTCACTTTCGCTTTCTCTTGATTTTTTTGTGAATGAGTGGATGTAATTGTAACTAAAAATATTAAGTTATAGACAAATTGACCTTTTGTACCACTGTTTCATTTCAAAATACCTACAAAATTAAAGTTTAAGTTATTTTTTTGTTACTCAGTACTTTAATCCAATGCACTTAAGAATATATAATGAAATCGATCAAATACTCATACAAACTTGAATCGATTAATTGTGAGTATTGAGTACCGAGTCGTCTGGTTGCTTCCTTACGTCGCGATGACAAATGAGAAATGTCAAATGTCCATTTTTTGACATTTTACACAAAAAAAATATATAAATTTTCTACTACAATCATTATTTCCAACACACTAGGAAGAATCATTCATGGAGCCTTTGCCCAGCAGTGGGATGACTCAGGCTAAGAGCCCCCTCAGACTACAGACTTTTTATGGGCCGATAGTATCGTCGGTTTCTTAATCAGAATGAAGATGTACACCTATGCAAGAGCGCACATTTTAAAATAAAACGACTAGAATAAAAGGAAATCTATGTTTTGATTGTAATAGTATATTGTATAGTGTGTTGAATTTATTCGGATTTGCTTGGTGCTAAATAAAATAAAATACATTTTGTCATAGTCAAATCAAAGTTTATATTTTTATAGTTTATACATACGATCATCATCATCTGCCTAGCTTTTTCCCAACTATGTTGGGATTGGCTTCCAGTCTAACCGGATACAGCTGAATACCAGTATGTTATATGGAGCGACTGCCTACAATGCGGTCAACTACGTCTAGCATATTTGTTATAAAATCTGTAAATATACAGCTTACTAAAGTTAAAAATGATAATAGTATCATTTTTAACTTATACTCAAAGTGCACTAAAATAGATAGCTATTTTAGTGCACTTTGAGTATAAGTAAACACTCTTCAAAGCAAAGGTCGTAGTCAGTATTCAACACCAATATTTATCGTATTTACGTAATATAAAATAACCTTAAAACAAAATATCAAGATTTTGTGAAGTTACAATGTTTACTATACATTTTCGCTTATAACTTCCGAACCCTTTAGTTAATTTTGATTTTTAGGCTTAGAAATACCCCATAAACCCTAAGGTACAAAAATATTCCCATAAATAAAAAAACATGTTTTCAAGTTACGTAATTTGCCCTATACATTCAAAAATTCTCTTAAATTCTTATAATATCAGTTTTATTGACTTAAACCCTATATATTAATCAATAATCTAAGATTAATTCAACAAACATAAACTAATTAGCACTTAACAAGGCTTAGTTAGAATCTAACCAGAAATGTTCACTTTTCACATGTTAGACTCACTGCACTTCACTTTTAGTAGCGGTCCACCCATTACTTGGGCCACGTTACTCAGATAGGGTCTCTTCGCCGACACTGTTTTTATATAAGGTTCCTCTCAGCAACATTTTGTGGAAACCTTACATATTTTTGCAAAATTGAGGGGATGTTGAATGCATTTGTGACATGCCGCAGAGAACGTGACACTGTCTGTTGTGCCATTGGCTCATCACTGCTTAGGCTCACTGCACCTTGGTAGCTCCCCCGGGCATAAAAATTAAGAGCAGCGAGGATCTAAAAGTAAACAAAGAAAACAGTAGGTAAATGGGTGGGACGGATTGGTAATATTGGTGTCAATAAGTTGCAGAATCTTTGATATATCCTTACCTTCATTATTGAATCAACACTTCCTCGTATATGTATAGGCAAAAGAGGTATATAGTCCTTACACAGGTCCTCGAATAATTCACGAGTGAGCCGATAGTTCCCTATGAACTCGACGTCGGGAATACTCGCCAAAATAAAGTTCTAGCGTAAATATCGTCGGCGACACCTCCGCTCTTCCCGTAATGATCATTCTAGCAACAAAAAAGCAGCCATAGTTCGAAATTACACTTTAAATTATAATTTTCAACAGCACGAGAACTATTTTGATGTCGTATGAACTGACATAACGCTCCGTCGAAACAAGTGTCAAGTTCAATTTTTAGGACGGAAAAAACACGTCGGGAGTAGGTACACATGTCAAATCGTGTTGTAGTTCATTCTTCGTTCGGGCCACGGACGAATCATCCGTCTGACGGTGCTAGGGAGTAGGAAACGCCCGTTACGAAGGCCGAAACTACGGACTTCGTGCTTAGGGAGTAGACCCCCTGTAGTTCCAGAGATTAGCGGGTTCAAACAAACAAACTCTTCAGCTTTATAATATTAGTATATATTTACTCCAGCCTGACATATAATTACTACTTATGAGCTCACTCAAGCCGTAGGAATGTAGAGTACCGGCTTAGCCGACCTGTTGTCTATGTTTTATAACGTCTGAGCTGCTAATTACTAACGTGGCTGTAGGTTCCTGCGAATTCAGTGAACAAGTAGGACGCAGTAAGGACAACCTCCACAAGTGGGGGTTCATGGACGGCTCTCCGATGTGTATACAGCGTCTCTCCACAGACAATTTATTTAAATGTACATGCACAATATTGTTATATTTATATACCAAAATGTTTCTATAAAACTAGTAGCGACATCTGGTAATTTATTCATGTAATGCTTTTAAATGTATGTCAAATAAAAAGACGTCAGTCGTTATGGGCTAATGTCCTGATTTTCTTAAGTAATTCAGTTACAGTTTAAGAAAAACGCTGAACTTTACGGTAGATAATTGCTTCAAACTATATACAAAGTGCTCCCAAACAACAAGGGAGAGAAAATTATGATGAGTGGAGTTTCGCGGAACAACTCCCAAGGCATTGTACAGTATAAATAGAAAAAAAAAAATTACACAAACATCTTGTTTGAAAAAAAAATGAAAAAAGAATAAAAAACAAATTTTTAACAAAGCTGAATAAAATAAACAAAATACAAACACGAAAGTGTTTAATTTATAAATTATCTTTATCTTTCGTCCATCTTCTCACAAAATCTACGACAAACATCTATCCATCTTTCGGCAAACAAGTGACACTCCGGTGTTGATGTCAGAAGAGCATTAAGCATGGTAAGCGTCCGAACGAGAGGCGAATTAGCTTGTGAGACTGTGCGTGCTACACGAATACTGCTGTGGAAGAGCGGTGTCTCACACAGGCATTACTCGTAAAACTTTTTGGTTCAGAATGGATGGGCCATTTCTGAACCAAAAAGTTCCTCTATCTTGCACCGCATGCCCCGTCACAAGCACCTAATGTCTGCGTCAACGAACGGTTTTCGCGTTGCTGAATTTTGGGCCATTATTTTTTTCTGTTTTAATTTTGCCATCAACACATTAAGAAATAGTTAACATAACTTGATGGCTGTATTCCTAGTAGGGAAGTCAGAGGCATGTAATAAACTTAAAAATATAACTTACTAGCTTCCGCCCGCGGCTTCGCCCGCATAATATGTTGACATATATTCACATAAACCTTCCTCTTGAATCACACTATCTATTAAAAAAAACTGCATCGAAATCCGTTGTGTGGTTTTAAAGATCTAAGCATATATACAGACATTAGGACGCGGGGAGCGACTTTGCTTTATACTGTTAAGTATGACGCAGGAGGCAAGTGAAACTACGGGCTGCGGTTGGCACACTGTTTATTACATGTAGGCGGTCGGCCGGGCGCGCGCGCACTCACACATAAACATGCGCGCACACATACCTAACACATCCTCCCCTTATTACACTTATTATCTAAAGAATTAAAATAAGTTGTGATGTGTCTACACTACACCAATACATAACTTAAAAATAAGACTTATAATCGACGCGAGGAATGTTTCTTAAAAGTCTATTCGCACATCTTGACACCGGGTCCTCCGGCTCAATGGTTGCTGGGGTTGAAGACGGCGTGTTTGACACAACACTTCCCTCTCCCGCAGGCTCTTGAGCGCGGTTTATTGGTGCGTTGTTAATGTCCATGTCGTCATGGTCATAGTTTTGTTGTTTTTGAGGATTACTCCCTTTACGCATTGCTAATTGGTTTGTATGTTTTTTTACTTCTGACGCAGTATTTGTGTCTTGAACGACGTACAACACTTTCCCTATTTTCTTTTTTACAATTCCCTCGCACCAATCAAATTTGTTACTGCTTTTAAATTTCTTATACAATACTTGGTCTCCCGGTTTGAACACTTGTTTGTTTCTTCCCCCGTATGACTTAATCTGCGAGCACTGTTGACGAATTACATTATCAGAGGGGCTTGTGAGCGAGGCCGACGCTGTTTGTGGATCAAATAGATCTAACCGTGACCTAAGCTTTCGCCCATAAACTAGCTCAGCCGGTGAAAACCCTGTGACAGAATGAACTGAATTTCTGTAATCAAAAAGGTACTTCAAAACTTTTAACTTTTGATTTGCCTTATCTTGTGGCGAGATAATGCTAGTTTTAATGCCTTTTTTTACGATTTTGACAAAGCTCTCTGCCTGTCCGTTACTTGCCGGGTTATAGGCCGGCGATGTCAAATGAGTGATGCCATTTAACGAGCAAAAATTTCTAAACTCAAAAGACGTGAATGCAGTACCGTTATCACTGATTATTGTGTGGGGTAGACCGTACTTTGACATGAAATCGTATAATTTTTCCACGACGCTTGCCGAAGTGGTCGACGTGCTGACGTCATACACTTCTACCCACTTGCTATATGCGTCTACCACTATCAGGAATGTTTGATTATTAAACGGTCCAAGGAAGTCGATGTGTATTCTATAAAATGGTACTGGCGGGTACTGCCATGGAGCGAGAGGCGCTCGCCCTGGGGAAGGCCGCAGTTGTTGACATACCCTACAGGAATGAATCATTGTTTCCAACGCCGCATCTACACCCGGGAACCAAAACCGAGACCTGGCTTCAGCCTTAGTTTTCACAATACCCAAATGTGAGCTATGTAATTCCTGCAATACTTTAGTACGTAACGTTTCGGGAAGAACTACCTTATGACCCCTCATAAGACAACCTTTCTCGTAAGACAATTGTGTTTTACATAAATAATAAGGTTTAATATGCAAATCTGTTAATAATTGCCGTGGCCATCCATTCTGTACGTAATCAATCACCCTCTTTAGAGTAACATCTTTAGCGGTTTGTTCGCGTAACTCGTCCAAGGTCACCGGCATATTACCTTCGACCACAAAGTTGACGTACGACGCGCGGTCTATAGCAAGCGCGGCGGCGGCGGCGGCGTGCGTGTCGTCCTTTTCCTCCGCCTTGGACCTTTCAGTCTCACCGCGTATACTCGCCCGTGATAAATAATCTGCGCTATTGTCGGCACTGCGGACATATTCAATGGAATAATTATATGCACTTAGAAACATTGCATACCTTTGCAATCTGTTAGCCGTTACCTCCGGTATACCCTTATGTGGACCAAATATTGATATTAGTGGTTTATGGTCGGTGCGTAATACGAATGGTTCTGATCGGCCATACAAGTATTGGTGATAACGCTTTACCCCGAATATTATTGCAGTTGCCTCTTTCTGAATCTGCGAGTATCGTTTTTCAGCAGAATTTAGTGTGCGTGACGCGAACGAAATTGGTCGTTCTAAGCCGCGAAGCATCTACTGTCAATATTATTTTTGATTTACTATTGTAATGTGTTAGTACTTGTTCGGATGTTAAATATTTTTTTATTTTACTGAACGCATTTTCGTGGTCTGTGGTCCAATTCCACTTAACTCCTTTTCTTAGTAAGTCATACAATGGGCAAAGAATACTAGATGTTTGCGGTACAAAATTCCTATAGTAGTTCACTAGTCCTAAAAATGACTGCAAGGTATTAACATTGGTCGGCACCGGAGCGTCAACAATTGCCTTTAATTTCAATGGATCTTTCTTCAGGCCGTTTCTATTGATAACGTACCCTAAATAATTTATTTCATCTTTGAAGAAATCACATTTATCTTTCTGCAGTGTCAACCCTGCATCCTCCAGCCGCTCTAATACTGTGTATAGTTTTTTCATATGTGCATCAGCTGACTCTGCAGTTATTAGTATGTCGTCAAGCAGACACAATACCCCATCTAATCCGGACAGTAAAGTTTCCATGGCGCGCTGGAAAATAGATGGCGCACTCGACAACCCGAACACAAGACGTGTATAATTAAACAGGCCGCGATGCGTGTTTATACATGTCATGTTTTGCGACTCTTCGTCGAGTTCAAATTGGTTGTAGGCCATTGATAAATCTAGCTTCGAAAACTGCTGACCGCCATGTAATTTGGAAAACAATTCATGAATAGTGGGCAATGGATATTGTTCGATAACCAATAACTTATTAATTGTTACGGAATAGTCCGCGCATAGTCTGACTGAACCATTACGCTTAAGTACGGGCACAATTGGTGACGCATAGTCCGAGTGTTGAACTGGTTTTATTATACCTAAACTCAGTAGTCGTTCTATCTCCTCATCTACTTTCTCGCGTAGTGCAAATGCGACAGGGCGTGCTTTAAAGAAAACCGGTTTCGCGTCACTTTTTAACCTTAGTTTAATTTGATAATTTTTAAAAGTGCCTAACTTATCCGAAAATACTACTGGGAACCGAGACTGCAATTGCTCGCCTACACTTTGGCTACCGTTGAAGAAGTTGACCGAAGTTAATTTCAATTTAAATTTTGATAAAAAGTCTCTGCCGAGCAGCGGTGGACCGCCGCTACGTATTACATAAACATCGAGTGTGTGCGTGCGCTTCATGTATGTTACGGGCAGTCGCACATACCCTACACACTCCATTAAGTTTCCTGTGTAACTATAAAATCTTTTCCGAGATGATAGCACGGGCATGTCAACAAATAAAGTTTTATAAGTACCTTCCGATATTACTGAAACAGCTGAACCACTATCAATTTGAAATTGAATACTTTTGTCATTAATTGTAACCGTTTCTGTCATGGGTTCCCCTTGAGCTGAACATATGTTAAAAAGCGATTTACCATCGTCGTCCTCGCTCACATCCCCTGTGGACACGTAATTTACTTTGTTATTATTATTACACATCCTACGCAGATGTCCCACAACGTTACACTTTTGGCACTTGTACTTCGCGAATCGACATTCTGACGACTTGTGATTGCGACGACCGCACACTGAACACTTATCACTCAGGGCACTGATGGATTTAGCACTATTTTGTCCTTTCCCGATCTTGAACACCTGAACTTGGTCCGCTGGAGCAGCCGGCGTGGCGGCGGCGGCGCCTGCATGCGCGCACCGCACGCTCTCTGCGACCTCCACCGCCTTCGCCAAGGTCAAGCTCTCCAAGTCCCTGGCAAACAACTTCTCTCGTTCTGGACCCGCTACCATTCCCATCACGAACCTATCTCGTAATGCTTCCTCTACATTGCTGAACTCACAATGTGCGGTGAGTCCTCGCAGCCTTGCCGCCCATTGTGTGTGTGACTCGCCATGTTGCTGCGAAGCCGAGTAGAACTTATGTCGCTCACTGAACCCGCACCGTTTCGGGGTGAAGTGATCATCCAACAACTTGATGAGTGCTTTATACGGCACCACCTGTACGTCTTCCGGCAACGCCAAATCCGCTGCCAGTTTGTAGGTACCGTCATGGAGTGCGCTGAGTAGAATCGCTCGCCTTCTTGTACCTGTCGCGTCACTTTTGGCGTCGATATCATTTGCGACGAACCATTGCGTGATCCGTCCTTTGTATGTTTTCCACTCGTGTACATTGTGATCGAAGGTGGACAATACTCCAAACGACGCCATTTTGGGTAAAACTCGTCGCCACTGTTAAGTATGACGCAGGAGGCAAGTGAAACTACGGGCTGCGGTTGGCACACTGTTTATTACATGTAGGCGGTCGGCCGGGCGCGCGCGCACTCACACATAAACATGCGCGCACACATACCTAACAATACTATGTAGTGATTAAGTTTACTGGCAAAAATGACTTGGTTTCATCAGTTTGCATGGATGTTTGTTATTCAATCATGGAAATTCTACTAAACAAATCTGTATGAAATTTGGCTCAGAGATAAATAACAATCTAGAATAGCATATAGGCTACCTTATATTTCGGAAAAATTTACGGTTCCCGTGGAATCATTTCATACATACGCATTGGCAAAGTCGCTGGTACAGACGCCAGCACATCAAGCTATCATTAACTGTCAAATTTTCCCAATAAAAAATGAACCTTATGTCTTTGCAATAAAGTTGAAATACTATCAAAGAAATTTGACAGATTGTGGTAACTTGATGTGCTGGCCTCTGTACAATCAGCGGCGGTCAAATATACTTTAATCACACTCATATTATAAACACGAAAGTTTGTAAGTGTGTGTTTGTATGTTTGTTATCTCTTCACGCAAAAACTGCTGAACGAATCTAGATTAAATTTGGAACAGAGATAGATTATAACCTAGATTAACACATAGGGTACTTTTTATCCTTTTAATAAGTTTCCGTGGGATAATTCTCGATGTCCAGGAGGGCGAAGCCGCGGGCAGAAGCTGGTAACAAATATTTGTTTGTATTGTTTGCCCCCATACAAATACATCTCTAAAGGTATACTCTATTGGGTAAACTCGCTGATTCATTCATTCATTCATTGTATACTCAGCCTAATAGACGTTGAATTAGGAACGGTTACAAGAACTACGGCAAAGCAAATTGCCCGTAACTAAACAGCTGCGCAGCTAATGAATTAATTATAACCTTCACAAAAGTCTTTAGAAATCATATTCTTAATTCATCATCATCTGCCGATACTTTTCCCAACTATGTTGGGGTCGGCTTCCAGTCTAACCGGATGCAGCTGAATACCAATATTTTACATGGAGCGACTGCCCTCCACAACCCCGTAACAGGGCAATACGATACCCCTTGGTAAGATTGGCTGTCAGATTTTCAGGCTTCTGACGACCCGTAACGACTGTCAAAGATGCACAAATGACCAAACCACACAAACAAGTTACTGATCTGTAAAAAGTTAACATAAAAAAATAAAAAGACAAAGGAAAATATTATGAACATAAACAAAAACCTGACAAAATATGTACTACATGAAATTACCATTGAAATTAGAAACTATAATTTAAAAAAAAATCGCTGTCCCATACATTAAGCTCGCATAATTCGTCAAAATGTATGGAACAACTGATTTTTTCGGACAATCCCGCTGACAAATTGCTTGCCTGGATTCGAACTCAGACGGGGCCGATACTGGCTGGCTGGCTACTGTTCCTCGCTAAGTTAGCATGTAAATCATATACTTAACTATAGCTTTAAATGAAATCATCAATCAGTAGTGGCCGTACTGCTACTGGCAATCATCAAATGACTCCGCCCGCTCTGGGAGACAGACTCATACTGACTAAAACCCATCCATGTTCCTTCTTGCTAGCGTGTCGATGGCAATCTAAATGTACTCGGCCCAGAATTCGGCTACGTGTTTGGCGCCATCACTAGCGTCCATCAGTTCCTGTAACGTGCATACGGCAGGACACGCAGGACACGATATTAAGTGTCTCATCGTTTGTGGAACAGCACCACATTTACACTCCAAGGTGGAGTTTTCTATGAATCCGCACCTGAGCAGGTTTTTCTTTCCTTTCTTAGCCCTTGAAGGGCCGGGGAAGCGGTAACCCTTTCGGACAATCCTGCTGACCCGGTAGGCTTCGGTTACCCTGAACTGGCTAAGGAGTAACATAAAGTTTTCACAATAATTTGCGTTTTGTAATCCTCAATTTAACATTACTTTACTGACATAGTCGTCTTTTTCTTTTCGTGCGGTTAGTGACTAACCTGGTGTAAGAGTTTTTATGCTGCCCATGGGCGCCTGACTTAGCTTCACATGCTGTTGAGAAATATCTCTCAGGGATGCTGGTTTCCTCACGATGTTTTCCTTCAACGATTTTAAGCAAGTGATCATTTATACAATACGCACATGAATTCTTAAATCCAGAGGTGCGTGCCTTTGGTCGGGACACAGTCGTAAAATCTATAGAATTTCTGGCTTTTTAAAAAGGTATACCGAAGGTTTGCTAATAAAAGCTCTAATAATAAGAAACGCTTGTAATGGTTCGTTCACTCCCAGTCGTGGCTAGTAATTTCCGGGGGATGTCGCTAAAAGGCCCGGACATTGAAATGTGACGTGGTACTAACAAAGGCATTGCTGATATATTTTGGAGATTAACGAAATATAAATGTGTTTTTCATCGATTTATTTACAAATTTAATACAAATATTATTTGTAGTGTAGATAGTTTCTTTTCTATTCCTTTTTAATATTTTTCTTTTGTAGATAAAAAAGTGAAGGTCACTCGCTCTATCATACATTCACTCACTGATTAACCACGAAATCTCAAAAACTTCTGGACCTATGAAAATGAAATTTCGCACAGACACAGATTAGGAGTAGGACACGTCAGACAAGAAAGGATTTTAGGAAACTCCCTCTATAAAAGGGTCAAATAGGGGTTGGAAACTATGAATAATTTCCAACATTGACGCGGCTGTTTTTTTTTGAGGGTCCGAAAACTTCAAATGACCCCTCCCGCTCTGGGTGGAGCGGAAGCGAGTGTCAGACTCTTACTGACTAAAACCCATTCATGTCCATTCTTTTGCACTATAAGTTCCGTTTATGTTAAAAGTGTGTTAGTTTATGTGCCTATTAGAAATGTGAATGCTTTGACTGTGGGATGACCAAAGTAACTTCACTTTTTTTTTGTCTACATAGTTTGGTATTGTATTGACTAAGACACTCACGTAACGTCCCTAAATGTAATAATAAACTATACTTACAGCTTTTACCGTGGTTAGTGAACAGGACGATAAGATATAATTACCTGTAAAAGAAGACAAAATAATTAATAACATGTTCGCAATTAAAAAAAACCTTTAAATCTTACTTTTATTATAAATGCGAAAGTTTTTTGAATTGGACTCGACGTGACTCTACTACAGTGGTTCCAATTCTTTTCAATATTGTTACCCATATGACCTATTAGGAAAACCAATTTTACCCCGACCTAAAAATGTTACAAATACAAACAATACAAGCAAATACAAATATCGTTATTAATCACAAATTGGACATCAATCTTACATGACGATGTCGCGACGGGCAGCTAGAAAGAAATGCCACGAGCGCGGTACAAACGCCAGCACATCAAGCTATCCCTAACTGTCAAATTTTCTCAATTAAAAATGAACCTTATGTCTTTGCAATAAAGTTGAAATACTATCAAAGAAATTTGACAGATTGTGGTAACTTGATGTGCTGGCCTCTGTACTTACTGCGTGGCGATCTATAATTTTAATAGTTATTACGTTTTAATTAGTAGGTTCTTCGTTATCCCCACAAAACAGCTGATTAACCCCCGCGGATGTAATTACCCCAGGTTCGGAAACACTGCTCTACTAACTAAGCTAAATGGACTTCAATCTACTTGAACCAGTCTTACAAAATATCCTCAACTGCCTGCCTGCCTAGCCTTTTCCCCAATTAGTTGGGGTCGGCTTCCAGTCTAACCGGATGCAGCTGAATACCAATATTTTACATGGAGCGACTGCCTATCTGACCTCCACAGCCCGGTAACTGGGTAATACGATATCCCTTGGTAAGACTGGTTGTCAGATTTTCGACTGTCAAAGATGCACAAATGACAGCCGGGATCAACGGCTTAACGTGTTTTCTGAGGCACGGAGGAGTCTCGGTATGTAAAGATGGTCACCCATCCGCGGTCATCCCCGGCAAGCGTAGCTTAACCTTATGGATCGAACTGTGCGGCTGTTATTACTTCGCCACGAGCTCCTCAAAACGAACAAAACATCCTCAACTTTAAAATACAAATCAGTTCTTTCACCGAATTTTAAAATGTCGTAAACTTTTATCAAAAACACGATAGTTAAAATTTTAACCCTTCAAAAGCGAACGTAAACATAACGCGCGCAAATCAACATAATGCAAACATTTCAAGCTAAAAATAAAAATATTCCGGACGTTTGCAGATGGATTCTGCGCAAAGTTGCAAGAGTCAATTATAAGAAAATGGGTCACCAGGCGACGGATAAGCTGGCACCATTGAATAGATAGGTACAGAAGGCTATACAACGTGTTTTTTTTATATCCCATTACTATAGGGTTAGGAACCCTAGCTAGTTAGGGTTATAGCAGCGATAGCCTAGTGGTGTGACCCTCGGACTGCCAAGTTATAGGTCTCGAGTTCGAACCCAAGGCACACACTTTTGAATTTTAGGATTCATGTGCGTATTTTATAATTATTACTTACTTAAAAGGCGGTGAAAGAACAACCCAGCCCTCTGGTCACGTGAAGTGTCGACCAATCGGCGAGAAATTTCTTTAAAAAGGAGTTGTGCACTCGACAGCGACGCGGATGAAAAATTATCTATTTATTTGTATATAGTTAGTTAAAAGGTCTCATTTAATTTAAGTATGTATGTATAATTTGTTATTGTACTAGGTTGTATATTATAATTAATTAATGTTATACATGTTAACCTTCTGTATTTATCTAGTTTATGCTCACAACCTGTAGCCCCGGTCCACTCTTAGTGTTGACGTTATTTTTTATAGAACGGTTTTATAAGCGTTTATTTTTACTTGCGGTAATCGGTGCTTTCTGCTCAGTGATCAAAAACCTTTGTATTTTTGTGGAAATTGCTTTTTTATATACAGGTTTTTTTTTTAATACAGAAAATGTTTTTCATAAGCATTTAAATGAAATAAAGGAAAATACTCAGCTGCATCTGGTTACACTCGAAGCGACCCCAACTTAGTTGGGAAAAGGCTAGGCAGATTGATTTAAATGAATTAAAGGAGGCGGAGGATTCAAATAATAATAAAAACTATACTGCTACTAACTGATTGACGATAGAAATGTTTATTCTGCGTAAATAAAAGGCACATTCTAAAACTTTTTTTTTATGTCATCTGTACAAAGTAGCCAAAAGCCTGGTGTTCAACTAATAAAAACTAAAAAAAACATTGTCAATTATTGTTTTTATTATCACTGTTTATTTCAAAAAATTTTAGCAGCAGTGATAGCCTGTTGTTGTGATCGTCGGACTGCCATGTCATAGGTCTCTAGTTCGAACCCGAGACACGCACCTCTGATTTTACGGATTCATGTGCGTATTGTATAATTATCACTTGCTCAAAAATCGGTAAAGGAAAACATCGTGAGGAAACCAGCTATCTGAGAAATATTTCTCAACAGCATGTGAAGCTAAGTCAGAGGCCCATGGGCAGCATAAAAACTCTGACACCAGGTTAGTCACTAACCACACGAAATGAAGAAGATTACAAATTTTAGTGGTTAGTGGTTTATTAGACCCCTGTGCCAAATACTCAGCATTTAGAGTACCTATACCTAATATCTGCGTACAAGCAATCCCCTAAAAGGGACAGTGGTCAAACAAAGTAATAGTACCAACATTTTTATCTTCGAGGGGTCTCGTTAGCAGCACACACATCGAGTATGGGTACTCTGGACCATTACCTACCGGCTGAGTGAACAATTGTCCCACATTATCTACAGGGTTGAGAGGCGTTTTAATACGGGATTGGTCTTGATAGCGTCTCTTCTGTTATTGAGTGGGATGTTCATGTTAGTGATATTTTTGGTAACTAGTAAGGGATTTTAGTCAAAAGGGCCATTTTTTTTACTAAGCACACAGTTAGACCTCTGGGTACTGTCCAAGCATGCCATGGCCTTTTTTTTGAGCGTGGGAAATTATCAAATGACTTCTCCCGCTCTGGGTGGAACGGAAGGGAGTGTCAGACTCTTACTGACTAAAACCCATCCATGTTCCTTCCTTAGCCCTTTATGTTCCAGGGTGGAGGTAACCCTTTCGGACAATCCCGCTTAATGCCATGGCCTGGGATTAGATCAACGCGCTATAAACAGTAATGTAATTATAGAGTTAATGTAGTGTAGTGTTCTTTCAGCTTAAATCAATGTTTTTGCTATAAATTGAGTCCAAACCAACCAAACCAACCAACCTACCAAATAGCTGAAGACCTAACTACAGCTATTTGGTTGAGTAAATTGGGTATTGTGAAGGAAGCGGTACGACTGCCATAAAAGTTATTTTTGTGAGACACTTGAAGTTATTTTGATTTCGCTTGTGCGCGGAGCCAAACACGTTTAGGTATTAAGTCTGGGGGCCAACTACCACCTCATTTAAGACTATTATTTTAATATGCTTCACAGTGGGAAAGAGGTGGAGATATACGTCTTGTATAGCTCCATCTCATCTCGCACTGAAGTATAGTAGCAGTACTATTTTAATGTTACTTCACAGTTGGATAGAGATGCGCCATATTTTTTTTTTTTGAGGTTGGATAATCATCGAATGACTCCTCCAGCTCTGGGACTAAAACCCATCTATGTTCCTTCCTTGGCCCTTTATGTTCCGGGGTAGCAGTCACCCTTTTGGACTATCCCGCTTAGCCCTGATTAGCTTAAAGTACTAAAATCGTCAACCCTTCTTCAACTAGTGTGGTGATCCGGCCTATCCACAGCGCGAGGACTCATTTGATGATTCCCCATCTTAAAAATAAGGTATGACCATAAATGTTTGTTACTTTTTCACGCTAAAACTAATGAACCATTTGTGGTGAAACTTGATCCATAGCTACGCGGGTGAAACCGTGGGGCTTAGCTAGTTTAAAATAAAGCGATGTGTAATATGATATCATACGCCTATAATAATATTGCTAGGTGGAATTGGTTTCCAATAACAACTTTCCAACTATATACAAAGTTCTGAAGTGGATTAACTAAAGCTTATAGTTGTGAACTTAGAAGCGCTTGATCCAGCTTGTTATAAGCTTTGCTTACTTAGAATATTGTATCTTCTAAACAAGCAATTCAAGCTATTTTGTAAAGGCTTAATAGGGAACACCATAACATTGCATGTTAATAATAAATACAATTGAAGCGTCTGTTTCAATCTGCCTAGCCTTTACCCAACTATGTTGGGGTCTGCTTTCAGTCTAACCGGATGCAGCTGAATACCAAAGGTATTGATGATTTTAATTTGTAAATAGGTTTTTACAAACACTTTTACACGACAATAATATTATCAAAACTAGATGAGGTAGGCGTTTCCTATCTGACTACTCTGAGAAGGAAAGCCGAAACATAGTAAGTGATAAATGATTTCATTTTTGTAAATTAGTTTACACAAACACTTTTCATAAACTACCTATGTGCCAAATTTCATCCAAATCCGTTCAGCAGTTTAAGCGTGGAGAACGGACAAACATACAAACTCGCACACACACAAACTTTTAAATCTTCTAGAATCTGTTGTATGAGCTTGTGTATCGGTTTCCTTATAATTCCCAATCAAGTTAGAATGTCGGTAAACATATTA
Organism: Hyppa rectilinea; assembly: GCA_951799385.1. Taxonomy (NCBI): domain Eukaryota; kingdom Metazoa; phylum Arthropoda; class Insecta; order Lepidoptera; family Noctuidae; genus Hyppa; species Hyppa rectilinea. Next base: position 10,209,942 of record OX637325.1, on the reverse strand, counting down.
ACTAGTTCTTGCGAATGCACTTCCAATAAGTTATTCAATTAATGGTACCGCAAAACTCAGTTACTTGATTTTAAACCTAATAAAGCTAGACTACTGCAAGCATTACTACTGAGCCTTTCGGGTTCCAATACCGGGTTGAGCAAAGTGCTATTGGGTTTATCCATGAGCATGAGGTCTTGGGTTCCAATCCCGGGTTCGGCAAAGTATTACTGAGTTTTTCCATTTAGAATTCTCAAAAGGAACCCGTAAAAATAGATCCCTAAACCGGTACACTATTAAACTCGGATAAACCTTTCAATGCATAGTTTAAGAAAACCAATCTTACCCTAACAAAACTTAGTTCTCTATAACATAAAATAACCCTAACTATAGTAATTTATCAACTGCGACAAACTACCCGTCAAATTCACAATAAGTTTGAGAACAATGGCAAGCAATGGCGTAGCGGATTTGCTACGGCGTAGCGATCGTAGCACCGTAGCAACGTAGCGTCTCATTGTTCACTTGAATCGGTATTATATTATCGCGATGGGTCTACGAATTGAAATAGAGTAGTCATTTATTATGAAACAGGTGACTATGCACTATTATTTTAGTTTTGGAAAGATTTTGCTGGATTGATTTTGTGAGTAGCTGACACGACAGTCATTGTCTTGTTCAAGTTTCAATAATTCGTTCAAAATTCCATTGAAATGTACTTCAGATGTACTGTTTTTCAGATTTTAAATTTTCCCAACAAGTTTTCAAATTTTTCGTTCCCTAAAAACCTGTTTCGGACTGTTACGGACATATCAAAACAAAAATTTGATAGCCTAGCTGACGGACTAAAACAAAATGTTTATTGGATTGGACATGTTTTTTTTTTATCATAATAAAAACATTACGTCGATACATGGTGTTGTAAATGTAGCATGACGTCACTCCTTTGTAGATTATAAACTGAGTTGTGACGTAGCGCACCAATTTGATGCGTTTTTATCTAAGTCATTTTTTGTTAATATGATAAAGCAAAAAGTACATGACTAATAATTTTATATTATCTGTCTGGTGGACTAAATATTATAACCGTTTTATTTTTTTCCTGTCATCCATATTAAGTAATAGTTTCTGTAGAGCCGAGGTGAAACCTTATGTGTAACCTAGAGTTGGTCGGTTAGAAAAAACTGACAGCATTCGACCTTTCAAAATAATGGAATGTTTTTATAGGTTTTTATAAACAAAATGAATTGAGGGACTCTGTCAGTAGCCTTGCTACTGAACGCATGTATTCTTTGAAAGTAATATAATTCGATAGCTGCTGCCCCGTGTTTTTCTAGTTCTAGGATTGCAATCTCTACGCCACAACACGCTACACGAGCTCTACCACTGAGAGCTCTCTTAGTGAAGACCCATTGGGACACTTTATTAAACAACAAATTCTCACACTACCAGCAATATTTATACTGCAAAGCTGTATATTCGTTAGGAAAAATAGGCATTTCTTCAGATGTAATATCGAGCTAAATGAAAACTATAACTGGCGGAACAAGAATAGATTAATAATACCCAGCACCAATTTAAAATTTATTGGGAAAAGCCCATATACAAGACTAGCTAATATATTTAATAAGCTACCGGAAAGTTTAAAATCCCTAACAAATGACTCAATTTTCTCGAAACAGTTAAAATCTCTGAAATTAAGAAAAGCTACTATAGCGTTGAGGAATTTAAAGCTGACAAATTGTGAATCGATTGACCTTGAATTTAAAACTATGCTTGACGTAATGTGAAATAGTAACGTACTAATAATACTTATGCTTACCTACATGACTATAATACTAAAATTAATTGGAAAATTGATTTGATAATAATTATTTATTGTGAATGAAATGAAATGTAATGAATTATTGTAATAATTAGAGTCAATATTATTTTATTAACTTGATATATTTTGCAGTGCCCTTACAGGGTGCATATTGTCTGAATGCTGTGTCATGAAATTTTAATGCATGCCTACTAACCAGTGTTTTACATGTTAGCAAATAAATAAATAAATCACATTACTGTTTATTAAGTAAATAATAAAAAAATATAAATAACATCTTTTTTTTAAATATATTTTATATACTGGTTTAAATTAGGGTTTTTATCGCAATGGATACGCCAACCCTATCATGCCTTATATATAGACTACTACAAAACAATGCTTTCAACTTAAATTAAATGGGGAATTTTAATCAAAATGGTACACCAACTCGCTGAAACATTTTCGCCACATCTGACTTGGGTTGTGCTAAAACCGATTGAACTAAACCTACCTGTGAAATATTTAAATTAAACTAATTGATCAAAGTTCTTCTTTCTTTTTGGTTCTTGACACAATCTATCAGCAAATGATGTATTCAATCAAGTATATAGCATGTGTTACAGTTGGGAAAACCGAACTTTGCCGATGAATAGTGTCCAAACCGTAATCTTACAGCTAACTTTACATCATTTCTACTTAACCTACTATTGTCTAACCAAGGCACTTGAGAAATAACATCCTTTAGGAATATTATTTATAAATCGGGTATATAGATTTTATACTGCCCCCAGAGAATCAGCGCCACTTCATGTAACAGAATCAAGACATATTAACTTGTTAGTAGCAATGTTCGCAGATCGTTTCGAAGCGAATGTCTTGAATTATTCATACCTAGGGATCATTTACAGAGGATTGATTCTCGTCGTAAAAAAGCTTGTCGATAAAATATAAAGGATTTGGCCGTGGTAACAGTGTCTTCATACTGTCGATATTTGAGTGCCGATAAGTTAAAAAAAATGTCATTAGTTTTAATTTCACCATAGTAAAAAAAGTTCAAAAAATATTCGAGTTCAACAGTGAGACCGCTACGATGCTACGGAGCTACGATCGCTACGCCGTAGCAGACCAGCTTCGCGTCGCCATTGTTCTTAAACTTATTGTGGTTTTTCCAGTTCTAAAAGGTGAAAATCGCTTCGCCTTTGAAAGAAGCGTACCAATAAAAATATCATATTTAGTAGGTAGGGTAGGTAGGGTAGGTAGGGTAGGTAGGGTAGGTAGGGTAGGTAGGGTAGGTAGGGTAGGTAGGGTAGGTAGGGTAGGTAGGGTAGGTAGGGTAGGTAGGGTAGGTAGGGTAGGTAGGGTAGGTAGGGTAGGTAGGGTAGGTAGGGTAGGTAGGGTAGGTAGGGTAGGTAGGGTAGGTAGGGTAGGTAGGGTAGGTAGGGTAGGTAGGGTAGGTAGGGTAGGTAGGGTAGGTAGGGTAGGTAGGGTAGGTAGGGTAGGTAGGGTAGGTAGGGTAGGTAGGGTAGGTAGGGTAGGTAGGGTAGGTAGGGTAGGTAGGGTAGGTAGGGTAGGTAGGGTAGGTAGGGTAGGTTAGATAGCTGGAATTTATTAAGCAGACGGTTTTCCTGGGAATCACGCTAGACGACAAGTTGCAATGGGGTCCCCACATAACAACTCTTGCGGGACGGCTAAGCTCGGCCGCTTATGCTGTTAGAAAGATAAGGCAGTTAACAGACGTAGAAACCGCGCGTTTGGTCTATTTTAGTTACTTCCATAGTATTATGTCGTATGGCATTTTACTGTGGGGTCGGGCTGCTGACATTGAATCCATTTTTATTTTGCAAAAGCGAGCGATCAGGGCTATTTACAATCTTCGTCGTCGCGAATCGCTTAGGGAACTATTTAAAAGGATTAATATTATGACAGTACCTTGCCTATTCATTTATGAAAATATTATGTATGTAAGAAAAAATAGACATCTTTTTAACAAAATAAGTGATAGGCATAATTTTAATACTAGAAATAAAAATAAAATAATTCAACCATTTTTTCGATTGTCAAAAGTACATACATCTTTTATGGGGTTCTGTGTTAAATGTTACAACAAAATACCGACGACACGGTTGGCGCAGTGGTTGAGCGATTGACTGCTGCGCACTATGTCGCGGGTTCGATTCCCGCACGGAACAAATATTTGTACGACCTGCAAGTATTTGTTACGAGTCTGGGTGTTTTTCTATCTATAATATGTATGTATTTACAAAAAAAAATGTATATAAGTAGTATATCAGCCATCTCGCTACCATAACACAAGCATTAGGTTGCTTAGCTTGGGACGATATGGCGCTGTGTGAAATGTCCAAGGATATTATTATGTCCAAGGATATTACCTTGTGACATACTGCAATTAAATGAAAGAAAATTTAAGACTCATATTAAAAGTACACTTTGTAAACAAGCTTATTACAAATTAGAAGATTATATCAAAGATAAGGATGCTTGGAAACATGCTGGTCCTGCTCCACAGGACAATCTAGTGTCTAGACAAAATCAAACTGGTTGCTAAGTAAATTAGGTAATTTGTACCATATTATTTTATTATATTGGAATAACTTCTCACACATTGATTAATTTATTATTATTAACTTTTAGAATGTTTGTAAATATGTGAGCACCATGCACTTATGACATAATTAAGTTTACTTGCCACTGCTACATGTGTTTTTCTTTTCACCTTTTGTGATGTATTGTTTTTATTCTGGGTACATCGTCTTCACATATAATGTTATAATACATGTATACAAAACATTGTGAAACATTTTAAAAGAGTAACGGTGGAGTTTCTTGCCCATTCTTCTCCACACGAAACTACTTTTTGGAAGGGGCGACTAGAATCAGTTCTATTTCTTGTTCATTTTGACGTTCAAAAGTGCCATTCTTGTGCCTATTTGAAATAAATGATTTGACTTTGACTTTGACATAGGTAGGGTAGGTAGGGTAGGTAGGGTAGGTAGGGTAGGTAGGGTAGGTAGGGTAGGTAGGGTAGGTAGGGTAGGTAGGGTAGGTAGGGTAGGTAGGGTAGGTAGGGTAGGTAGGGTAGGTAGGGTAGGTAGGGTAGGTAGGGTAGGTAGGGTAGGTAGGGTAGGTAGGGTAGGTAGGGTAGGTAGGGTAGGTAGGGTAGGTAGGGTAGGTAGGGTAGGTAGGGTAGGTAGGGTAGGTAGGGTAGGTAGGGTAGGTAGGGTAGGTAGGGTAGGTAGGGTAGGTAGGGTAGGTAGGGTAGGTAGGGTAGGTAGGGTAGGTAGGGTAGGTAGGGTAGGTAGGGTAGGTAGGGTAGGTAGGGTAGGTAGGGTAGGTAGGGTAGGTAGGGTAGGTAGGGTAGGTAGGGTAGGTAGGGTAGGTAGGGTAGGTAGGGTAGGTAGGGTAGGTAGGGTAGGTAGGGTAGGTAGGGTAGGTAGGGTAGGTAGGGTAGGTAGGGTAGGTAGGGCAGGTAGGGCAGGTAGGGTAGGTAGGGTAGGTAGGGTAGGTAGGGTAGGTAGGGTAGGTAGGGTAGGTAGGGTAGGTAGGGTAGGTAGGGTAGGTAGGGTAGGTAGGGTAGGTAGGGTAGGTAGGGTAGGTAGGGTAGGTAGGGTAGGTAGGGTAGGTAGGGTAGGTAGGGTAGGTAGGGTAGGTAGGGTAGGTAGGGTAGGTAGGGTAGGTAGGGTAGGTAGGGTAGGTAGGGTAGGTAGGGTAGGTAGGGTAGGTAGGGTAGGTAGGGTAGGTAGGGTAGGTAGGGTAGGTAGGGTAGGTAGGGTAGGTAGGGTAGGTAGGGTAGGTAGGGTAGGTAGGGCAGGTAGGGCAGGTAGGGTAGGTAGGGTAGGTAGGGTAGGTAGGGTAGGTAGGGTAGGTAGGGTAGGTAGGGTAGGTAGGGTAGGTAGGGTAGGTAGGGTAGGTAGGGTAGGTAGGGTAGGTAGGGTAGGTAGGGTAGGTAGGGTAGGTAGGGTAGGTAGGGTAGGTAGGGTAGGTAGGGTAGGTAGGGTAGGTAGGGTAGGTAGGGTAGGTAGGGTAGGTAGGGTAGGTAGGGTAGGTAGGGTAGGTAGGGTAGGTAGGGTAGGTAGGGTAGGTAGGGTAGGTAGGGTAGGTAGGGTAGGTAGGGTAGGTAGGGTAGGTAGGGTAGGTAGGGTAGGTAGGGTAGGTAGGGTAGGTAGGGTAGGTAGGGTAGGTAGGGTAGGTAGGGTAGGTAGGGTAGGTAGGGTAGGTAGGGTAGGTAGGGTAGGTAGGGTAGGTAGGGTAGGTAGGGTAGGTAGGGTAGGTAGGGTAGGTAGGGTAGGTAGGGTAGGTAGGGTAGGTAGGGTAGGTAGGGTAGGTAGGGTAGGTAGGGTAGGTAGGGTAGGTAGGGTAGGTAGGGTAGGTAGGGTAGGTAGGGTAGGTAGGGTAGGTAGGGTAGGTAGGGTAGGTAGGGTAGGTAGGGTAGGTAGGGTAGGTAGGGTAGGTAGGGTAGGTAGGGTAGGTAGGGTAGGTAGGGTAGGTAGGGTAGGTAGGGTAGGTAGGGTAGGTAGGGTAGGTAGGGTAGGTAGGGTAGGTAGGGTAGGTAGGGTAGGTAGGGTAGGTAGGGTAGGTAGGGTAGGTAGGGTAGGTAGGGTAGGTAGGGTAGGTAGGGTAGGTAGGGTAGGTAGGTAGGGTAGGTAGGGTAGGTAGGGTAGGTAGGGTAGGTAGGGTAGGTAGGGTAGGTAGGGTAGGTAGGGTAGTTAGGTAGGGTAGGTAGGGTAGGTAGGGTAGTTAGGTAGGGTAGGTAGGGTAGGTAGGGTAGTTAGGTAGGGTAGGTATCATAGTTAAGACAGGACAACGTTTGTCGGGTCAGCTAGTTACATTTAAATGGCATTGAAATTGAGGAGTGGGGACGCGCTACGTCACAACACAGTAAAAAATCTACATAGGAGTGTCGTCATGCCACATTTCAAAAAAACGTATCGACGAAATGTTTGATTTCTGAAAAAATAAAAAAAAACGTTTCCAATAATCTAGCTCACAGTTTTTCGTTTCGTCCTTGTAGACATTTTAGCCTCTTTGTAGACAAGAAACATTATTCATGTAAACGAGACTTTAATGAACGTATACGTTTGTTTCGAAGGCAAGGGGAATTCCAAGTGCTGTATTCACCATATAGACGAACTAAGTAGGTACATAAATGGCATGATTCAGAATACCTTTGCAGATACTAATTGTGGATTTTATTAGTAGAAGAGTGTTTGTTGGTGACATTAGGTCTCTTTTTTTTTGAGGATGGGAAATCATCAAATGACCCCCCTCCCGCTCTGGGTAGAGCGGAAGGGAGTGTCAGACTCTTATTGACTAAAACCTATGGATGTTCCTTAGCCCTTTATGTTCCGGGGTAGCGGTAACCCTTTCGGAAAATCTCGCTTACCGGCTTGGGCTTCGGCCCTAACGGACCCCTTCAACATTATGAGGTCTGTGATGAAGTTAATGTTTTGTGTCTTGTTTTGGTTTTTGATAATTTATTTCCTAGTTTCCTTAAGAAGAAAGCTACAATCTAGCCCACAAAATTGAAATTTTCACCTCCCATCTCTGCCTAATCCTTGGAGGATATTAGACATGATGTTATAATATGTTATTTTCTTCTATCTATACTAATATTATAAAGAGAAAAGATTTGTATATACAGGAATATTTTTTATTCAGTGCGCAAACTTTGACTAATTAAACTTAAATGAGTTTTATTAAACACCTATTTTTTATTTTGATAAGTCTTAGTACAAAAAAATAAAGTTATCGTTAACGAAAAATGTCTACTTTGAAATTGATTTTATGGCTACTAGCTACCGCGCGAGCGGCGGCGCCGGCGCTGCGCCGCCGCCGCCGGCGCGTGGCGAAGCGCTCGTTCGTTTTTCGTGCTCAGGCGTAGGTAGGTATTTACGTGTTACAATGTACTGATCGCTAATTTTATCAGGTTCGAACTAGACTTTTTTTAAGATTAGGCCGTGATCTGAACTTATTTGAAGAGTAATTCCAATTTTTCCTTCATACTTTCATGGGCTTAGGACCATCAAAATGCAGAAAATCAAGCATTATAACCAATTAAATTAAGGCACTTTTAAAAACATAATAAAATCAAAATTATTGACATTACTTAATGCATAGGTATGTACTTCTGCATTAGGGCGTATTTAAAAAATTGGAATCAACTACGTATTTACAATAATGTTCAATCAAAAATAACCATTGTGAATTAAAAATAATTGCTTACCCTACATGTCACTAATCACTGTATTTTAATAAATGTTCAAAATGATGTCCTCCTTTTTCTAGGCATAAACGTGCACGTTTAAATAAATTGTCATTTAGTTTATTGAGCACACTAGTGTCACTTTTCACTTCATCAAAAGCGTTAATTATCTTTAACTTTAAGTCTTCTAAGTTCTTTCATTAGGGACCGTGGGGTTTTCTATGCCTTGGGCTCGCATTCGAGGTATGCTCTCCGCTGCATACATTCTGCGAGCAGCTCGCAAACTTTCAGCACTTAATAAATACACCCGCACCATCTCATAATACTCGCGGTTAGTAAAGTCCGACATTGTGAACGAGTACGACACTGCGCGGGAAAGCGACTGGACGCGACGTCACGACAGCGCATGCGATTAGCAGACTGCCGAGCGCCGGCGCCGGCGCCCGCCTCGCCCGCCCGGGTCACACCACTCTGCCGCCCGCGGGGTGGTTTCACCCCCGCTGCAACACCGCCGCGAGCGCCGCGTCCTTTGTAAATTATTATTACGAATAGTGTCCATATTTTGCTAATTTAAAGTAGGATAAAAAAATAAAAAAAAGTTTTGAACTAATAATGGAAATGTGTTCTATTACTGATACTGAACCACCAAAATTTTTTTGCGCAGTGCTTAAAAAATATTCCTGTATACGTATGTTTGTAACGAATAAACTCTTAGATTATAGTCTGGAATAGCATATACGTGCGTATATGTATGGTCCCCGTGGGATAATTTCCTACATACACGCGGGCGAAGCCGCTGGCAAATGCTAGTATTATATAATAGGAGAAACTGACTGACATATCAACGCACAGCCGAAACTAAAGGGACTAGAAATGTGAAATTTTGCACACGGTTTCCTTGTTTAACGTAAGGGAATACCAAGAAAGGGTTTTTGGAAGTTCGACCTTTAAGGGGGTGAAACGGGGTATTTTTTTTGTATGAAAAATCGGACATCCACGCGGGCAAAGCCACGGTCAGAAGTAAGTGTATAATAGAAAATACTATATAAAGTTACTACGTAACAATGTGTAAGCATACACAGTGCTGGAGTTTATCTTCCTTTCTATTGACATTTACGACTTACTAGGTAATAAGGATATAAATAACTTTGGACGTCAAGTGTGCCTTTTTCTTCAAGAGGATATACAACGTCGAACTAATAAACCACAGTATTTTACGCTTGGATAAGCTGACGATAGATTTAATTGGTTTTCTTACGGTAAATTATTTGTGTAATAATTATAATGTAGCTAGTTTTGTGAAACATTAATGATTCATCTTTATCAACAATGTACGGTCTGGAGACTGCCATCGATATATTGAACGTACATTGTTATTATTTATAATTCAAGCCACATCAAGTTATACCAAACTGTCAAATTTCTCCAAATGATTTTAAACCTTAAAACGTTGACGGTTAAGTTCAAAGTCGATTGAGGAAATTTGATAATTTGTGGTAACTTGATATGGTTGTGGAACAGCCCTTAAGCTTCACATGCTGTTGCGAAATATCTCTCAGGAATTCTGGTTTCCTCACGATGATTTCCTTCACCGATTTTTAAGGAAGTCCGTAGGTACATAAATCCATGAAAATCAGAGGTGTGCCTTGGGTTCGAACTCTGATGTGCTGGCAACTGCAAAATGCAAAAGCTATACTGGTAAGTATAGCTTTTGCATATTTATTCTTGATACCTGGAGCAGGATGCCAGAAAAATAAGCTGTAATATTTATGAGTAACTCAAAAGAAAAAAGGAACATAAAAAAAACATAGGAGCTGGATAATTTTCATGTTTTTAAGGTGGTAAAGGTTAAACAGGGGTGTTCCTGTACACCAAAATTTCGCCAGTTATTTTTGAGTCCCAAGTAATATGAGAGGGGAGTCCATAACCATCAACCCACAAAAGAATCCGGGCTGCTACTGAGAAAATCCAGATTAAAAACCCCAACAACGCTTGGCCCGACCCGGAAATCGAACCCAAGACGTCATTCTTTATCACTTTTAATATAACGAAATATAAAGTCCTGTATTTTGGTATATGATCTCAGTCACCACAAATCCAGTGGCATTATAGAAGACTGCTTCTGACATTTAGGCAATGTCGAGCCGTCAGCGAAACGTGAATTATTCATTTGTATATACGCCTAACACAAGCATTCTTGAGATACTTGCCTCTCATATTATTCCAAATATTTCGCGAAGAAAAAATGTTTTAGTTTCAGTACAAGTGGGAAGGTTGTTGACTTATCGAGTACAAGGGATATTTATAGACGAGTCTTCATAAGGATCAAAAATTTATATTTTATTAGGATTTGACCAAACCCCAACTCTACCCGAACCCTATTACGGACAGACGGACGGACTGTGAAGGCTTACCTTCACAGTCCGTCCGTCTGCCAGCAGGCTGTACCTCATGAACGTTATTAAACACATAACAATCTGTAAGAGCTATCTACCTTTATTACGTTTATATATAATTACGTATATTTATTATTGTATTCATAGTTTGTATAATATGTGTATTTTTAATTCAATAAATAGTATACAATTTTTCTATTGCACCTACAACTGCTTATCTCTGCATCACCCAAAGGTTCCTCGTAGAAAATGCCTATAGCCTTAAATACATCTCATTAAACAAATGAACATTGGTAGACAGTTAAAGTTTTTGCACGCTTTTACCACGCTTTTACGCAAGGTAATCACTACAGTGGTGCAATCCACCCTGAAAACGTAGGTGAAGAAGGTAAAAGTCCATTGGCAGCAAGGCATGGCGAGGTATTTCACCTATGACATTATATAACATAACTGGCTATATGTTGGACTACTATAGATAGGTACAGACGCCAGCACATCAAGCTAACTGTCAAATTTTCTCAATTCAAAATGAACCTTATGTCTTTGCAATAAAATTGAAATACTATCAAAGAAATTTGACAGATTGTAGTAACTTGATGTGCTGGCGTCTGTACATCCCTACTTAACCCTTCAGTAAATCCTAGCGCGATGTTATTATGCATGTCTATGATAACATCATAGTTCTGGGAAAACAGAGTGAGTAAATATGCTTTCAGCCTGGTTACTAAACAGTATGTAACAAAAATCGTGCCCGACCCGGGGTTTGTTCAGGGTAGTATACAAACACGTATAGTTAGGTTAAATTTAGATTAAAAATATTTCATAGCCATATCATGTAGACTACTCCGTGCCTCGGAAAGCACGTTAAGCCGTTGGTACCGGCTGTCATTTGTGCATCTTCGACAGACGTTTCGGGTCGTCAGAAGCCCGAAAATCTGACAGCCAGTCTAGCAAGGAGTATCGTATTGCCCAGTTACTGGGTTGTGGAGGTCAGATAAGCAGTCGCTCCATGTGAAAAACTGATATTCAGCTGCATCCGGTTAGATTGGAAGCCGACCCCAACATTGTTGAGAAAAGGCTAGGCAGATGATGATGATAACATGTAGTCACGTGACTGAACATTCTGCCCTGCACAGAATGTTCAGTCACGTGACTACATGTTATAATAGATAATAAAAAAAAATCATCTCAATCAGCATTGCCATTCAACGTGGCAATACTCCCAGCCTTTTGGAAACTTTTCCTGTTGACAGCGATGTGGACGAATTTTTTGATGCTCTTTGATTACATACATATTAATTCTATACATATAATTATGAATATTTAGCTTTTTAATGGAAATGTGATTAGAATAACCTTTTTCAATAAATACCTTAACAGATAAAAAATCTTCAATTTTTAAGTTTAACCTGCCAATATGTAATAAGTTCCTAAAACGACACTGAACAACACAACTTTTCAGTCACCGGTGTCACTTTCAGGCTTCCTCTTATATACTCATTACGTATTCTATCCATTCACGTAACACCACACATCTATCTTAGCATTCTCATTTAAGCTGCATGAAATTGTCTTTCATTCATTCCTTTTGTGGCCCAACACTATGATCCATACAAGACGGCAGGTCTAACCATGGTTTTATAAATCTTACCCATCACCACTGGTTAAGACTACGCCTCGTAAGTGGGTTTCCGATAATGAAACGAACCATAGTAAGCTATTTCTAGTAGATTGGCTCCTGGAACTTAGCTTTAAGATAAGCTTCGTTTCAGATTGGATTACTATATATTTTGGAACTGACTTTCTTTTCTTGCTGATTCTTCTAACAACCAGTCTTACTAAGGGGTAACAGTGATAGCCTAGTGATGCGAACATCGGACTGCTAAGTCTTAGGTCTCGAGTTCGAACCCTAGCCACGCACCTCTGACTTTTCCGAGTTTATCATTTGCCGGAAAAACGGTGAAGGAAAACATCGTGAGGAAACCGGCATGCCGAAGACATATTTCTCAACAGCATGTGAGTCAGAGGCCCATAGGCCTCTGACTTAGCATCACATGCTTGAATTATGCTGCCTATGGGCAGCATAATAACTGTCACCGGGTTCGTCACTAACCACACAAAGAAAAAAAAGAAAGACCAGGGATATCGTGTTACCCAGTTAAGTGGTCGTGGAGGACAAGGAGGTAGTCGCTCTATTCAGCTTCATCCAGTTAGACTGGAAGCCAACCCCAACATAGTAAGGATAAGCCTGAGAACATGATGAGTACTTCTTAGCATTCATTTCGAGTTATATTCTTATATGTACAGACGCCAACACATATAGCTATCCCAAACTGTAAAATTTTCCTAATCGAAAATGAACCTTATAGTTTTTGGTAATAAAGTTGAAAATCTATCAAAGAAATTTGACAGATTAGGATAACTTGATGTGCTGGCCTCTGCACGTTCGGCACTCTTTAGGCAATCAGTCGCATTTCCCCATTTCTGACATTATACTATGCAAAATGCTTCTCTGTGTAAAAAGAAACCGTGACGAACTGATTGACTGATCTATCAAAACATTTTGTCCTCGCAAAATAAAGTAACTAAATAAAAAAATACATAAAAAGTAACATTCGACGCCTATCCCATAACATAACACAGCTGACCCAGAAAGCAAAAAAAGAACCACTTGTGTAAACATAAAATATGAAACGGTACCCTTCGTTAGCATTCACTATGGAGTCGGTCGCATGCCCGCTTGCATTTGAAAACCTGGACACGTACGAAACGAAATAATAATAAACGAACTGAAGTTTCACACACACGTTGACCACAGACAACGTGACCCGAGCGACGCCATGTTTGTTAGAAAATCAAAACTAACTAAATATTCCTTTAAAAAAAAAATCGAACTGAATTTAAATAAAATCAGTTCGATTTTTCTGTCAGAGGCTTCTCCTGCGCGGATGTCAAAATCTATCCCATGGGATCGCCGGCTACACATTATCTACCGAGACAAATAGGATCTTATGTGTTAATCCAGGTTATAAACTAGGTCAGCGGGATTGTTCAAAGGGTTAACGCTACTCCGGAACATAAAGGGCTAAGGAAGGAACATGGATGGGTTTTAGTCAGTATGAGTCTAACACGCCCGGCCGCTCCACCCAGAGCGGGCGGGGTCATTTGATGATTTCCCACCCTACAAAAAAAAGGTTGTACAGTCCCGAGCAGTACAAATATGTGTACACTGAGCAACTTTAAAAAATGATTTTCTCCTTCTGCATTTGTTGTAATTATATGTTGTTACGGACATAGTATTTGGGGACCCATACTAATATTAAAAAGGTTCTATTATCACAAAGTTATCGTTATTCCAGAGAAAATCGCTTTTGAATGTTTCTAAGTGTATATAATATATTGGTGCTCGTGACACTATCTACACACTATCTTTGTGCAGATCCATTCAGCTGATCTGGCGTGATTGAGTAACAAACATCCATCCTAACAAATTTGCACGATTATAATATTAGTAGATTATTACAACATTGGTAGAATATTATTGATTGTGGGTTGTGGACGTCCAATAGCCAGTCACTTCAAGTGAAGTACTGGTATTCAACTGGTTAGACAGCTGCTTGCAATGCTTCTACTTTTCGTGTCGTTAGTGACCAACCCGGTGTCAGAGTTTTATGCTGCCCATCGGCCTCTGACTTAGCTTCACATGCTGTTGAGAAATATCTCTCAGACATGCTGGTTTCCTTAAGATGTATCAGTATGATGTCAGAGGCCCATGGGCAGCATAAAAATTCTGAAACAAGGTTAATCACCAACCACACGAAAAGAAAAGGACCGTGCAGATGGATGAGACCTGCCTCAATAAATTCGGCCTTTAGCTAGGGCTTAAAACTTACAAACTAAGCGACTACACGCTAAGGGCATAACCTGAGGGTTCGGACCACGGCTTAGGGAGGGCAGCAAGGGACAGGCTGGATCGGGTTCTTTACTTTCTACGATAAGTATGTTTATAGTAAATTCTATTGGAATTTGGTTTCTTATTTGTATAGGAAAAGGTTGAATGATATTACATTTAGTTTGTACCGCCAGTCTCATGGGTACATTTAGTTTGTACCGCCAGTCTCGCGGGTACATTACCAGAATATTTTGACGCCATATATGTATGTCTTGGTAATAGTTTTAGTTGAGTAAGCTTTTATTTGATTAACTAGTTTCTGCCCGCAGCTTCATCCGCGTAGATGTCGGAAATTATGTCAAGGGAACGTACTCATCTCATCAGCCTAGCCTTTTACCCAAATATGTTGGGGTCGGCTTTCAGTCTAACCAGATGCAGCTGAATACCAGTATTTTACGTGCAGCGACTGCCTATCTGACCTTCACAACCCAGTAACTGGGCAATACGATTTCAAGGGAACGCATTTAGATTAGGTAAATTTAACAGTTTGAGATGACTTCATGTGCTGGCGTTTATACAGTTACCTTTGCTTAACCCTTCACGGATTACTAGCGTGATGTTATGTTGTGTAGTGCGTGTTAAGATATCAAAATATTCTACTGTTTAACTCATAAACAAACCAAAGTAAACAAGCAGAGAGTTCAAAATTGTTTAACTTCTACAACTATTGCGGTATCAGACAGTTCTCACTAACTTTGTTTTGTTGTGGTTGTCTTGTATGTATTCCGTGTACATAATTCAGTAACTTTTAGTGAACGATGCTATTTAGGAGGAGACTTACTACGTTTATTTTAGCATTAGACAAATAACGACAGTTCATCATCATCATCTGGCTAGCCTTTTCCCAACTATGTTGGGGTCGGCTTCCAGTCTAACCGGATGCAGCTGAATACCAGTATTTTACATGGAGCGACTGCCTATCTGACCTCCACAACCCAGTAACTGGGCAATCGATAATCCTTGGTAAGACTGGGTGTGCGTCCACACTGAATGCGCGGTGACTGGAGCCTAGGAGGGCGCGGCGAGCGGGAGCGTGCGGTGGCCACACTTAAGCGCGAGCTCTTGTAGCGGTTCGACGTATGCAGGTGTTGCAAACATGGACGAGGACCTGCTTTTTTACTAGACAGTCCGATCCTGAGATGGGAGGTGTTGAACACTAGAGATGGTGTGCACGAAATTAATAAAAACAGAGGAATATCTGGTGAATTTTTTAACTTATATGAAAAACTGAGATTATACCCTACAAAATTCTTTGAGTATACGCGAATGCCCATGTCAACGTTTCACTACATACTAAGTAAAATAGCCCCTAAAATCACCAAAGAAGATACTAACTTTCGCAAAAGTATTAAACCTGAGGAGAAATTGTTCATAACTCTGAGGTAAGAATAAAACAAGATTTTACTAAGTTTTGTATTTATATGTAGTTAAGTAGTAATCAAAAAAGTAGATAAGTAAAAAGTTGTAATAATCAAATTAATAATTAGGGTAGTTGCCAGTAGAATAACCTCCATAGTTTTCCAAGCACAGACGCGCATACGCCGAGCGACAAGACCGAACTGGTTTGTTACCCCCGCCACCCGCGCATTGGGTCGCTCGCTGACTAGGCTCGTAGTGCGGCCAGAACGCGCGGACAGGAGCGTTTGAAAACTACGCGCGCTGTCTCGCTCAGTCCCGTCGCACTAGGCTTCCGCGTTAGTCACTACAATATGGACGCAAAGGCGCGTTTCATATGTTTGATACTTCGCGCCCGTCGTCGCAACCGCGCCAGGCTCGCAGTGTGTACGCACACTGGCTGTCAGACTTCCGGGCTTCTGACAACCCGTAACGACCGTCAAAGATGCACAAATGACAGCCGGGACCAACGGCTTAACGTGCTTTCCGAGGCACGGAGGAATCCCGGTATGTAAAGATGTTCACCCATCTACGAACCAACCCCGGTAAGCGTCGCTTTACCTGATGGATCGGCCCGTGCGGCTGCTCTTACTTAGCCACGTGCTCCTCACTTGGTACACAGTTAAATTCTTCTTCTAAAAACATAGCAATGCAATGAAAGCATTGCAAGAACCTGTCCAATGTACCTAATTTATGGCGAGGAAAATGCAGAACAAGTTTGTGTAAAATGTAACGCAGGTCTGTATCTTTGGGAACACCTTTGAGAATTCCGTTTTTCACATAAATTATACATTTCCAACCATTTACATACATTCTAATTAAAGCTGCGCCGAATATTCGTTTTATATTCGGTATTCGGCATATTTGGTAGAATTTCTAGGTATTCGTATTTGGCCGAATCATTCAGTTAAAATGCCCAATGTTTTCGGTTTGATTTATAAATTAAAGGCATCCCATCCATGGGCAAAATAAATTAAAGGAATCCCATATTCTAACAATCTTAAAGATATCGTTTAGTGTAAGGTACTCAAACAAAGATATAATTAAACACAGGTAATCAAATACACCCTATCATTAATAGTTACATAAAATCAAGTACCTTAAAGTAAAGTGATTTTTAATTAATAATAATACTGGAAAATTACAATTATATTGTAATGGGAAACCGCTAGCCCACCCTACGCGCGAGGCTCTTTGGAAATCTAGCATGAATAAACTTGTTAGCATTATCCGGCAGTATGTTCTGTTCGGTAAGAACATAACCGAATATTATTCGGTATTCGTTTATTCGATGAAATCACTATTTGGCGCATCTCTAATATTCTAACGCATCTCCCGTAAGTCCTTGACCGACTTACGAGACCAAAAAGAGGTTAGGTCAAGCGTTTCATACCAAAAATGTTACGAACAACACATTTCATCAACATGACATGTTGACGAAATATCACCCTTAATGAAAAATACATATAAAGTCGACATTCTGTTGTCCGCTTTATCGCGCGATCACAGCATATACAATGAAAACATGCTTATGTGTACATAGGGGAATAAAGTAAGTTTTTGGCACGGGAATTTCTAACTTAAACACTGGGTGTTAGAGTTGAAAATCGTGTGGGATTTGTTGTAATTGATGAATAAAGTTTGTTGGTGTTTGGTAATAATGTATGATGCCTCCCATTAGGAATGTAATTAACTGGAAAATGCATAGTAATGTTGATTCTAATCAATGGTGGGACTGTTATTTAGGTGAATAGCCTCATAAATAACATGTTTTTGTTTACCATAATTGTTAGCTACTCCATTCTTAACGTACCTTGTAAACCATTTAAATTCGACGCTAGTAGTCGATCCACCAGGTTAAGCTACGCTTGCCGAGCTTGGCCGTGGATGGGTGACCATCTTTTTATACCGAGACTCCTCTGTGCCTCGGAAAGCACGTTAAACCGTTGGACCCGGCTGTCATTTGTGCATCTTTGACAGTCGTTACGGGTCGTCAGAAGCCGGAAAATCTGACAGCCAGTCTTATCAAGGGGTGTCGTATTGACCAGTTACTGGGTTGTGGAGGCCAGATAGGCAATGGCTCCATAAAATACTGATATTCAGCTGCATCCAGTTAGACTGGAAGCCAACCCTAACAAGCTTAGGAAAAGGCTAGGCAGATGATGATGATGCAAAATAAGTACCTACATTTTTGGTGGAAGTCAATTAATTCTGTATGGATATAAACTTCCACGCCCTATATCACCCCTTACGAAGGAGGTTTTCTAAAATCCTTTCTTAGCTGACGTTTCGGTTTCATAATATACCTTTATGCCAAATTTCATCTTTGTAGATTCAGTAGTTTTTGAGATTTCGTGATTAATCAATGATCGAATGAATGAGTGACCTGTCGCTGATATAATATACAGGGTGAAATAGAATTCACGGGCAATATTTTAAGGAGTAATTTTACTTATCATTATGACCAACATTACCTATAGGAAGAACACTGAAATCGCGAAAGAGAAATCAGCTATACGTAAATAATAAAATATAAAGATACAAAAAGATATGCTGATATACAGACCACTGCTACTAACTGCTATGGGACAACACCTGAAATCGTGAAAAAAAATCAGCTGTTCCCTACATTTCGACGAGTCACGTGGCCAAAAATGTATAGAACAGCAGATTTTTTTTTCGCGATTTCAGGTGTGTTCCCAAACTAAAAGTTGTTCGTAATGATAAGTACAAAGACTCATTAAAACATTGCCCATGAATTCGATTTCCAGCCTGTAGATTCACTGTTCAACGACGCCCATATGGTTCAACTTGATTGCTTAACTGTGTTCGTATTAACAGATATGGGACAAAAGAATGACACGACGCCATCCAGTCTGCATCATTCTATCGTCTTGACGTCACCCCTCGGCCAAACGTTTACAAATATGTGGATAAAGGGATGGGAAAGGGTTACCCACTCCCCACCGGGAACCATACGCAACAAATACCTTTTAGCTTCACGGTAGCCTGGTGAAAAGGTTACTTTTCTTTGAAAAAGGTAACTGTATTGTGCCTCGATCTTCTTTATAATGTAATAGGGTTTTTTTCAGGTGTGCACCCATTATACATGGTGTAACCGAAAGGGTAAGAGTAGATTAATATTAAAATTGTAAATATTTATAATAGCCCTCTTCCTAATTCTTATTTTGTTGTGCCCAACAGGGCCCACAATGCTCTAAAACTAATCTATGTATATTCTTAGGTACCTACCACCTAAGTTAACATTGTGGAATGCAATAAACCTATTGAGTATTAGGTAAATACATACAAAAGGATATGCTACAGACCACCAAACTGAACAACTTTTACTATGAGACCAACTCCGAAATCGTGAAAAAAGAAAAACAGCTGTTCCCTACATTTCGACGAGTCACGTGACCAAAAATGTATACTTAGAACAGTTGATTTTGTTTTTGCGATTTCGAAGTTGTTCCCATAGTAAAAGTTGTTCAGTTTGGTGGTCTGTAGCATATGCTTTTGTATGTATATACCCTTTCGGTTATACCCTGTATACTAATAGGTAGTTATAGTATAATAAATATTTGCAGAAGCACTATTTACGTCTAAAGTTACTAAGGCTCAATTTACATCTCCGCGGAATGGAATAGAAGCGACTTTTTGTACATAGCAAAATTTACTTTATGTCATTTTGTGTAACGGTTAAAATAGAAACGAGCTTAAAACTGCGGAAATTACCGAGGATGCGCGAGAATTCTCCAGAAAGCGCTCGACCTGTTATTTGACTCCATATATTATACTATTGACATAAAGCTCATTATGCTTCGCACAAAAAAACGCTTCCATACCGTTCCGCGCCAATGTAAATTGAACCTTATAGTTATATGAACACACGAATTAAATTTCGTTCCTTATCACAAAATGTCAATCTACCTAGCCTTTACCAACATAATACCTAAGTCAGGTTAATACGATATGCTGATAATTAATTTTAAACCTTTTATAATGACCGTAACAAATTAATAAAGCCTCAACGCTTTTCAACGAAAAAATCCCTATAAAAAGTAATGACGTCATTCCGAACGTTTAACCTGATCCTAAATAATTGAAAAATGCTATACATCATTAATATTATACGAAATTCCAACGTGTACCTAAGGGTGTGCTCAAACTACGCGATTTTAAGCGGGTAATTTTGTTTTTCAAACAATTACTGCGGCTGAAAACCGCGAAATGATTTTTTTTTCAACGATGGAACATCATCAACTGTCCCCTCCCGCTGTGGGTGGAGCGGAAGGGAGTATCAGACTGACTAAAACCCATTCACGTTGCTTCCATAGCTCTATGAGTTCCAGGGCAGCGCTAACCCCTCCGGTTAGTCCTGCAGACCCGGCACGGACTATCCCGCTTACCTGGTGTTGATGACCCGCCATGACTTGACCTAAATACCTACGAACGAGCACAATCATGTAGGTAGCCCAAAAGGAATACCTTTCAGTCTTGCTAATTGAGTAGTGGGAGGAGCGGTCCCGCGCGGTTTCACCCGCTGCCTCGCCTCCTATTGGTCGTAGCGTGATGTCACATAGCCTATAGCCTTTCTCGATAAATGGACTATCCAACTCAAAAACAATTTTTCAATTCGGACCAGTAGTGCCAGAGATAAGCGCGTTCAAACAAACAAACTCTTATAATATTAGTTTAGATTTTAAGTAATGGCAGTGAGTTTCTCCTTGCTATTATTGGAAGAAAGCTGACTTTCTTGGCCGAAAATCGTGGAATTATAGTCACGCTTGCTGAGCCACGCCAACATGAAAATTCCTTAAAATTCGCGCCGTGTGATTTCACCCTCTAAAGGTACCCTAAAAGAGGGGGAAGGGGGGTCAGGTGGGCTTATGACGTCACAGATAAACCCCTGTTTAATGCGTCCGCCATTGTAAGGTAGGTATTTTCAATGAATTGTTACGCTGTTCCATGTTTGTTGCTTTTGGGGGATTTTTTACAGAATTCATTCGCTTTTGTGCGCAGTCAAAAATTTCTTTTGTTTCGGTTTTAATTTGTTTTTGGAATGTGCGAAGTTGGTGTTGGTTAATTGAGTGTGAATTCCTTTTTTGAATTGGATTTTTTAGAGACTCGACTCAGAGGGCCTTGTCGGCTTCTGGTGGCAAGCGCTACTGCTAAGCATGATATCCTGGGTTCGATTCCCGAGACCGGTAAAGTGATATTTGGATTTTACCATTTAAAATTTCTTAGTAGTAGCTTGGAATCTTGATCAGTGCCTGAATGACGGCAATAGGTTTACCCACTATTACATGGGACTTACATATAACTGGTGAAATGTGAGTGTACTATATGTACAGCTCTGCTTAACCTTACTGGGATTATCAGATTTAACCAGACGTGATGTTATACATGTGTATGTGTTTCTTGCATAATCTGTTTGTGGAGCGTGAATTCTATTTTTGAACTTATTTTCGTATTGTTTTTTTTTCTTTTTTCACCTTTGTGGTGTAATATTTTTATTCTGGGTGCATCGTCATCACATACATTTTATTTTTAAAAGATTAATGGTGGAGTTTCATTAATTTTTCTTTATTCGAAAATACCTTTTGGAAAGCCTTTAACTTTTTTTTAATTTTGACGTACATAAGTGCCTTTGACGTTCTTATTTGAAATAAATGATTTTGACTTAATTATATACTAAGTCAACTAAAGGCCCTATGACCTTTAGTTGACTTAGTATATAATTACATCACACATGTCCACTCGGAAAGGGCTCGTCATCATATCTACTCGAGGCATGCAGTATTCTTGGTATGAAACTCCTTTTTGCAACGCACACAACGGAATCGTAACGTAGTCGCCTCGCCTCGGTACAAGCTCACGAACAAGGTGATAGGTACGGTGATCATCCCTTTCAGAGTTGATACCTTAATATCGAAATCCCACTTGCAAACTCTTAACATAGTATTATGGTGCAGAAATAGCCTAGACGGTCTCACCACCGTCGGACTGTCATAACTTTTGAGTTCGAACCCCAAGCACGCACCTCCGACTTTTCAGATTCATGTGCGTATTGTATAATTATCACTTGCTATAAAATCGGTGAAAGGAAACACCGTGGGGAAACCAGCATGTCTGAGAGATATTTCTCAACAGCATGTGAAGCTAAGTCAGAGGCCCATGGGCAGCATAAAAACTCTGACACCAGGTTAGTTAATAACCACACAAAAGATGAAGGTGTTCTATTTTGGCAGCTCAAAGACTTCCGAAAATAGAATCTAACAAAACACACTTAACAATATTTACTTAGGCAACAACGGTAAGGCATACGTAAAAAAAATCACTGCAAAAATATACACGCAACCACTTTCCACACGACTGTACGCATACTCGACGAACACGTGCCAAAAATACACACACACTCGCGAATTGCCACGCAAACGCTTCCCACCTAAAAAAACTAATGTCAAAATCCGAAAATAGAATTTCAATTCACTATATAGGATTTACTTTGAATCTGATCCTCTTTGGTAAAATAAATATATTTTCGATAGTAGTTCTACTAACGTTACGTTTCACATAAAAGGTGTGGCAACACCTTTTATGTGAAACGTTGTGTCATTGTGTGATTGGTGAGAGGAAATTGAAGCTCATTTTTTTTTGTTGTTATTATTGTGCATTATGCTATTGATAAGAGTTTTTAAACCAAAATCAATCAATCTGCCTAACATCAGTGTAGTAGGTAGTAGTCTAAAATATGTTTGAATCGGCTACCACTCTTATCGGATGCACCAGAATACCTACCAATTATTTTACATGGAGCGACTGCCTATCTGGTCTCCACAACCCAGTTACTGGGTAATAATAATATCGTTAGGTAAGACTGGCTGTCAGATTTTCGGGCATGTGAAGACTTGTAACGACTGTCAAAAATCCATTAATGACAGCTGGGACCAACGGCTAAACGTGCTTTCCGAGACACAGAGCAGTCGAGGTGTGTTTGTGTGTGTGTATGTAGTGTGTCAGTCTTCGGGCATAAAACCCAACTGACAACAGTAGACCAAAAAACTATTATTGTACCACTCTAGAGGATGTATAGAGCCTACTACTCTATTTTATGTATGGATCTAATTTGTATTAATTAACAATAAAGTTGGCATCTAGATTCTTAACTGAAAATCATTCTAAAATACCGGCCCGAAATAACGAGCACATTTTCCTATTAAAAAGGACAATGAACTTGCTTTTGCTAAAGCACTGCATTTATTTAAGGCAAAGTATTTTGTACATAATTATAATAATGTGTTGTTGACACGCGATATTTGAGAATATTGCTGATTCAGCAAACTCTGAACACCCATTGTAGTAAATAAAACCTTATTTTGTTGTAAAATTAAAGTTCAATTTCGCTTGTGGCGTAAATCCCAGAACAATAGACTGTGCTAGTTCATTTTAGCACCCCGTGTGCTTCTATAAATATAACCTTATCAAGCGGTTCGTTAGAGTTTATTTTCGCTTGTAACGTAAAAAGTAAAACAAAACACGCTAGGGCAGTACTCTTTGCAATTTGGTGCAAAAATCCCAGCAGAATCAATAGTTTACACACGTTTCGTATAGTGCCATCCATTTCAAAGAGCTATGGCTGAAATTGAGTGTACAAAATTGCTAGCGATTGTAGCACCAACTGTTTTCTAGTGCAGAAGTATTACTGTCGCAGCTATTTTTACCGAACGACAATGCTGGATATATCCTTGCCAAAGGATAATAATAATATTCTTGTAAGACACAACGCCATATAGTCCCAAGCTAAGCAACCTAATGCTTGTGTTATGGTAACGCGATGGCTGATAAACTACTCAAATACATTTTTTTTTTGTAAATATTCGCTTTCTCTGTCCCTATATCCCTATGTATGCTTAAATCTTTAAAACTACGCAACGGATTTTTATGCGGTTTTTATTAATAGATAGAGTGATTCAAGAGGAAGGTTTATATGTATAATAACATGCAATTTCCGTTATCCACGCGGGCGAAGCCGCGGGCAAAAGCTATTTAAAGATATAAAAACACCCGAGCCCGGATCAAATATTTGCAGGTCGTACGAATGTTTGTTCCGTGCGGGAATCGAACCCGTGACATGCTGCGCAGCAGTCAATCGCTCAACCACTGCGGCAACCGTGTCGTCAACATTAATACAAGTAACTTTCTTTTGGATTAGCTAAATGAAAACCCTAAAATCTTCCAAAGAACATTTCACTCTTTAAACCCTGCTCCCACCTGACACCCTTCTCACATCACCTCTTCATTGAATGTAAAAGTATAACAAAATCCTCATAAACACGGGAATGGATTACGTCATTACGTTTTGCTGCAGAGATTAATTATTTAAACAAAAGACGGAGTCCCTGCGAAGTACCACCCGTACCAGGGTATGGACTTGAAGTCAGCGGAGATTGATAGACCATGTTTGGGTTATTGGGTTTTTCCTAAAGGATTTTTTTGTAACAACACCCTTAGTAGCCAACCCGCACTGGGCTCGCGTGGTGGATTATGGCACACTCCCTCTCTTAGAGAGAAGGCCTGTGTCCCAGCAGAGGGAACATTATACGCTGATTATGTTTATGTTCATGTAACCTTTTTGAGGCTGGGAAATCATCTAATGACTTCTCCCGCTCTGGGTGGAACGGAAGGGAGTGTCAGACTCTTCGTAGCCCTTTATGTTCCGGGGTAGTGGTAACCCTTTTGGACAATCCCACTTACCCGGCAGGATGAGGAAGATGCTAAGATGTTATGTGTGTGATGCTTAGTGATAGGCCTGTGCCTCGGAAAGCACGTTAAACCCTTGTCCCTGCACCTGATCTCTCTTCAGTCGTGTCGGATTGCTGTCCCATTGGAATATGAGAGTGAGGGTAGAGAGAGTGTACCTGTGGTATAATATCGCCCACTCTGAAGGCTGTTCTCCGTCGCCGTAGCAGGAATTCGTTCTAGAGGAGGAGACACATGACATAAAGCTATTCACCCTAATATTCTTTTACCCTAATAGAGACTGCTCTTTGAAAAACTTGATAGTGGAGCACCAAGATGACCAGTGTAAAGCGAGCCTTAACCAACCTGTAGGATAAATAGTGCAAGTGTTAATTTGTCTCTTGAGCACATTATAGAGGATACATTGACACGTACGTGTTCCACGCGCGCGTCAAAAAATGCCAGCAATAAAGAAGTGGCTCGTTAGGGCCGAAGCCTGCCAGGTATTTGGGATTGTCCAAAAGTGTTACCGCTACCCCGGAACATAGTGGGCTAATGGAAGGAACATGGATAGGTTTTAGTCAGTAAGACTCTAACAGGGAGTGTTAGAGTCCGCTCCACCCGGAGCAGAGAGAAGTCATAATATGATTTCCCATCCCCCAAAAAAAGGGCTAAGGACACACACAAGGAATTGCTTTCTAAGTGTCGCCATTGGCTAAATCGATAAAAAGGACTATTATACTATTTAAATAATTGAATGTTGTTCAAGAGAAACCAAATATTTATTATATCAATAATCAACGGTAAATTCGGCGTGTAAAAATTCATCATCTGCCTAGTTTTTTCCCAATTATGTTGGGGACGGGTTCCATTCTAACCGGATGCAGCTGAATACCAGAATTTTACATGGAGCTGCTGCCTAACGGGCGGCGTGTTAAAATTATAATACTGTTATTAAAATGTTAGTTTTCACATTTTGACATCTTCTGTCAAAAAGATAAAGAAAATTTAAATGAGAGTACATAGGATTACACTTCACCGAATTTCACTGCCCACAAATGGTAGACACTTGGCTACATTTTAAACAGACAACATAAGTACCTTCACTTGTCATCTGAACGCTTATTTCGTGGCCCCAATCGACTTGACAGTTGAGATTAGTCAAATGTCACTTTGGCTAATTAAAATAGTTTGTGTGCGAGGTTATATAGCCGGGCTGGGGAGGTACAATAGGGCTTTGTGAGAAGTAGTCGGGGCAGGCATAGTTGGTGATTAATATCACCAGTTTCAGGTGTAATTACAGGTTTTATGTGTCTGTAATTTGGAAGATACTTGGTCAACTGTGTCGTGAAAGGTTTGGTTTCCATTTTGGCCTGTTAACGTATTTGACCCAAGGGAAGGGCCCACAAAATTCCCACAAATAAAATAGGCTTAAAAGAGTATTATGTGCCTCACGGCTGTATGAATATGAAAAGAAAAATATTGCTTCATTGCAGCCGCACAGGTCGACCCATCAAGTTAAGCTACCCTTGCCGGGGTTGGTCCGTGGATGGTGACCATCTTTACCTACCGAATCTCCTCTGTGCCTCTTAAAGCACGTAAGGCCGTTGGCCCGGTTGTCATTATTTATGACGTCAAAAAAGTATGTCGTATTAAAAACCGAAATCTAATTAAATTAATAACAAGCTTAAATGTAATTTAGAATGCGAACTGATAAAAAAACAATCCTGTAGTATTTTAAATTGGTGACCACTTTATAAGACATACCTATAGACACGCGGTGTGGCAACGTCCACCCCGTCCACCCACAGCTCACCAAATCCTCAAGAAATAATAATTTAGTAATAAATCAGAAAAAATAACGCTTCTAACCATTTAACATAATTCCTTTATCACGAACTAGCTTTTTCCAGCGGCTTCGCCCGCGTCTTTGTAGGAAATTATTCCACGGGAACCGTAAACTTTCATAAAACGTAGCTTATATGCTATGCCAGACTATAATCTATCTTTGGGCCAAGTTTCACCCCGATCCGTTAAGTAGTTTTTGAGTTTATTCGTTACAATTACGAGTATACATACAAATCTTTCCTCTTTATAGTATTAATATAGATTACCTACAATACCATTAAAAACAGGTTAACTATTTCAGCAATTTAATCAACATCACCTATTTTCCTGGCATTCCAATAAAGTGTTAATAAAAGGGACTTTACAACCTTTGGCCAGTTGTTAGTCTACTGACCCATTTTATGATTATACGATCGAATCGTGATGGGACAGCAATCTGTTCACGTTTATTATTTATTAATAGTTATTATTTTCTCGTTTTAGTTCTTCTGACAAAGACATTAAAGATAAACTACGATAACATGGCGCGCCCCTTCAAAATACTGTTTCAATGCGACATCCTTACGCAAGAGTTATGAAGTTTTTGTAAGTATTCGTCTTCAGTAGCAGGCCAGCAGCTACATGCGTTGTGAGTTTTGGTGGCGCTTTGAAATTACATAAAGAAATACTTTCAAACGTTAATACTTTACTCACCAGAATTAATTTTAAATTGATGCTCTACAAGATCTAAATATTAAATGAAACTTCTTAAGCGGTGATTCCAAGTGTAAGGTTGCGTCACGTTTAGGCAAATTTTGTTACATGAGAGAGAAGAAAGATAAACCTTCCTCGGTCTCTCACACTACATTTTTCTTATTCTTCATGTTTACGAACTTTCACTTCCATTATGTGTAGGGCGCACGCGCAAGTTTTTAGTTCCACGTTTCAATAAGATATATATTTTTGTTTTCTCACCAAAGCTGTAATCCTTTACCTTTACACCAACATAATTAAATTCCATTGAATGTAATCCACATTCATATTCCATGATATCCCTTCATCATAATTCCGTGTGTATGAGGGAGCACAAAAGATATTAAATTATATCTAACCCTTTCTACATAAATCCATAAAATGCAAATAAGCTCCCCGTTATAAGTAATTAAATTCACACCAGTTAATATCCAGCCCCTAAGCGCTGTTTTGTTTCGTATCAATCAAGCCTAAAACAAGCAAAATTAACCTCAGTCACCTTCTAAAGGAAAATTAATGGCCGTCAATAAAGTTTCAATCTTTTGGCGGGAAACTACGCGTCCATTACCGGCGCCATTTTGTGCCACAGATAATTTAGTAAAATGGCGGATGACTGGCGTGTTTCGTTCGGATACACAGATTTATTGGGGCATTTAGTTGAAAACATTCTGCCTTTGTACGTAATTGCTTTGCCTGCAGGGCAGGTGTTTTTCGCCAAATTCTGGTAGTTTTCTGAAGAAATTCGCGAAGGTAGAATGTTATTTAGAAAATGGACAGAAATTTGTGCAACGTGCCATTTTCATTAATAACGAAGCTTGTTTAAAAGAGTGACAAAGTGTGTTAATAATTTATTTTAGTTTTTACTCTAACTGAGTAAAAAGGATTTAAAAAAAAGTAAAAGAAACAACAAATTAAAGCATGGCAGTAACAATTTCACGTTCGTTCATCATCCTCATTTGCCTAACCTTTTCCCAACTATGTTGAAGTCGGCTTCCAGTCTAACCGGATGCAGCTGAATACCATTATTTTACATGGAAAACTGCCTACCTTACCTCCACAACCCTGTTCCTGGGTAATAAGATACCCCTTGGTTAGTCTGGTTGTCAGACTTTCGAGCTTCTTACTGCCCTAACGACTGTCAAAAACCCACAAATGACAACCGGGAGCAACGGCTTAACGTGCTGTCAGAGGCACGGAGGAGTCTCGATATGTTGAGATGGTCACCCATCCACGGACCAACCTCGGCAAGCTTAGCTTAACCTGATGTATCGACCCGAGCGGCTGTTATTAATGAACCCCGAATCCCTCGAGCGTAAGTTCGTTTGTTCTCAAGAAATTTGATTACCTTTATAAAAACAATAATTCTTAGTTTCGATAAGAAACTTAGTAATTTATTGACTTGTAGCTGAGAATTTCAATGGGCATAAACAATAATATAAATTACCATTTATGGTTAAAGAAAATAATTGTACTGAGTTTTGTAAGTTATTGAGCAGTGCTTTTGCGAAAAGTTCATTGAATAAGAAGTCCTTGCCTTTCATCTAGGTAATAAAATGAGGACAGATCTTCAAATAAAACTGTGCGCTTCGGTAATCATCGTTTATCTTCGGAAATACGAACACGCGAGAGATCAATATAGAGCTGTGACAACCCTGAAAGTACTTTATTTTATTACCATGGTTTCAAGATTTTACATTAACAACTCTATACAATTCCAAAACAACTTTTCAAAGCTTTTCAGTAACATACAAGGTGCGATACAGAGTAGTGAACCAAACAGAGTAAACACGCAATTATATGTGCACTACACTAGCAACAGATCGTCAAAACCCATTTGTGATGCTGTTTTAATAGTAATAGTGCAGGAGGTCGTCCTTAGCCATTCCGATTTCATCCGCACCTTAAGCGGGATTGTCCGAAAGGGTTACCGCTACCCCGGAACATAAAGGGCTACGGAAGGAACATGGATGGGTTTTAGTCAGTAAGAGTCTGACACTCCCTTCCGCTCCACCCAGAGCGGGAGCAGTCCATTGGATGATTTCCCAGCCCTAAAAAAAAAAAAAAAAGCCATTCCGATTTCATCCGCACCTGACCATTCGCAACCATGGCGAATTTATAATACATAGTACAAAGTACTGGCGTTGTCTTAGTATGGTTGTCATAATTAAAAATCAATCTGCCTAGCCTTTTCCCAACTATGTTGGGGTCGGCTTTCAGTCAGCCACTCAGATCGATCGAACAGGTTAAGGTAAGCTTGCCGGATTTGGTCCGTGGTTGGGTGACCATCTTTACATATCGAGACTCTTCCGTGCCTCGGTAAGGACGTTAAGCCGTTGGTCCCGGCTGTCATTCGTGGATCTTTGACAGTCGTTAGAAGTCGTCGAAAATCTGCCCAAGCCAGTCCTACCAAAGGGTATCGTATTACCCAGGTACTGGCTTGTGGAGGTCTGATAGGCAGTCGGTACATGTCATGTAAAAATACTGGTATTCATCTGCATCCGATTAGACTGGAAGCCGACCCCAACATAGCTGGGAAAACGAAAGAATACTGGTATTCATTCAGCTGCATCCGGTTAGACTGGAAGCCGACCTAACATAGTTGGGAAAAGACTAGGCAGATTGATTTTATGCTTATAGTGTACGCCTCTGATAAAATAATCAGCTTGATGGTAGCTGAAACAATTTTTACGCAGCCTTTTACTGAATCCATTACATAAGGAACCCTCAGTAATAACTTAGCTAATAATGGCGGTGAGGTAACATGACACATTGTCGGCTCACCTTTTAGAACGCATTCAAGGCTGCGTGGGTAAAGCCACGCTATTTATATATGTCTCGAGACTGGTAAGTGGTTATATAACGGTATACCAATTCTTTGGTCACTGTCGTGTTTTAAAAGGTTTTTTTTTTGGGAAATGTGAGGATATTATCATCACATTAGATTTAGGTTTTTTTTTCATTAGATACTATCATTGAGCGACTGAGCGGTACACATGTCGGCTGCCACACTGACGAAACGAGTGTCAACAATATAAGCTACGCAGACGATATGGTACTGCTCAGTCCCTCGATGGGTGGGTTGAAGAAGTTGCTATTGACCTGCGAGGCCTATGCGGAGGAGCATGGATTAATATATAACACAAAGAAAAGCCAGATCCTAATATTTAAAGCACCTAGGCAGCGCAGTGTTCCTCCCATAAGTCTCAATGGCGTAGTATTGAAAGTTGTGGATAATTTTAAATATATTGACCACATTGTCACGAGCGACCTAAGGGACGACATGGATATTGAGAGGGAACGCAGGGCGTTGTCTGTAAGGAGCAATATGCTTGCCCGCAGGTTCGCTCGGTGTACTACAGACGTCAAAATAACCCTTTTTAGGGCGTTCTGTCAGTCTTTTAACACGAGTGGCCTGTGGGTGTCATACACGCGCCGAGCATACAACGTTCTGCGTGTTCAATTTAATAATGCTTTTAGGATGCTGTTGGGACTGCCATGGCGTTGTAGCGCTTCTGGAATGTTCGCGGAGGCTCGCATAGATGGTTTCCATGCCATCATGCGAAAGAAAGCAGCCTCCTTACTACAGCGCTTACATGGTAGTGACAACAGCATCCTGAAAATGATAGCTGCCAGACAGGACTGTCCCTTTCAGGGATACTGGGTGGGGACAGTCATAGGTCAAAATAAATAAGTAATTTTAACTGCGAAAACTAACAATACTAACCTACTTATGTAAGCACCATTGTTACTAACTCAAAAATACTAACAAAAGTATGGACCTTGGTCTGAAATAAAGTTTTATTATTATTATTATTAGATAGGAGAAACTCGTGGTTAAGTAATAACAGCCGCACGGAGCGCTCGGTTAAGCTACGCTTGCCGGGATGGGGGACCATCTTGAAATGTCGAGACTCCTCCGTGCCTCTGACAGCACCTTAAGCCGTTGGTCCTGGCTGTCATTCATGGATCTTTGACAGTCGTTACGGGTAGTCCGAAGCCCAAAAGACTGACAGCCAGTCTTACCAAGGGTTATCATATTACCCAGTTACAGACTGGGTTGTGGAGGTCAGATAGGCAGTTGCTCTATGTAAAATACTGGTATTCAGCGGCATCCAGTTAGACTGGAAACCAACCCCAACATAGTTGGGAATGGCTAGGCATATTGATTAGATTTGGCATTTAGGGCTTTTAGAGAAAAACGCATAATTTCTTCCAACTTGTTCATTTTTGTTTTGTGTGTTCTGTTTTTGAAACGTTTTTTCTTTCTTATTTACTAAAGGTGATCGCACATTTATTTGATACTAATGGCCTCGCAAATACGCGTGGTACGCGCCGTACGCAAATGTTTAGGTGTCTTTTTTTAAGGGTGGGAAATCATCAAATGACTGGAGTATCAAAGTCAAAGTCAAAACATTTATTTCAAATAGGCACAAGAATGGCACTTTTGAACGTCAAAATGAACAAGAAATAGAATTGATTCTAGTCTAGAGTGGAAGGGAGTCTCAGACTCTTACTGACTAAACCCACTACCATGTTCCGTCCTTGGCTTTTTATCTTCCGGGGTAGCGGTAACCCTTTCGGGCAATCCCGTTGAATTTAGGTGTTACAACTTTTGCTGTTTTCTAACCTCTATTGCGAATGAGTGCCGCACGCGCCGTATTATATAACGTCAACAGAATTAAATTTCATCTACGTAGGTTCTGTGATGTTTGATATGTCGTGATTAATCAGTGATTGAATGTATGAATGAGTGACCTTTCGCTTTATTTAAAACTTAACTAAAACTATTGAGTAACTAAAATATGGCGTCAAAAAATTCCTCCGCAACGCTGTCGCCTGGTAATGTACCCAAGAAACTAGCGGCATTGCCACGTTGTATGGCAAATCTGGCCCTCTGCCAAAGGTTAAAGCCAGCCCCAAGTGTCAACCAGTGATTTGAAGATGCCGTTCATCAAAATCTTTATTTATAATTCATAAAAATTTTATAAATCAGTGACTTTAGGTCCCAACGCCCATTTTATAAAATGAACATGGCGCCCTAAACTCGGTTGTCTATAAAACAAGGTGAATTGGCCATTCGCGGACATTGCGTCACGGGAGACGCGTTTTTTTTTACGATATTAACTTGATCAAACGAGCAGTTTTATCGATACTGGGGCATCTATGTTTATTGGGCGATGTATAGATTACAGTAGCGACGTATGGAGAATGCAATGGAAGTAAACTAATTTGTGTATACACATTTTTAAGGAAAAACTTACGCGTGTATGTCTGAAATTATACCACAGGGACGTACAGACGCCAGCACATCAAGCTATCCCTAACTGTCAAATTTTCTCAATTAAAAATGAACCTTATGTCTTTGCAATAAAGTTGAAATACTATCAATGAAATTTGACAGATTGTGGTAACTTGATGTGCTGGCCTCTGTACTACCGGGATCTTCTTCTTTTCGTGTGGTCAGTGACTAGCCTGGTGTCAGAGTTTTTATACAGCCCATGGGCCTCTGACTTAGCTTCACATGCTGTTGAGAAATATCTCTTAAACATGCTGGTTTCCTCACGATGCTTTCCTTCGCAGATTTCCAAGGAAGTTATAACTATACAATACGCACATGAATCCGTTAAATCAGAGGTGCGTGCCTAGGGTTCGAACTCGATAACTATGTATTGGCAGTTCGACGGTCACACCACTAGGCTATCACTGCTTGCTACCTGGATAAAAAGTATCCGATGTGTTAATCCAGGTTATCAACTATTCCTAATTTCATCCAGATCCGTTCAATAGTTTTGCGTTAAAGAGTAACAAACATCCAATACATCCACCCAAACTTTCATGTTTATTATATTAATAGAATGACCTTACCATACAGTAAAAAAATTTCGCTACTTAAAAAAACCCACGAGGAATAACTTACGTTTGTAGTATTAGCAAACTCAAGCTGACTGAGTAACATGATTCCTTGTTCATTGTAGCAACACATTAATAAGAAAAAGACAGCAAATGTCATTAAAGTATCTCTAATTCAATATTTCAAACTAGTCACATAATCAAAAAAGGGGGTCGATTTGAATAGTGTGATTTGTTGGTGGGTGAACTTTGTTCAAGAGTTTGTGTTGTTGCTATCAGTGGTGTTTAGTTTGAAGATCTTTATTCACAAGCAAATATAAATATATTTCCCAAAATTATGAGACAAAAATCGACATGTTTACGCAAGCAATGCTTTTAAAATGAACAATAACATCTGGCGATAATAACGTCCCGCTTTGGCGTAAGTGTACTCAAAGCTTCAACAGATGTTAAAGTTTTGAGTACACTTACGTATGCTGTATTTATTGCGCATCAAAAATTATGACGTGTAATTTACTATACGGACACACGGCCATACCTACATTTTTATGCGCCTTTCGGCAGGAGTGTTGCTAGACTTGACTCTTATCTATCACAAATGACATGAACAACCTCATCATTCTTTCTTGTAAGCAAGAAAGAAAAATGTTTATTCTGCACAAACAAAACGCACATTTATAAAAAGAAACGTCATTAAATACACCCGTGCGAAACATTAAAACCATTGACAATTAGTATCTCACTCACGGACAATGGATGGACCACAGACAAAAAACTGACAACTTTATTAACTTTTTGCATAAGAATATAAACATGACAACAAACACTAGAATAACAAATCTAAATAGGTAGTGTTAAATAATAACATCCTGGTTATTTCCGTGTATTTGACGACGGAGCAGCATGTCTTTTCCTTCCATACTTCTCTATTAGTCATCATCTCGGTAGACATTCGTTTTCTAGCCTTTTCCCAACTATATTGGGGTCGGCTTCCAGTCTAACCGGATGTAGCTGAATACCAGTATTTTACATGGAGCGACTGCCTATCTGACCACCACAACCCAATAACTAGGCAATACGATACCCCTTGGTAAGACTGGCTGTCAGACTTACGGGCTTCAGACGACCCGTAACGACTGTTAAAGATGCACAAATGACAGCCGGGACCAATGGCTTAACATGCTTTCCAAGACACGGAGAAGTCTCGGTATGTAAAGATGGACACCCATTCACGAACCAACCCTGACAAGCGTAGCTTAACTTGATAAATCTACATGTACGGCTGTTATTACTTGAGCTTGAGCTTAAGCTCCTCTTTTGAGCGAAGATGTTATTTTTAATTAAGTAATTAGGTAAGCTGTCCCTTCAAAGGCAAATCGCTTTATAAACGAGAAAATAATTACCGTGGCTTAAGGTACAGTCGCCAGCACATCAAGTTACCACAAGTTAACGAGATTTCGCAGTCGATTTTGAACTTAATAATCAACGTTGTAAGGTTTAAAATCACGTGGAGAAATTTGACAGTTTGGCATAACTTGAGGTTGAGGTTGCATGGCGATCAAACCCACAACGTTATATCTGTAACAATTATTTATTCTGTGAAGTAAAGTTAGTATTTTTCAGTTATGCATGTATTATATTGAACGCTGTATGTAATGTAATGAAAAGTTAATTAATCATGAGGCTTTTTACAGGTAAAAAATTGTGCAATGACAATAGTAGAGTAAATGTTTCGGAGGTTTGAAATATTTTTAGTTTTTTGTGAATCAACAGTAAATTAATTAATATTTGACATAAACTTATTAATATTGACAGCGATGTAGACGAATCTTTTGGAGCCCTATGATTTGCACTGCGCTGCTGAGAAGTTTGTTGCGCCACTTCTTCTTCCTAGCTAAAGCACTAGGAAGTGGTGAAGGGTGGGCGTTTTTGGGGGACTGTCTTATGTAATTTTAAGGTTCAAATGCTGATTTTCAGCCTATTTTGAATAAAGGACTTTGGAGTTTATGTACTTGTAAAATAATGTTATTTAAACTGAAACACTTATTTTTATCCCGATATTGCGATATCAACGCGTACGAAGTCGCGGGCAAAAGCTAATAATTATATTTTAATACAGTTAGCTTAATTTAAATTATGTAAAAATTACATAAATAAACCTAAAAAAACTCCATCTAATCACGAACACATTAAAAATGTTATTTTTAAAACATATAAGTCACTACATAGTATAAAGCAAAGTCGCTTCCCGCGTCCTAATGTCTGTATGTATGTTTGCTTAGATCTTTAAAACTACACAACGGATTTTGATGCAGTTTTTTTTTATAGATAGAGTGATTCAAGAGGAAGGTTGAGGTGTATAATTTATTAAGGTTTGCGGACGAAGTCGCGGGCAGGAAGCTGGTAATAAATAAACGATAATATTTCACAAAAAGGTATTACGGTCTCTGGTAACGATGCCCCACCTCTCAGGTAATTATGCGCGGCAGTAATCTATACCAAACACGTGACTAATTAAATTTTGAACGTATTTTACAAGGTTTCCCTTTGTATATAATTAGGCTGTGGCTTGTGTAGGCAGACGTAGGCGATACTGGGGATGGGTGAGAGGAAAAATGCAATGTTCGCTGTAACACGTAAGTCAAGTAATTTCTCAGTTCTGGAGTCTGGATTTGTGCCAGGTTTAGAGCAATAGATTCGTCTCCTATATGGGACTTCATCTTCATATTAGCTTACTGCAGTCCACTGCTAAATTTCGGTAAAGGTGAGGTTTTGTAACCAATTAAGAGATATTATTGCAATTTTTACTATTATATTTGTTGTTATCTGTTTATGTTTGCCTTAATTTTTAATTGTTTTCTGTTTTGTTTTTTTCTCTGTGTATTTCCTGTGCATGTTCAGAGTAAAATGTTTTTCTTTTTTCTACAGAATGTACCCGAAAGGGTATATACATACAAAAGGATATGCTACAACCCACCAAACTGAACCACTTTTACCATGGGACCAACTCCAAAATCATAGAAAAAAATCAGCTGTTCCCTACATTTCGACGAGTCACGTGACCGAAAATCTATAGAACAGCAGATTTTGTTGCGATTTTTAATTTGGTCCCATGGTAAAAGTTGTTCAGTTTGGTGGTCTGTACCATGCTTTTGTATGTACATAATATATATACACTTTCGGTTACACCCAGTATATTAGACTGAAAACATTCTTAAAAATACGGGATTGGCCTTCTATATACGTTACATAACATCACGCCTGTAATCGCCTAAGGGTATAGCAGAGGTGTACCAATAGTACACCCTCATTTCGCCTGTTATGTTTAAGTCCCATGTAATAGTGAGCGGCCTATTGCCATCAACTGAAACTGAAAAAATCCAATCGGAAAAACCCAGGAATCGAATCCAGGGCCTCATCAACTTCATAACAAACTCAGGATTCAAGGGTGGTCAGCGGGATTGTCCGAAAGGGTTACTGCTACCCTGGAACATAAACTGTCAGTAAGAGTCTGACACTCCCACAAAGTCATTTGATGATTTCCCACCCTCAAAAAATAAACACTCATGCTCAATAATAGCGCTTGCGATCACTATACCAACGAGGTTATAATCTTAATAAAATAGGTATTCATATTATAATCTAAATAAAATAGGAAAATCGTTCCGATAGCGTTGGAGCATCATTTTAAAATAGAACTACCCTCAAAGCTTTTCAGATGCAATACATAATCCCACACAGCTAACATAGAGTCGCTCTACAAAGAGCCAAGATTAAATTTCACTCTGCATTAAGAAGAGTTTGCAAAGGAACTCTACGTGAGAAAGGTTAGTGTTATAAGCGCGGAAGTTGGTCGTAGAGTTTATAAATAATTACGTAGAAGGCTCTATTCCTGCATATTCGCAGTTATAGAGCTTGTAGAGTCACTTTGTTGGGTTTTCAGTTTTTATTGTGTTTTGAATGTTGGTAGAGTTAATGAGAACTTGTTTTGTTTTCAGTTTCTCCATTGAGATTATTGGTAAGTGGTACGGAATCCTACGTGTGCGTGAACCACTCGCAATTGATTTTACGATACAACATAAACTACATCTGTAGAATGCAAAGCCTACAAAATCAATATTATCACAGCCGAAGGTTTTGCCGATCGTCAGATGTCATCGCATGTAAGGCTATAGCCACAAGTCACGAATTCGAACACAGATTGATTCCGGGCCGCTGGGTCGCGTTGAAGCCTGTCGATAGTGTACACGAGGCGATTGTCAAATGGAACTTCGATGTGCATATTTGTATTTATACTGAGATACAGAGACTAGTTTCTGCCAGCAGCTTCGCCCGCATGAATGTCTGAAACTATCCCACAGGAACGTACTATCGGGATGGTATAAGTATCTTATGTCTTAATCATCATCATCATCATCTGCCTAGCCTTTTCCCAACTATGTTGGGGTCGGCTTCCAGTCTAACCGGATGCAGCTGGATACCAGTATTTTACATGGAGCGACTGCCTATCTGACCTTCACAACCCAGTAACTGGGCAATATGATACCCCTTGGTAAGACTGGCTGTCAGATTATGTCTTAATCACTAACATAAAATAAATCTAACATAAAGGGCTAAGGAAGGAACATGGATGGGTTTTAGTCGGTAAAAGTCTGACACTCCCTTCCGCTTCACCCAGTGCGGGAGGAGTCATTTGATGACTTCCCACCCTCAAAAAAAAAAAAATTTAAATAATAAATAAATAATATCCTTGGACATTTCACACAACGCCATATCGTCCCAAGCTAAGCAACCCAATGCTTGTGTTATGGTAACGAGATGGCTGATAAACTACTTATATACATTTTTTTTGTAAATACATACATATTATAGATAGAAAAACACCCAGACTCGTAACAAATACTTGCAGGTCGTACAAATATTTGTTCCGTGCGGGAATCGAAACCGCGACATAGTGCGCAGCAGTCAATCGCTCAACCGCTGCGCCAACCGTGTCGTCATATTATGGACTATCTGTGTGCCAAATTTCATCCAGATCCGTTCAATAGTTATTGCTTGAAAGAGTAACAAACATACATCCATCATCCTCATCCTCACAAACTTTAACGTTTATAATATTAGTAAAATTTAAATTGTAGATTCACCCCACGGTCGCAATGTCGCGTTTCTGTTTCTTTTTGCCATCTCTGATAAACACAATATTACAGAAAAGATTGCTTAATTGTTTCGTGAAATTAATTAAGGGAAGATTGGTACAGAGGCCAGCACATCAAGTTACCACAATCTGTCAAATTTCTTTTATTTTTATTTATTAGGGACAACAAACAGCAGTATATTAAATATTACACATGAGGAGTACTAAACTAATAGAATTAACAAATACACTACTCACGACGTTATCCACAGATTACCATATAAAATAATTAGCATTGGTACTGTTAATAATAACAGTACCTATGCTTATTATTATATATGGTAATCTTTCTTTGATAGTATTTCAACTTTATTGCAAAGATATAAGGTTCATTTTTAATTGAGAAAATTTGACAGTTAGGGATAGCTTGATGTGCTGGCGTCTGTACACAAAGCAAAAAATTGAAAGAATATTATCATCCAGTATACATAACAGAGAAAAGCTCAAGTGAGAAATTAAAGAGAAAAATATGTTATTGTTTCTGCCTAGCCTTTTCCTATCTTTATGGGCTCGGCTTCCAGTCTAACCGGATGTAGCTGCCGATGCATTTTGTACGAGATTACCATTCTATACCATTTCTTTCACTGTAGTGTCAGTGGTTAACCATTGGAAAGTCATAATGACGCCATTATATCAGAAGATTACCAGACTTGTCAAAATCATTAATTATGAAATCAATGATATATCATTCTGACACTATTGTAATAGCAGACTTGAGGCCCAGGTTAGTCACTAACCACACGAAACGAAAGAGAAGATAGGCTGATTATGTTAAACATACAAGTGCTGATATTTATATTGCCCGCCTACACGCCCGAAATAGAACACACAATTATTGTTGGCTACGTAATTCGTTTTCTCCAAATTTATCCCAAAATAGGACAAAACTATATAGAGATTCCATAAAGAGCCATTCTATTTTCAAACCCTCCTTCCTCATAATCCCTTAGGCCTTTTGTACACCTACACAGCTTTGTGACCTACTTCTCTATTAGTTAAGGTATTCAAAATACGACTTAAGTAATAACATGATATGAGGTTATATCTCATGCATATATCATGAACATTAAGAATGCTGGCGAGTTTGAAAATGCTAACTACTTTAAGGCGTATAATAGCATGCATACATGTATGTCCCGTTGTTTTGTTTGAGGGTGGGAAATCATCCAATGACTTCTCCCGCTCCCGCATGGCGACGCGTCGCCACACAGTACACACTACTGCATAGAGACTGTATATATACACCATCATATAGCGTGGCGACGCGTCGCTACGGCATGCGTCGCCACGCCAGAAATTAGTTTTTTCTGACCAATAGCTGATGATATAAGGAGTGACTTAGGCTACCTTTATTTTAGAAAAGAATTAGAGACCACGCTGGCGAAGCCACGGGCAGCAACTATCGTACTATAATTTTAATTTTACAGATTATATCAACCTACCACGTCGTTTGGTAACCCAAAGCTTATACGGGAGATTGATTGCGTTAATTTTGTTGGAAAAAAAACGTAGAGTAAACGAGAGTCATCTATCATTCTTATAGAGGCGAATACCTGGCGTTTGGGACGAAACTACCTCATTTTTTTTTAAATTGTTTATGTATGGATAAAGTAAGTACAAAAAAGTTTTTTTATGTAATGTGTTCCTTCATGGTTATGATTTTCGTAAGCATAAGTTATAACTTTTTTTAATCGACTTCTTTGCCTTGGCTAATGTATAACTTCCTGACACTATAAGGTGAATTGTTGCAAAGAAGATACTTTTCAAATGTCGTTAAGTTTTGTATATTATAAATTTATAAATTTTAGTACTGAAAACATAACAACTATTATACCTCTGTTCCAAAACAAAATAAACCGGACAAGTGCGTGTCGCATCACGCACAATGAATGGTCCCGTAGGTGTAATTAATTTATTCCAATAACAAAAACTACATAATATGTGACTGGTAATCAGTGGCCGATATTTATGACCATGATGGCGCGCTTGCGTTCCTCCTCCAATGGCATCCTGAGTGTGTTTACAGACCGATGGGACTCTCGATGTTCAGACACACTTATCCAAATAATCTGGTGTACGTTGTGTGTTTCACTAGTTGTTTATTATTGTAAATTTAATTTAATACTAACATTAGGCTTAGATAAACTACTACTAACAATATATGGATGCAATAATTCCGAAATAAAATATTTGAATTTGAATTTAAACACGTGATTGTACTCATGATTACAATCAAATTTCCCAAAGAAACTTATTTTGTATACTCAATAGCTGCTAACAGCTGATCGGCGCGAAGGTCATTGAAATTTGCGCGCGCCAGTTGTATTGTTATTGTGATAAAAATAAAACTATTGAGTAAACAAAAAAAGTTTCTTTGGGAAAGTTGATTGTAATCATGAGTACAATCACGTGTTTAAATATCACTCACTAATTACCAGTCATCTTATATAGTTGAAAAATATTCTGCGCCGAGTACTATAGCCGACTCAGTGTCAACAAACCGAGCGTGACGGTTTAGTTTCTGTAACTGAAAGAGTACTAAGTGAGCTTATAGAAGTTTTCTCTTCACAGATGACTACCTCGTCAGGTAGTAAGGAGCTCGTGGCCAAGTTATAAAAGCCACTTGGGTTGATCTATCGGGATAAGGTACGCTTGCCGTGGTAGGTCCGTGGATGGGTGACCATCTTTACATACCAAGACTCCTCCGTGAGCACGCTAAGCCGCTGATCCTGGCTGTCATTTGTGTATCTTTGCCAGTCGATACGAGTAGTTAGGAGCCCGATAGTCTGACAGCCAGAATTGTTCAGTTACTGATCGGGTTTTGGAGGTCAGATAGGCAGTCGCTCCATGTAAAATACTGGTATTTCGCTGTATCCGGTTAGACTAGAAACCGACCAAAACATAGCTGGGAAAAGGCTAGGCAGATTGAAATAAACCTCGACTGTTGGGATGAATTTATCCCAAGAACAAACTAAACCGAGTTGTACCAGATAGGCAGTCGCTCCATGTAAAATACTGGTATTTAGCTGCATCCAGTTTGACTAGAAACCGACCAAAACATAGCTGGGAAAAGGCTAGTCAGATTGAAATGAACCTCGACACCCTAAACGTAATCATATAAAAGATCTAATCAAAATCAGCTTCCAAAGTACATGGCAATGACGTCAGCTGCCCGCACGTCCCAGCATCAGATACCCAGTCGGTCTCGTAATGAACCTACATTGTTATCACCCGTATAGCATCACAGGCCCATAAACGAATTAGAACTTTCTATTGTAATATGGCCTTGAAACTTTGGTACGGGATTATTTAGTTTAATATCTACCTAGGTGTAGTAAGTTACGATTTTATGTATACTAATATTATAAAGATTAAGAGTTTGTTTGAACGCGCTAATCTCTGGAACTACTGGTCCGAATTGATGTTTTTTTTTTGTGTTGGATAGTCCATTTATCGAGGAAGGCTATAGGTTATGTAACATCTCGCTACGACCAATAGGAGCCGAGCAGTGGGAGAAACAGCTAGGTGTAAGATAAAAACCGGCAAAGTGCGAGTCGGTCTCGCAAAGGCCTCTATACTACCGTACAATATAATTAACACTGCATGTTTATAAAAAAAAAACTTCAGTTTAACTTAAAAAGAACATGTTATTGTATGAGGACTCCGTTTATTTTAATTATGTTTATTGTTGTTTGTTTGGTGCAATAGAAATACATAAGCTGAAAATTTCAACTGTCTATCTACGATACATGAGATATAGCCCGCTTACAGAAAGATGGACGGACGGGACGTGGAGCGGGGACGTAGTAATAGGGTCCCATATGTCACCCTTCGGATACGGAACCCTAAAATCGAATAGTGTTTGTTTGTGGCTGAATAATGAAAGAAAGTTTATTTTCGTTTGCAAACAACAATGATTTACTTGGATAGTATAACAAACTTATAGTCAGTTCCAAAAGTATTTGATGAAAATGTAAACACATCGATCAAAAACGTAGCTATGGTTAGCATAATCAGCCTATAATGTTCTGACAGCTGGAACACAGGCCTCCTTTATTCAAGAGAGAGAGGGCTGTAACCCCTCGCGGGCCCAGTACGGGTAGGTAGATATCACATGGCTTTGAATTATTGGTTCTAGGACATGTCGGTTTCTTCGCGATGTTTTCCTTCACCATTTTGAGAGCAGTGGTGATAAAATGAAATACACAAAGTAAAGTAGTATCCAGGTTCGAACTCACGACCTACAACTCGGTAGTCGGGGACGATATCACTCCAGCACTGCTCGCAATAATAATAATAATAATAATAATTTATTTGCATCAATTTTTACATTTAAGTTGCCAAGGCAACTTGTGTTAATGATGCTGGTGGCAATATATTGATACAAGTGTCTTAAAAGAGCTACCTACTGAAATAAACATAACTTCGAACACAGCTCACTGTCCGATCAGGACCAGGCCCGTGCCGAGCGGCGCGTACGTGTTCCACGCGCGCCTCAAAGAGATGTCTGCATGCGAAGGGGCCCTTTAGGGCCGAAGCTAGCCGGGTAAGCAGGATTGTCCGAAAGAGTAACCGCTACCCCGGAACATAAAAGGCTAAGAAAGGAACATGGATGGGTTTTAGTCTGTAAAAGTCTGACACTTCCTTGCGTTCCACCCAGAGCGGGAGCAGTCATTGGATGATTTCCCAGCGTTAAAAAAAAAAAAAAAATGGCTTATCAGGTAACTAAGTTCTAAGAACCTATTTATAGTAAAGATTTTCAAAATTACACTTAGTTCGCAATAAAGAATTTGAATTGGAATTATCAATAACAATGATGCTATGTAGGTAATTAGGTAATGACTATGTAACCAACATTTTG
Source organism: Hyppa rectilinea (assembly GCA_951799385.1). Classification (NCBI taxonomy): domain Eukaryota; kingdom Metazoa; phylum Arthropoda; class Insecta; order Lepidoptera; family Noctuidae; genus Hyppa; species Hyppa rectilinea. The sequence continues at coordinate 10,166,963 of OX637325.1, read as the reverse complement.
TTTAAAAGAGTGTCCATGGAGTTTTTTGCCCGTTCTTCTCCATAGGTACCTACTGCTTTGGAATGGGCAACTAGCTTCATCTCTCTTACTGACCGACCCCTTGACGATATTAAAAAGTGCCTGTGATTGATTTATTTGAAATAAATACTTTTAGTTTAAATTATTGCTAGTAAAGGCGCGGGCAAAAGCTAGTGTTGCTATAAGAATAAAATAAATATAACAGTTTCCATTATAACGTCTACTCGATAAACGTTTCGCTACGCAGTCCCATTACAGCGCAGTTTACATTTAAAACAAGCTTGTTTTGAACCCACAACGTTTTGTTTATTTAAATTTCAAACGAAATTAACATTTATTTATTTTCATAGCTAATTTTGGCCGACGAAAGCAGAGCTCGGATTGAATCAGATGTTATGTTCCCACGCAAATTGTAATTTTGAGGGATTTTAAATGTTTACCACTGAAGGATTATGTTCGTGGTAAATATGTATCTCTGTTGGTTTGTATATAGAATCCAATATATCATACTTAGGAATTTTATGAATCTCCTCATAAAAAACGTTTTTCTGTGAACATTTCTTGATAGGAATCGCAGATTTGTGACGCACGATTTAGCAAAGATTTTGTAGACTTCAAGTAGGTGTTTCCACGTAAGAAGTACGCATGTTGTAGTGACCTAGTTTTATCTTGGAATTATACTCAAATCGTTGAGCAATTCAACGAAACCCTTGGACAGCCGGTATGAGCAGCGCTAAGAGCATAGAATAAATAGTACTGCGAGTTTCAAACGATTCAATAGATTACGTCATGTCACATGAACTAAAAGCGTACAAATTCAAGTTTCAATACTAATATGTTGTTTACGCTGTTTTAGAAATAATAATAAGATAATAATATGCTTGGACATTTTACACATCGCTATATAGTCCCAAGCTAAGCAACCTAATGCTTGTGTTATGGTAACGAGATCGCTGGTAAACTACTTATGTGCCTACTTTTTGTTTTGGCAAATAAATTAGGTTAAGAGGGAACTCTATTGCGCCTTTCTCCATACAAACGCATTCCACTTTGTGAATAATGCCTCTAGAACAATGATTTTTTTCCAAAAAATCTTGGTCTAATTAGTACGTGCCCCTATCATTCCTTTTTTCCCAAACATAATCACTAAAATAATTATGACAATCCAAAATCCTGAAAAATAGCCCGTTTTTACCGCTATGTTCAGACGACTATCTGACCTCCACAGCCCAGTTACTGCGTAATACGATACGCCTTTGGCAAGACTGATTTTCAAACTTGCTTCTATCGACCCGTAACGACAGTCAAGATCCACGAATAACCTCGGAACTAATAAAAAAATCAATAACGGAAGTGCCTATAATAATTCTAACTCACGAGAATTTGCCAACTGTCGCCATTTTCTCACTTTCCTTAAACGCCTACTTTCATCACAAAGAAACGAGCTCTTTTCACTGTTTTGTATACCAACAGTCTTTGATCGCTTTGATCTGTATGAAAGCAAAGAATCCCACGCAAAACAGCTTAATACAAGAACCTTGTAAGGGCTCAGTTGATATTTTAGTAGCTATAGAACGAATATACAGGGTAAAATTTTATAATAAGACTTTTTTTTTTTTTTTAAATCATCCAGTGACTGCTCCCGCTCTGGGTGGACCGGGAGTGTCAGACTCTTACTGACTAAAACCCATGCATGTTCCTTCCGTAACCCTTTATGTTCCGGGGTAGCGGTAACCCTTTCGGACAATCCCGCTTACCCGGCAGGCTTAATAATACCACCTGAAGGGAAAGTACTCTTAATTCTGTAGATAGAAAATTTTACTCACATTCTTTTGTTTTTGAATAGAAAGAAAACTGCATTCATAGCTTCGCTTGCCACACCCAGGAATCGAACCGACTAATATTAGTAAAAATTAGACCGTGTACTTTTATTGCATCGATCGTTAGGATCAAATTATAAGGATGAAATCTCATTAAGAAACTTGATAAAAATAAATTTAAGGAAAATGTTTTCTTGGAGTTAATTTTCTTTCTACAGTATTAAGAGTACTTTCCCTGTAGGTGGCATTACGAAATACAATACCACCTTGTATTTTTTTTAAAATGAGGCTGGGATATCATCAAATGACTCCTCCCGCTCTGGGTGGAGCGGAAGGGAGTGTCAGACTCTTACTGACTAAAACCCATCCATGTTCCTTCCTTAGCCCTTTATGTTCCGGGGTAGCGGTAACCCTTTCGGTCTACAACCAAATTCGAATTTCATTTCAATTCGATTCGAATTCTAAATTTAAATCAGCTCTGTAAATATTCTAATATCAAAATCGGTTCACGATCGACCATAAATATCAATGAACATACACAAAAGAAAATTACGTGCTGACGAAAATATTGATGTCGATTAAATATTATATTTATTACTGCTTTAATAAATATGGTGGTAGGTGAGACCCTTCATCAAGTACATCAAGCTACCCGAATCTGTCAAATTTCGTTGATAGATTTTCAACTTTATTAAAAAAGCATAAAGTTCATTTTCAATTAGGAAAATTTGACAGTTAGGGATAGCTTGATGTGCTAGCCTCTGTACATTTATGTTTCTAATTAGTATTAATACAGTACCGATATCAAACAATATTTCCGCGAGTTAGTTCGGAAACAGATCAATCAATAAATCTGCCTACCTTTTCCCAACTATGTTGGGGTCAGCTTCCAGTCTAACGGGATGCAGCTGAATACCAGTATTTTACATGGAGCGACTGCCTATCTGACCTCCACAACCCAGTCAGTAACTGGGTAATACGATTCCCTTCGCAAGATTGCCTGTCAAACTTTTGGGCTTCAGACGACCCGTAACGACTATCAAAGATCCACGAATGATAGCCGGGACCAACGGGTTAGCGTATTTACCGAGACACGGAGGAGTCTCGGTATGTTAAGATGGTCACCCATCGACGGACCAACCCTGGCAAGCGTAGTTTAACCTGATCGATCAATCCGTGCGGTTGTTATTATGTAGACACGAGTTTTTGACTATATATAATAACATAATCTCATGTCTAAAGACATTCTTGGAACAATTTATTCGGACTCTTGAAACAAATAAACCATTAGAACTATCTCAGGAATACCAATCAATTTGATTCAGTATGAATTTTGTAAATTATTTAGTTAAGAGTCCGTGTATTGCAAAGGAGGAGCCGTTAACTTCGGTCTAGCAAGCTAATCAAGTTATACTTAGCTTATTTTCAAGGCTAATTAGGAATCTAGCGTGCAAAACATAGAAATAAACTACGATAACATGGCGCGCCCCTCCAAATTACTGTTTCAATGTTTGTAGTCACATCCTTGTATAAAGAGTTTGTATGTAGTACTCGCAAAAAAAATGACAAATTACTAATAATCTGAATTAGTCCCATCCATAGAGGTTTATAGTTGTAGAGGTTGAATACGTCTGTCCAATCTATTTTGCTATTGATCTCTTTTGGCTTATTGGACGATTCGCACGAATTTAACTCGCACAAAACGTGCCAATCGACTCCTTTAAAACATATAATTTTTTCTGTAGTCGATTCGCACAAATTTTATTTATTGGCGTGCGAATCGACACCTTCACAAAAATGTAGTAGGCTATTCGCACACATTTCATTTTAAGGAATAAAAAAATTAAAGTACAGTCGTATTCAGCCATCACTGAAATAAAACTAAAAAATAATCGAAGTTTAAATAACAGATATTTACTTGAAAGTAAGAAAAATCTGTATTTTTGTGTTTTGTGCGAGTTAAATTCGTGCGAGTCGTCCAATAAGTCTCTCTTTTAAATTAGAGCTCATTAGATAATCGTTATTTCTGAAAACCTATCCATGACAGTTGAAATGTCGATGTCAATGAACAATCATAATATTTCACCGTATGCTAACGTTAACATGGCTACGCTAAAACAGTTGTCGCTAGGTTACGGTTGCTAGACCCGCAAATCAAAATTCAAGACATTATGACTTTCCACGTCTGGATGTACGAGTATAACAGATAAAACCTGATATGCGTAACACGGCTTAAATACGAACATTGGCTAGTGGCTCAACAATTAAAGTCCGTGACTGTACATAGACACCCCATACAAAAATGATAATTAAATTAGCCGACAAGCGCCTTCCAAAATAATAACTGAAATACTCAAATAAAAAATGATAAATGCAAGAGTTCAATTTTATTACACCTTACAAGGCTAAAGTAACACATGACCTTCGAGGGTAACCTGTCAATTCATGTTCCCGGTCTATCGATTCTGTCATAGTTACCACCTAACGTTGGAATCTATCCCTTGAGGAAAATATAGGGGATATGTTAGAGACACAAATAAAATTTATTTTGACCCAAAACTTACATAAAACTTCGTTTTTTGTTGTAACGACCAAAGGTCTTTGCATTTCCATGTATTATCGTAAAGGTGGTGTAGGAAAGCCGACCTTATGTTGCAGCAGGTTGCTCGATAAATATCTTTGTTTCCCATTCAATTGAATTTAGAATTTGATTTGCCAGTCGCGCGGTAAACTTTGCTTGCGCGATGCAGGGTTTGTATGACGTCGGTGTGATGCGTGGATCGTAGATGGCGCCGTTATTTTCTTGATAAATAATATATTATTCTTCACATTTTATTTATATTTCGTTATGAAGAAATAGGCAGTGGTAGCCCAGTGCTAACGGCCGCGACTTACAAATGGTGAGTCGTAAGTTCGAACCTAAAGTACGCGCCACGAGAAGCTATAAATTATGTAAACAAACATCTTTTACTAGGTAAACATTTTATACTGCGAGATAATAATAAATTGACCATATTCAATCGACATGAAATATAGACGGGTTATATGAAAGTAACAACCTATTTAATTTAGTCGGATCATATTTTAACGACGCAAAGCGCTATCGTTTGTGTTTCTTGGTACCGGAACGCGTCCGTCGCAGGGATTGTAAACTATCGGGACGCCATTTTGAAATAAACGCGTCATTCGAGTTTCGAATGCGTACGAGTTTGTTTCACACAGAAATGGAAACATCTGAATCTGACGAATAATTATTCTTAAATAATATATGTTAATTAATATTTGTTACTCAATAATTTATTAAATCTTAAACAAATTCATTTTTTTTGTTGGTCCAAATGTTGTGAACTCCTGAACACTTGTTTACAAAATTTATAGCTTCTCATGACGGTTACTATAGACAGGTGCTTTACTTTGTGTAAATAATTTCATCACCACTGCTTTTTAAACGGTGATGGAAAACATTGTGAGGAAACCAGCATGTCCTAGAACCAAAAATCCAAAGGCATGTGACATTTACCAAACCACACTGGGTCCGCGTGGTGGATTACGGCCCACTGTCTCTCGAAGAGAGGACGCATCAGAGGCCTGTGAGCCCTGATGGATAGACCAAAAAAAAATTGTCTAAACCAACTTTTACAACACACACATACATCAAAACCAATATATTTCAAATTGGACAGGCATCTCTCCCGATAAAATAAGTATTAAAACAAGCGACAACCTCACTCAACGCTTCGGATCTCCTTTGGCATCTGTGCCACCGTAGGCGGTTAAAGCTAGCAACTATAAATTAGTAGGCGAGCAACGATAAGTGAGTGCGTGGCCGTGAGGAGCAATTTCCCGCTTATATGCGTATGTACAGTCACGAACACTAATAATGTATGCACTGAGCAACTTTAAAAAGTGATTTTCTCCTTTTACATTTATTGTACTTTTATGTTGTTACGAACATGAATCTGGAACCCATAATAATATGAAACTAATTTGAATTTCTAAGATGTTATAGTTATTCTACGAGAAAATCACTTTTTAATGTTTTTAAGTGTATACATATCAGGGCTTGTGTCTTTACCAAGTGCCAGTCTTTCAGCAAGCGTCCCTGAGCGAGTAAAATCTTTGCTACCTCTTATCGCTACGACAAACGGGTTCTCGCCGGGGCGGTGTGAACAACAAGCGATCAACTATTAACATAATAATGTATCTCTGTCACTCAAATGGGACAAATAAAATTTTGACTGTATCCGGCTCGAAGGACCATTTAATGTAGGAGCCAATGGTTGGAAGTACCGTACACTATCACTTTGTTAATGTTGGTTCAGTTACGGAGTACACAGAAACAAGTTGAGTTTAAAGTTACATTAAAAGATAACAAGGAAAAGTAGTAGCGATTATTTCTCTTGACAAGTGGTTGGTGCCACAGTTATTGTCTGACTCGATTTGTATTGCTTAAAACGTTATTATTATAATTATACGACATCCAAGTAGGCTGCTGGGTTCCCAAAGTAAATGTACGGTTGATGAGACTGTACAGGTTTCTTGAGCGAGAAAATCGTTGACCGAGCGAGTTGTTTCCTTTTCGGCCGAGGGACAGGTGTCGTCATTGGCAACAAATTGACGCGCACGTGGTTGTCAAAGCTTACAAAAGGGACACACATTTGCGTAATTTATTCCCTTGCGGACACAATGGTCGGTGTCCTCACCCTGTCGGGATAGTAAGGTAGAAGGGACATCGACGCGAAGCCGGTTAGATAAACTAATAGAACATGGTGCGTCCTCCATATTACTGTTTCAACGTTTGTAGTCACATCCTTTTTTTTTTGAGGGTGGGAAATTATCTATCTGCTTCCGCTCTGGATGGAACAGAAGGGAGTGTCAGAGTCTTACTGACTAAAACCCGTCGATGTTCCTGCCGTAGCCCTGTATGTTCCGGGGTAGCGGTAACCTTTTCGGACAATCCCGGTTTCGGCCACGGGCCCCTTCACATGCTGACATCTCTTTGAGGCGCGCGTGGAACACGTACGCGCCGTCCGGCACGGGCCTGGTTCTGATCGGACGGTGACCTACCCATTACTCACCGTCGTCCCATCCTTACGAAAGAGTTTGTATGTAGTTGTAAGTATTGGTCTTCAGTAGCAGGCCGGCAGCTACATGCGTTGTGAGTCTTGGTGGCGCTTTGTAATTACTTTCACAAATATTTTCGAACGTTTTGAATTTTGGAGGGGCGAGCCATGTTATCGTAGTTTATCTCTACATAACAGAACCTTCCTGTGTTGAACTATTTCGTTTCATTATGATTACAAAAAAAAGACAGAGGAGCTCGTGGCTAAGTAATAACAGCCGCACGAATCGATCCAACAAGTTAAGTTACGCTTGCCGAGGCTAGTCTGTGGATGGGTGACCATCTTTAGATATCGAGACTCCTCCGTGCCTCAGAAAGCACGTTAAGTCTTTTATCCCGGCTGTCTTTCGTGGATCTTTGACAGTCGTTACGGGTAGTCAGAAGCCCGAAAGTCTGACAGCCAGTCTTACCACGGGTTATCGTATTACCCAGTTAGTAACTGGGTTGTGGAGGTTAGATAGGCAGTCGCCCCATGTAAAATACTAGTATTCAGCTGCATACGGTTACACCTTGGCCACGGGAACCGGCGGCGCGACCGACGGCGCGGCGGGCGGCGCGGCAATTCGCGCGGCGCGGCAAGCACGCCACGGGCAGTTGCGTTCGCCGCCGCGACCAGTGTAGACGAGGAGACGAGATGGCTTTATCAAAGTTAGCTCGACGTTGTTTGGAGAGTAGCAGCTTTTTTGCTCAAGATTTAATGTTTGGAAGATATAGTGGAGTACACGAATTAAATAGAAAAACCTCTAAAAAAGTAGAAGTCGTTTTTGCGTCGGGGACTAAAAATAAATACTCACCATCAGAATCTAGAAATTGCTGTTTTATTTCTTCCCACAACTTTTTCACAACATTTTTAAACTTATGTTGCGGGTGGCTAGACTTCCAAATAGCTGGTCTAGCTAGAATTTCTGCAATAAAAGCTTCCGTCTCCATTTTCGCGAAAAAAAAACAAACTATTTTAAATTAAGTTCGCTCCGGCAGTAGTCGCCGCGTCTGCCGCTCGACTCCGTGGCCTGCGCCGTAATAACTCATACATTTGTTTCGATCGCTAGTCGTGCCGCGCGATTCGCTCGGGGAAATTCCCCGGTCGTCCGTGGTCGTGGTCGTCCGTCATTGTCCGGACAATTCGCTATAGCGAAAATTCGCGCGGCGCGACCGGCGGCGCGTCTTGCGAATGAATCAAATGTATGGAAATGTACTGGGCATGCCACGCGCAGCGGCGACCAGCGAGACGACGCGGCGGCGAACGCAACTGCCCGTGGCGTGCTTGCCGCGCCGCGCGAATTGCCGCGCCGCCCGCCGCGCCGTCGGTCGCGCCGCCGGTTCCCGTGGCCAAGGTGTTAGACTGGAGGCCGACCCCAATACAGTTGGGAAAAGGCTCGGCAGATTGATATGGTTACAGAATAATAAATACACTGAATCCATGATAAGAAACTATGTAGAACACGCGATGGTACATCATGCTTTGCACTTCTAGTTCAAGCTAACTTCTTGTTTTATAGAACTGTATACCTTTCTGTACGTGCGTAGTAAGGGCCTGGCCACAGCTTCTAGCGGTGCGGGGCGAGGTGCGGTGTGAGGCGCGGCGGGCGGCGCGGATTGCTGTGGTATGCCACAGCTCGACCAGTTGCGACCGCGGCGGCGTTAGCAGTGAACGTATTTAGAACAGCAACATTAAATAAAATGTCCCTTTCAAAAGTGGCACGGTATTGCCTAGAATCAAGTGCGTTTTTAGCACAAGATATTATTCAGTCTAGAATAGGAGCGCACCCAGTTAACCAAAAAAGAAGAGAACTTGGCGAATTTCACACTCTTTATTACGAATACAGGAACTATCCCGATATTTTTTTTGAATATACGAGGACAAGCGTAGAAACTTTTGATTATATACTCAGCCACATACATGAAGACTTAAAAGCTAAAGTTAATTTTAAGAAAATTGTTTCACCTCCAGAACAGCTGTTTCTAACTTTAAGGTAAGTACCTACATATGTAGATAAATGAAAGTATTAATTTGTTTATTACTAAGTATTTATTTATTTATCTTTTATTAATCACAGATTTTGCTTTTAATTATAATTATACATTGTTTATTACCAAGTATATAATTATGTACCATAATCATTTATTAATCACAGATTTTGCTTTTAATAGTAATTATACATATTTTTGGCATGTCATTGGTTAATTTAGTTTATTTCTGGTTTAAATTATTAATTATTAATATTATTTGTGCCGTAGTCAGAAGGCGGGGGTTGAGTGAAATAGCCCTGATAGCCTGTAATGCCTGTATACTGATTCAGACTAATTTCGTCCATCAAAGCTTGAGTGAATTTATTTCTCAGTCTCATTTTCTGTAAAACATTAAGCTTCTCCATTTCTGGCAATAGACTCATCAAAAAATGGTAGTCATCTGACCTGGGAATGTCTTTTTCTTTGCCACCTGCTACTTCAGCTTCCATCAACTTTAATTTTTTTCTTTCTATTTCTAAATATTCGGCACGGATTTCTGTTGCTTTCAATCGTTTTCGGGAACAATTTTGTGTTTCTTTTTCTCTTGGGGTGGTAGCTTGAGGCGGTATCTGCTGTCCTGACAAATGTGGAGTTGGCGGTTGCGAGGAGGCAGAAGTTGATGGCACAGGTGATACCGACGGTGGTGGCGGCGGTGAGTGCAAGGGTGACGGCGACGTTTCATCTTCAGTTACTTGAGATACTTCAATATCTTCTTCTATTATTAAATTAGACTCTCCCATGGTGGGCATATATTCGTCTTTCAGAAATGATAGTTGTTCAAAATATTTCCACTGAGACTGATAATCTGAACCTTCACTCCCAGACCGGAACGTAGGTACTTTTTTGAGTTCCTTCCGATAGCCGTCTTTGAGGTTTTTCCATTTTTTCTTCAAACTATCGTCTGAAAATTAAAAGTAAATAATGAAATTTTGTATGCAACAACTTTTTTTTTATATCCGGGATACACGTCAATTACTCATAAAAATTTCGCATTTATAATATTAGTAGGATTTGTTTATATATTTATTTATTTATGTATAACGCCCATAATATTTTAATATTACCTACTAATAGTAGGTAAGTTTTATTTTTCTACGAGTGGAAAAGGTGGGTATTTCATTTATATTTACTAGTACTTTTCTTTTGCAGGTTTCTCGGTCACGGCGGATCATTTAGGTCTCTAGCTCAATCTTACCGATTAGGACGAAGTACAGTTGGTAAAGTAATTTATCAAACCCTAGAAGCTGTTTGGAACAATTTGGTCCAAATGCATATGCCGCAGCCAACCCGTGATAAGCTAAAAAGTAACGCAGATTTATTTTTTTCAAGATGGCAATTTCCTAACTGTTTGGGTGCGATAGACGGAAAACATTTCCGTATAATAAATCCACCGAATAGTGGAAGTGCATATTACAACTATAAAAAATTTTTTTCATTAGTACTACAAGGAGTGTCGGATGCAGACTACAAATTTATCATTGTAGAAGTCGGCGGTAAAGGCAAACAAAGTGATGGCGGCACTTTTCATTTTTCAAGATTAAATAGATTATTAACAGAAAATAGATTTAACGTTCCACCGCCGCAGATATTACCTGGTTCAAATCTGAATTTGCCATACGTGTTAATTGGCGACGAAGCCTACCCTCTTAAAAATTATTTGATGCGCCCTTATCCATCAGGTAGTTTGAATGCGGAAAAAAGAATTTTCAACAAAAGATTATCCCGAGCCAGAGTCACAATTGAGTGTGCGTTTGGTATCCTAACAAATAAATTTCGCATTTTTACGAGAAGTATAGAAGCAAACAAAAAACACGCAACATTGATTATAAAGGTTTCGTGCCTGTTACACAATATTATAAGAGAAAGAGATGGAGACAGAGATGAAGACTTTCAAATTTTTTTTTCGCAATTTAGGACCACGAGTAATGATAATAGCGCACACAGGTCTAGACGGAATAATCGAGCTACGATTCAAGCTACTAGAATACGAGATCAATTCAAACTTTATTTCAATAATCCAACCCAAGAATAGACAAAAAAATACTTCTAAAAAGTAAAGTTCCTACTTTAAATAATAATAATAAAAATAAATAAATACTTACCAGTACTACCCGGAAATTGTTCTTTTATTTCGTCCCACATTTTCTTTATAATGTTCCTATATTTATGGTGTGGATGTTTTGACATCCATATTGCTGGTCTACTCAGAACTTCGCTTATTAATCGTTCTGTATCCATTATTATAAACGGTCAACGCGCGTTAAAAACAAAAGTATTTGTTTTGGTCGCGCGTTGGCTAGTCCGTCCACTTGATGCCGCCGCGCGCGCCGCTTTGAGCTGTGGCCGCCTCGATACTCTCTAGTACATTTGTTTCGTTCGCACACCGCGCCGCCCGCCGCCGCCGCGCACCGCGCTCCTCAACCCGCGCCGCTAGCCGCGCCGCAGATCGCGCCGCCGCCGCTAGCTGTGGCATACTTCGTACGTTGTCTAGCGTTTGTTTTCGCCACTCACCGCTAGCCGCGCCTCTCGCCGCGCCGCAATAGTGGCTGTGGCCAGGGGGTAAGAGGTTATACTGGAGATGTACCTACATATTTGTGTCGTCGCGTGTGTGAAGATAGTATCGATCAAATTGTGCCTGTTTGCTTGAAATCCGCTCTTTGATTTTCGTGGAAAGAACGTGCTTAGGTTAACATACACATTCTAAAAAATCCAGTTCGGCAGTAGACATTATGGTTGAACTGCGAGATGCCAATAAAAAAATCCTTTATGAAACAATACAAATTATAGGAACAAAACAAAAGAAAATCGAAGAAAAAATTGCGCGCAGTTCCGTAGGTACTCGTGACTGATTTTCTTCTTAAAAATTAAGAATAAGAGGTTTAGTGTGAGAGACAGAGAAAGTGATATCTTTCTTCTCACTCATCACTCATGTAATTAAATGTGCCTAAACGTGACGCGTTTTTAAAAGATTCCCGTCAAATTATCGAATCCCTGCCTAAGATTTTATAAAAAAAAACAAGAAATCATTTTCCAAGTTCTTCTTCTTCGTGTGGTTAGTGACTAACCTGGCGTCAGAGTTTTTATGCTGCCCATGGGCCTCTGACTTAGCTTCACATGCTGTTGAGAAATAATATTTCTCAGGCCGCCGGTTTCCTCACGATGTTTTCCTTCACCGTTTTTTAAGCAAGTGATAATTATACAATACGCACATGAATCTGTAAAATCAGCGGTCTTAGAGTCTTGGATACGAACTCGAGACCTGTGACTTGGTAGTCAGTCGTTACACTACCAGGCTATCACTGTCATTCAAAATTTGAAACCCGCATTCCAAATTGACACGTCACCAAGACACGGGTCGTCCTTTGTTATTATTGTTCTTGTTCGCAATACCCTGCGAGGGAACGGATAATTTATTCACTTCAGAAATTCACTAATTAACGAAACCACTGACTTTTGTGTCCTTCAAATGATCTTGACTAAATTATTTTGGTTAGAATCCAGTGGTATGTTCTTGTCGTTGTACAGAGGCCAGGACATCAGGTTACCACAATCTGTCAAATTTCTTTGATAGTATTTCAACTTTATTGCAAAGACATAAGGTTCATTTTTAATTGAGAAAATTTGACAGTTAGGGATAGCTTGATGTGTTGGCGTCTGTAGTACATTCTTCTATACCATTACGGTACCTGGGTACCGGTTCCAAACGTATTCTGGTACTTTACCTAACAAGTCTTGGTACCTACCTGATTCAGGTACCAGGTGCGGACAACAAGTCTCATTTCTGACTCTGGTCCGGTACTTACCGGTATCACACCAGGGTCAATGATACCAGTTCAAAAAAACACCGGTACATGAAACCCTGGTACCAAAAAACATCATTTCTAGCCGTCCAATCACTATCACCCAGCAAATCACAAATCACAATCCAGTGCTGACTAGCTGACTACCTACAAAGCGCTTTCCTCGCCCGATTTACTCGCTCCAGTGGCTCGCTCGTCGACGGGCGCGCTCGACCGGAACGCAGCTAAAGGCGAGTATATATTCTAACAGAAAAATATGGAACGGCTACCTTGAATTTGAATTTTCAACGTGTTCTTTTTTTTCTTTTTTTTATAGAATGGCTTTGTAGGATGTTGGCATGTACACTGTTCGTTTTTGTCTCGTAGTAGATGGTAGAAAATTTGTGCAAAATTAATATGGTAGTTTAGTAGAAATTGTTGACTCGAGAAGACAGTTTGAAGACTTGATTAATTAAGTCTCGTCTATCTTTTGAGATAATCTGCTGAAAATGGACTTTTGTCGTGTATTTTAAGAAAATATTGCTATCATAACTCCTGAGTAGTGATTGGTGATCGCAGTTTATCGGTTGCTTAACCCTCTGGGAAAGACAGGCGTGATGCTATGTTATAGAGAATAAAATACACACATTGATTGGTTTATAATTTGACACGGTCAAAAATAAAATATGAAGTCACATAGAAAAAAGACCGTTCGTCTTAAAAATTTCCATGACTGTACAGAGGCCAGCACATCAAGTTACCACAATCTGTCAATTTTTTTTGATAGTATTTCAACTTTATTGCAAAGACATAAGGTTCATTTATAATTGAGAAAATTTGACAGTTAGGGATAGCTTGATGTGCTGGCGTCTGTACATTCTGTTGTGAGCCCATTTTAACGGCTAAAGAACAAGTAGAGTACAACCCGAATTGACTGTCAAATTCTAAAACAACGTGAGCGAAGCATCGGTCAAAAGCTAGTTCAAATATATTTAAATTGAAATGTAACGCACAAAACTGTTACATGCACCATAAAAGTTTAAAATTGGGACAAAGCCGTAATGCCCATAATAATATTACAAGTGACATAAACATTTCAATATATTTCTAGTCTTCTGCTTAAAAGACGTTTGTCTACATTGTCAACTCGATCTGTCTGGTCGTATAACGTTTTATCCTAGCTAGACAGCCTCAGACGCTGCGTCGCCTTGCGTGGAGCGGGAGACTATTCAGAATTATTCTCACGAAAGGCAGAATAAATCCTTTGTCACCCACTCTTCAAAGAAGCCTGAGCTGAGCTGAGCTGAGCATGAGTTCCTCAGTTCGATTCTCAGGACAGGCAAAATGTTATTAGGTTTGTCCATCAGGACTTCTCTGAAGTTAGCTTGGAGTTGGATTTGTCCCGGTGGATGGCAATAGGCTCGCCCCCTATTACAGGGAGGACATGATAGCCGGGCCCAACGCTTTCCGCGGCACGGAAGAGTCTCGGTATGTAAAGATGATAATCACCCATCTACGGACCAACCCTGGCAAGCGTAGCTTCACCTGATGGATCGAACCGTGCGGTTGTTATTACTTAGCCAAGTCCTCACTAGATAGGTCATGTACAAAATCCAAGAAAATCTGAATAAAGTCGAATACATGTGGATGTGGCTATCCTTACATTTGTCGACACTCCTCGGTGCCTCGGAAAGCACGTTAAGCCGTTGGTCCCGGCCCTCATTCGTAGATGTTTGACAGTCGTTATGGGTAGTCAGAAGCCAGAAGCAGAAATTCTGACAGCCAGTCTTACCAAGGGGTATCGTATTACCCAATTACTGACCGGGTAGTGGAAGTCAGATAGGCAGTCACTCCATGCAAAATACTGGTATTCAGCTGCATCCGGTTAGACTAGAACCTGACTCCAACATAGCTGGGAAAAGGCTAGGCAGACTGACAACGGCTAATCGTGAAACGTATTATCCCATATAGTCTCAGACAGCATGTCGCCTTGTAAACGTGGGACGATCACGAAGGACGTATTCGAAGGCGACAAAGGGAGCTGTTATATTTAGATTGTTCAGCGAACTAAGAAACGTTTATAAAGAGGATATTGACTGTTACCTTGGTATTTATTAATAGTAGAAAGCTATACAGATACCTATTTACTTCTAGAAGGCCGATTAAGGTTCCTAAGGTATTCTAGAACGATGTTCTACGTTGTATGTCGAGTGAAAACTGACAGATGTCATACTGAGTATTTAATTATAACATGGCGCCCGTAATTTCCGAAAGGTACACAACTTGAGACAAAATGAGTAACCCATATTTTGTAACAAAATTTTGTTTAAAAGAGTGTCCATGGAGTTCCTTGCCCGTTCTTCTCTATAGGTACCTACTGCTTTGGAACGGGCAACTAGCTGCATCTTTCTGACGGACCGACCCCTTTTTTTTTTTTTAAGGCTGGGAAATCATCCATGACTGCTCCCGCTCTGGGTGGAGCGGAAGGGAGTGTCAAACTCTTACTGACTAAAACCCATCCATGTTCCTTCCGTAGCCCTTTATGTTCCGGGGTAGCGGTAACCCTTTCGGACAATCCCGCTTACCCGGCAGGTTTGGCCCTGAGGGGCACCCCTTGACAATTCAAAAGTGCCTGTAATTGGTTTATTTAAAATATGCTATGAGTTTGAGTTTATTTACTCTATGACCGAGGATAAAGAAGATCCGAAAACCTTCAAATCAGACTAATTCCACTACCCTAATCCAGTTTCACCCTTATCTCTCTACGCAAGTACATACACTTGCCTACTTGATCAAGACGAGTAACAAAAGAGTTAATTAAAACCACGCTCCCAGGCTGAAAGATACACTGACCTAAATCCTATTGTACACACTGCGTACGGTGGGATGCTATCACCACTTTGAGGTTAGAAAGATAAACTGGGTATAATTATAGTAAAATCCGAAAATAATTAAGATAAATCGTTTATTCTTTCGTTGTTTAATATCAATCTGCCTAGCCTTTTCCCAACTATGTTGGGGTCGGCTTCCAGTCTAACCGGATGCAGCTGAATACCAGTATTTAACATGGAGCGACTGCCTATCTGACCTCCACAACCCAGTAACTGGGTAACACAACATCGTTGTTAAATATACAGGGTGAATTTGAATTCATGGCCAATATTTACATTGCCACGCGACTATTATTTTTTTCTGAGTGTGGGAAATCTTCATATTTATGAGTGTTCATGATTTTAAATAGGAACAGATAATCTAGAAGTCGCTCCATGTAAAATACTGGTATTCAACTGCATCCGGTTAGACTGGAAGCCGACCCCAACATAGTTGGGAAAAGGCTAGGCAGGTGATGATGATGACAGATGATCTAGAAGCATACGGAGATTTTCCAGACTCATAAGTTTGGAATATTTCAAGCGTGAGCTGTAGCTAATTAGATTTCTAGCCATATTGCAGTGATATAACAAATGCCAGAGAAATCACTTCTGCACCGATTCTAGACGACGTTTATGTATTTCGTAAAATGAAGTCCAAACTATGCTGCAATATTTAAGCCTGATCAGACTATTGAGTTGAAGATTGCAGTTTTAGTAGAGGCGTGCTTGAAATCTTTACACTTACGCAGAATAAAACCCAACATCTAAAACCCCTTTGTAGCAATTTTGTCCTCGTGAATATTAAACCGAAGATTGTTGTCAATTTACCCCCGAATCACGAATTCCTCGTAAATAATTTGGTCATTAACTTCACAAAATTACGAAAGTACGATCCTTTTTTTCGTAGAAAATTGTACGTGATTGCATTTGTCAACATTAAGTGACCTGTTATTGTACACACACCACTGGGAACAAACGGTCTAAGTCTTCTTTGAGTTTATATGGATTCTGATTGCACTCAATTCGTTTTGTAAATTTTAAATCATCGGCATAATATAATTTATTGTTCTATTTTTTTTTAGGATTAGAATTAGATAGGTACTTGTGTTCTTCTTCCCAAAAATCGTCAGTTAAGACAACAACTCCATCGTATCTTAGTGTAAACAGTTGACATGTCAAACTACACCAACTACATTCAGATGTTTACTTGTAGAAATAAACCATTCGTCTTAATAAGTGTTCCCCTGAGGCTAGAACCGTCTTCCACTTGCTAAATGTTTGCAAAACCGCCTATGCCCCAGAGACAAAATAAACATGAAGTACATACAAAGCCTACTTATCTACATACATAGGTAGGGCTACCGGCAAAATATCTCACTTTCACGTCAAAGGTAATGTGTGAATTATTTAAATGACTTGCCTTATGTACCTTTTTCTCTCACTATTGTGTTGTGGGGCTCACAATAAAGGGTGGCTAACCTTTATGAAAACTGTTGATAAACTTTCTATCTTAACATAAGTAAAAGTACAGACGCCAGCACATCAAGCTATCCCTAACTATCAAACTTTCTCAATTAAAAATGACCCTTATGTCTTTGCAATAAAGTTGATATACTATCAAAGAAATTTGACAGATTGTGGTAACTTGATGTGCTGGCCTCTGTACAAGAGAAAGGACTTAAAAACGACAATGGGAGACATCGTGGGGAAACCTGGATTGTTTTTTCTTTTATTTTCGTGTGGTTAGTGACTAAACTGGTGTCAGAGTTTTAATGCCGCCCATGGGCCTCTGACTTAGCTTCACATGCTGTTGAGAAATATCTCTCAGGCATGCCGGTTTCAT